>JAWZYV010012162.1:0-605858 GCA_038373885.1 Cheiracanthium punctorium
AGCACCATTTTATTTCCGAGAGTCAAAAAAGTAAATCATTTGCGTGACAAAATTACCCTTTTCAAGTGAATATGACGTCATACAATTGGGATTCAAATTCGTTTAAAAGAGATTTTCCAGATTACACAGTTTATTATCATTTTTTTTTTTTCACAAATAAATCTTTTGCATGGACATGAGAATAGCTGTGTACACAAAACGAAATCTTTCGATTGCGAAAAGATTCCGCGAGTTTCCAGAACAGCATGAAATTTAATTTGGGTATCTCTCTATTCTAAAAAAAAGTAAAGGCCGCTGTCGCCGCTGGCGCTGTCAAAGCTTGATGGCCTATTTCCTCCTAAACCGTGGGGATTTAAGTTTCAACTAAGGTGCCCACAGATTCGAATAATTCCGAGGAACCTGATGAGCTAAGTTAAATTTCGAAAATCGAATTATTTTAGAAGATATTAATAAAAAACTGAAAAAAATAAACAGAATGGTTGCCAGATTTGGCATAAAATCATTCATTCCTTTGCAACAAAGCGTTTCCAAGTATCTAGAATCGCGTGAAATTTACACACATGAGTTAGAATTACGCCCATTTTACGCCAAAATAAAAACTATATGAAATAAGTAACTCAAAATGTGTTACACAAAGTTGACAATTTTCAAATAGTAAGTTCGCTTAGACAACAGGAGTTTATAATTAGCGATTATTCGTTTTTCCAAAACAGAATAACTAATATCTTGAAAATGAAAAATAATTAAAATGCAGATTATTTTAAAGCCGGTTCTCGTCCAGCTGGATAATTTGCTACCAGTAGAAATATTTGGCGTTAACTATGCCATTATAGCAGTTATAGTACACTTTGGATATTTGCTAGCGCGACGAGATGGTATATTTCGTGGTGTTAAGTACGCCAATCTGCAAACGATTATATTAATGAAAGTATGGATAACAGTTTTCCGGTAACCTTAAATGAACAGTAAATATAGGTTGTGAGTATGTGTAAATCGCCAAATAATGAAAAGTCGCCATTGGTGGCAGGCTATTCTATCTGTTCCGTAGCTTTTATTAACTTTACATGTACGCAAGTCGCCAAATAATGAAAAATCGCCATGGGTGGCAAATTCGCAAGGTGTCCAATAGGTTTTACATTATTAAAAATACAGCTGAAACATATGTTCTTATTTTATTACGCTTTAGCTCCTAATTAGTATAACCTTTGAATGGCAACATTAAATATCATTGTGTTTCTGAGGAGTAGGAGTACAAATAATTTTTCCAGCGATTATAAGCGGAATCCGCACTCCAGGTGGAGTATAGCTCAGGACCCGTACAACACGGATTCCCATAACAAAATATCTTCCGTGTTAACAAAATATCCCCTTAACAAAATATCTTCCGAGGGGTAGGGGGTCTACTGTAGTGTGAAGTTTAAATTTTTATGTACCAATGAAGATGCAAGAACTAAGCAATGTGTAGCTTAGCTCAGTAACATTCTATCTGATCCAATCTTCGGGTTTTCTCTGTTGAAATTATGTCTTTTTAACGAATAAGCCCGATTAGGGGCCAAATGCCTCATATGAAAAGCGAGCGTAGCGAGTCTGGGGGCCTTGGCCCCTAGTATTTAAAAAAAAAAGAAAATGCGGTTCGCTTTGTTCTTCAAGAAATCAGTTTCCCCGAACAAGTCTTGCTAAATAAATTATAAATACCAAAACATATTGAAGTAAATAACTAATGGATACTTACATATAGAAGAAGCTTAATGTATAAAAGTAAGAAAATTAAAATCAATTTTAAATCCGAGATTTAATTAATATGCGTGTGTATGTATTGGTTCACTTAATTTTACGATTTTTAGATAGCAATTGTATTACATTAGTATTAGGTAGATTAAATTAATTTTCAAATTTTTCGTTTTATTTACAGACAAAACGCTTCCAAAAAATAAGGAATTTTTTTTCTATGCTGTCATGTTTCTGTAAGAAGTAAGTGAACGTATCTTAAAATATTGGAAAATTATTTTTAATACTACTTTTTGGTGTACAGTAATTTTTCTATTTTTAAAAAATGATTTATTAGAGAATAATTTTCATTAAATATTTATAAATGTGCATACGCTCCATCAGTACTCTAAAAATTACGTTAAACAAAATTTACATTAACAAATAAAAATAAAATCTGAGCAATACAACATCCGAGAAACGAAGAAAAATTTAGATACACAATTGAAAATCTTTGTGTGGCAAAAAATAGGAAAAAAGAATTTAAAGCACATTATTACTTAGGACTGTTTTAAATTAAGACTGTTCGTGATGATGATGATGATGACCGCTTTAAATGCATTATCGGATATTTTGAAAATTACTTTTAGTGGTGCATTTACTTTGGAACGAACGATTTAATAAAATATTCTTTCAAATATCTTTAAGAATGAAATTACAGTAATTATTTTTGAGATCTCATCAATACAAATTTAAACGAAAGTAAGAAGAAAGAAAGTAACGAAAGTTATTAGTTATAAGAAGTTAACTAATTACGTGCATCTTGTAAAAAAACAATGCTTAGAAGTCCGATTTTTTTTGAACGCCAATTAAATAAATTTCAAGACTTTAAAAAATTTTAATATTCGTATTACATTTTGAGCATTTAAATTTGTTGTGTTAATTTTCAACATCGTATTTTCAATATCGATTCGATAATTTTCAATATCGTTGTCCCTGATCGCTGAAAACAATAGCTTAGCCTCTGGTTTTATGTGTAAATTGTATATATAATGCTGATTATATAGATATGCTCATTTTCAAATACTAATTACTACATTTTTGTATAATTACTTTTATCCTTTTTTAATAAGTATCGAATACAAAGTTGTATTTGTAACGAACGTTCTTTATGAAGAAGTTTAACAAATGTGAATTTAACATTTTCTCCACGTAAAATTAAAGAATACTGAATATTTATTTCAGGTAAAGTTTTATCTTCTTCCTGGACAAGACTAACATCAACAATTAGAGTCCGGATTCCTTAATATATATTGCATTTAATTTATTGGACTAAAGGAGTGGTGGGTGGCGTTGATATTGCGAAATTTTTCAATACGTTATATTTCAGTTTTATTTATTGATTCCACATGTTCCAAATATATTCTGATTGCCAAAACTGTTGACAAACCCAAAATGTGTAAAATATACTGAATAGAGCTTTTTGAATCCGTTTTAACTCAAACTACTGGCGAAAAACATCAGCTATTTCAACGAATATAGTGTTCGACTTTCGGCTTCGGCGACACATGATTTCAGACAACAATGATTGAAAAGCGAGCGCTACCTTCCAGATGACGCTTGAGGCTCAAAACGCTTGGAACTCCTTCCCCTGCTTCTGATCTCCCTGTGTCTTGATTCTTCTGAGTTCTCTGGATAGGCTCCCAATACATCGTCGCTAACCTGTGGATTTCATAAAGACACATACATAGCTTATTCAATAGAAGGAACTGTTGAGAAACCCAAAATGTGTAAAATAAACTGAATAGAGCTTTTTGAATCCGTTGTAACCCAAACTACTGATGAAAAATATCAGCTTTTTCAACGAATATACTACTACTGATGAAAAATATCAACTATTTCAACGAATATAGTGTTCGACTTCGGCGACAGATGATTTCAGACAACAATGATTGAAAAGCGAGCGCTACCTTCCAGATGACGCTTGGGGCTCAAAACGCTTGGAACTCCTTCCCCTGCTTCTGATCTCCCTGTGTCTTGATTTTTCTGCGTTCTCTGGATAGGCTCCCAATACAACGTCGCTTACCTGCTGACTTCATAAAGACACATACATAGCTTATTCAATAGAAGGAACTGTTGAGACACCCAAAATGTGTAAAATATACTGAATAGAGCTTTTTGAATCCGTTGTAACTCAAACTACTGATGAAAAATATCAGCTTTTTCAACGAATATACTACTACTGATGAAAAATATCAACTATTTCAACGAATATACTACTACTGATGAAAAATATCAACTATTTCAACGAATATAGTGTTCGACTTTCGGCTTCGGCGACACATGATTTCAGACAACAATGATTGAAAAGCGAGCGCCACCTTCCAGATGACGCTTGGGGCTCAAAACGCTTGGAACTCCTTCCCCTGCTTCTGATCTTCCTGTGTCTTGATTCTTCTGCGTTCTCTGGAGAGGCTCCCAATACAACGTCGCTTACCTGCTAACTTCATAAAGACACATACATAGCTTATTCAATAGAAGGAACTGTTCAGAAACCCAAAATGTGTAAAATATACTGAATAGAGCTTTTTGAATCCGTTGTAACTCAAACTACTGATGAAAAATATCAGCTTTTTCAACGAATATACTACTACTGATGAAAAATATCAACTATTTCAACGAATATACTACTACTGATGAAAAATATCAGCTATTTCAACGAATATACTACTACTGATGAAAAATATCAACTATTTCAACGAATATACTACTACTGATGAAAAATATCAACTATTTCAACGAATATAGTGTTCGACTTTCGGCTTCGGCGACAGATGATTTCAGACAACAATGATTGAAAAGCGAGCGCTACCTTCCAGATGACGCTTGGGGCTCAAAACGCTTGGAACTCCTTCCCCTGCTTCTGATCTTCCCGTGTCTTGATTCTTCTGCGTTCTCTGGATCAGCTCCCAATACGACGTCGATTGTCTGGTAACTTCATCAACACACATACATGGCTAACTCAAAAGTAAGTTTTTCGGAGTTTTAGTACTTATCACTCTTTTACAACCATTGACTTTTATATTGTGAATTATTTATTATTACTATTAATATTATTATTCAATTTACAAAAATAGAATTAACCAGTCTAAATTACATCGTTGCTAGAAAAACGCAATGCTTCGGACGATTCCCTAGCAACGAACGGGGAGAGTCGTTCCAAATATCCTCAGCAAAAATTTAAATCTCGCCAACAGATGTTGCCAAAAGCAAATACCTGCCACTTTAGCACGGTAGGCACTTTTAGGTATTTGCACTGTCAATTTGTAGACTGTAAAATGTACATAATAAATTGCCAACAACATAAAACAAAAAACACAAAAAATTGGAATTTAAGACATTATTGCTTAAGATATAATTTGAAATGTATTACTTGGCATTTTAAAAATTAATTTTCATGATGCGTTTATTTGTGTTTGGAAAGAGCCAATGAATGAATTATATTTTTTGAAGTTATGATTTAAGCTTTCTTAATGAACACGAAAATAGTGTTGTTACTTTAGAAATTTTATCAATAAATGTTTAATGACAGAAATGAAACCCGTATGTCATAAAAAGCAATGCCTGAAAATAGAATTGTCTTTTGAACAATAAGTAATCCATTTTCAGTTCCTTGAATTAAATTTACTATTAGTCACACATTAGTAAATATTCGTACTTTGAGATCTTTTTGCGAAATGCAATCAAATGTAAAGACACAAATTGAAAGTTTGATAAAGTAAAACCTGTGTCCAAATATAGGGATATCATTAGAACGTTAATAGACATTTTAAAATGTATCTATGTCGATATAAAAATACATTCGTTTGTCTAAAATTAAGCTAAAGTTGCAATCAATATCTTTGGCTTTCGAAGTTTTTGTGAGCATGTTTTGTATGTGCTTAAGAACTTCAGTTTTGATAATATTTATGACCTCATTTTCAAATAAGTACTAATTCATTTACATATAGTTTTTTAATCTCTTTTTAAGAGCTAATATAAGATTGTATTTGTAACGAATGTTCTTCATGTATGCATTAAAAATGTATATTTAACTTCTATTTCTTATAAAATAAATAAACATTGAGTATTTATTTCAGGTAAAGTTTAATCTTCCAGCACACGAAAGTACATTTTTCTCCAAAGAGTAGTCTTCATCCTGAAAACAGACAAGAAACTTCCAGTAACATTTTATAGTGCTTAATATAAAAGCTCCATACTGACCAGTTTATATTCTTATAGTCTACAGAACTCTATGAAAAATCTTATGTTGATTTATAGTATTCTTCTTCAAAAGTTGTAACCATTACAAAGTTTTCACTAAAAATCATCTAGTTCATATGTTTGAAGCTGTTTGAGAAAGTTCCTGCAGTAATTGATCAAACTGAAGACATCAGAAAAATATAAGAAAGAAAGTATCAAATGAATCTTTTTAAATGACCAGTTCATAGACAGATTAAATATATCTTGTACAGTTATAATTTTTCCACAAGAATCTGTAAAATAAAAATAGTGAACAATAAACCGGTAGATTCAAATCTTGAGTGTCTCTTTATTTCTTATAAGATATTCTCTTAATTTATTTCTGCATTTGAAGATAAAAACTCATTTTCACAGATCTGAACATGAATAGATTTTCATTTTAATTTATTGTAAAGTTGATAATTTAAATACAATTTAATTAGAAATCCTTAAATTTAAATATTTCTATATCCAATTTACTACGATTACATGCGTCAAACAACAATTTGAAAAATTATGGGATTGTAAGATATGGCATGTTTACAAAGTTGCTTGTTTAAAATAACACATGGATATCGCAGTACAACTTAAATAGAGAATCAAGTACTCTGTCTTTAAAATATGTTAGACTGCCGCCAGTATTCTAGACACTGCATTGCTTATTTAATTCAATGAAAAATTCTGATGTGGAAACCACATGATTTCCCACCCTAAAGGTCTAGGTACACACTCTGAAATAAACTAATTGTCCCAGGGACTCGAAAAAAATTCAGGATAATTTTTTATAAGCTGTATTAACCTCCGTAATAAATGAAACAGCGGTGCCTTTTATAAAACTTTCAGAAAAAAAGAAATATGTAACATGGAGTTGCACGGCAAAAGATTTTTGAAAAATGACACATCCTACTAAATTGTTGAGTTTTAAGAATTTTTTCTGAAAGTCTCGCAACTGATACGGGCTTATCGCTTATTGCAGTGTATAGTGCAGCTTGTAAAGAGGCATTCTAAAAATTTGGAAGTGCATGACATAATTAGTTTATTTAAATTTATGTACCAAAATCACATGGTTTTTTCGAACTACACAGTTTTAAATCAAATATTTTCGGTGCACTTCATCTTCTGTTTCCTTTGAAAGGGATACCATACTGCAATAATACTAAGGTTGCAATAATAGTAAAGTTTAGCGACTTCTATCCAAGTATTTGAGATATCGCCAAGCTTGGTTCATTTTTGAAAAATTATATTGAACACTTGATTTAGAGATATTAAGCTTGAGATAGCTCACTTTTTGGGTATATCAGAAATAATAATTGACCACAGACTTTTATTCCCGTATTCACTACAGGTGGATCATGAAAGCAGTCTTTGGCCATTACATGCTGATCACATACTGATTTCCTCAAAATGTTCTGTTCAAAGCCTTCCTAGGTTAAATGAGATTGATATGTAATATATTACAACATTATCTTTGAGAGTAGTCCACCGATTTAGTTTAAGCCTTTAAATATTACTCTTAAAGGAAGGATTTTACTAATCAGCTACGCCACCATTTCGGCAACAAGCTGGGTAGAACCATTAGCATTTTTTAAAATAGTTATTTTGCTTTTTTTACAATTACAGTAACAGAAATAAGGAAACAAAATTTTGATAAGAAACGAAAGAAAAAATAATAAAATGAGATTTTTTAAAAACCGATATTTAAAATAAATTTTGAAACAGAAAAATTATAAAGTACTACTTCACAAGGTGATACTATTATCAAAAAGAGACACATCCTACTATGTAAGCTCGCCTGTGATTGGCTTAGAACACTGGATCCCAAACCAGAGGTCCTAGCACGATGCTATGGGAGAAATCAGTGACTGATTGTTCTCACTCACGGATAGCCAAATTCTTCGGATAAATAGCCGCAACTCTCCTTTTGGCGCTAGCACAATGAGTGTGAATAAAAGAAGTGAGCATTTGTACCTATTAGGATTTGTCGACACTGGGGCCGATCCACCAATCGAAACACACGACTTTCTCCATTTTTTTTTAAATCTCCATCTTTCTCCATTTTTTTTAAGACATTGTCTTCAGAATTTCCACGGGGTTGACGGGCATCCATCAAGAAAGGGGTGACTTGACAGGCAGGGAAACTCAAGCTTGCCAGGGAAAGAGGTCCTTTTGTGGAAGTGCTTAACAATCCATAATACACATAATAAAAACCCATCCATCTTCTACTCTCCGCTATCGGAATGCAAGTTTTTGCCTTCATCTGACGTGTCAGAAAAAGAACAGCATTATTTCCGATAGTGAATCCGACATCGGAACGATTTCGAAAGGTTCGTAATGACGTGTAGGGGATGAAAGGTACGTTTTCTGGGATTGTAACGTCATGAATCGGGAAGGCTTGATTTATTCGTTACGGAAAGCTTTCCCATGACACCGTGGTAGGGTCCCTGCTGATCGCTGACCCCTGAGGGATGGCGCTGCCTTAGAGCAAGATACCGTAGAAGGGGATTCGGGAAAATAATGTGACCAAAATTGTTCAAAAGAAGCAGGCGTTTAATTTATATACAGTCAACTACGATTATAGTGAACTTCTGGGGACCATCAAATTTCGTCCACAACATCCGAAGTTCACTAAAACCGAAGTGTCCCCATGGTGAACAGAAAAACTTAAATAAACTTTATAAAAATGGCACTTTATTCCCGTACCGAATATTTATTAAGTAAATCAAACATAATAACATTTATGATTACAGAAAATATTTGTTAAGTTAGTCAGACACAATTAATTGCGTTTATGGGAATATTGTACAGTGGTTTTAAAAAATTACCTTCTTTAAGCATTAAAATACTCTGTTATGCGTTGATGCTTAGTGTAGGCAGCTTTAATATGTACTTCTTCTAATTCTTTTTCCAGCTTTTGTGCAATTTCCAGACTCGATTACGCATTATCATCCTAAATTGTATTCCTAAGTTCACTACAACCGAAGTCATATGGTTAATTAAAACCGAAAAATGCTATGCATATTTCTAATGTATGTGAATCGGGACTAATGATTTGCGGTCACACTGTAGCCGAAAGTTCACACCATCCAGGTTCACTATATCCGGAGTTGACCGTATGATATTGAAAGATAACAGATTTAAAAGGCATTTGAAGATTTTTTAAAAAAGGTATCTTACAGTCAAAACAGTACAATTGTTTGAAAATTTGTTAATACGTATTTAAGAGCTTGTTCTAGTGATATTTTATTTGTTATGCTTAACAAATAAAATAGGAGAAGGTTATTTAGCTGGCTACTTCATATGTTTGTTAGCGACTAAGAAATAAAAACCTTGAGACCTAGTTGCTAAAATTAATACAAAAATTGTGTATAAGTAATCTTCGGTGTATTAATTTTATTGTAATTGCAACTTTGCAGTTTGCACGTACAGGTTTAAATATTTTAATTAATTACTTGGCCTGCTGGCTGCATTAATCATGCTCGAAACTAAGTAAGGAGGAATTTTTACAAAAGCTCTTTTAATTTAAATTAAAATAGAGCTAAAATCAGTTTTTATTACTATTTCTTCTAAATTGAAAAAAAAAAAATAGATTTTCATTTTTTTGAACAGTTCATGATAGTCTATGTTGTTTGAGCTCAGGTTTTTTATCCGCAACATTTATTTCCAGGATTACTTATATATAATAGCACTGCACAGTGCCCTTACCAGTATGATTGATATTTATGGAGACTGTTAGCAATAACGAAAATGCACTTTAAAAATTAGTGAATACAAATGAATTACATATTTACGCCATTTTGGTCACTGTAATTTCTTAGATTTGCTAAACTAGCAATACTGAAAGGCATTGTGCTTCTTTATTATCTCCTCCTAAATGTAATGCAAACATTTCAAAGTTATCTACGTCTGAATAACATGTACAAAGCAAGCTTTATATTAACCCATCCATGCCTAGTGTCCTTTTTTTGGGACGGCATTTTCGCTATCAGTCGAAACCGTTATTTATTTTTTCTAGCATTTATTCAAGAGTATTGAACCTCAACTGCACAAAATATGTTAACATGACCAAGTAGGATGTTGGCATTTTAATTTTTATACATAAAGATTTTAAAAGAAATCATCCCTTGTGCAAGAAGTTTATATCAGAAATTTATCTATTATTGCTGGTATTAGCAAAAATCGAAGAAAATCGTAAAAATATCTGGCCACACATGGGTTTAAATAATAACAACCCAATGCATAAAGTGAATATCGTTAAATTTAGTTAAGAACCATATCATTTAAACCAGCTTTCAAATTTAAATCAAAAGTAGCTAAAAACCAACCGGCAAAAATCAGCCTTCTAATAAGAATAATGATAAAACGACATTGAAGTAAGGCTTTCCCTTGGGGGCCACAATCGGTCAGATAAATAATGGCTTCAACCCTCTTTTTTGCATTATTTCATGCATTACTTTATTGGCAGTATCATATAAATGACACTCATACATAAAACATAAACAGATTGTCCCACGAAAGTGATAACACGCTTTAATTCTTTATCCACTGGAGATAAGTGAGTAATGTAATTAGAGAAAACAAAGTAATGTTTGAAATTAGGTAATAAGAAAGACTATGTTTAAAAAGAATCCTCTCATTAATTTTCAAAAAATTTAAATCTGCATACGACTCTCGTAGGAAAAAATTCCCAAGTAGTAAAATGTACCCTATACAAGCATGAGGTGATGTAAAGAAATTCAGCATTTCATAAAAAAAAGTCTCATAAATATCTTTGGTGTGTGTGTGTGTGTGTGTGTGTGTGTGTAGGGGGGAGAAGTTATATATGATTCTGAATGTTAACGTTTATAGCTAGAGCGAAAAAAAAAATATTTTCTACCATAATTTCTTTACGACCCCTCAAATGCGATCATTCGACCTGATTTTTTTCACTTCAAGAGCCATTGAAAAGTGATTCAGTCAGTATCTCTGACACTTTTTAGAGTATAATTCTCAAATTTTGTACATCACTTCATTAGTGTATAGGGAGTAGCATACATATTTGAAAAGTGTTTTACTTTTTGAAAATCAACCATAAGTTTTTTCATGGCGTAATATTTTTTCCTGAATTTTTTAAACATTTTTTCAATTTTTATTGTCTACTTATCTCTAACAGACAAAGTATTAAAGTGCTTTATCATTTTTTTTTGTACATTCTGTATATAAAAAGAAAGTAGATCAAATCAAGGAAGTTTTTTTTTCTTTTTGCATCAGGGGTTCAAATTTTCTAGTATATATATATATATATATATATTTTCAAAATTAACCGTATTATATGAATGAAATTTAAGCAAAAATTCTCGGGCGAAGGGTGCTAATGTTGACGATGATGATGTATAAATATATACACTTTTTAAATTCAGAACTTAATACAAATAGTTTTAGTAGTGAGCACTCGGGTTTTGTTAACCCATAGAACAGTTTACAGAGCATTGACTGAATTAATTAAAAAATGCTTTAATAATAACCACTAATTAATAATAACTATTTTATTCAAACATACATTAATAAGAAGTTCACACAAATGTACATTAGACAAAGAAAAAACACATACATATACTTATTATCAACATTTATCGCAACAATTCTTTTTTGCTTTGGAAAAACAAACAAAAAACAAAAACAAAACAAAGCAAAAAAGCATGAGCTAGTAGATTCATGTTTCATTTATTATATTTAAAGTTTTTACTAGTTTTATTAAGTACTGAAATATTTCCGTGTTTTTGCAGACCTTGAATTTATCCAAAGTACTTAAAATTCTTAGGGTATAATCTTCTAAATGTTCTCTTGCGTCCTTTAGTAATGACGGAGGCAGAAATTTTGCATTCAGCTGTTAAAGGAAAAGCATACCATGATTATTATTTAATTACCACAATCTACTGATAATAGTTATGTAATTTAGGTTCAGATTCAGTACATTTTTGTAAATAAGACTGGAATTCAAAGGTGTTAAATCAGAGTAAAAATAAATAACATTGCCATATGATACATGTACAGAAATAAGGCAGTATGAATAGAGGGTGAGCCCTTTATCTTTAATACAGTAAGTCGTAATTTGCAACTTATAAATAAAATCAACTTGGTACTACTTATACAGAAATATTTAAATAGATGACAATACTTTCTAGATATTCTGCTTATTAATTATAAGAAAGTTAAACCTAACAACCTTTTGTCCAGATTGACTATGCTCTCAGAGCTGTTTGTTAGTGGAAGGTTTCATTATTTTTGCATCGGCAGTGCCCACTTATCATTGGAGTAACCAAGGGTGGATTAAAGGGGGGGGGGCGGAGGGGCGAACGCCCCCCTCCCCCCGAGAAAAAAGAAATTAATGTAAAAGACCCTATTTTACATCCATAAAATTGATGTATATGTTAATCTTCTAACTAACCGCCCCCCCGACAAACTTGCAATAATCCGCCACTGGGTGTAACAGAGTAAGGCTGCGGGATGCTAATTACAGCCTAGAATTACCCAAAAAAGCTTACACAGTTACACCAATGCACTTAGTATTTATATCATAATGTTACAGAAAATTAATTGATTTTATTTGTTGTCATTATTATTATTGTGTGCAAAGCTTGTTAGTACTTAACTACTTTCCAACAATAAAGAAGTTGGATGTGTCAGATGAACGAACATACATTACTCAAAATTTCCCAAGCAATCTGGAAATTTATTTTGTGTGATCTTCTGTGGCAGTTCGCAGCTAAAACCTCTGGCCATTTGTACATAAATTGAAAAATAATAAATAAATATTGCTTATTAATAAGTTAAACTGCTACGGTGAGAGCTTGTTGTATTCATTTCAGAAAATGAAAAGAAAAGAAAAATCAGATTGTATCTTTACAATCCGCGCACTCTTACAAAAGACAAACCTAACTAGGTAAGAAATAATAATAATATGTAAATAATAAATAATGTGTATAAAATGTAAATATATGTAATAAATAAGTAATAGTAATTTATAATAGGTAAGAAATATCCTGGAAAACAATTTTGAACATACTGTATACTGCCATTTTTTTTTTTTTCCCATCAATGGGTTACTAGATAACTTTGCAATGTAATTCCTGTACTAAAGAATATTTCTTGAAGTTGCATCAGACATAAACGTTTATTTTTATAAAAATGCATTGTACAGATTGTGAAAAAAATATTACGTATTTTTTGTTAAAAAATGATGAAACAAACAAATTATGCCCAGCATATTTTATTTGTTTATAAAACCGTTGAACTCTGCAGATGGTGTAGGTTTTTCAACAACAGCCTTAAGCCTAAAGATTGTAATAAAATGTACTGGTATACAAAGACAGAATTACATTGGAAAATGGTTAAATGTAATTGTTTATATGGAGAGAGAGTTACAGCAAATCTTCGGTTTCCTACACATAACGCGATAAATTATTTTAGCTTTCGGATTTCATTTTGGTTAGTTCCTAAGTTAAAGCTTATAAAGCAATAATTTACTAGGGGAAACCCGTTACTGGTAGAGGCAGCTCCAAATACGATAGTTTTTAAATATAAACTTATGCTTTACTTGCATTTACTTAGCACACAAAAAAAGTGAAAGCAAAGAACAGAATCAGTAATTTATAATGCTAACTACCTGATGAGTGTGCAAATTGTCCATATTCTCACCACAGCTGTAGATGTACTCCAAACCTTCTGGATTGTTTTCTAAATACAAAGCAATAGGAAATCCAGCAAGATTTATTAAGGCAGTTTTTCCAATTTGGTAGTTCCAGAACTGTTGAATATCTGAATTTGCCTACGAAAAAAATATAAATAAATATGCATACTTTATCTACGCACTTAATTATATTGATGTCTAATGATTTATGCTTTGTTAATTTTTAAAAATTTTTAACATAAATAATTAAGAACTTCTTAAAAAATACGCATAAATAAAAAATACTAAAATTTTTCAGTTTTATTTATTTTTTATTTTTTCAAAGAAAGCTATTCTGCCCGTGCAAAGAACGAGCCTCAGCTGGCTAATAATAAAGCATAGTAAGATAATTAAAAATCAATCATTATGACAAATTTCTGGAAATCATTACCGAAAATCTAAAAGAAAATTCTAGTTTGACTTAGTAACAGTACAGTACTTTGAAACAGTAAATCAAATTGTTCATTCATCTTTTAAGGCTGTTAGAAGAAAAAGGAAAATAAACTAATTGCGTTGAGGACTCGAAAATATTTCAGTATGAATCTTCCTAAGCAGTACTGCACATTCTAATAAACTAAATAAACGGTATCTTTTATGAAACTTTCTTAAAAATACTTAAATGTGAAACTACACAATTTTCTTTTTTCAAAGAATGACATTTTATCGATTTTTAAGAATTTTTTTCTGGGAGTTCCATAACTGATACTGGTTTATCGTCTACTGCACTGCAAAGTACAGCTTGTGAAGTGTCATTCTAAAAGTTTTCAAGTCCCTCACTTAATTTATATGTATTTATATATCAAAATCAAATGATTCTTTCGAACTACAGTCTTAAAATGATTAATTCAGTAATTTTGTGTGTAATACACTACAGTAAATAATCAGAAATATAAAATTTAGTAAAAAGTAATATGCTAAGTTTTAAACAAAATTTTAATAACAATCACTTTGTCTTATTAAAATATATCAGTTTAAAAAGTCATTTTCAATAAGCTTCGGTTACGTATACGATATATATATGAGTTTTTGAGACATATTATATATATATATATATATATATATATATATATATATATATATATATATATATATATATATATATATATATATATATATATATATATA
This sequence comes from Cheiracanthium punctorium, assembly GCA_038373885.1. NCBI lineage: Eukaryota > Metazoa > Arthropoda > Arachnida > Araneae > Cheiracanthiidae > Cheiracanthium > Cheiracanthium punctorium. The sequence goes on from JAWZYV010012162.1 coordinate 14,819, forward strand.
TATGTATATATGTAGGAAGCTGAATGCTGATTACAGTCAAATAAATAACCGAACTAATAAAAAAAAAAACTTTTTAATCAACAAACAAGCCCTTTTGGCTAATAGACAGCACTTATGCTATTCACACACTCAAAATCTATATAACACCAACACTAACTAACTTTTTATATTTTTCACGTAGTTAATAATTTTTGCGCGTGCTACCTTTTGCAATGCATTTTAAGATCATGAAATGTCTCGTTTTAAATAAAACCAGTGAGTTTGTTGGAGTCAGTGACTCACCTGATCACACATATATATATATATATTTGTTGCGGAATTACTCTGTTACTCCTGGGGTTCGTCGTTCTAAAGTCCAGTTGGTGTAAAAAGTTCAAGTAAAAAGTCACCTGGATGGAACACAAACTTTATTGCTTCTAGAACTTCGTAGAACAATCAGCTGTACACAATTCACAAGCACAATCTAGCAGTAACGTGCTTTTAACAATCCGCTTATCAGAAGCTCTCACAAATGCTGTATTTCTCACACAAAAATAAGTCACTTTCACAGGCAAAAATTCAGTGGAAATATTCGAGGGATAGCACTAACAGTCCCTCAAGATTCAGCAGTGAAGAATTTACACACAGCACTTTAAATTCAAAGCTTCAAAAAGCAAGCTAAAACACAGCTTCTATAGCACTATCAAATCACAAAGCAAGCGTACTCTCACTGAGCTCTTCACACATTGAGCGTTCAACTCGCACTGCTTTGGGGCTTCAAAGGCACTTCTATTTATAGCCGACGCAGGAGGCCAAGAAGCCTCCAGAAAAGCCCATTTCACGAAGATTCTAGATAAAGCGAGAATATTGATTACGTCATAGAAGAGAAATGTTAGGTTATTAGGTGTTTTTAATGCAGCAAAAGGCAAAAGCAGCTTTACAGGCCCCATAGGGAAAATCGCGCCAAATGACCAAAATATCGCCAAATTTGGCGCCAGAAATAAGTCCCCTAAAGTGAAGAGATCTAAGCCCTAGGACCAATATTTCTCGAGATTTCTAGAAACCCATAGAAAAAGAATAGGAAAACTGAAACCTCCGTATCTCCGGTTCTAATTGGTTCCGGTCGATTTTGATGCAACAGAAAGCAAAATTTATCGATTTGAAGCGTAGAATACGAATTTTAAAACATTTTAAGCCCCAGAGCAGCAGTTTTCCCCGAAAATTCGTAACAATATATATATATATATATATATATATATAATATGCATAATGTAAAATAGCTAAACTTACATATAGATCTATGTACATATATTTACCTTAATTGCTAATGTAAATAAGTGTCCGAACTCAAATGCCACTTGTTGAAACTTTTCATCGTGTTCTGCTAGTTCTAAAGTAGCTTGACAACCTGTTGCCAGCAAAACACCTTGGCTGTGAAAAGTGTCGTATTCCCACAAAGACTTATTTGTGATGCAGCTAGTGTTGCTAAAATTACTTCTCGTTCTCGAGAAAGATTCCAATACATCTGCCAGCAAGAATATAACCTAGAAAATGTTTTAAAATTGATGAAATTAAATAACTTACATAATTTCTGAAATGAAATCCTGGAGTCCAGCCGCAATAATAATAATAATAATTATAAAAAACAAAACGTACTGCGCCATCGATGGAAAAAATACAGAAAAAAATGCGCCCACGTGAATTTTTATGGAGAAAAAAATTACTTCGGCCTCTAAGTTCTTGAAGAATGTTTTAAATAAGATATCCTTTTGCGAAATTTGATGAAAGAAGACAGAATTAGATATTTGTTTGATTTTTTGTCTGTTAAAGAAATAAATATAATAATTTGTTATGAGCAGGCGCATAGTTAGGAAAATTTTTCATGGGGGGGGGGGTTGCAAAATAAATCGCAAATAAATAAACGGAATTTCTGCACAACATAAAGACTATGCTAACAAATCTGAATCAATTTTTTAGCGGGGGGGAGATATATCCTGATATCCACCTCCTCTGACTACGCCCCTGATAATAAGTCTTACAAGTGTAAATCGCATTGTTTACTTTTTTACAATGTAAACCGCATTCTAATTTCTTTCGGGTCACTGAAAATATTTATTTATTTGAGATAATAGTTCCCCGACAAATTTAATTTGGCAAAATTTAAATAGGAAAAATTTAATTTGACGCAGTTTCTCATGTTTAGAGGCATTATGATTTTATTATATTACTGTAATTTTAAAAGTAATAAATCCTGTTCCCCAGTTATCTAACAAAATAGCCTAAAATTTCAGAGCATAAGAGGGTGAATGTAGAAGTGCTGCCACAGAAGTCTTAGATAGAAAAAAAATATACCTTAAAATTCTCCTTATACTTTTGTAAGGCTGAAAATTTGTAAATGCTTGAGGATGTGAAATAGCTATGCATTAGGCGGTCCACTTCCTTCATCGTTTCAAGATGGTTGGATTTTCTGGTCGACGAAGACAGCTTCCAGTTTTCTCTCCGAAACACTAAACTGGAATGGAGAATGTTAACGATTTCGGCCAGTACCACCTGCGAAGACCAAATGGCATCTTCCAGAGCTTTGCTGCAGAAATTGTCTGCTGCGAAAGGGTAACCGATGCTTTGGGACAGCATAAGGGTGATCAGACCTGGCCATCTTAGAAGGTTGGTGGTTTCATCAGAGTTTTCTAGCAAATACCTGTGTCGATAGAGAAAGTGAAAAAGCAATGGTCAACCATAAAATTTACTACTACGTTGAAATGCATTGTTACTAATTTTCGGGGTAGTTTTCTCTTTTGGGGTTTAATTTGATCTAAAACTCGTCAAATCATTAAACTTTGCAATTGTTGCATCTAAATAAGTTAATTAGAACTGGAGATACTGATCTTTAAAATTGCCATTGGACAACACCACGGTTTGGCGATTCATTTTTAGCGCCAAATTTGGAGATATTTAGACAAAACTTCCTCAATCTGGGAACATTTGGCGCGATTTCAGACACGGCGCCTTCATGGTTTTCTTTTCTGAGTAGAAGTAGTGGGTGGGCTCCACCAGTGGCATAGTGCATTGCGCGCTGAACTGGAAGATGGAAGGTGCCTGGCTCGAAACCAGGTCGCATCCGCCGACCTAACCGTTCGGAGTTTTCCGTAGTTTCCTCCAAAACTTAGCGTAAATACGGGTTAGGATCCCTTAAAAAGACCAACACGGAGGGCCTTAATCCCACAACAACAACATAGAAGTAGTGGGCCGAAGTAGCCTGGTCGGCAAAGTGCTGAACTCTAGTTAAAAGAACTTAGATTCGTATCCCGACTACACAATTAGATGATGCTCTAAATTGTGGGGACTACGTAGCCTAACTCTAAATTGTGTAAGACTACGTAGCCTTAAACTCTTAAGGCATAACTTCCTCTTGCATGTAAAAACACCATAACAATAGTATTAAGCGATCGAACTATCAGAAATTTGCGAACGAAAAGAGTAGAAAGTTCGAGAAGCGCCTGCGGAAAATATTAAAGGGAAGCAGATTGGCCCAAGCAGTTTGCCTTGTTCTGCAGTTGTCAGTCGAAGCGAGAGCAAGCGCTCTTTGTTTTTAACTTTCTGTGAGTTTTAGGATAAAGTAGAAATATGAAATTGTTTTCATTCCATGCACCTATAATTTCAGACAGTCGCGTAAGCAACATAAAGGTTTTTATTTATTTATTTCTATGGAATGAAACTAGGCAAATAAATGTTAGATTGATCTCCCACAGAAGGTTGACATAAAACGAAAAGATTGAATCTTTTCCGTCTTGACACAGATATTTTCTGGCCACGGACTTTTTAATGCTATTTAATTTCAGAAAAAGTGAAATTTTATATAAAAATTAAATTAAAAATGTGAAGGGAGTTAAAATGTGCAGAATTTGGCGCAACTCAGCATTGTTTGTCACTTTACAAATACGGAATACCTTACTTGAAAGTTTCAACGAGATGGTCGCTGCTGTGATACGCTTGAAGTCTTTGAATCACCCTAGATTCAGACGCTAAATTCCTAAAGCCTTGGATATCTAAATTTCGATACTTCTTTATGTGCTTCTGAAGAGTTGATCTGCTCTCTCGCAAAGTTGTGGTCCATTCTTCACTTGTGCAGATATCGGGAACTTCGGACAACTTTATGTTGTAGCTCACGTTACACGCAGGTTGCTTGCGAACCGAAATGCATTTGGAGAAACGTAACAAGCTTAAGCGACAGTTAGTAAACAACATTCTTCCCCTTTCTGGATTTGGAAATAAGACTACATCTCAGTGACTGTTTTGTCTAGATGTGTTCTACATATACATATACAGGACCTGAAAATATATTAAACGATTGAGTCATAAATAAATTGGTACACGACTTTTTCTGTGAAGTATTTAAAATATAAGTTATTTTCTTAGTTTATGGGTACAGCAACAGAAAGATATGATACTTTATATACTTAATTTTATCATAGTAGCATTAAAATCTAAAGGGATTTGCGAAAATTCTATGATTTATTTAATCCACAATAGATAAATTAGATCAAAACTAATATGTTTCTAGACCATTTTCAAGACAGACAGACACAAATCACAAACACTTTTCAACCTTATTGGATAGTGTTAAAAAAGAGATACACAATAAGATGCTACACCAGTTTTAAATGCAAAATCTCTAAATTTTTTGCAAGTTTGGAGTTATGCGAAATACGTAATAATTTTTGCCGCTAAATTTGGGGACATTTTGGCAAAAACTCGCCAAGGTCGGTGAAAGTTGGTGAGATTTTGGACATGGCCCAAACAATGGCTTGCTGCAGACACATTATATGAAAGATGCCCCTACACCTTAATGTAAGTTTTAACAAAAATGGAAAGTGCACAACTACATGTCACAACAGTCCAGAGTATAAAATTTCAACGTCCTACGACTAATAGTGTTTTAGATATAGGAGTTACGTGCATATATATATACGTAGGTACAGAAGTTAGAAAAAAACTAACCAGCGGTTGTTCAATTGTATATATACGAAGATGCATATATGCGTGCTTTGAGGCGTCTCTCAAAAGCTATTCAAAATAAATTTAGAGATAGTCAAAATCGAATTTTTCATCAAAATCTGCGTATTGAAGTTTTTTTCCAATTACTATACTTCCTTTATATTCGTACAAGGAAGTACAAAGCTGAATATTCGTTGGACTTTTTAGTCTTGGATTAATACAGGTTTTGATATACAGTTGCTGCCGCATAATATGATCACCTTGGGACCATGGGCTAACAATGCCCATTTGATAACAATAAGCGATTGAAGAAAAACTTAACGGCAGAGACTAGTACTATTTAGATAACTAATTATATACATTTGATAAGATGGAATGCACCCCCAATAAAATGGAATATTGAGGCAGAAAACATTTATTACAAAAATTTGGTAATTTTTTTTCTGTGTATACAATTCATTAAAAGTTTATTAATAAACTTCTCATACTCTCATTCTGTTTTTGAAAATTATCTGAACGATGGAATATGCCTCGTTTTAAAATTATCGATTTATCACTTGAATAGCTTTTAACTCTTCTAGTACATGTAAACTCTTCTAAGCTTCTAGTACATGTTCTTAACACTAATAAACAAACATTACATCCTTTTCCTTTGAAGTCATGTTTGAAATCGGTTTCTTAACAAAACCCCGTTTCCTAGTATTTTTTTCAGGAATTGGTCTGAGAGAAAAATGATAATATTAAATGATAACCGAAAAGTTGATCCCATAAAGCATTTGATTTTGCATGGAACCATATGCAGCTAGTCACTGCTGGCTGATTTCGATAACAATAAGCGACTGATAACAGTAACCTTGAACATATTAAGCGGCATCTATTGTATACTGGAATTTTTTCTTCCACATTGCTATGCTGATGTTTTGTATCGTTCTGATCTTTTTAAGTTCCTCGGTAAAGAAATGAAGTCATGAATGAATGGTTAATTTGATACTTGTTTTAGAAAATCGCTGAAAAAACTCTCTGGTTTATTATAATCGTGGTAGAACATTGACAAACAGAATGATACATTGTTAAAATGCTTAAGCAAGAAGATCAGAACTGAGACCTTGCATTAGTATCGTATTCCCAGTTGATACACCCTTTTCTATTAGAATTGTTTCTGGATGATTCACATTTACCTTCTACACTGTATAGCAACAAAAGTACTAAAAAAGCATTATTCTTGCAACGGAATTGGTTTCTTAACTAAACTCCGCTCCCTAGTCAGGGCTTAATTTCTACCAAAAAAAGTGCCGGAACCGTATTATTCTATAGGGCTCATGCTCATAATTAGTGGAGTACTGTAAAACCCTCTGACCCTATACGGAAGTCGGTAATGCATTTTATTAAAATAACAATTCAAAGATTTTCCCATGCTATAGTACTGACATGCTTTCATTATTTCGTAGAATAGTGAAATGAGTATGAAGAAATGAAATCAGCATGAAGAAATCTAAACAATGCACAGTAGAAAACCGAAAATCTGTTGGTCTCATGATTCTCAGATTGGCTTGGTTAGACTATCGGCGAAAATCGGTTTGTAAGTGAAAAGGGGAAAATTTTTGAGCTAACGTACTGGTGGGCTCCGGAGTGCAATATTCATGAGCTCCGATGGTTTTTGCCTAATACATATATAAAAAAATCACTCTCATAAAAGAAGTACAGGAGCTAAGCTCCGGTAAGCTCCTATGCTGATTAAGCCCTGTCCCTAGTATATTTTTCAGGAATTGGTCTGCGAACAAAAGATAACATTAAATGATAACCGAAAAGTGGATCGCATAAAGCGCTTGATTTTGAATCGAATGGAATTCAGGCGATTGGTGCCGGAACAAAAAAACAATAAGTAGGCTGGTCAAGTATCGAAAATTGAAATTTCCAGCTGCGGTTTCTGAATGGTTAATTTAATATTTCGTTTAGAAAATCACCCAGCTAAAACCGGCATAAACCAATTTTAATTTGAAGCATGCAACCCCCCCCCTGAAAAACCACTTTGGTTTATACAAGAAAAATACTCTGGTTTAAACAGAATGACACATTCAAGAATTGAGACCTTGCATTATTATTGTATTCCCAGTCATTTGATACACTGTTTTCTATTAGAATTGCTTCTGTCCCGCAGTGGTCTGGGCGCTAAACTCCGTTCCCATTAGAACACGGCAAGAGAAGCAGCATATGGCTTGGCCAGTGCTTGGGAAGGTCAACTTCCTCTCGGCTGGACTACTGTGGGACCGTGTACGCTAATGGGAGCTGGTACACGTAAAATCTGCCGTGGCTCCAATTTCGGCTACTTGGTCGTTTAACAAGGAGGTTAAACGATACCTGGGGGGGGGGGGGTTGCCGATTTCAAGGGTTGGTCCCTCCTCTGGAATTGGTTCAAAATTAGAGGAACACGGGCTAATTCACAGATAAGCACATGTTGGTTGGAGAGTGCCCGGGAAACAAAAATCCCACAACTCTCTTTCAGTAACAGGTGGAAGAAAAATGGGGTGGGGGAGAGGTGTGCGGAGTTGTGAGTCCGAAAAGGATGAAGCAAAAATTTAGAAATTAAAAAGTAGTTAAGATGAGCCTGCACAGTGAAAATTTAAAAAGGAAGCTTAAGAGTGCAGTGCAGTAAGAGGGTGAATAAATGCCTGGGTTGCTTGAGTTTAGTGTGATGAATGTGAGAAAATACAAAAAGATTAAATGCCCCCGGGCTAATTCACACTTCCTCCGACTGGGGCCCTAAAATTGGAAGACGCACCCCCTCTGCCCATCGCATCCCTTCAGGGGGGGGGGGGAATCTGGCTCCGCCGTTTGCGGTTGTCAGGGGACATCAGAAACAAAAACAGAATTGTTTCTTGATTATTTACATTTAACTTGTACATTATATAACAACAAAGCTACCAAAAACATTGTTCTTGTAACAATAACTAAATTCATACTTGGAATACATTTTTTATTTAGTTGCAATCACATTGTTTCAAAATTTCAACAACAATGAATTTTTCAACAATTTTGTCAGTCTAAATACCGACCCTCTTCTTTGATGCTGTGATATACTTATCTGAGAAGCGGATTTTCTTGTGATACTAAGTTTTGACATATTACAAGTGACTAACGTATTCATCATGCCTGCTGGTCGACGTGTAAGTTAAAATTACTGTTTTGTACGAGCTTATTTTGTGATTAATTATTTCTTTAATATCTAGTGTAGTTTCTTATATATTTAGTTGAGCTAGACAGCTGTAAAAATACTGCATTTTATAAACTGTTTCATGAATATTTGCAAGTGGGAATTGCCACATTATTTAGAATATACACGAGTGTGGCAATTTTTATCAAAATGAATGGCAAATGGTATTAATTTTAATCATTCTTGTTCTATTTTTAACTAAGATTGATTAGTGTGTATTGAAAAAAAACTACGCTCACTGTATTGACCTACTACAGAAATAGTGTAATTCTGTAAGAAAGAACATTTTATGTACAAAAAATATACATGCATCTTGAATAAGTGTTCAGAATAATGATATGACTGTTTTTTATTTATTTATTTATTTTTTTTAAGAAATGAAAGTTCTTTTGAATTCCTTGCATTGTCATAAAACAGCGCTTAATTCCAATTTTCACAAAATTACTGTGAATTGTAAAATTTAAAAAAGCAGGAAGACATGAATGTATTGTGTGTCGTTTAAACAACAAGTTTTGTCAAATAAAAATTGGAAGAGTGTACTAAAATAATGATTCAATTTTCAGAAAATAACATTAATACTGAAAATATACTATAGCATCGTTAAAAGTTCTCTCTTACTGTAATAATCTACGCATAGACGATGCAAATGAAGTATAATTCTGTTACAAAATTATGAAAGTCGCAATTTTATCATTTATTTACAAAACAATGTTTTCTCGAATTTTAAAGAAAGTTAATTAAGTGTAACGAACTTTCAAGGAAAATCTTTCTTTGAAAGTAAAAACAGAGGATAACTTATTTTAAACTAAAGAACCCCAAAATATCCGAAATTCCCAATGTTTCATAAATATAAAATCACTTCAGTCACCTTCAATACTGCATATAATTGTGTTTCAATTCTTTCGTTAAATGTCACCCAGAGAAACAACGAAGGATTTGAAAAAAAAAGGGAAAATAGGCAGAAAATAAGAGTGGAATTTGTTAGAGTTTTTTTTCTTTTTTTGATTATTAAATACACAGAAGTGCAAAATGTTTGGTTCTACACACACAAACACACATGCACGCACCGCACACACACAAAGATGCATAATATTAAAGATTGAACTCAGATCTAAATAAAAATATTCTAAATGTGAAATATAGGATTTTCAGTTATATATTTCTATTCACAGTATTTCGTGGAGAGGAAAATATTGCATACAAGTAAACAAATGTCTCAAAAAATTGCATAACGAACTTTGAAGTAGAATTGTGATATTAATCTTCATACATTACGAAAAAAAAATCACAAATCACCACTATTTAAATTATCATAATGAATCACGTGCGACTAGGACAATAAATGACATGCTATGGAAACCTTCATAAAAACATATGCAATTTTTGGACGGCAAAAATCATATAATAATAACTTGCATCAAAACGTACTAATTTCGTGAGTTCTTCAGTTGGCAGATGGAAGGCCATTTTGTTAAATCATGGGGTACATTTTCATATGCAGGAAAATGCAAGTGAAGAGTTGGTGGAAAAACAAAATACAGTTATTAAAAAAAAAAAAAAAAAAAAAAAAAAAAAAGATGCGAAGTCTGATGCGTTTACAAAATTATGCAGAAGCGTTGAAATGGAAATTCTAAGAAGATAGTGCTTTTATTTAAATCAATCAAAATGATTTGAAGTTTAATTTACTCGTTTTAATGTTATTAGTTACAAGCCTTAGTTTTGATTTAATAATATAAAAACTTGTGGACTCGTTTTTCTTGCCAGCTTTTGTGGCCGGTTGTTCAGGCCCCTGGCCATAAATTCAATAAATCTTTGGGCGAGATTCAATAAATCTTTGGAGAAGTTCATTTTTTATTCGAGGTTTTGAAGTCCAGGTCGTCGTAGTTAAATTGTTTTCCTATTAAATAGTTGCCCAAATTGCTGAAGAAGGGGCAATCAATGAACGCTAGGTCTGGCGAGTATGAAGAATGATGAGAAAGTCTCTTTAGTCTCTTCACCGTCATTTGTACAGATATAAGAATCACTAAATTGAGCACAACATTACAAAACTCGATGCCTCCAAAGCTCTATCTCAAAATGTCTCAAATGTCTCCTCGATGCCCATTTAAGTGGCACATACATACGCAATATAGCGATTACTAAAATGATGTTTTTTCAATTCTTTTGAAAAAATGTGTACTTAAAAATCTATTCGCATATACTCGGAGCCCCCCAAAATGACCGACGATTTGAAAAATCAATTAAAGAAAAAAAGGAAGGCGATACAAATTTACGATTTGCTGCATTCTCTTTAGGAAGTAGGGAATTTTTTTCTTACCAGATTTAAAAATTATTCACAAGCTCTTCAACCGTGCGCACATTTCAGTTGGATTGTTCTGACAAGCAGCAGAGTTGTATTATTGTTCCAGTTCATTTACGGTGTGTGGATTGTGACGATACACCTGGTCTTTCAAGAACCCCCTCCCCCTCCTCCGAAAAAATTCGCATGGCGTCAAATCTGGCGAATAGGTTGGCCAATCTATGGCACTTTGAGTATGCTTTTTGCGGTTAAGGGCAATAACACGATCATAGAAATATTCCTTTAGAAAATCGAACACTACAACAGCTCGATGAGGCCAGGTACGGTCTTGCATAAACCACGAGCTGTTTAAACAGTCCTCCAAGTATTTTAAATGGCCGAAAATTTATGGAGGATGTCCCGATATTTTGCTGGAGTAACAGTCTGGTGTCCAAAAAAGGTACCAATAAGTCCGCGAGAGGAAATGGAAGCCCCAACCATGACTTTTAGTGGATGCGGAGATGAAAGTACGGCTACACGCGGGTTTTCCTTGCCGGTATGAGTCAGTTCTGCTTATTAGCGAAGCCATAATATATAAAAATAATTTCGAGATACACTTCGTCGGAGAACCAAAGTTTACATCATCGATTTAACAGCCATCCAACTTCAGCGGTTCAGCGTTTGCGGAAGTGCCGCTTGCACAAATGGTATCAGTACATAGAGGCTGTCGAGTGTGGGGCTCTACCACGATAATATCGGAAAGGTTTCCGTAGCTGATAAGTCAAGACTTCTTGTCACAATCCGAGAAAGATCCGATGTGTGCTACCATGAAACTGTCGTATTCGTTCCGATGTCGGAATCACTATCGGAAATAATGCTGTTTTTTTTTTTTCTGACTGGGTAGATGATGCGAGAAACTTGAATTCCGATACCGTAGAGTAGATGATGGATGGGTGTTTTATCGTGCGTATTATGGAGTGTTAAGTACTCCAACAAAATCTTTCCTTTTCCTCGGCAACCAAGAGTTCCCCCGCCTGTCAAAAAATACAAACCTTTCTTGATCGATGCCTCCCAACCCCTCGGAAATTCTGAAGACAAGGCCCTCGTTTGAGAAATTGTAAAAATAGGGGAAGAATCCCAGCCGTACTGTGATTGGTTAATGTGTCTCTGTGACCCGACAGTGCCGGAACCGTCAGAACAGTTACAAAAAGTCTCACTTCTTTTATTCGCCACTCATCGCGCTAGCACGACATTTAAGGATCGCTAGCGTTATCCGCAGAATTTGACTATCCGTGAGAGAGAACTATCCGCCAGTGATATTCTCCGATGCATCGTGGTAGAGCCCCAGATCTAGTTTTTCTCAGTTTTCGAGTTCGAAATGGCGCCCAGATGCGATGCTTACCTTACTTACCATGTCGGGTCGCCGTGACTGCAGTATTCGCCTCTAAATCTGCTGTGCTTGGGTGGCTGAGAATTTCAGCACGGTCGTCACTGAAGTTCCCAGTACGCTTAATTTTTTTCGGATAGTGCCTGTATGGTACTGTTTGCAGGACTGTTTCTGGCATTGAATTTCCTCTCAAAACTGCACCTCGTTGCAACAAAACTGTCTTCCAGGTGATGAAACTCCAAAACTATAAAAATACGCTGTACCAGCGAATGAACAATTCTGGAAGCTTACGATAGGATGTAGATATAATACCAATTTGAAAGGACGCTACAGAATAGCAGCACCATCTATTGACGAGCTTTGTAACTAATTTTGAAAACTGGAGAGAATAAATTCCTTGGTTAATTAAGCAGAATGCAGGAACCGTTTACCTACCGTTTTTTTTTAAATTGATTTTTCAAATCGTTTGTCATTTTTGGGACACCCAGTACATATTTCTTCTTGTGTTTTTTTTAAGCATTCTTAATTAAGGCAATCAATGATCCATTTCGCAATGACTACAGCGATACTAGTGGCAGAAATGGGGTGCATTTTCGGTATCAAACTGTTCAAGATTAAAAGCATTGAATGATCCAATCTATGTCAGTGGTGGCCAGAGTTGTATTTAGGGGTTGGCAAACTGGGCAACCGGCAAGGGGCCGCTAAAATTTAAGACCGCTAACAAACTGCTGAATTCATGGATATCAAGCAGTCAAATAAACTTCCTGATCTAGAACTGAAAATTGCTCATTAGCAGAGCAGAGCCGAGAAAAAACACAGACTTTGTAATTTTGTGTATACCTTTTTTTTTTTTTCAGATTTACAGTATGTAGCTAGACTGCAGCTAGTTAAGTAGCTAGACTGCAGCTTTTACAAATTGGAAACGTATTGCATTAAAATCTTAAATAATTAATCAAATTTACTTATTTGGAGCCAATAGCAGCAGAGGGTTTTCACTTGGGGAGGGTTTGTGGAGGCAGGTCAAGATCCTCTATTTAGTAAGTAGAGAAATTTGAAAGAGCTGCAATTATTTTTGGTCGTGGGCCGCTAAATAGGTTCTGCCTAGGGCCGCTAAAACCCTAAGCACATCCCTGGTGGTAGCGAATCTATGCTCGAGTCCATAAGCGTAAAGTTTTCAAAATTATTGAGGGGGCCGGGCCCCACAACCACATATATTCACGTCAGTGGCGTAGCCAAGGGGGGGAGGGGTTAGAGGGGTCATAACCCCCCCCCCCCCCCCAATGAGGAATTTTTTTCCATACAAAATGTATATTTTTCACTCCCTTATCATACACCCGTATACATATATGTGAGTTGCAGAAGTCGTAACTCCCCCATGAAAAATTTCTGGCTACGCCACTAATTCACGTACATATAACTTAGTAACAGCTGCCAACTACCATGGAATATATATAACCACTTTTTCTACATGATTTTTCCGCTTAAAATATAGCAAAATTTTTGTGCTGCGCGCGCGAGCTGATTGCTATTTAAAAAAAATAATTAAAAAATATACTGTTTACAAAAAAAATGGTTAATTATATTCCGTAGTAGTTGGCAGCTATGAATTACTATATATAAGTAAATTATTGGAGGCGCTCGAGCTCTATGGGTCTATAGAATTCTACACCTATGTAGGGTAAGTACCCATGTTAGTATCTTCCTACCATGTTATAAGTTAAAAATAGAAGCAGTGTAAAAAATCCAAAGGAGGAAAAAAACACATTTTCGATGAGATAGTGCATTTTAGACACATCTGAACTTTTCTTTATTTCATACTTTACATTGCATAATCTGATTTTAATTAATCAGAGCCTGGTGAGGGCAGCTTATAGTCACATTGTGTGTTACGTGGCGTCACAATGAATACTAAATCATGATTGAAATCAAACGAAGAAAAATTTTTAAAAGTCCAAGTAAAGGTTTTTTTAAACGTTTGTAAATGGCATGAAATACTTTTTTTATGTTAGTATAAATTAATTTTCTGTATTTAGTGGTAAATTATTGGGTGGGCTCAGCTCCTATTCACAATTTATTGGGGGGGCTCGAGCCCCACGGGCCCATATAACTCTACGCCTATGCTCGAGTCAGATAATGACCCACGCTTTCTATTTAAATGATCCACGAATTGATTTTTATAAACTGGATACCGAATTTTAAAAGTGAGAGGCAAAAAGTAGTTTCTAATTAACTATCCTCATGTCCCTCTTACGAAATGACGCCTCTTACTTTGTGACCCAAGAGTTGGTAAAATAAATAAATAAATAACAATAAAAAATAAATAAAATACATAAATAATTCATTTTTATACCTCAAAAAGGTTCTCCGTTACTGATCTAGATAATCCAAAATCTATGTTTTCCCTCAAAGATATACATGCATTAAACTTTCAGAGCACAGTTTCAGATACAGGCATATTTTAAATTAATTTTTTGCATACTTTGCCCTCTAATGTGTTAGTTAAAGGATATTGGTCATTTAAATGGGTAACAAAAAATATACACCCCAATTTTCACTGTACTCCCAACTGGAAGCATTGGTCATTTCTGGCTATCCTTTTAGGGGCTATAATTTAACTATACTTTTATGGTCAGTGTAAGTAAAATATTAAGAATAAATGAAAGATTTGTTTTGAAATTTAAGTAAATATATGAATTAAGTTTGAAGGAGTAGGGGGAGGGGTGTATCAAGACAGCCCCCTAAAAGTTTATGAAAATGGCTATTTAGGATTTTTAATCCAGTTTCCCACTAGTGATAGAAATGCAATTGCTGTTCCAAAAAATCAAGTCATCTTTTAGCTATATCTGCTAATTTTTTCAAGTCAATATTGATAAAATTTAATTTTTCAATAAATTTTTAATTTGACGTTCGCACTTGGGAACATTGGCCTGAAAAAGATTAATACAGAATTTTTACTGTTCTCATGACAAAAACACCGCTCTGAAATATATCTCACTTGTTCGCAAGGTGTATCCGATGGTTCGTGAAAACATTATAGTAGTATACAACGAGTACAACGCAATTGGTTCGCCAAATGCTTACAGATTTTAAAAGAAGTTCGCAGGGAGAAAAAAAGGTGGGAACCACACACTTTCTTAAATTATAAAATATATTTTAAAATCTGTTTACGCGTTGAATAAATGAGAAGTTTCTCATGAGTCAGAACCTCAACACAATCTGGAAGCCCTTTTTGTGTGTGCGTGTCGGAGATCCTCCTCTTTTTCTTTTATTGTCGATTAGCTGAAGTGCCCGTTCTTCGCACGGAATGGATGTTGTTACACCAACAAATACAAATGGAAAAAATAATAAATATTAAGTATATTTTGGTTACAGATTTGTCTGTTTGTCTCAAAAAAATTTTAGTCCCTTAAACGATTGAACTTAAAATGCCTTGTCTGAAATTAACGGCACTCAAGAGCTAAAAAATACGAGAAAAGCACTTTGTTTTGTCAACTACCCCTAATTGAGGTCGATTTTAAAAAAAACCCTGAAAATGATTTTTGTGAATTTGCGTTGTTTACATTTTAATGCAAGATTTTTATGGCTATCTTCATTTTCCTTCCATATATGAAGGCTAATATGAAAACAACGTTTCGGCCCCTTACACCAGTATGGATATGAAATGTAAAACACCCTGAAAATAATTTTTAGACATTTGTGTTCGTTATATTTTAAAGAAAGAATTTTGCGGATATCTCTTTTTCTCACTGAGCACGAAGAGGAATGTGAAAAAAACGTTTTGACTGCTTATCCCTGTTCGGGTGCGAATTCTAAAAAATCCTGGTATGTATTAGGTATTTGCGATAGTTACGTTTTAAAGCAAGAATCAAACTGCTATCTCTTTCTTCCTCTGAGATATGAAGGTAAATGTGAAAAGGAAGTTAAAGAACGTTTTGTCCCCTTACATCCTTTCGGGTGTGAATTCAAAAAACCCTGGAAAAGATTTTAAGTAATTTCTATTTGTTAGATTTTAAAGCAAGAATTTTACGGCTATCTCTTTTTTCCACTTTTCTCCTCCGAGATATGAAGGGAAATGTCTAAAAAACGTTAAAGAACGTTCTAGCTTCTTATCCCCGTTTGGGTGCGAATTCTAAAAAAACCATAAAATTTATTTTGAGGTATTTCTCTTGGTTACATTTTAAAGAAATAATTTTATGGCCGTCTCTTTTTTTCTCTGAGATGTGTAGGGAATCGCGAAAAGAACGGTTTTCAAGTCCACTTGGGAACGAATTTTAAAAAATCGCTTCTTAAATGACGCCTTGGCCATAAAAGCTATAAGCTCCTAAAATTTCATGTCTGCATCTCCAGTAGATTTGGCTGAGCGATGATCGTCAGTCAGTCAGGACATCTTCCTTTATATATAGACAGAGTTTCTCCCATTATCGATAGGAAAAATAAGACCTCTGTATCTCCTCCACCCTTTTTTAAGTATTTACTTAAGAAATAGTAACGCTTTAAAACATGCAACGTTCTTGTTATAGGAAAAAACAAACAGTTCTGGTAGATTTGTTTTGATCCACGTTTGATAGAACACATCTTTAGTAAGCTTTTTGGCTCTAAAATTTTATACACACGATACAATGCAAGGGGAGGGAAGTAAACAAAGTTAGAGAGTAACCTAAGAGCTTTTCTAAAAAAATACTTAGATGTTCATAGAAAAAAATGTAGCGGATGTCGGGAAAACTGTCCCTTCTTCTCAACACAAAGTGCACTTTTTCTCAATAGAAAGTGACCTTTCCCTCGCACCACGCGTAGTTTTTTTGAAAGTCTGTTAACGTCCAGAAAACGTTCTCTGAACTCTAATGGACGTTCAGAGACCCTGCATGTGGTACCCGGGTTATGATTAATCCCCTCCCCCCCTCCCCCCGTCTCTCTTGAGAAGAAACCTGAACATTGGCAAATGGAATAAGAGTAATGAGTGTTTTTGTCTGCTTGTTAGTCTAAAAATTTATTTTGCCTTATGTCCAATCTCGGAAAGCACCGAGTTAAATTGCATGTGGTAATTTAAAGTAATTATGTTTAAAGTATTTTAAATTTTTGTACAGGTTTTGAGGTTTAAAATGTTCATTTAAATTCGAAATTTGAGATTTCAGGGAAGATATTTTTTTCTATAATTGAGGTTTATAGTGAATGTATAAGAATAGAAAGGTACTTTTAAGGCAGTGCTTCCCAAATTATGTACATCTGTAGGGCGGCAAAAATTGGATGAATATTTCGTAGACCAGCGTCAGCAAAAGATAATAAATATTATATAAACATGTATTTTATTTATTTAGTTTTAGTTATCCCTTGGACGCGCTATGGTCACCTCCTTATTTCAGTGCTTTCACTGCTAAACGCAAATAAAACATGGTTAAATGGTCCCAATGCTGAAAAAGTGCAGCTGTTGTCATCGTTCCATTTAACTACCAACAACATGATGGCCCATCGAATCGCTCATCTGGTGTCACAGATCTGTGCAAGAAACATCTTTGCTCTGTGACGCCAGATTGGCGACTCCATCGACAGCCATGTTCTTGGTAGTTAAAAGGACCGATGGCAAAAGCTGAACTTTTTCAAAGTTGGGCAGTCAATTCAGTTAGTCTTCTATATTGAAGTGAAAATGCTTGTGCTTCAAAGTGTTAGAGGGACGTTTGCTTCTGATTAATTTTTAATAAATTTGATATATGTGACCGTCATCTACCCGCGGACTAAAGGTTGTGAAAATTGTTTTAAAATATTTTTTTATAAATCGAAAAACATGGGGATGTATTGATTCATTACATGAAAGATTTTTTCTGTATCATAATTGTTATTAAAAAGAATTGTTTATATGCTTTGCATCGGAATTTGAACCTGTACATTGTTACAAAACACTAACTAACAATACAGAACGTATGCTTATTATTGAAAATTATCTGTAACAATAAAGTAGTAAACGCTTTTGTCAGTGTATTATTAAACCTCTTCTTTGATATTGCGATAAAATCATCTGAGAAGCAATTTTACTTGTGGTGGTACTGTGATTTCTAACATATTGCAAGCGATAACTATTTAATTATGCCTCTTGGTCGAAGAGTAAGTTATAATCAATATAATGTTTTAAGCAATTTTTTTAAAGCTCTGTTAACAAGAAGTCGATGTAACATCATAATTTTAACATGATGGTTTGAAAATGTTTGATATTGTGTCACTATATAACATAAGTATTTTATTGCTAAACTTGTACTGCTTTTTTTAGTTTAGCAGAATAAGATAGTTCCGTAAAAACTATGGAATTTCCATAAAATTCATGCTTTTGGAAAGGATGTTTTCGGCTAACGGAACACCGTAAGTTTATGAATGTAAGGCTATGTCATTTGATAACGTCGTTCCTTCCCCACCCTCCACTACCTTTTTTGAGAGTATAGTTATTTAAAAAACACTGTTACTATTTCCATTTTCACTGAGAAACAAATTTCAAGATTCTTTTCACAAGAAAAATCAGTATCATATGTGTTAAAAAAAATAAACGTCACACCTCTACTGAGTGAAATATTCAATGAAAATCTGGTATTTTAAGAAATACTAATTTATAAAAAGAAGAATATGTATCGAATTAGAAAAATGTATTCTAGTTTGAATTTTATAACAAGTTTTATAATGTTTTAAAATGTTATTTTTAATTTTTGTCACTTGTCTGTCTCCCGCAGGCTACTGTTTATGATTTTGGAGATGATAAGGAGGAACTTTTGAAGTCGTAAGTATAAGTGAATGAATTAAAATATTATGTCTTTTGGTTGTGTTAAATGAATCTTACTTTTCCTTTTTTCTTTTTTCTAAAATGAAACGATACACAAAATGTTTATGTACAGACTACAAACTTTCTCGCTTTATCATATGTATACTTACTATACACATGCATGACTCATACTGAAATATTTTCATAAGAGGTTTAATTTAATTTTAAAAAATCTGTGTGACTGTCTGATCTTATAAAACAAATTTTAACGTCATATTTCTCTAATTGTATGTTTCGAATTTCTGACCATAAACTTCGTATGTCTGAATTTGCAGTCCACGCGAACAGTTTGTATTGATAAAGTCCTCCGTCTTTTAAACTGCATATACAGGGTAGTTCAAAATTGTAAGCCAGCAATGTTAAGGGTAGTAGAGGAAATTAAGACGATTGAGAATCACATAGCATCGTAATGTCGGAAACGTTGTCTTCATAAGCTGTTAATAATCACTTTGGAAGAAGGTGTTGAAGTAACAGGGAACGTTTTAACCATGGTTTGTCAAAAACTAATGGATCTTTTATTGAAAGAGCTTGACTAAAACTGATAGTTTACAAATTCTACTTCATTCCATTGATGAAATTCTCGGATGAAAGCCCATGGTTAATGAAACTCAGTTAAGAAATCAGTCGAATACATCAACACTCCTTCAAAGTGATTAATGATAGGTACATAAAAACGATGTTTGCGACCCATATTTCTATGTGTTTCTTAATCGTTTTGGTTCCCTCTATTACCCTTTAACTTTCTCACATATAGTTTTGATTCAATCTGTAGAATGATCTCTTTGGAATTTAATTGGAACTGGCTTATATTACTTTAGTGATATTAATTTATGCTTACAAAATATGTTTTCATATTGTTGATTTATGTATATCATGTTTGAGCATTCAAAGGGCTACAATGTAAGTTTATGTATCTAATTATTAATTTCTAAAACTTCGCTTCAAATGAAAGATTATTTAACACAACTAAGTGCTTAAGTGATTCTGTTTTATCAAAAGAGAACATTCACTGAAAATTTGCTCTTTCTATTCACAGTCACTAAAAAATTCGGATAAATGCTCTGTAATGAACATATAAAAATACTTCAGAAAATTGTAGAAACCTAGTCGATGTTACTATTGTCTTTGATGAGATTACATTTATTAAGAAATCAGTTTCTGTTTCATGTCCATTGTACGCAACATCAATATAAAAAGAAAAGATCATGTAAACTTATGAGTAGACGTTCTGAGGAAATAGCCATAAATTAAGTGTATAAAAAATTATCGGTGAAATGCAAATAGCGTTCACACTTTTTAAAGGAAAGCTTGAGACTTATGTTGTCCCTTTTACAACGGAATGTGCTGTTTCGAAAAATCTGCAGTTAATTGCTATACTTATGTAAATACTACTGTAATGTTGTTTAAAACTTTTAACATCAGTCATCTTGCAAAAATCCGGAAGTGTCCTAAAATGTATTAATGCGCATTAAGGAAAAACATTATACCATTTATTATAAACACCGTATGAACACAATTAAGCTGAATTTTATGTAGAAGATTCTTAATATAAGTAAAGATTTGAGCAGATCATTTTGAATATACCAATAGCTTTATACCAAATTATTGATAATTATTCTGATGAAATTCAAATTAAATTTTCATCGTGTGTATTATTCGAAAATCAGAAATCTGTACTAATCCTTGGAGCCTCATCTGTCATTTGAAATTAATTTCAGATGTGCTGACTCAGATGATAAGCCCATCAGTCTGTATAAATTCATTGAAATTGTGATTGAAGAATATTACAGTCGTCGTGCTGGTCCTAGGTAAGATAGAACTGGAAAATATTTTGTTTCAATTAATTTTAGAAGAATTTTTCTGAATCTGTATTGTTTAAAAGCTATGATTTTTATCTTTTATAACACTTTATAATATTAATTATTTTATTTCAATTTTTCTATCTGACTGTATTTTTTTGATACATTAAACACTGTAAAAGTACATGAAGAGCTATGAAATTCATTTATTTTCTATTCGCAGATATTCATCAATAAAAGTCTTTTTAGAACATTTTAGACTATAATTTATGGCATCTAAGTTTGTCAGATATTTTTCAAAATGCTTTCTTTCATTCAGTATTAATGCTCTATTGCTCACAATTTTCAAATAAATATGGCAACTTAATAGCATTATGCTTCCTTCATAACTTTTGCTGCTATTGACTATCTTAAACTGTTAATACTGTTTTTAAGAATTTTCGTTTAAAATGTTTAAATGTTCATTTGCTCTAAACATATTTTTTTACAGTAATCACGAAGAAAAAGTGTTCTATATGTGGGAAAAAACACTTAAGGAGCTTAAGAATTCGAAATACAGAAATGAATTTGGAAAGTGGACTCTTAAAGATTATCGAGCTT
Source organism: Cheiracanthium punctorium (assembly GCA_038373885.1). NCBI lineage: Eukaryota > Metazoa > Arthropoda > Arachnida > Araneae > Cheiracanthiidae > Cheiracanthium > Cheiracanthium punctorium. The sequence continues at coordinate 35,867 of JAWZYV010012162.1, forward strand.
TTTTCAACGTTATAGAAGAACCTCCTGAAAAGTGAGAAAATTTTAACTACTTGTTTTTACATTCTAAATTTTAAAAAGTTTTGAAAAAATGCTTTTTTTTCAAGTAAAAAACTTATTTTCTACGGTTTCTTGAATACACGCTCTACACACTTCAGAATCCCACCTAAACCGTCCATAAGAGAAATTTCAAAGCTCTGGCGTTGTCGTATTTGACAATATATACATGTATACAGATTGTATCTATAAATTTAGGTACGCTTACAGAACTAAATGTGATAACGTAGTAGACACTGACTTTCAGTTTGATTTCGGACAAAGGAGCTGATAATTAATACCGTATTAATTAAATTAAAACTTTTTTTTAAAACCTGAGTTTTTTTTAATCATAATGATTCTAATAAAAACAAAACTGATACTTGACTTTTTAAAAAATAATTTCTTTTGAAATATGATTTTGTAATTCACAGTTGTCACACCATAAATTTCTGTGAAAAGAAAAGTTTGCGCCCATTTGCAAGTACAAGAGATGTGTGCTTTCTTTTTCAAGTCTAAGAACTACGCACACGGAGGTCGCTGCATTTATAAATTTGTTACGATTATGGATTCTGAAGTTAATGAAATTCATTAACATAAAATTAATTATTGTTTAAAAACTGTATGGATTGATTCAAGTTAGAGGTTTCCAATGCTGAAAATGAATACAATACTCTCTGCATAAAAAATCTTATTCATTATCAAAATTTAAATGCCAATTTGGTATTTATAATGATATATGCATTACTGGAATTTTTTCGTAACATTATTTTACGTTGGGTAGCCATGTGACAGCTGTGAAGTATCAGTAGTGACTATTCACTCAATGGAAACTCTGCATCTAAAGTAAACTTTACAAGATACTTCTTTTACTGACTTTCTTTAATTTACTGACAATAAAATACCACCCCCCTCCCTGCCAAATGCAGACGAAATCTAAATAGCAAGCTTCCTATAACAAACTTTCAAGAACGTATTTACTATCTGAAGCTCAGTGTCATTCCAATTGAAAAGTTTATAGTGAATGAAAATATTTGTTTTTGTACTTGATTTACGTATTTTTCAGCAGAAGAAGAATTAATGTTTATTTAATTAAAAAAAAATCATCGAAATACGCATAATCGAAAATTAAACTCTTCAAGTACTCTTGAACTCCTCCAACTATTCAAGTTTGTGGAAAACTGTTAATATATATATATATATAATATAAAATAGCTAAACTTATATATAACGTGACAAGCAAGTTTATTTCTCAAGTAACGCAAGAACTAACGATCGCTACATCTTTTCGTTTAAAATGAAAAGATTTTTGTTAAGCACTTGAGCACAATTAAAATCAATGTGATTGTTTTTAGCATCGGCATAACTTTTCTACACGATTTGTCATGGTGAGGCACTTTTCAAATGCGTCTAAACGGTGCATAGCACGGCGGAGGCGGGGAGTAAAATGTTGAAAGTTGCCAAGGTTTGCAATTTTTGATGATTTATCGCCAAGTTTTGCGCCAGAAAATAGTCCTCAAAACTGAAACACGCTTAGCGATATCTTCCAAATTTAGCTAGAAACTGGTAAACGCTACAGTTTATTACAAAGAAAAAGTATAGTTGGAATATACCTTGCGAAGATTATATAATAGTTTTAATAGGCAATTTTAATATAGATTTCGATTTCAAAGGAGTGTTTTATGGAACTGGGAAGAAAAATAGGGCACACTCATGGATTATGATACACTTTCCAAACAGTATTTATAAAGATAGTTAGAATATGCCTGACGAAGACTGTTAAACAGTTTTGGTAGGTGATTTTAATATATATTTCAATTCTGAAGAAGTGTTTTGTGGAACAGGAAAGACAAACACGGCCTATTCATGGATTAGGATGAACATTCCAAACAGTATTTATTATGGGGTATTAGCGTATTTAATATCCTTGGCGAAGATTGAAAAACAACTTTAGTAGGCGATTTTAAGGCAGATTTCGATTCCAAATAAGTGTTTTATGGAACAAGGAAGAAAAATAGGCCCACTGTACATAATGGTACACTTTAAAACATAATGGAATAAGGAAAGAAAATTGGGAGGACGCATGGATTACGATATATATGTAACGCTTTAGTGCGTATTTAAAATATGAAAATATTTCAGATTTTATTTTTATTTTTATTTATTTTTTACTGTGGCTTCGTACACGTACCTCCAAACTCCCGTATATGGAGCTACCCTCTTTTTGCAGTAAATTATTCAGTTTAAGGAATTTTTTTTTTATCGAATATGGAAATCTCTCCTGAGAAAGAAAAATTAAGAAATTGAAACTGAAAATCTTCAGAAATTTGTCTTTTAATTTATACATATTTTCCCTCACAACTACAAATAATTTAAATGTTTTCATAAACTATAATGTATTTGTTTCTTTTAGAGTGGTTAACGTAAATGTGGAAGAAGAAAAAAGTGCTCCCGAAAAGGTAAGATCTCATTCAATTTAAAAAAAAAAATGTGCTTTCCATCTATGAAATATTTCTATAGACTTGAAGGGATCTCAATAAATACATAATTATACTGAAAATAGACGAGCAGCACAAATATTTAATCTTAACTTCAACTTCTAGTAGAAGTTAATTACATAAATAATTATTTAATATGATGATAGAATTATATTAATGAAGTTAAAATGAGTTATTTATATAATATAAATAATTAATTTTTATATAAATAAATAGTTATACAAATAATTATTTATTTATATAATTATTTATATCCCATATAAATAATTAATTTTAACTTCTAGTTCTCGGTTGATTCTTCAATAACCCCAGAAGCGCGATTCCCTGAAAAACGAGACATGTCCGGCGCGAGAAAGTTCCGATGGTTCTCCGAAGTGTTTTCCAAAAATAAAGTGACAAAACTATTAAGTGTAACAAAGGGTTAACTGTGTTCAGAATGACGTAGAAATGAGAGGTCGGGAACATCGTCTTCGTTTTGCTGTTAGTCACTTTAGAAGAATTGCTAAAATAATAGTGAAGTTTCGGACCCTGATTCGCCAAAAACTATTGGATTTTTCTCAGAAAGCGCTTGACAAAAATTTGCGCGCGGTTCAATAATCTATTTAACATCAACTCAACTTCTCCCATATTTATCAAACATGCTATGATATAAATTACAGTACACAGATATCTTCGATTAAACTCTTTTCAAACTAAAAATGTTTACTTATTTATTTTCAATGAGATGGCTTTTGAAGCAGGTTAGCTTCTAACTCTATTCAATGTGTTGAACGCAAATATACATGCATATCTTTTCAGAGCTTTTAAAATTATTAAAGATCTCCCTTAGAATTTTTCTACATACATTCATTCTTAAAGTTGAAAAATTTTCTCATACATTATACACTTTTTATCTGTTGAAACTTGTTTACTAAGCCCGTCTGAATGTAAGCAAAGTTATATTGGAACATCTGAATAATCTCAAGATTAGTGTAAATATTTCAACGAGAAATGTATTGCATGCCCTCTGAATGAGTTGAAATATCATAAAAACAAGAAAATATGTTTCCTTTTTTTCCCAAGAAATCCGTTTCACTGAACAAGTTTTTCTAAATAAATTAAAAATACCAAAATATATTGAAGTAAATAACTAATGGATACTCATACATAGTAGAAGCTTAATTTATAAAAAAAAGTAAGAAAAAAATAAAATTAAAATAAATATTAAATCCGAGATTTAATTTATGATAATGAGTAGTACAAATTTTAACTATTATGCAGTAGTATTCACGTTAAACACTCCGTCATTTAAGAATGTAAAACAAACCTTTAAATGTTTACAAGGACGCAATATTTTTCTTATTTAATCTTCTTTTATACAGATATATTTTTTTGGTGTATGCGTGTATGTTGGTTCACTTAATTTTATGATTTTTAGATAGAAATTGTATTGCATTGATACTAAGCAGATTAAATGTAATTTTCTAATTTTTCGTTTTTATTTACAGAAAAAGCGCTTCCGAAAAATAAGGAAATTTTTTTCTATGCTGTCATGCTTCCGAAAGAAGTAAGTGAAAGTATCTTTTAAAATATTTCAAAATTATTTCTAACACTACTTCTTGATGTAATGAAATTTTTCTATTTTTCAGAAATAATTTATTTTAGAATATTTTCAGTAAAAAATTATAAATATTCATACGCAACAGTACTCTGAAACAATTCATCAGTACTCTGAAAATTATGTAACATAAAATTCCTATTTACAAATTAAAATAAAATCTGACCAATCCAACATCCGGGAAACGAATAAAAATTAAGATACACAATTGAAAATCTTCGTGTGGCAAATAATAGGGAAAAAAAGAATTTAACCCTTTAACGCGCAGTGTTCCCACTCTGAGAACACCAAACTCTGACGTTTGACTGTTGCCAGTCACGAAGAATAGATATGATTTCTACAAAAATAGTTTCGGTATAATCCACGAAAATCCTTTACTTTTTAGCACGTCATTTCCCGTACAAAAATTGCGACGATTATTTTTAACTGCACTGACATCTGCTGAAAAATGGAAGAATGCGAGAACAGCTGTATAGATTGCCCAATGCTGAAAAAAGGGCAGCCGATGCCATCACTCGACTTAACTACCAGCAAGATGGCGGACGATCGAAACGTTCATCGCGTGCTACATATCTTAGAGACCCTTTTTTAGCGCAGGTGGTGTGCGAAGGGTTGCGCCTCAAAGGGTTAAAGCATTATTACTTAAAAATGTTTTAAAGTAAGACTGTCCGTGGTGCTGCTGCTGCTGATGATGACTGCTTTAGATATATTACCGGATATTTATGAAAGTTACTTTTAGTGGTACATTTACTTCTCTTTGGAAAGAGCGATTGAATTTTTCAAGAATTCTTCATAAACAAGATTTTTTTTTTTTTTTTTAAATAATGCAGTTATTTTTGAGATCTTATCAATACAAATTTAAAGAAAGTAATCAATTAGGTACATCTTGTAAAAAACAATGCTTAGAAGCTCGATTTTTTTTTTGAACGCCAATTAAATAAATTTCAGGACTTTAAAAATTTTTACTATTCGTAATACATTTTGAGCATTTAAATGTGTTGTGTTAATTTTCAATATCTTCAGCTGTCCCTGATTGCTGAAAATAATAGCTTAGCCTCTAGTTCTATGTGTACGTTGTATATATATAATGCTGATTATATAGATATGCTCCTTTTCAAATGCTAATTAATACATTTTTGTATAATTACTTTTAATCCTTTTTAAATAAGTATCGAACACAAAATTGTATTTGTAACGAACGTTCTTCATGAAGAAGTTTAACAAATGTGTATTTAACATTTTTTCTACGTAGAATTAAAGAATACTGAATATTTATTTCAGGTAAACTTTTATCTTCTTCCTGAACAAGACTAACATCAATAATAAGAGTCCGGATTCCTTAATATATATTGCATTTTATTTATTGGACTAAAGGAGTGGTGGGTGGCGTTGATATTTCGAAATTTTTTAATACGTTATATTTCAGTTTTATTTATTGATTCCAAATGTTCCAAATGTATTCTGATTGCCAAAACTGTTGACAAACCCAAAATGTGTAAAACATACCGAATAGAGCTTTTTGAATCCGTTGTAACTCAAACTACTGATGAAAAATATCAGCCATTTCAACGAATATGGTGTTCCACTTTCGGCTTCGAGGAGCGATGATTTCAGACAACAATGCTTGAAAAGCAAGTGCTTCCTTCCAGATGACGCTTGGGGCTCAAAAACGCTTGGAACTCCTTCCCCTGCTTCTGATCTTCCTGTGTCTTGATTGTTATGCGCTCTCTGGATAGGCTCCCAATAAATAGTCGCTTGCCTGCTGACTTCATAAACACACATACATAGCTAATTCAATAGAAGGAACTGTTGACAAACCCAAAATGTGTAAAATATACTGAATAGAGCTTTTTGAATCCGTTGTAACTCAATCTACTGATGAAAAATATCAGCTATTTCAACGAATATGGTGTTCGACTTCGGCGACCGGTGATTTCATACAACAACACTTGAAAAGCGAGTGCTTCCTTCCAGATGACGCTTGGGGCTCAAAAACGCTTGGAACTCCTTCCCCTGCTTCTGATCTTCCTGTGTCTAGATTCTTATGCGCTCTCTGGAGAGGCTCCCAATAAATAGTCGCTTGCCTGCTGACTTCATAAACACACATACATAGCTAATTCAATAGAAGGAACTGTTGACAAACCCAAAATGTATAAAATATACTGAATAGAGCTTTTTGAATCCGTTGTAACTCAATCTATTGATGAAAAATATCAGCTATTTCAACGACTATGGTGTTCGACTTCGGCGACCGGTGATTTCATACAACAACACTTGAAAAGCGAGTGCTTCCTTCCAGATGACGCTTGGGGCTCAAAAACGCTTGGAACTCCTTCCCCTGCTTCTGATCTTCCTGTGTCTAGATTCTTATGCGCTCTCTGGAGAGGCTCCCAATAAATAGTCGCTTGCCTGCTGACTTCATAAACACACATACATAGCTAATTCAATAGAAGGAACTGTTGACAAACCCAAAATGTATAAAATATACTGAATAGAGCTTTTTGAATCCGTTGTAACTCAATCTACTGATGAAAAATATCAGCTATTTCAACGAATATGGTGTTCGACTTCGGCGACCGGTGATTTCATACAACAACACTTTAAAAGCGAGTGCTTCCTTCCAGATGACGCTTGGGGCTCAAAAACGCTTGGAACTCCTTCCCCTGCTTCTGATCTTCCTGTGTCTTGATTCTTATGCGCTCACTGGAGAGGCTCCCAATAAATAGTCGCTTGCCTGCTGACTTCATAAACACTCATACATAGCTAATTCAATAGAAGGAACTGTTGACAAACCCAAAATGTATAAAGTATACTGAATAGAGCTTTTTGAATCCGTTGTAACTCAATCTACTGATGAAAAATATCAGCTATTTCAACGAATATGGTGTTCGACTACGGCGACCGGAGATTTCATACACCAACGCTTGAAAAGCGAGTGCTTCCTTCCAGATGACGCTTGGGCTCAATAACGCTTGGAACTCCTTCCCCTGCTTCTGATCTTCCTGTGTTTTGATTCTTCTGCGTTCTGTGGATTGGCTCCCAATACGACGTCGCCTAGCTGTTGATTTCACCTCTACACACGTTTGCTTAATTCAATATAAAAGTAAGTTTTTCAGAGTTTTAGTACTTAAAACTCTTTTACAACCATTGATTTTTATTTTCTTAATTATTTATTATTATTAATATTATTATTTGATTTACAAAAATAGAATAAACCAGTCTTAATTATATGGTTGCTAGAAAAATGCAATGCTTTGGACTATTCGCTGGCAATGAACTAAGAGAGTAGTCACAATTATCTTCAGTAAAATTTTAAATGTCGCGAACATGTATTACCAAGGGCAAATACCTACCACCTTTGCACGGTAGGCATTTTTAGGTATTTATACTGCCAATTGGCCGACTGGAAAATGTATATAATAAATTTCCAACAACATAAACAGGACCAAACAGGAAATTGGTATTTAAAACATTATTTCTTAAGATTTTATTTGAAATGTATCATTTGGCGTTTTGAAAATTAATTTTAATGATACGTTAATTTGTGTTTGGAAAGAACCAATAAATGAATTATATTTTTTGAAGTATGATTTAAGATTTCTTAATAAACATGAAAATTCGTAAAAATAGTGTCGTTGTTTTGGAAATTTTATGAATAAACTTTTAAAGAAAGTAGTGAAATTCATATCTCTTAAAAAGCAATCCCTGAAAATTTGAATTTTATTTAGAATATTAAGTAACCCATTTTCAGTCCTTTGAAAAAAAATTATGAACTCATTTTCAACTAGTTATTAACTCATTTATTTATAAATATATTTAATCGTTTTTTAATAATATAAGATTATACGAGGCGAGGCGTATTTGGAAAGTAAGTTCCGTTTTGAAAAAAAAAAAAGTAGTAAAATTTTTTTTCTCAAGCCAATTTTACTTTTGAAATGAAAAAGCATACCTTAAAACTATTTTTTTACACAGTTTCCGCCAGTGTTCAAACACTTGTCGTTGTGGGTTACCAGTTTTCCTATACCTTCCTTATAGAAAGTTCCCGCCAATGACGATAACCACGACCCCACATCGTCGGATCCAAAACACTTGCCGCCTAGCTCGCGTTTCATGTGCAGGACTCCATGACACTTGCTCGGCCCCATACTGCTGGTGACACTCAAACGATGATTCAACAGTTTCGGTGGGAGCAGTTCGATCACCCGCCATACAGCACAGACTTTGCACCGACTAACACTTGTCGTCCGACTACCAATTGTTTCTGCACATGAAGCGCGAGCTAGGCGACAAGCTCTTTGGATCCGACGATGATGTGAAAAATGCGTGGAGTCTTGGTTATCGTCATTGGCAGGAAGTTTCTATGAAGAAGGCATTGAAAAGCTGGTAATCCGCTACGAGTGTTTGAACATTGGCGGAAACTATCTAGGAAAATAGTTTAAGGTATGGTCTTTCATTTAAAAATAAAATTGGTTTGAAAAAAAAATTTCTTTAATAATTTTTTTTTTTTCAAAACGGAACTTACTTTCCGAATACGCGTCGTATTTGTAACGAATATTCTTCAAGTATGATTTATAAAAAATGTATATTTAAGATTTATTTCATATAAAATAAATGAGCATTGAATGTCTATTTCAGGTAAAGTTTCATCTTCTAGCACAAATGAGCACGAAAAGCACATTCAAAAAGTAGTTTACATCCTGAAACCATATCAGAAACTTCCAGCAATCTTTCATAGTGTTTAACAGAAGAGTTTGATATTGACCAGTTTATATTTTTATAGTCTACAGAACTCTATACGAAATCTCATGTTGATTTATAATATTCTTCTTCTAAAAGTTGTATCTATTAAAGTTTTCACTAAAAGTCATCTAGTCCATATGTTTGAAACTATTTCAGAAAGTTCCTGTAAAATTAATAGAACTAAAGCTATCCAAGAATTCTGTCAAATGAATCTTTTCAAGTGAATAGTTTATAAACAGACTAAATATACCTTATATAGTTACAACTTAACGATACCACAAAAAACTGTAAAATAAAAATAGTGGCAATAAACCGGTAGCTTCAAAAATTGAGTGTGTCTCTTTTTCTTTTAATATTCTTTATTTCTTCATTTAATGATAAAAACTCATTTTCACAGATCTACACATAGTCAAATACTTTTTAATTTTAATTTATTGCAAAGTTGATTATTTAAAAATAATTTTATTAGAAATCCTTAAATGTAAATATTTCTAGGTCCAATTTGCACGGTTTTACATGCATCACCAACAGTTTGAAAAATAATGGGATTGTAAGATATGGTTTGCCAAGTTGCTTATTTAAAATAACACATGGATATCACAATATAACTTAAAGAGAATCAAGTACTGTATGTTTAAAGTTTGTTAGACTTCCACCAGAATTCTAGACACCTCATTGCTTATTTAATTCAATCAAAAAATCTGATGTGGAGATCACATGACTTCCTAGTACGTTTATGAAATCATATAAATATTTTCGGTGCAGTTCATCTTAACTTATTTCATTCGAAGGCGATACAATACTGCAATAATACCAAGGTTTAGAAATTTAGCCAAATATATGAGGTATCGCTAAACTCGGTTCGGTTTTAAAAATTTATATTGACATTATATAAAAATATATTATATAAAAATTTTGGCCATCAATTCAGCGATAATTCGCCAAAAGCCGGAGAGCTCTAGCGAGCTTGCAAGATTTTGGGCATAGCGGATATAGTGATTGACTACAGACTTGTAATAAATTAGAGGTATTCATAGACTTTAATGTATTGAAAGCCTCTTGGGTAAATATATTATCCAGTCGATTGCAAGCAGAACAATAAAGATAAATCATGCAAAACGCACTGAGCATAACACTTTTCCGTACAATAATTTTCGCTAAATTTGACTACGTATTGTATTCAGGTGCGTAGGTACGATATTTGTCATCCGGGGCAAAACATGTGTTCGTCCATTACTTATGCCGCTACACCTATTTATAATTGGTGAAATTAGTGGTTAGAAACACTGAACATTGGGAGATGGTTGAAGTGTGCACGTCCAGGTTTCTGGACTCTCGCGCAGCCTTAGTTCTAACGGTCCGGAGTTAGGGTTTTCTCCAGATGTAGCGTAAATATAAGCATAAATAGCATAAGGTCCCCTTTAAAAATCCTTCGCAAATACTCCGACCCCAGGCAGATACCCAATGAGCAGGTTTGCCTTTAATACAAACTGCATTACACTGAAATAATCTGGAATGAAGTTGGCTTGAGGGGACAAAGGGGACTTTTTTATTGGCACGTAAATCACTGAAATGAAAATCGTAACAAGACTGTTCATGATATAGTATAACTTAAAATAAACTGTCAGCAGAACTGGTAATTTATACACATAACACTTAACAGATTAGGGGTTTGCCGACAGTCCTTTGGCCACTGACGATTTTGCCGACAAAAGTGCATTTTCATAAAGTTCGATGGCACTCCCCACACCCCCACCCCCTATGGAACCGGCCCTGCCCATACCTATTGCCGGCCCAGCTCTCATATCACCGTTATGATATCTTTCTGGGGCAGGAACATTGACGTGGCTCTCCCTCTACAATCATACGGCGATCGCTCATGCTGCCGAATGTTCTAAAAGTAACACTTAATTCTATTAATGACTAAGTCATTTTATCTCTCACCCCCTTTATTGAAAATTGTCCGAAAAATGTGTCCCAAAGAAGCGACATAATTTTACCTATATTTAAATACTATTAGTTCACAACAGCTTTAATCTACTGCTACAATATTTCGTAAGCTGTAGAATATGCATCACATGTATTTTTTACATATATTTAAATGCTATTAGTTCACAACAGCCTTAATCTATAGTTACAATATTTCGTAAGCTGTAGAATATGCATCACATGTATTTTTCTATAAATAGGTTACAATCATAAAAATTTCAGCATAGGGGTTACCAGACGAAATACATGAAAGATGAGAGATAAAATGACATAGTCAATTAATATCGTTTTAATATGGCAATTATGAAATTAAAAAGTTAGGGGGGGGGGAGTTCAGTGGTGTCTCCCCCTGGCGAGGCTCGAACAGCCGAGTTCTATATAGATTTTTACTTCCTTTTACTTCGTACAAGGAAGTAAGTGATTTCGCAAAAATCGGGTAAGCAGATTTTGATGAAGAGATCCATTTTGACTTTTTCTAAAATTTACTTTGAAAAGCGTTTGAGGAACGTCTCAAAGTACGCATATATGTATGTTCCTATATATGCACGTACAGTCCATTTTGACCAACCTCTAGTCCATTTTGACTAATTTTTTTCCTGACGTCTGTACGTACGTATGTCGCATATCTCAAAAACTATTAGATGTAGAATGTTGAAATTTCGTGGTTAGGATTTTTGTAACATCAGGTTGTTCGCCTCCCTTTTTGGTTCCAATCTACTGAATAGTTTATTTACACCCGAGAGAATTTGAATACATTACGCTGTATGGCCAGTCATTCTTTAAAGCGTATTTTAGGAATATTCAGCTATTTCAAACGAAACAATATTCATATACGTAATAAAGATTACAAAATGAAACTCTCCATCGAAAACTACTGTCACTATCATTCATAGTTCTTCTACAGGAGTTCTCAAAAGAATTCCAACGAATCGAAGGATCGGACGATCGAAACGTTCATCGCGTGCCACAGATCTAGAGACCCTTTTTTGACGACAGCTGGCTGTGCGCGCACAGCCAGCTGCATGAAAAAAAAGCTGCAAGTCAAAAAAGGGTCTCTAGATCTGTGGCACGCGATGAACGTTTCGATCGTCAGCCATCTTGCTGGTAATTAAGTCGAGCGATGGCAACGGCTGCCCTTTTTCAGCATTGGGAAAGGGTTGCGGCTCAAAGGGTTAACAATCAGTAAAAATTTAATTTTTAAACTTAAATTCGCTTAAACACACTTAGCATTAATTTTTTCCTTGTTTTATAGTAAAATTTACTTGATTAAAAAAAAAAAAAAGTATCATTCGACTAGTAGAGCTATCCGATCATGTCAGAATGGATAAGACCCTAAGCATGGTCGATAAACTAAGTGTGAAGATCCAAAGTTCTGGCTTAGTGCGCTGATGCAGAACTAACAGTCTGCAGTTATCTGGACAGTTTTCTCCGGATGAAACGTAAATACGCATTAAAAAACCTTTAAAAAGTTATCCACCCAATGCATCGCTCTTTTATATAGATCGTCCTTGTGTAGCTTAACCACAAACTTAAATCGACTCGTAGCGCCACCTTTCATGCCTAGCAACATGGGCGCCAGAAGAATAGGGCAAGGGGGGGCAATGCCCCCCCCTGGATTTTTGTATGCAGTGTTTTCCCTTGCTTTTTTGCTTTTTCCAACATGGTAACCATATGATGAGGTAGTCTTTGCCCCCACCTTGAGTAGTCTTTGCTTCCCCCTGCAGTAGTCTTTGCCCCCCCCCCACGGGGAAATATTCTGCCGGCGCCCATGCCTAGCTAACCTGGAGTTTTACAATGATGGCTTATCTCCTATTACACTATGGTGCGTATACTGACAAATTACTTAGTTTTTGTGCTGTTAACTTTTTGCTTGTTTACGTGCGTACTGCTGCAACTTCAATGTCATTATCAAAAAACTAGAAGTCAAAGCCCGTTGTGGAACAACGGGCATTAGAAAATACATTTGACGAAAATATGTCTACACTCAATATATTTAATCTTCGTCCACCTAAAATAAACCATTTCATATTCAATTTTTATTATATACCTAAATCAAATTTAGTGCTCTTCTGGAAATGTGCTGAAACTTTTCGAGTTCAAACGATTTCGTTTTGTGTAAGCAGTCCCTTTTATATCGATGCCTCAAGCAGACAATCATTTTAATAAAAAAAAAAATATTAAACCATGCTATCTTAAAAACTGTTTTAAACGAATTGTAATCTCAATTGAATGACATCATTTTCACTTGAAACAGCTAACTTTGTTAAGCAAATGATTCACTTTTTTTTTTTTAAACTCACGGAAATAAAATAAAGCTGAAAAGAGCGTAAAATCGTATAAAAATGAGATAACGGGTGGATTTTCAGATTTTTAAAGTGGCGCAGATTAATTTCTATATTTTTATTCACAATTATGAAAAATTTAAAGCGGATCGTACAAACGGTGTGGATGTTACTACGTTTTTTTTTGTGGTTAACTTTTTATTCTTTTTGGAGTAATGACGGTAAAAGTTTTATCTTGGAGTGGTTGCCCCGGAATTGTTAGACAGTTAGTGAGTCAGTGAGCCAGTGAGTAAGGGATCAGCGAAACTATATAGTAGGATCATTTAATGTTATTAAAAAAGTTTCTCTTTTCCTTGAACTGTTTCCTATCGAAATGATTTAGATTTACAACTAGATGCAGTGCCGCAACTAAAGTTCACGTCACATGGAGCAAACCCAATTTTGACGCATTTAATTTTTGGAATCATTATAAATTTTTTCACCCCCCCTCCCTACTCCTCAACAAGTGCCTCGATTCTTCCCGCCCCTCTAGTTGCGGCTCTGGCTTGCAGTTGATTTCATTTGATTAAAAACCCCTTTTCATCATTTTCAAGGATTTCTTGGATATTGTGCGCTTTTAGTGCGAATGTTTTTCAGTCCATTGAATTGTACTGTGTCCAGGTTCTACTGTACCGTACATGTCTTCCAAAAATTTTTTAAAAAATCATTGAAGTACCGAAAAACCTCAGTCAGCTGGGAGTTACGCGGTCGAAACAGCTCGGACCTCAAAGCGTTAATACAGTATTAATGACGTTACGGTAATTCAAACTGAACAGAATCAGCGCATATTTATTAAGGTTTTTACAATCCACATGCTGATTGTCCAAACCGACGGGGCCCGACCAGCAGTCGAGCGCATAGCGCTCTCAACTGGGAGGTGGGAAGTGCCTGGCTCAAACCCAGGTCGTGCTCGTCGACCTATCCGTTTTTCGTGGTTTTCTCCGAAACTTTACGTAAATACGGGTTATAGGACTTCTTAGAAGAACCTCCCCCCCCCCCCCTCTCCGTCCACGGAGGGCATCCTCCACATCGTCCTAGATCCCTAGCATAGATAATTGGCCGTATTCTCATGAACAAAAAAATCAAAATGACAAAAGCAGCATTTAGGTTTTTTTTTTTCTGGGGTAAACAAAAGAATTCCAGCAAATTACAGTCAATGAGTGATAGCTGGACGAAGAGGCCTTTTGAATGATATTTCTATATTTAAAAGAAAATAAATAGTGCTGATTAAACTACATTATCAAGGATACTTGAAAAACAAACAAACAAACAAAAAAAAAACATTAGTTTGATTTGTGCAATTCTCAAAGTTTTAGCGTTCATTAAATATGCTTTAATTATAGAGATGTTACTGACGAACTGACGTTTACTAAAAAAGTACCCCTTGTTCTTAATGTAATTTGAAATTAATTTACATGGGCTCATACAGTAATTCCTCGTACATTATGCTCTAAGTGTAGTATTTAAATGGATTATTTCGGTTACGCTGTCTTCTTTGCTTTGATGGTCCATTAAAGAGTAATGTATGAACAAATGAGACATTTGTATTGGGAATTCCTTCATAGTCGATTCATTCAGCACGATTTCTCTTCCTTGCTTTCTACTTTAATGGCTTAAATGCGTGAGCGAGCGATGCGCTTATCATTATCATTATTATTACCATCTTAACGTTGCACAATAACGAACAGCATGAAGTTTTAGAAAAGCATATTTACAAATCATGATATTACCTCTCCAGCAATTTACGAGATTAAGATTCTGTTAATAGTCATGTTTATCAACAATTCACGTGACCGTTGAGTTAGTTCAGCTAGCGTGATACTGCTGTTATTATTCATCACGCAATAATAGGAAGGGCAATGCATAAACAAATGACGATAAAAAAAAACAATCTAGGATAGTATGAGAAAATAAATACCACCAGGTATAGAGAAATGGGCATTACTCACCGAATATTCTCTCAGGAAATCGACTATTATTTTGAGGAAAGGAACATCTGAACTTCCTTAGCGTTCCAAAACACTTTCACTGTTCGTTTTCACCGTAGGGCTGCTAGAATGCCGTTCAGTAGGTCGCCAAATCTGGAACACGATCACACCGCTGTTTCTGTTTTAAATTTGTTTAACTCTATGTTTTATTTAGTTCTTTCATGGTGGACAATGTCATAGGTTTTTTTCCCCCTCTTTCTTTTGCTGGAAAAGTGCAAATTTTGCATTAAAAAAATCAAATTTAAACTTTAATAGTTTCATTCTCGTTTTTAGCAAAATTACGTTTAAAAAATGATTGATGTTTTGTTTTTAGCGAAATCGTTTTATTCTCGTTTTTAGCAAAATTATGCATAAAAAATGATTAATATTTTGTTTTAAATTTCTAAAATTGAATTTAAAATGTAATTTTTTCATATTTTAAACAAATATTATATTTTAAAAGCTATCATTAAATATTGCTTTAATACTTTCAAAAATCAAATTGAAACGATTAATATATATATATTTATTTTATAAACAAAGACTATAGTTGAAAAAAATTAAAGATTAAAAAAGCATTTTTTCCCATCTTCAGTATTAGATAAATATTCACACCATTGATTGCAAAATTTAAAGCAATAATTGATGTATATATTTTTTCTAGACATATGTGATAAACGTATAAAATTCTAGTTCAACCCGCAAGTATAACATAACTTAAGGGATAATTTCTAACAGATAAGGTCATAAGCTAATCTACTAAATGCTTTATGTATTTGGAAATACTCTTATTTTTTACTCATTAAGACTGTTCTTTTCACTTGTATAAAACAATCTGTAACTAATACTTTTAAACAAAGCCATTGCTAAGCTCTTGAAACACAATTAATAATGCTTTTCTTCGAATGCACTATGTGCTTATATTAACAGTCACAATCTATGGGTCTTCTTCAACTTAAGAAATTCTTAAACACAGAAACCGCCTTCAGAAACGGGCCGATGACTTAGTTATCAGTTTATGGAAGTCCTGCAAAATCACTTTCGAGTCTACCACAACTGCTTTCTTTAAAACACTGTTGAAAAGTTGCATGATTTCTTAAAAGAATTACCTCAATGAGTTCTATATATAAACGAAGCAACATTAAAGAAGAAAAAGTGCGATCAGTTTGGTAATGAGTTAACTTGAATATGAAAAAGAAGTTTTAAGTGTGGTTATTAGGCTAATTAGGAAACAGCTGAAGAACTTCTTACCTAAAATTCTCTGAAAGTTTATTTATTTGTTTATTTAATTTCTATGTCAAATTTAAATAATTTTGTGATATTCATTACTCGACCAAAGGACTAATTGTTACGACCTTAATTCAACCTACATATTATAGTTAATACTTAATATGCGAATCTGCTTGTACCTGCTGCCAAAGTCACATACCAATTATTGATTGTTTATCGATAGTTTCTTTCATTCAGCTTATTTATCATGTTTACTATAGAGTCAATGATATTCTCTGAGTTATACAGCCAGGTGTGCTGATGCCCCATCTTGCTGGAAACATATTTCATTTTCCTTTCTTTCAAATATTAGGTGTACCCAGTGTCATAGCTACCTATACGCGGGCACAGTGTTTGCTGGGGACCTCGAGCTTAAGGGTAATAAATACAGCCATGGGCATTCCTGAACGCAGTAGCGTAACCAGTATTTTATTGGTGTGGGAGAGGGGGGGGCTGTGCATCAAATTGCGTAAGCTAAGTATCAAATTGTAAACTTAAATATATGGTCAGACTTCAAGGGGGAGGGCTGCAGCCCCCTCAGCTCTTCCCCTATTGATACGCGCATGCCTTAACGTAATGCCATTTGTTCTACATTAAATTCAAATAAATAAATTTGTAGCGGCTATCACAGCTATTCAATGGACTGCCATGTTGTTGGTAGTTAAATGGATCGATGACAACGGCTGCACTTTTTAAGATTTGGGAATTCTATCCGATTGGTCTTCTATATTGATGTGAATTTACTTGCTCTGCAAAGGGTTAAGACGCAGAAAAACTTTTCTGGAGGTTTCGAAATCATTATTACCTGCCCTTCAATTTTGTGACTCACACCACTTATAACAGGGGTGGGAACCAATGGCACGCGTGCCATTGATGACACGCGACACAATATTTTGGGCGCGCCTTCGTTCAAAACGGTTTGCATTTTAATTAAAGATAACAAAGTTCCCAGTGAAGTATCACGATCGAACGGTCACTAAGTCAAAATTATTTGACGGCACGTCTATGGACTCATTAAACATTTCTTTAGGAAAAATGGCACGTTGATCCATAAAGGTTCGTCACATCTGACACATAAGGTAGCCTACTCAAATGAACCAGAAATTTTAGGTAGCAAGTTTGTATATCGCCGTTGAAATTACGTAGTAATTTCCTCATTTTTTTTTCCTACTGTGAACATATACCTACATAACATACAGCAATATTAATTCAAACAGCTCGTTAGTCATCAGAAATGTCATGGCGCACAAGCAGAACATGTTCTTATTTCAAGCGTTTTAAGGCTGCCTAGATCATTAAATTTGCTTATTTATTATTTTTCTTAACAAAATACGTTCCATTGAGTGGTACTGAATGGAGTAATACGGAAGAAAATGAAAATTAAATAAATGAATCACCGAGAGTTAAGAAAAATAATAAACTATTTTCAAGAGAATATGTAGCTTTCGTAACGATTTTGTTACACCAAAAGAGCGGTAAAAAATAACAGAACAATTTTGTCGATAAAGATTTTATAAAAATTGCAAATTGATAAGTTAATATTATATCATCAAACTATACTTTCTACGTTATTTCGAACATTAATGTAAATTCAAATGCATACTTATCTTTAGCAGGTTAAAAAATTTGAAGCACGTGCTAACTCTTTTTCGAGGTATACAGTATAAAGATAGTGTATCCTTAACTTAAAATCACACGCAACTGGTACCAAAATTAATGTTCTTGTATGAAGTATCAATCACAGCTTGTGAACGATTTTTCGATATCTGTCAATAGATTGAACATATTTTGTCTATCCGCAAAAGTTCATATATATATTTTTAATTTACAGAAAGTTAAGAGGAATATTCTTTATGCGTACGTATAGGCAAAGGTCAGCTGGGACTGAAGACGCCCAGCCACCTGAAAAACAATAGACGCATACGTCAGATAGTCTAAATTTTGTGCCAAAGGGATCTTTATCAATCCTGGATTAGTCACTGTTTATAAAAACAATTTTGTGACAGGTATTAACTATTTAACATTAGCCGTAATAAAAACTCATCCAAAAAGGGATCGCTTTTCGATTGAGAAAAATCCCTTTTTTAGTGTATTTATTACTATTATTATTATTATTATTTAATGAATAAACTTAATTTTCCCTTGAATGAAAAAGAACATTCATATATATGGTGCTTAAGATGTGAAGATGTGCCAAATTATGCTAGTTTGGCTTGTTCGAACTAAGTTTGGGAGATATTGTTAAGGGATATCAACGTTATCTGCCATTTATATTTTTCTCAAATGACTATATTTTCATGAGATATTTGGTAATTATTTATAGCTATATATATATATATTTTTAATCATTGCATTAATCTGATGAACTAATATGTTTGGAAAAGATAAATTTTTCATATCTTGGATCAGCAAGAATCTAACACAAATTATAGTATCTAAGTATCAAATCTTTTTAAAGAGAAAAAAATCCTCTCTCACACACACAAAGTAATTTTTTTTCCCTACGTGCTACATGGAAACAACACAATTTTGAATGTTATTTGCACAGAAGTTAGTTGCATGGAATAAAAAATAACACCTGTGAAGGTTAAGGCTATTAAAAGTTTAGTTTCGATACAATAAGTGCTCGGGGTTTTTTTGGTTTTGGTCTTAAAAAATGAGCATAGCAATGAATAATAATTGAGTTGCCTGGGAAATCAGACAAAGCTCAAGTTGATCTTTTGAAAGACCTTTTTTGACCAGTCGTGGGTGATTTAAGTTAATGTTGACAAATTTCAGATAGGAGTAAGTTACTCAAAGACGAGGTCGCAAACGTCATCTTCATGCACCTGCTGATAATCACTTCGGTAGACTTTTGTCTAAATTCTTATTTGGATTGAGTTAACAGTAAGTTTGTCTTCCACAATTTCATCCATAAAATTAAAATAAACTTCCAAACCATGAATTTTAGTCAAATGCTTTCTGCGAAAAGTCAAATAGTTCTTCGTGAATCATGGTCGGAAAATTTACAATTCCTTCAACGTTTTTTTCCAAAGTGATTATTAGCAGGTGCATGAAAACGACGTTTAAGACCCAACATTGCTTGTGTGATTCCGATTCGTCTTTCAGTAACCTATTCCTATCTGAAGTTTGTCAAATGTCATTTGAATCACCATGCAAATTAAAATGTTTTGGGGACATACATAGTATGTCTACAGTATGTAAAATTAATTTCTTTGATTCTTAACTCTTTTTCTTTTTGTGGAAAGTATGCAAATTACCATATACTGGATGCTATTAAAATGAAGGGTTATTGATTTTATTTCGTTCTTTATAAATCACTGTGTTTATAACCACAAACTCAGTCAGATTGGAGGGGGGAGGGGGTAATGAAGTATTACGTACAGGGGGAAAAGGGATTTCTGATGTTTGTCATTTCTTTTTTATATCCAAGACTGACCTTTATTATTAAAACGACATTACGTGGTTAAGGCTTTCATAATTTTTTAAAATTAATTTATTAACGAGAGATGTTAAAATACAGCTCATTGTAGACATTCAAAAGTTGACGACTTAACAGCAAATATAATATGGTCTTAAAATTTATTAAAAGACTAATACATATACCATAGATGCATGTGTGTGTTGTTTATTTATTTAGTTGCTTCAACCCTTAAAAGCCCCACCAGTGCTGAGAGGTTCTGCACTTGAAACTCAAGGCGGGATTTGCCAGGTTCAAACCTCCGTCGTGCCTGTCGACCTAGCCGTTCGGAGTTTTCGACGGTTTTCTCCGAAACCGTAAATACGGGCTAGGATCCCTTAGAAAGTCCTATTAAATTAAATTCCGCCTATAGGCCTAGGACCCTAGTGCGGTTAATTGACCTTAATCCACAACCACAAACTCGACCCTTAAAAATGGGCCAGCTTTGGTCAGGCCCAAAGTTTCTGGTTCTTAACTTGTGCCTCTTCTGCCTACATCCTCTCAGTTTTGCAGCCAAGAGAGGAGAAAAAGGGCCAAATATAGGAGAAAAGTATTTTTAAAAAAATGGTTTCATAAAAAGTGAAAGCAGGTGGAACAAGGGTAGATCTGCTTCTATTTTCCTCCTAGGAGCGATTAACTCTGACCTGAATCGTAGAGGAAGTTGATGGTGAAGCGGGTGGAAGTAACTGGAAGTGAATTGCATTCGAAAGTAGTTCGACTTTTGATATGGTAAATAATCAGGAGTCCTTTGTTTGAAAATTACTTTTGGATAGTCTACAAGGGCTAGAGTATCTCCAGGGAAAGAAAAAGGAAGACCTAAATAAGAGCATATTTAAACAAGAACGGTAGTATATAAATAAATTCAAATGTTAAGGTTGTGGTTTTTTTAGTGGAGGTGTGCCGGATCGTTAAAAAGTTAGATCCGCGGGATACGGATCTGAAAACGGATAACTTTTTTATATCCGCGGATACGGCAATGAAAAGGCATCATTTGTTGTCATATCCGCAGATACGGATACTGATCTTTTCTTTTGGAAATTATTTTTGAAGTATACATTGTACTGAAGCGATTATTTCATGCACAATGTGTGAAATATTCTGCTACAATGATAACTTTCAGATCCTGTGTAATGCATGGACTAAAAAAAAATAGTTTAGTGATTGTAATCACATTAAATTTTATTAAGAGCATTTTATGAGCATTAAATTATTGAATCGTCTTCAATCCCGGAAGACAGCCATCGCTACATATTGAGCTGCGAGTGCTAATCTAAGGTTATAACAGCGGTTTCAACAAGGGAATGCAATCCCGATCCCACGGGATCCTGCGGGATCCCACACAAATATTTGCGGGACTAGTCCCGCGGGATTGATACCGAGAAATAAATTATTTGTTATTAAAATTTCACGCCGCTTTCCGAACCAACAGACCGAAAGTTTTTGAATATTCATGTCTTTCATCTAACAATAAATGAATCCATAATTACAAATTTTAATTTAAAGTTTTATTTTTTAAAATTATCTTCCAATGGGAGTCTGCATCAAACTTCTAAATCTAAACACCGTAATCTAAATTTTTCGAAAACTTCCTAATACCAAGTGAACTGAAATATTTCACACTAATTTATCTCTTAGCGAACAATCATGAATTAACTATAAAAAGTTTTCATTTTGGTTATTAATTTTTTTAATTCACACTTTTAATTATTCTACTAAAATTAAATCCAGACTGGAAAATGATGCATTGGATTTCTTCGATTTTGTACGTTCTTTTTTCAGCAACTACGAAAATAATACTTTTAACAGCAACTACGAATTTACAGTACAAAAAGTATGTACTGTAAATTCCTCAATTTTAGTAACTAACATAACTAATACTAATATATTAAGACATAACTTACTGTATTATTCTGAAAATCATGATTATAATTTTCATATTTCTGCAAGTTATTGTATAAATTATCTCATAAGATTAATTATTATTATTAAAGTTAAGCTTCATAGTGCTTAAAATCTTACTTTTTTTTACTTTTCTCTGTTGAAACGAAGCCCCAGCTAAATGAAATGTAAATCCCGCGGGATCAATAAATCTCAATCCTGAAATCCCGCTAGACGAAAAACAGTGCGGGATTGCATTCCCTAGTTTCAACAGAACCTATTGTTATATTTATTAAAGCAGTAGTTCTAAAAAATCATGTCATCTTGCTTCATAAATACCAATAGCTATGTGAGACACTTGAATTCTTTTTAAGATGCCTCTTCACAAGCTCTACTGGATACTGTAATAAACAGACAATCTCTACCAGTTAAAAAACATACAGAATTTTTTGGTTGTTGCTGTCTCAAAACACGATAGTTCTTGTACTGTAACATTAAAAATCATGCTTTACGTCCTCTATATTCAAACGACACCTCTGGGGTTGACAATTCAGATGCTAGATCTCTAGGAGACCACTCATAAGGCGTATAGCGTTGGCCTGCCTTAGAGGTGCCCCATAACGAAATGACAAACATCTCTGGCCCTCGTAAGTCTTACACACGGTAGCTGACCTGCCCTATTGGAAAGGGGGGGGGGAAACTACTAATATGTAGTACTAGTATATAAAGATTCAATATTTCAAGTCATTTCATCATGAACGTTCATAAAGTTTTATTCGTAATCTCCTTTTTCTTTCTTTCTTTTTTTTTTTTATCGACAATGCTAATTCATTTGCAGTTGAAAATTAGTCTCTTTTTATTAATTGAAAATTAGTCTTATGTTAATGATTGAATTCCTGTTATTTTTATCAGTAGTCAACGAACAAAAAGATTGAAAAAGATTGTGTTGTTTTATCTAGACAAAATGTTATTCAAAATAAAACAGTAAAGGAAAACGGCTTAATAATGCTTTATTTATTGGTTAAAAAGAAAAGAAATACAGTTAAAAGAAGTGAAAATAGAAAAAAATTGAACTAATAGTTTGGAATTTATTATAATAGTTAAGGTATAGCGTGTTATATAAGAAACACTAATGCATTTTTCTACTTTTAGACATTCCACCCCAGAAATAATGTTTTATTTGTTTAAGCAACCACTATCTTCGTTTCTGTTTACTCTATGCGAGTTTGGAAGTTTTATTGAATAATACAGTTTTTACGCCATTTGTTTAACTGGTTTAATCTTTCGACGAAAGCAATTTTCAAATTGCCCCTTAAATTTCCTTTTCTGAGCATCACGCAATCCATTAAATTTATTATCACATAAAGCTTTCGCTTAAATCTATCTTTTGGAACTTTTTTTTTTAACTATATCGACATTTTTTCTCATCACGTTAACACCAGAGCCATCAAGAGGGAACTGGACAGTGATATATGCATTCTGAAAACAAAATAATTTTCTCTAATCGTCTTAGACACAGTACACCAAAGTTGTTAAAATCGCACATTAGTTTTATTTCTGACTATTTTGCACATGCGTTTGCCTTTACACGTCTCGTTATGTTGGGCAACTGAGCGACTTCAGATGAATATTAGCAAAACACAATGCAGTCGATGCGGTTGGTGATTTTAATTGCTCTTTGGTGCGGACCTACCCCGGGAAGTAGTAAGTATACTTCGTGTTATTGGTAAAGGCCAGCATTTTTAAATAGCAAAGCCGTGACGGTAGGTAAGGCAATATCATCTAAAACCCTGATCAGAAAAGCCAGTCATCATTAGCTCTAAGCTCTACGGGAGTTTCTATGGGAATCCTTGATAGCTCTGCAAACTCCGCTCTAAATCCATGAGTACTACAATCTCAAAAAATTATTTCTCGATTCATGGAAATTTTACATCTCCGTTATTTCAGGAATATCTGTTTCTTTTATCTTCTGTCAAATTGAAAAACGTCTTCATATTCAACGAAATTTTGGTCCTTTTCTTCAGATTTTCGGGACAAATTCACGGAAATATAAGTTTCCAAGGAAAACGGAAATTATTCTTAAAAAAATGAGGAATCCATTAGTGTAAAGAAACGCACTCTCAAAAATTATTTCTTAAAATCATGGAAATTTTACTAGCAGCAGTGCTGCAAGAATATCTCCGTTATTTGACGAATATCCGTTCTTTCTTTCTTTATCGTTTTTTCGTGTTAATCGAAGAAACTTCTTCAGATTCAAGGAATTTTTTTCCCTCTTCTTCAAATTTTCGGAAAAAATTCACAGAAACGTAACGTTTCTAAGAAGTAGGGAAATTATTCGTTGAAAAATAGGGAATAAATTAGTGGAGTTTTTCTGACAGTGTATGGAATAAAAAATTATGCCACTGAAACATTTCAAACGTGGAAGCAGTGGCGCACTCAGAAAAGTTTCAGGGTTGGGATATAAGTGTGGAGAGGTTTTTTTTATTTTTTTAACCAGAAATCGTCTTATATTTTTATATTACTTTTTAATTTTGAACACAGGTTTAACTCTTCGCTCTCATCATCGAAAAGATGCAGCCGAGAAGACTTGACTCATGTTGCTTTCCAGCATGGGTCTTTGAATGATCTGCTGAGGCCCAACGTTGCGCTTGCGTAATCTCTACCGTCAGGGGAGTCTCCTTCTCCTTCAATAACATCCAGATAAAATTTAACAATAGTCTAAGAGCCAGCGACCGCCAGACCTTCGTCATAGTATAAAAGCTGAAACTTTCTCTACGCGTACCCCCCAACAAAGGTAGGAACAATCGGCCACTATAAAGTTAGGATGACCGTAGCTTTGGCCGGTAACAGGTGGCAAAGGTGCATAAAATTACAGAATATTTTCGTCATTTCATAAAGCTTAATTTTTTTATATGTTCTTCTTCGCAATACTAGAAATCACTTTATCCCTTGCCAGACACTTTTCCATCGTGGCAAACCCCCCGCCAGGCAATCTGTTAGTCATGGAAGACTGTTGTGTTCGTAAACTCCCGCGACGAAGTACGTCAAGCTGTCACAAAGTGCCAAGCACATTTTATACTGCTACTTCTGAACTTTCTTACGATGCTGCAGCGCGCTCGTAATAGAATTACGTTTTCCATGACTTTGAGGTTGTCTGGCGGGGGTTTGCCACGATGGAAAAAAGTCTGGCAAGGGATAAAGTGATTTCTAGTATTGCGAAGAAGAACATATAAAAAAATTAAGCTTTATGAAATGACGAAAATATTCTGTAATTTTATGCACCTTTGCCACCTGTTACCGGCCAAAGCCACGGTCATCCAAACTTTATAGTGGCTGATTGTTCCTACCTCTGTTGGGGAATATGCGCAGAGAAGGTTTCAGCTTTTATACTATGACGAAGGTCTGGCGGCCGCGGGCTCTTGCTCTATAACATCCATTGCTTTCCGGCATCCAGAGACTGATGCCGGAAAGCAATGATGGGAATAGACAAGGGATCTCTGCCGTTAATTTAGCTTTCTTTTTTTTTTCTTTTCTTTTCTTTAAGGTTGCCCCGACAGCTTTTTCCCGGCTACTTCGGACACGTGCTTGCACATAGGTGTCCCATCCATGGCTTCTATGGACGACTACTGCAATGGCCTGAACAGCAAACTTTATGGCCGCCCACTGAGCGACGAAATGACCAAGTCGCTAGCTAAAAGGATGTACCACATCGCTCAGAAGTGGATGCCGGAGGAGGCGTACTTGGGCATAGAGCGGGCAAGAGATACCTATGGAAGTGAGTTCATTTACTAAGGTTATTCTTCGGGGGGGGGGGGTAGGAGCCTTAAAAGCAAACAAGTTATAATTCCAGATTCGAAAATGTCAAGCTGTTTCTTCACAAAACGTCCCATGCATTTAAAAAAAATAATTGCATGTATGCAGAAATTATATTGCAAAATAACGCTGTCCATCATGCCAGAGTTATACCAAGGTTCAATCCATTTGTTTGTTTGAATTGAGAATTGTTCTTGAGGTTTCTGACTGCAATCTCGAGGATGGTCTTATACCCCTGAATATCCGTTTTGACATTTGTGAATTCCATATAACATTTATAAATAACATAGAGCACAACAGATGTACAAACACAGAAGAAGGGGGTGGAAATGACAACCATGGGTTAACGGGATTCGAACCCGAGACCTCACCGCTCGCAGGCAGAGATGGGTGCGCAAACCCTCGCAGCCATGAGATCCCCTCAATCCATTTAGAAAATTACTGCAAAACACGCTGTAATGTTTGAGAGAGAGAGAGAGAGAGAGAGATAGAGAAGAGATATTTAGCATGTGAAGACGTCGAGAATTCTTGGGACCGTCTGCTTATATTATGCTATTCATGTTTCTCTTCTGGGACAGAAATAGTGCACAATAGTAATTCTTAGAAAGATGCACAATTATTTGAGTAAATCTAAGAAATAGCCGTTCCGCGACCAAATATATATATATATATATATATATATATATATATATTTGGTATATATATATATATATATATATATATATATATATATATACATATATATATATTAGTATATATATATATATAATATATATATACATATACTATATATATATATATATATATATATATATACTGGGTGATCAAAATAGACGCTAAGGCAATTACTTTTTAAACTGTAAGTGGCCGCAACATACTTCCAATTAGAAAAGTTCGTCAAATACCTTTCAGATATGGCGTTTTTTTTACTGGGGGTTATATACTTATTAAAATACGAAATTTAATTTTTATACGGTCCCTCCTTTCCTACCCTTTATATTTAGAAGAATGTTGCTGTGTGCCTAAGAAAATTAATAAAACAAATCCCGTGTCTCTATGTGAAACAGTTAATGAGGAAATTAATTTTGAAAATGATGACTTACGCCACTTTACCTACTGTGTTGGCATCAGTTTTCAGACGAAAAAATCTTTACTTAAGGGGACCAACTATGAGTTGATGAAATATAAATAAAGATCCCATTGTTGGGAAAAGCAATTAAATGCATCAAATGTGTGAAATGAACAGGTACAGTTTTACCTAAAATCATCGATACTGCTTTATGATATTAGCGATAATGTAGTCTTTTAGGGGGGGGGGTCATCCACTGATTACGTCACACTTCTAGAGAAGGAATTTTAAAGTGTAAAAGAAAATGACAAAATAACGGTGTAGGTTACCATGGTGTAATAACTTTCACTAGAAATTGCCAAACATGCTTCAGAGAAAAATTCTAGATAAAGAGGGGAGAACTTTCACTAGAAATTGCCAAACATGCTTTAGAGAAAAATTCTAGATAAAGACTAGGAGTCAACTGTGTCTGTCGGGTGACTATTAACATAAATTAGCGTCAGTTGAAAAGTAATTGCACTTTTCTCACTTTGGATACATCCCCTTATTGCTTGCCAACAAATACCAAAATTTTCAAATTGATATATCTCGGAAATAATTCCATGTAGAGACACGAGGTTTGTTTCATTAACTTTCTTAGGCAAAGAGCAACATTTATCTGAATAGAAAGGGTAGGATTTTGATATCCATACAACCCCCAGTAAAAAAAAAAAGTGCCATATCTGAAAGCCTCAAGTAAAACATTAAGCAGTAGCACATAATAACAAAAAGTACTGAAAACTGAAAACATGAAATAAAAATTGATAATCCAGAGGCAAGTAATATTGTAAAAAACAGAGCTGTCAAAGCTAGAGAGAAGTGGGAAGACAATCCAAGTGAGATCACGTGGGCTTAAGCCTAACTGTTCGATCCCAAACAATGAAGTGGAAAATTGAAATGGAGTACTCCATTATCAAGTACCACCGTACTCACTTTTCAATTTAAAGAAAAAACAAAAATAGCTGGGTTTCTGCAGGTTACCTGACAAAAGAAGTCGCTTTGCGTAACCTGGGGGTACGACCACAGCTATAAGAAAAAAACAGCATGGATGCTGTTTTCAATTTTTCAGTACGTTTTTGTTATTATGTGCTACTACTTAATGCTTTACTTGGGATTCCATATTATGTAAGTTTAGCTATTTTATATTATATACTATTCTGTTTTATTATGTTGCAAAATGCGCTAATCTTTCAGAATATTTTTCTATTTCTACACTGTTCTATGCATAAATAATATAAATATCGTCAATATTTGGTAATATATTTTCATACTGTATATATATATATATATATATATATAATAAAAACTGAGCCAAATAATGTGCAAATAATTATTGTGAAAATAGAATGGAACGGAAATTATAACCACTGTCACCATCATTAGGAGTCACAAACAGTGGATTATAATTAAAATCAAACAAAATAGTAGGGTTTCGGTTGTGTGGCATATCAAAAGAGATATTCAGTTCACACTTTCTGGGCTCTACCCTACTATATAAAGGAAAAAAAGCAAAAAGATAACAAAAAATAGAAATAATATTGATAAATCTACATACCAGTCTTGAGCACATGGAAGACACATGGAAAACAAATATATATATGTAGGCAGAAATACAGGGTGTCCCAAAAGAGGGGTAACTCGTTTTAATTCTTTATCTATTAGAGATAAGTGCAATGTAACTTGAAAAAATGTTCAAAATAAGGTAGGAAAACAGAATACGTTAAGAAAAAATTCCTCTCGTTAATTTTCAAAAAGTAACATACTTTAAATTTTATACGACCCCCATACAAGAAAAATTTCCAATTAGTAAAATGTGACCCTTATAATAAAGAAGTGATATACAAATTTTGAGAATTATATCACACACACACACAAAAAAAAAAAAAAAAAAAAACAAGAGATATGAATATAAGCTGATTTAAACCACTTTTTAACAGCAGTCGAAATGAAAAAAATCACGTCGGATAATAGCGTTTCAGGAGTCGTGCAGAAATAACGAAAGAAAATAATTTTTTACGCTCTAGCATTAAACGTTCACGTTCAAATTCATAAATAGCTCCTGATCGTCTTTCTTTAAAGACATTTCTGAGTTGTTTTATGATGAAAGGCTAAAATTTTGTAAATCACTACCTTAGCGTTATGTATAGGGCACATTTTACTAATTGGAATTTTTTCGTACAGGGGTTCTATACAAATTTAAAAAGTATAGCTTTTAAAAACATAATGAGAACTTTTTCTTAACGTATTCTTTTTCCTGTCTTATTTTCAACAAATTTTCAATTTACATTGTCCACTTATCTCAAATAGATAAAAAATGAAAGCTTGTTACCACATTTTTGGGACACTCTGCATATGTGTGTGTAAAGCTCGGTTAGTGTGTAAAAAGGTAATGCAAAAATCATTTTTTTAAACATCACTATCAGCAGTAACTGCGATTTTGATAGTAAATTGAAACCCTAAAATATAGATAACACATTGTTTAATATCTTAAACCTCCCCAAGATCCAAGAATTTTGGAATTTTAAAGAAAAAGGTGCTTTAAAATTACCTGTTCTCTCCCTTTTAAAAAGTTAGAACTTTGACAACTTTGAACATTCAATCACTAACTGGTGAAATGCTAGTCGATATAAACTAATTCTTAAGCTTCTCCAATTGCCTTTAAATTTGACAGTTTTCACAAAAAAATTGCAAGATAAATTGCATAAGCAGATTCGGCAACAGCCCAACTTGAGCTTAGCATTTTAATAAATTCCCCTCTCACATGCTTTCTGTAAATATCGTCCCGATTTTCAACCTGCAACATCTTATTTCACTGCCAGGAATCCTGATTCAAGCGCAAATCTTTTTTATGTTAATTTACGAAACTGCAATGTTTGCAGGTAGCACAATTTAAAGAGCTATCTGCGATGTTATTTTGACGACAGAAGTTATCTTTTTTTTTTTAAATCTCTAACCTTTCTATGAAGAAACGTTGAACCATGATTTGGCGCTTAAACTGTTCAAAGAACCAGATCATGGTTCAACAGATCCAAATCATGGTTAAACGTTTCTCCATTGAAAAGTTGCAGCTAATTTAGCTCTATTGTATGGTGAAATGTTGAACTTCTATTAACAGTGTGCCGTATAGGTATTGGCCACGCCACAACTAGGCCAGAAATTGCACGTCTCTTTATAATGGAGATACCTAATAGGTGGACCAGCATCGTTTCCTATGAAAGGACGGACGAAATGACACCCAAGCCCATGTCGGGAATCGAACGCGGACCCGTGATGTGGTGGAATGGTTCTCAAGCCACTGCACAACCTGAGTGGCACAGATGTTAGCATTCAGTTTGTTATTCAGGGTGTTACAAAAGACGAGAAACCTGCCGAACAAACAACGATCATTTGGAAGTTTTGAATTACAAATTTAAATTTCCAGCCACTCGGGTTATGTAATAGCCAAATAACCATTCTATCACGGTTCAGTCGGGTTCAATTCCTGGCATAGGCTTGGGTGTTATTTCGTTCACTGGTCCACTTATTAGGTGCCTCCATAAAAAATCACCAGTTAATTCCAGTGTTAAAAGTGGCCAACGCCTATAATTGGAAAGGGAAAAAAGAAGCCGGATTTCCAGAGCAATAAATAGGACGTTAATGCCAACTTTTGAAAACAATGTATGGTTTTTTGAGTGAAGCAAAACTACTTGATACATGAAAAGATACGGATGGTACAAACCATATTTACACACACTGCTGTCCATCCAAAATGCAACACCAAGAAGGACCAAAGATATCACAGCATATTTTATTTGTGAGATAGCATGTTATAAAAAGATCAAATGACGGAAAATACAGCTTCTTGTGAAGTGAGGAAGATGATGAAATCATTTTTGAATGTTGATGGTGGCTACAACCGCTGCTATGTAGCTAGACATTGAATCAAAGAGGTTTAGGATGCGTTGTTTGAGCTATATCAGTCCATGTTGTTTGCACATATTGCCAAAGTTGATCTGCGATAGTGGTGGGGTGTATCCCACTCAAGTCATTCTGCAACCATCGACCAGACGTTTTGGATAGGCGATAGATAGGGAGATCAAGAAGGTCAAGGAAAGAATGCAATCTTGGTGACGAAGAAGTCTTGAACAATGCGTGCCAGATGGAGTCGCGCATTATCCTGCTGGAATATGGATGCTGGCAAGCTCTGGAGGTACGTGAGAACAAGGGTCATTTCATAGATGTAGCGCTGGCTAGTCAGTGCACCGGTAATGCGTGCTAGGGTGATGCAAGAGTGGTATCCAATACCACCCTAGACCATAATAGCAGGTGCAGGAAGAGTATGGCGATGCATAAGGCAAGAGTTCAGCAGTCTCTCTCTACGATGTCTCCAAACTCTGATCCGACCATCGTGGTGTTGAAATGTTAAAAATTGTATTTTATGGAAACCAAATTTTTTCTTTGGGAATAAAAAACAGGAAAATTGAGTAATGATTGTGTAATTTTGCGATTAATAGCAAAAATCACACAGTTTTGTGTTCTCTGAGCGAGGACATCGCTCGTTAAAAATTACATTCCATCTCGCGTTAATACCATCTACTCCATGCCTACTATAACAGTGCGAAATTTTTTCAAGATCGTACAAGTAATCTCGGAAGAGTAAACTAACAAAAGTCGAAAAATTTAACAGTGAAACTTTTCCTCGCATTCGGCTAGCACTAGAAGTAACCCCCCCCCCCAATCCTCCGGTGTATTTAGTTTGTTCTCTTGATGCTACTACGTTTTCTACTGTAGATTCTGCTATAATCACTGGATATGTTAATTTTTTGAGTGATTGAGTGATCTGTTTGAAAAATAAAATATTATGGCATGCCTCTGTACGACGTAATAAAATTATATTTTCAGGGGTTACTAAAGAATGGAAGTTTTTAGGCGAAAAGGACACATTTCAACCAGACGAATTCGAATGGTGGCATAAAAAGCCAAAACCAGAACAATTATGTACTGCGGCAATCCCAAAACATGATTTTAAGGTCATCGAGTTCAACTGCAGCTATGACATCGGTTCTGTTTGTGAAAAACCGGATAAACGTAAGTATTTAGGTAATGTACAGAACTAGTTAACATTTTACCAGTTAGCGATGCTGCACCTGGTGCGCGTAATGATGCGTTTGCAGATTTTTGAAGTTAGCATAATTCATTCTGCACTTAAAGCAGTTAAAAGTACCGGGGTGACCAAAATTTAAAAATTCATTAAAAAAGAACAAATAATGATAGAAAATTGGGTTTGCACTAATAGGTTTAGAAGGTAATCGGATTTTTTTTTAAGGACCAGAAAGTTTGTAATTTCAAATGTTGCCGATAGGTGATGCTGAAATACACGAAGTTTTAATAGGGAAGGAAGTTTTTTAAAAAATCTGAAATCTCTCTAATCCTTTCCATGCAAACTGCAATTTTGTATCATGATTTGTTCTTTTTTAATGAATTTTTTTTTTAAATTTTCACGAGTTTTTGACGCATTCTGGATACGTCAGTTTAAAAATTCATTAAAGAGAACGAATAACGATATAAAATTGCGTTTTGCATGAATAAGATTAAAGATTTTTTTTTAAATTCGAAACTTGCTTCACATTGTGTATGTCAGCCCCACCTATCGGCAAAATTTGAAACTACACACTTTCTTCTCATTTAAAAAATCCTATCACCTTCTAAATCTCTCGTGCAAACCGCAATCCGCAATAATCTGTTCGAGCCTCGTCATGGGGAGACACCCCCCCCCCCCGAACGAAATATTGTAACAATACATTAAAGCTGTTGTGAACTAATAGTATTTAAATATATGTAAAAAAAAATACATGTGATGCATATTCTACAGCTTACGAAATATTGCATGAATAGATTAAAGCGCTATTGTGAACTAATAGTATTGTTGTGGAATTACTCTGCTACTCCTGTGGTTCGTCGTTCTAAAGTCCAGTTGGTGTAAAAAGTTCAAGTAAAAAGTCACTTGTCAGGATGGAACACAAACTTTATTTCTTCTAGAACTTCGTAGAACAATCAGCTGCACACAATTCACAAGCACAATCTAGCAGTAACGTGCTTTTAACAATCCGCTTGGATCAGAAGCTCTCACAAATGCTGTATTTCTCACACAAAATAAGTCACTTTTACAGGCTAAAATTCCGTGGAAATATTCAAGGGATACAGTACACTATCCCTTAAGACACAGCAATGAAGAATTTACACACAGCACTTTAAAAACAGCTTCACAAAGCAAGCTAAAACACAGCTTCTATAGCACTATCAGTTCACACAAAACATGCGTACTCAGAGCTCTTCACACATTGAATGTTCAACTCGCAACTGACTCTTCGGGGCGATGCGCGCTTCTATAAATAGCCGACGCAGGAGGTACAAGAGGTTTCCAGAAAAGTCAATTTCTCGACGGTTCTACATAAAGCGTGAATTTTGATTACGTCATAGAAGAGAAATGTTAGGTTATTATGCGTTTTTAATGCAGGAAAAACAACTTCCAGGCCCCATTGGGAAAATCGCGCCAAATGACCAAAAAGTCGCCAAGCTTGGCGACTTTTGGCGAAATATCGCCAAATTTGGCGCCAAAAATAAGTCCTCAAAAGTGAAGAGATCTAAGCTCTAGGACTAATATTTCTCGAGTTTTCTAGAAATCCCATATATTTGAATGGGAAACCGAAACCTCCGTATCTCCGGTTCTAATTGGCCGATTTTGATGCAACAAAAAGCAAAATTTAT
Source organism: Cheiracanthium punctorium (assembly GCA_038373885.1). Classification (NCBI taxonomy): domain Eukaryota; kingdom Metazoa; phylum Arthropoda; class Arachnida; order Araneae; family Cheiracanthiidae; genus Cheiracanthium; species Cheiracanthium punctorium. The sequence continues at coordinate 69,287 of JAWZYV010012162.1, forward strand.
CTATTTGAAGCGTAGAATACGAATTTTAAACCATTTTAAGCCCCAGAGCAGCGGGTTGCCCCGAAAATTCGTAACATTGCCCCCTTCCCAAGGACTGCACGTCCCGGGCAGTACAATCCCCAGTTAGGAGGTAACACAAATATCTACAGTGTCCAACCTTTAACCAAATCTTAACAACATAATTTTCAGCAAATAATCAGCAAATGCACTCTAATTAATAAATAATAGACATAATGAACAATTACACTAATAAGCAATAAATGTAATAAACAAATACACATTAATAAAAACCAATATTTTACAAATATGTACACTAAACATGGCGTAAGTAGTAAGAGAAAGAGAGTTGAAGAAAGAGGAAGAGAAGAGAAAGACAGGAAAGGAATGAGAGGTGAAAGAAAAGAGGAATTACGCCATAGTGACCATAGTCTGAGCTAATTACAACCGCGGTAGATGGCTAGCCGATCGTAATGTACAACTCTTGGCTTCGAGTTTGGTGACTTACGAATCCGTACGATGACGTCATTCAGCCGGTTTAGGACTGTGTAAGGACCGTCCCACGGCGATTGCAGCTTGGGAGACAGGCCTTTCCGTCGAGTAGGATTCCATAGCCAAACTTTGTCACCTGCGTTGAACTCGTGTCCCGTAGCCTTCGTGTCGTAGCGAGTCTTCATCTTTTCCGTGTTCAGGTTGATCCGCTCCCGAGCAAAATGATGTACATCTTCAAACCGTGCCCGAAGGTTTTCCACGTACTCCTCTGGCGATGAAGGCGCATCTGGAGGGCGGCCGAACACTAGATCGGCGGGAAGACGAAGATCTCTGCCGAACAGCATCTGGGAAGGTGTGAAGCCGGTAGTCTCATGGACGGCGCTCCTATAGGCCAGCAGGAAGAGGGGGAGTTTCTTGTCCCAGTCCTCTTGATTCCTAGATACCAGAAGCGAGAGGTTGTTTAAAATTGTGCGATTGAACCTCTCCACCATGCCGTCGGATTGTGGGTGTAAAGGCGTAGTCTGGGTTTTGTCCATTCCGAGAAGTTGGCATAGTCCTTTAAAGACTGCAGAGGTAAAGTTCGTTCCTTGGTCGGAATGAAGTTGCAGAGGGGTTCCATATCTGGAAATCCATTCTTGCACCAGTACCTCTGCTACGGTCGTAGCTTCTTGATCGGGAATAGGAAACGCTTCGGGCCATTTAGAGAAGTAGTCAATGACAACTAGGATGTATTTGTTGCCATCCGAAGTTCGCGGAAGAGGTCCCAGGATGTCGAGGGCAATCCTCTCAAAAGGCGCTCCTACATTATAACGATGTAGTCTTCCACGGCTTCGTTTCTTCGGGCCTTTACGGGCGGCACAGGCGTCACAAGCTTGACACCACTTTTCGACGTCGCCTCGAGCCCTAACCCAGTAGAAGCGCTCGCGAACTTTCTGCAGTGTCTTCATTACGCCAAAATGGCCTCCAGTTAAGCCATTATGAAGTTCTTCTAGAACCTTCGGAATCCTCGAGCGAGGGAGTACTAACTGCCATCGGAGCATCTTGCCGTCGTCCGACTCCCATTTACGATACAGGACTCCATTCCTCAGGCGAAGCGAATCCCATAAAGCCCAGTACTGTTTTGTTGCCGGACTGTAAGATGATATTTCTTGCCAACTGGGCTTAGCGCTGGATTTTTCCATAAATTCCACAATAGGTTTGATGTCGCTGTCTGCTAATTGGTCCGCCCGAACATTTTCGTCACTCCAGGGATCTTGGGATGGTGTCGATGATGTAACTTGGCGGACAACGGGATGTTTCAGATGGTAATTTTTCTCTGCCCTGGAGCAATAGCGACAACTGTCTATGCAGGGCCTTCTCGACAAAGCATCTGCATTTCCATGAGATGACCCTTTCCGATGACGTATCTCGATGTCATATTCTTGTAATCGCTGTATCCACCTGGCTATTTGGCCCTCTGGATTCTTGAAATTTAGAAGCCAGGTTAAAGAGGCATGGTCCGTTCGGAGCAGGAACTTTCGGCCGTACAGGTAATGATGGAAGTGCTCCACGGCCTTAATGATAGCAAGAAGTTCCTTTCTCGTAACACAATAGTTACGTTCTGCCTTTGAGAGGCACTTGCTCCAGTAAGCAATGACGTGTTCTTGGCCATCTATCTCCTGGGACAAAACTGCTCCAACACTCTCCTTACTTGCGTCTGTGTCCAGGATAAATGGCTTGTCAGGGTGAGGATACGACAGGATCGGCGAAGATGTTAAAGCCGTCTTCAGTTCGTTGAATGCGTCCTCACATTCCTCAGTCCATAGAAATTTCTGTCCAGTCTCGGTCAATTTGTGAAGAGGTCTTGCAATTTGAGAAAAGCCCTTCACGAATTTTCGATAGTAAGTACACAGACCGAGAAAACTTCTTAAGTCATGGATATTCTCGGGACGACTCCAGTTCTGGACTGCGGACGTCTTTTCGGGATCGGTTCGGACTCCGTGGGCGGATATTATGTGCCCGAGGTAACGTACTTCCCGACGAAACAAATTGCACTTCGATGGACTTAGTTTCAAGTTCGCCTCTTTTAATTTCTGCAGTACCTTTCGAATGTTCTCGAGATGCTCTTCGAAAGTCCTTCCGACGATGATGATATCGTCCAAATAAACGAGACATGCTTCGTAGGAAAGTCCTCTCAACACTGTCTCCATTAGACGCTCGAATGTAGCCGGTGCGTTGCAGAGTCCAAAAGGCATAACTTTGAACTGCCACAATCCTTGTCCCGTGGTGAACGCAGTCTTTTCACGGTCATCGGGATGAATTTCTACTTGCCAGTAACCACTCTTCAGATCCAGAGTGGAAAACCATTCGTTTCCCGATAAAGTGTCCAAAGTGTCGTCTATCCTGGGAAGAGGGTAGCTGTCTTTCTTGGTAATGTCATTCAGACGTCTATAGTCAACGCAGAACCGGGTGGAACCATCCTTCTTTCGGACCAAAACAATCGGCGAGGCCCACGGACTAGTCGATGGCTCGATGACGTCATCACGCTGCATCTCCTCTAAAAGTCTGCTCACCTCTTCTTGCTTAGCAAACGGCAGCCGCCTAGGATGTTGCTTGATGGGAGAATGGCTGCCTGTATCTATCCTATGTTGAGTTAAGCTCGTACGGCCAAAGTCACCCGAAGTACGGGAGAAGAGGTCTTCAAATTCAGCTATTACTTTCTCCGCAGCGCTTCTCTGTTCTGCCGTTAACTCCACGTCTTGTATTAATTCCTTCGTCAGGCACTCGGAAGATTTAGCTGTCGTTTGGCTGATGTTCTTATTAATGCAGGTAACAGGAGTGCATGTCGCCAACACTTCATTTTTCTTTATCACCTTCGACTTGTCCGTCACATTTACTACTCTAACTGGAATTTCTGTTCTCGACAAGTCCACAAGTGTTGCTCCCACAAGTACTCCTCTGACGGAATCACTATTGCTTGGGTGTTCGATTAATCCAAAACGGAATTTATTGCTTTCTTTTACTGTTCCAGAAATTATTGAATCAGTTCTGGGAGGTAGAGTGATATCAGTCTGGGCTATTATTTGCTGAACAGGCAAAACAGTTTCATTTCTAATATCGAACGCAGCTATTTCTTCTGAGTCTGAACGAAGCTCATTATTCTTAAAGTCCAAGTTAAATTTGTGCGATTTTAAAAAGTCGAGTCCGAGAATAAAAGAGTCTGTAATATTGGCGACATATACCACATGGTCGTATCTGGCATTTCCAAACGTGATTTCTACTTGCGCTTTTCCGCCCACTTCGATCTTGTCACCTGTCACAGTCTGGAGGGTCAGCGAGGACGGAGTCCAGATAATCTTCAAATTTAATTTCTTGGCCAGATCCGTCCTTATGATGGTTACGTTCGCTCCAGTATCAATCACCATGTGGCATGGGAAACCATTAACGTATCCCAGTACGAAGAGTCCATTACTGCCGCCATTCACTGATGAAATCTGCAAGACTTTTAGGTGGGGCTTTTGACTATATGGCAACCTCCGCCCCGCGAGATGGCCACCTCCTAGTTTCCCTCTTTCATGTTCTTAGATTTCTCTTGCTGGTCATGAGACTTTCGACCACAATGCTTTTGTACATGGCCTTCGATCGCCACACTTCCAGCATTTCACTTTCTTTCGGCCATCTCTCGTTCTATCGGATCTTAATTTTCGTTCTATGAGATCTTCAATTCTCTTCAACCTGTTCTCGACGCTCTCTGTGTCAGCTCCCTCTTGGACCGTGACAGCTCTAACGGCATGCCGATCTTTTCTCACGGCCCGCTGAGCTGCCTCTAGCTTCATTGCGAAGACGAGATCAGATTTCAAATCCTGATAATCCTCCAACATGAGTGCCTTTTGGGTTTCTGGATCACGGATGGCTTCAATAAAATGACGCACCGCCATTTCTTCTCGGACATTATCAAGGTGGTCCATGTAGGCTAGATGACACAGCCTATCTATGTCCGAAGCCAGCTCTTGAAGGGTCTCGCCAGATCTCTGCATCCTTGACTTAAGTTGGATTCTACTATATTCTTTCTGGCACTTCTCTCCGAATTTCATCTCCAAGGCACTGGCAAGGGCGTCAAAATCTCCTATCTTCGTCGCTCCGATAGTTTGCAATACATTAATTGCATCTCCGCTAAGGGAAGCGGCCAGTTGGTTCGCTTTCTCGGACTCGCTCCAACCATTGGCTCTGGCGACGATCGAAAATTGGGTCTTGTAAGCTTCCCAGGGAGTCTTTCCGTCATAAGGCGTTAGTTTCACTGCTGGGTGGCGTGACGGCAACCTGATATTTTCTGGTACCTTTCCCAGCTTTACCAGACTGTCCAGTTTTTCTTCTAACTTGTGATCGATCTTTTCCTCAATTCTTTCTTCGTATTTCGCTTGACTTTCTTCCAGGAGCGACATTCTCTTCTCCATATTTTCTTGATTTGTCTCTACTCTCTCCAGTCCGGATTTCATTTCTTCTAGCCCGGCTTCTATTTTCCGCTCCAGTCCTGATTTCATCTCGTCGTGTGCAGCTCTTAACTCCTCCAATCCGGTTTTCATTTCATTGTGTGCAGCCTTTAATTCCTCCAATCCGGTTTTCGTCTCGACTTGTCCGGCTACAATTTTCTTCTCTAAATCCGCCTTCATCTGTTCTTGTGCGGCTTTCATCTCGTCTTGTGCGGCTTTCATCTCGTCTTGTCCGGCTTTCATCTCGTCTTGTCCGGCTTTCATCTCGTCTTGTCCGGCTTTCATTTCTTGCATCATATTCATGAGCTTTTGAAGTTGTTCTTCCATTTTTTGTCTAGTCAAAACCATAAACTGGAAAATTAAAGTCTTTCTTTAGAACCCCGATTCTGACACCAAATGTTGCGGAATTACTCTGCTACTCCTGGGGTTCGTCGTTCTAAAGTCCAGTTGGTGTAAAAAGTTCAAGTAAAAAGTCACTTGTCAGGATGGAACACAAACTTTATTTCTTCTAGAACTTCGTAGAACAATCAGCTGCACACAATTCACAAGCACAATCTAGCAGTAACGTGCTTTTAACAATCCGCTTGGATCAGAAGCTCTCACAAATGCTGTATTTCTCACACAAAATAAGTCACTTTTACAGGCTAAAATTCCGTGGAAATATTCAAGGGATATAGTACACTATCCCTTAAGACACAGCAATGAAGAATTTACACACAGCACTTTAAAAACAGCTTCACAAAGCAAGCTAAAACACAGCTTCTATAGCACTATCAGTTCACACAAAACAAGCGTACTGAGAGCTCTTCACACATTGAATGTTCAACTCGCAACTGACTCTTCGGGGCGATGCGCGCTTCTATAAATAGCCGACGCAGGAGGTACAAGAGGTTTCCAGAAAAGTCAATTTCTCGAGGGTTCTACATAAAGCGTGAATTTTGATTACGTCATAGAAGAGAAATGTTAGGTTATTATGCGTTTTTAATGCAGGAAAAACAACTTCCAGGCCCCATTGGGAAAATCGCGCCAAATGACCAAAAAGTCGCCAAGCTTGGCGACTTTTGGCGAAATATCGCCAAATTTGGCGCCAAAAATAAGTCCTCAAAAGTGAAGAGATCTAAGCTCTAGGACTAATATTTCTCGAGTTTTCTAGAAATCCCATATATTTGAATGGGAAACCGAAACCTCCGTATCTCCGGTTCTAATTGGCCGATTTTGATGCAACAAAAAGCAAAATTTATCTATTTGAAGCGTAGAATACGAATTTTGCCAGAAGCGTTGTGAACTAATAGTATTTAAATACATGAAAAATTATGTCGCATTTATATGTCGCTTTTTTGGGACACATTTTTCGGACAATTTTTAATAAAGTGGATGGAGATAAAATCACATAATCATTAATACAATGTTTATTTGGCGTGAGATTTAGAAGAGACCAAGACAATTAGAAGGTCATATCTAAATAATTTACACACACACACAAAATAAATAAATTATTAAATAAAATAAAATAAATAAATAAATATAAATAAACAGATAAATAAAATAGAAAAATTTAAAAATGATGGATAAACAGGCTAAATCTGTAGACACTACAAAAAGCTTCATTGATACCTTTTTTTTTCAGAGTGATAATTAGATGCTTCATAAAAAGGTACATTTGTTGTTTTTCTTTCAACATAAAAAAAAAAGTATGTGTCATTCTAGTTTGTTTCATTATCGTTTTCTAGCTTGCTATATCAAAAGCGCTCCCTACATTAATTACCATGGTGTATGTTCGTTTGCCGTTAGCGCCACCAAGACGTTTAGCATGGCTAAAGAGGAATGTGATAATGGACGCCTGATGCAACTGACAAGTGAAAACCACTACAAAAGCCTGATTGAAGCTATGTACAACACAAGATTTGCTGGAGGTGTTTACATCGGACTCAACAAGAGCAGCGATGGAGTGTGGCAGTACAATAATGGGTAATTAATAAACTGAACTGATGGCTCACTCCATAATCAATGTTTTCTAACCCTTTAACGTGCAGTGTTCCCTCTCTGGGAACACCAAACTCTGACGTTTTGACTGTTGCCAGTCACGAAGAATAGATTTGATTTCTATAAAAATAGCTGCGGGTGACATAGCTCCACGAGAATCCTTTACTTTTTAGCACGTCATTTCCCGTAAAAAAGTTGTCACAATTATTTTTAACAGCACTGACATCTGCTGAAAAATGGAAGAATGCGAGAACGGCTGGATGGATTGCCCAATGCTGAAAAAAGGGCAGCCGTTGCCATCGCTCGACTTAACTACCAGCAAGATATCGGATTATCGAAATATTCATCGCATGCACACAGATCTAGAGACTCTTTTCTGAAGACAGCTGGCTGTGCCGGCACAGCCAGCTGTCGTAAAAAAAGGGTCTCTAGATCTGTGGCACGCGATGAACGTTTCGATCGTCCGCCATCTTGCTGGTAGTTAAGTCGAGCGATGGCAACGGCTGCCCTTTTTTCAGCATCGGGAAAGGGTTGCGCCTCAAAGTGTTAAATAATGCAGGCGCGTAGCCAGGAAAATTTTTCGGGGGGGGATATATCCCGATATCCCCCCCCTGGCTACGCCCCTGAAATAATGTACCGTGCATTCTATCCTTTCATTTCATTTATTACTAACTGAAATACCCCCGTTGAGGGTTAGTATGTAATGTAGATTTTTTGAAAATGAATTTTCGTTTGCACTGCATGAGCACAAAGAATGGAATTAGCATATTGGCAGAAGTGTAGATAGCAAAGCTGTAATCTTTGTGTATTATTAAAAATGTTACAGGTTAGAGTTCAAAAAAGTGCTGAGTGAAACTCAATAAGAGAAAATATTTTATTTTCAAAATTAACATTTTATTTTATGGAATGAGCTTTTGAAATCGAAGTCATTCCTCATCCGTAACTAAATTTTGGTTGACTATAACCATTCTAATAGTATGCCTTAAGAAATTTTTCCACAATTTTCACAAAATTTAAAAAGCAAATAAATTTAGTTTAAAAAAACTGACGAAACCTCTGGGGACCATCAATTTTCGTCCACGATAGCCCAAGTTCACTAAAACTGAGGTGTCCCCACGGTGAACAGAGATACTGTATGTGAATCGGGGTTGGTTTGCGTTCACTATAGCCCAAGGTTCACTATATCCGGAGTTGACTGTATTATGTTACCCCCAGAGGCCTTAAAATGACATCCCCCCCCAAAAAAAGGGGAAAAATACAAATTTTGCAAAAATTTTAAATTTATTAAAATTAAAAAAAAATCCACTTATATTGCTTTATTCATTGTCGATCATGTTACAAAATTTCATTTTATTCTCTTAAACCACTTTTTAGGACTGCAAGAACAATACACAATTTTCCCAAAATCTCAAAATTTATGAAATAGTTAAAATATTTCTGGAATCTATAGTTAAAATTAATTTGGCATCTAACGTAATTACAAATTTCATTCTGTACCATTGCCATTTTTTCGGACTGAAACATCTGCTCCGTTTTCACAAAATCTTAAAATCTATAAAAAAATTTGAAGTAACTTTATTTATGTGACCTATATTTTAAGTGACCACTGATGCTAAATTTTATTTCTTGCGCTTCAATGGTTTTTACGGGATGGACAAATACTTGCACATTTTGAATAAATTTTCTGAAAATCTGAAAATCTCATCTAAATTTTTAAAAAATTTGGCAACCATTAGTTTAACTTGAGTGACTACCTATCCTATTACCAAATTACATTTCATTCGCTATAGTCGTCATTACGTGCTATGTGAACAAAAATTTACGTACTTTGAATGAATTTTCCGAAAATCTCAAAATCTAATCCAAGTTTTTAAAAAAAATTGACTGCTGTAGTTTAAGTTGAGTAAACACTTAGCTGTTCATAACCAAATATTATTTTATACGCTCTACTACTAATTTCACAAAATCTCAAAAATCCAATGAATTTTTTTTTTTAAATTAGGTGTTTATAGTTTAAGTTGCATGCTCACATATTGTGTCACCAAACTTAATTTAATTCGCTTTGGTTTTTATTAAGTGATGCGTGAACAAAAATGCAAGCATGTTTGAAACGAATTTCAGAAAATCTCAATATTGAATCAATATTCTTAAAATGTTCGACACCTATAGTTTAGTGACCACCCATCATGCCACCAAAATATCATTTTAATAATTTCAGTCGTTATTACCTGATGCACGAACAAAAATATTCGCATTTTGAAACAATTTCCTCAGAATCCCAAACTATAATCAATTTAAAAAATTCGACGCCTGTAGTTTAAGTTGAGTGACACCACCTATCATGTCATCTTTCACTCCATTCGCTTCAGCCATTTTTACGTGATGCGCGAACAGAAAAATGCACCACGGACTGGATGACAAAAGCGACAAACTTTTTTTTTAAGGTTATACTGGGTTCCCCAGACACGGGCGTAGCCAGCGGTGCAGTAGGGAAAGGGTGTACCATTGCGGAGCCCCGGCACTTTTTTTTAAGGCGGCGCGGCGCCCAGGTTAATAAAAATATCAGGTGTTTAAAAAAATGTCCGAAATTTCAGGTTTTAGTATGATGAATTTAATTGTCACTTCATTGCTCTCAAAAATTCTAATAAAACATATGTCATCCTCAGTGTTTATTAAACTGAACGGTCCCCCACTTCAACAATGTTGTGCAATATCTTATGCTAAAACGTGATTGTTTCGTCACAAAAACGTCAAGATCGCCAATCTCGCCATGTCAGTCACAAGTGTTCCACAAGTCATACTGAAGGAGAAGAGGAACTATGGTCGTTGTTCTAAATTAATTGCCTTTTTTCCCCCTACTTTATTGTTGTAAATAGATCAAGTAATTTAAAAAATACTTTATTAAGAAAAAAGTAAACGTTGGCCACGCCCCTCAAAAAATTTCGAATGCGACGGGCTTTACTTATATTTATTATAGCCCCATCACTTTTTATTTTAGGACAGCATCCCTGGACGTAGCTATAGCTTTCTCATGGGAGTTTTTCATTTTTACTATAAAATCTGAAGAACAGTACATTTTACTATCAATATATGGTACAAATTTTTCAATAAAGTTTTTTAAACCCCTTATAGTAAATTGTGTTTGTTGTGAGCTGAATAATGAAATTTATGCAATAAATATAATTTTTTTCAAATTTTCATATAAAGTTTTCAAAAGTTACATAAATTTTTTTTTTTTTTCGTGTATTGCTTTGCGTGTAATGCTTATGATGCTATGAGTTCAAAAGGTGAATATTAGGCTATAATTAGCATTTGTGCATAGACTAAGAGAGGGGGGGGGGTAAGACCCTTCTAAACGCCATCTTAAATATGTCCGTGCCCCACAGGTGTTTGAAGCGGATAATAATCACTGTGTTTCATCATGAAAATTGAAGTAGGGGATATGCGGGAGAGGCGGGTTACCTAAACTCTAGAAGGACAACGAAAAAATCATACTGTTGCATTTACATAATCTCTTTCTCTTGTTATCTTCTACCGAAACCAGTCTTTCAAATTTCTGTCACTTAAGCAATCACGAGAGCAGTAGTTCCCAACTCAGCTTAATACATGGACCACTTTACCACTTCCAATTTACCCACGGACCACCAAAAAGAATTCTTTCAGGGAGGGGGATAAAATGTAAAAGAAAAAAAAACTTTTTTTGCACAAAATTTAATGATAAATGAAAAATTAAAAAAAGACGAAGAATATACTATAGCCGAAGACAAAAGCTTGTCAGAGATGCTACAATATTTTATCAAATCGTATTCAATACTGTGCCCGCCCGTGTTTTCTCTATTTTTTCAAGGATTATGAAACTTTTTTTTTTAATTATCTAAAAACGACCATAAACAGTTAAGTTTTTGTCTTTTTACCTCATGAAATTGTGAAAACACAATCAATTTTAAACACTCAATTTCTTCGCGGAGCACTTAGAACTTGTTCTTGGACCACCAGTGGTCCGTGGACCATCAGTTGGGAACCACTGCATCAAAGCATGACATTTATTTTATTTTTGTTTATTTATTTTTTACAAATATAAAAGTAAAAAGTCCCGCGACCTATTCGACCCTTAAAAGGTAAAGTGAGGTGTAGCATTTTCCCTACTGCTGTTGACTAAAGGGAATCATTGGACCCGTAAATGAGAAAGCAGTCAAGCTTTCGTGATTAGTCTTCCCTTTTCTTTTTTAAGTTGTCTGAAACTAAAAATGTCTTCACTGGTAACATGTAACCCATTTTTCTTCTACAACAGCGTCCGCACATTTTGACAAACTTTCTTACAACCAATCCCCTCTACTTTTCTTTCTCTTGTATGTTTTCACCATTCTAAAACAATCTAAAAAGATAATCATTTGACATGACAGCCTACAACATAATAATACTCATATTCCCATTCGACCCTTCGATTCCCCACATCCCCCTTGCCCGTCATTTGAGAAACTGTATACTGAAAGACGCCCACGGAAAAAAAAAAATCTATATAAATAAAATTAGACTTTTGTCTGTACATTTCTTGGAATTCAAAAATTTTGCGATTTCTATCCGTTTCAAGCACCCGGGAATCCGATGCGACCCTCAAAAAAAAGTTTGTCTGTCTATCATTCTGTCGTTCTGTCATTCTGTCCGTGACGCTTTTTCTATTTAAGCATCACGTAAAAACGGCTGAAGCGAATGATATGAAATTGGGTGTCATGATAGGTGGTCACTCAACTTAAAACATAAGCGTCCAATTTTTAAAAAATCCTGATTGGATATTGAGATTTTGCGAAAATCCTTCCAAACTGCATAAATTTGTGTTCAAGCATCACGTAAAAACGACTGAAGCGAATGATATGAAATTGGGTGTCATGATAAGTGGTCACTCAACTTAAAACATAGGCGTCAAATTAAAAAAAAATCTTGATTAGATTTTGAAATTTTGCGAAAATCATTTCAAACTGCGTAAATTTGTGTTCGCACATCACGTAATAACTGCAAAGGTGAAAAAATGATATTTGGTGAAATGATAGGTGGTCTCACCTAAAAACTATAAGCATCTAATTAAAAAAAATCCATCAGATTTCGAGATTTTGTGAAAATCGTTTAACTGAGTGAATCTTTGTTCCCGTATTACGTAATAACGACTAAAGCGAATGATATGAAATCTGGCCACACGATAGATGGTTGCTCAACATAAACTATAGGAGTCCAATTTTTTAAACACTTTTATTAGATTTTGAGATTTTGTGAAAATTCTCTCAAAATACGTTTATATTTCTTCAAACATCACGTAATAACGACTAATACGAATGATACGAAATTGAGTGATATGATAGGTAGTTGCTAATCTTAATTTATAGGCGTTGAATTTTTAAAATATTTAGCTTACATTTTGAGATTTTTCGAAAATCGTTTTAAAATGCTGAAAATTTGTTCCAGCATCACGAAATAAAGACTGCAGGGAATGAAACGAATTTGGGTGACATAATAGGTTGTCACTCAACTTAAATTCTAGGCTTCCAATTTTTCAAAAATGTTGATTAAATTTTGAGAATTTGCGAAAATTATTTCAATATGCGTAAATATTCGTTCGCGCATCACATAATTACGACTAAAGCGAATCAAATGGTATTACTTAGTTACTCTCTAACCTGTAATATTTTAACAATACATGAAAATTATAACTTCGCTTTCTTTACTACATCCATTCTGTATACATACATACTACAAACATACATATACATACATGCAACATACTACATCCATTCTGTGTACTCCTACAATGCTGACGAAAGTTCTTGCTTTTTGGAAATTTTCATTCACTAACCCGTCGAGGACGCGTACTTCAGCAAGTAAATAAATAAAATTGGTGAAAGGTAGTAGGTGAACCGTTAATGTGATCGTTATTTATTTAACTATCTAATTAATCTAATATATTTAACTATCAATGGACTTATAACTATGTACCAAAAAAAAAAAAAAAAAAAGTAAAATGCCATTTTTTTTTCGCATTCAACAGAAGAAATACATGCGAATGAATCAGCGTGTCCACTATAGCCAACAGTCTTCTCTCTCTCGGAACGATGGCGGTTGGCCAGTTAGCAGTCATCATAAGGCTGGGTAACCCATCTTGAGACAGTCTTCGTATATTGATAATACTAGCCGCCTCCGGCGACTAGTTGGTTCGCCATCTTAATAAGTCTCCTTCGGAGAGAATCCTGTTCCTCACCGGCTTCCTTGGCACTGAAATCTCTCAGATTCTGGTGGAATTTAAAATTAAGTTAGTTACAAACAGGAGGTGCCCAAGGGTAAGTGGCGCCCCTGTCAATGTAAAAAAGGCGCCTCCTTTTATGCTCTACTTAGTTTTTGAGTTCGAAATGACGCCCCTTCGAAGCCGGCTCCCAGATGCGATGCTTACCGTGTCGGGACGGGCGAACGTTTTTTAGTCCCCAGTTCAGTCCGCAGAATGCTTCCAATGAACAAATCTATCGCGCTGTCACGTGATCAAAATACGATTGTTTTGTTTCAATTGAATAAGAAACATTGATATAGTTCGAAGTTTCCCTTGTTCGAAGCGGAAAACGTTCGAATTGTATTTCAATTGAATCTCGCCCTGATTCTGAAGAGCTTCTGGATATACTGGCCTTTATCAAGAAAACGAAAGGGAAAAAAAAGTAAGAAAATCTGAAACACTTTCAGATTTTAAATACGCACTAAAGTGCTATATATTAAAAGCGTATTATAATCCATGGGTCTTCCCTATTTTCTTTTCTTATTTCATTAAGTTGGAAAGTATATCATTATTCATGAGTGTAATTAAAGAAAATTAAAACTGATATTTCTAACAACCTTTTCCTGGATGTAATACATTAGAAATAGATGGGAAAAAGCTGCGCAGAAAAATGCACAATTCGAAGTAGCAGAAGCAGAAGATAAATTGCGCCAAGCGCTAGAATCAGATCTTCTCAAAATCGCAGATCAACCATTTTATTTTTCGCCAAATTAAAAAGTTGCACATCTTAGTCTCGGAAAATTTCCAAATCCTATTTTACTTTTGAGTATAAAACATTTCATTCCTGCTCTGACTTCACATGCACACGATATTTTAATTAAAAAATAACCTTGCAAATAATCTTAAAAAAAATCGCTGTTCTTTTATTTTTACTTCAAGAGTCTGAATCATTTAATAAACTTGCCAAATATGGCAACCTCGATATGCTTAATTCTCCCCCTTTCCACTGCAGGATTACAATTGCGAAATGGCGAAGAGAAAAAATTAGCCTTTTGCGATACGTTTTTTATCGATATCTCCTAAAATAATTCGAATTTTGAAAAAATCGCTCCGAGGTATGTCGGGACCCGTCCTGGAGAATTTCCAAACAAAATTTGATATGTCACTAGGATCACTAGGAGCTAGGCAAGGCATAGACAAACTAACTAACTAACCAACCAACTAACTGATATTTTACTCTTTGTTTTATTTATATAGATAGATAGCACAGTGAAGTACCGTTTATACGTTTCTCGTTTATACGTTTTTATCATTTGTACGTTTTCCTGAATGGTACCGACGAAATCCATAGGATTTTGATGTTAAATGATTTCATTTATACGTTTTTCTGAAGTCAAAAACTTCATCTAAACGTTTTTTTTTAGAAATGAAGAGGATATAGAAACTGTGTGATGTAAATTTTCATTGACAGGTTTTAGTTTTATGCAAGAATATCTAACATCCGACGATTTAAATGATAATGTTAGACAGGCACTTTTAACTGTGTACAATGAACTTTTTACAGGGCATTCCTACACAGCCATACAGCTGAAAATTGACAAAATATTTTTTACAGAATACAAGTACTAGCTGTACATTAAATTCAGTATAAAACTATTTGTATTACATACCTATTGTGTATTTTGTTTTCATGCAATAATAATAAGATGAAGTATTTAATCTGGCTTTTTATTGTTTGATATTATCATAATGTACGAGTACGAGGGATATTCGGAAACTAATGTCCGTTTACTTATAATACATAAAACATTACAGATTTTTTCAAAACACTTTAATACAGGAAGAACATTTCTAGATTTGGAGCCCCTTCTTTTGACTGGGGGACCGGGGCAGATGCCCCGCTTGCCCCCTTAGTCAGTCTCTGGAGACACAGCAAAGGTAAAGCCAGGCACAGTCGGCGGGCTGATCGATTGTTTTAAACATTTTGTGGCAGCACTGTACTTTACTTAGCACACTGCAACAATACCAATGCAAATGGCGTCGTTTGACGAGCAAGGTATGCCGGGAGTTGGTACGCATGCGCATTTCAATGTTTGCGCGACATTCGATTAGCTACGACGATTCGGACCTTAGTTTCCGAATATCCCTCGTACGTACTTTTGAGAATTTCGTTTATACGTTTTTGTCATTTCTACGCCCTCCCCCGCCCAGTCCCTTGAAAAACGCATAAACGGCATGGGCGCCCATAGGGGGGGCAAGGTAGGGCACTTGCCCCCCCCCCCTAGAGATTTAGGTTACTGTCTCATGATGTAAAAAAATCGCAAAAACAGTACTAAATTTGTTAAAAGTTTGAAATTTGCCCCCCCCCCCCTAGAAAAATTCCTATGGGCGCCCATGATAAACGGTGCTTCACTGTATATACTTGCAGAAATTTAGTAACTTGCCAATAATGCGCTCAGGATTTATAGTTCTTTTACAAAAGAATTCTTAAAGATGACACTCCAGGGACGTTAATTGAATGAAGTGTTGTAATTAATTATTTACTTTGCACGCACCTGGTATAAATACAAATTTTCGTAGCAAAGTGTTTTATAATCGACATGTCAGCCATGTGACTTCTCTTTCTTCTTCTGATTATCTTAGCGAAGAAGAAAATGAAAAGTGGGAGAGCGACGATGATAATGAATATGAGTGCGGTGCAGTGAGGCTGAAGGTTGACAAGACTTTAGGCCTGTACAGCATTCCATGCGACAAATCCAGGCTCAACTACCTGTGCGAGAGAGACCGTCGTAAGTATACGGGGCAGGGGGAAACTGCAACATATTTCCCATGTGTGTTTGCGCTAGTAGTAACAATCAAAATATCCTGGCCTCAAAATGGTCGTGTGGATAAGCCACTGAACATGGTAGCATGGTAGATGGCCGTGGCCACCGCACGGCTGTCGATCTGACGGTCTGGAGTTTTGGATGGTTTTTCTCCAGATGTAACGTGAACCTCTTAAAAAGTCCTCCGCACCACCCTAGGCAGGTATACCTCGTGTAGGTTTACCTTAACAAAATACAAACAAAGTAACCAAACACAAGTTTCCTAGAGACAAGATTTCGGATCAATCGATCAATTCGTGGCTGTTTGTCGAAAATAAGTCACGTTTAAATACAACGCAATAAATGCACCAATGAGATGATTAAAATACGCCCACAGCTTTAAAAATTCATTAAAAAAGAACAAATAATGAAAGAAATTTGTGGTTTGAATAAATAGGTTTGGGTGATCGGATTATTTTTAATGACACGGAAAAGTTGTAGTTGCAAATGTATACCGGTAGGAAGCGCTAACATCCGCAATAGGAAGCAAGCTTCTAATTAAAAAAATAAATAATAAAAAACCAGAAATATCTCTAATATTCCATGGAGATCCATGGAGATCGCAATTTTGTATCGTTATTTATTCTTTTTTAATGAATTTTTAAACTTTGATGCACCCAGGATGTGTCAAAAGCTCGCGGAAACTTCAAAAATTCATTTAAAAAAGAGCAAATCCTCATAGAAAATTGCAGTTTGAATCGAAAGAAGTAGAGATATTTCGGTTTTTTTTTTTTTAAATTGGAAACTTGTTTCCCATTGTGCATAATAGCGCCACCTATTGGTAATATTTGGAACTGCAACCTTTCTTGTCACACACACACACACACACACAAAAAAAAAAAGAAAAAAAAAAAAAAAAAAAAGAGAGAAAGAAAATCCGATTACTCTCTAAAACTTTGTGCAATCCGCAATTTTCTATCGTTATTTGTTCTTTTATAATGATTTTTTAAAGTTTTTACGGACTTTTTGATCACTGTGTAAAAATAAAATGAAGTAAAATAAACTCTTGTAACATCATTAAATAAAATTATTCCTTTTTTTTATGAAGCAAACAAATTTAAAATGCTCACCTTAAAAGAATTTTCATTTCATTTCAGAAAATTCTGAACAACCAAAAATCTTAAGTCATGAGATCTTAAGAGGGCCCATCAGTGAGAAGATGAATGCTAATGTTAAACCAATGGCAAGCTTCGGACCAAATATTTTTATTCGCATTTACAGATTCTTTTATTATTCTTTTTGCATTGAATACATTACACCTTGACACAAGTCACGTCAAAAAGAAAATTAATTATTTTCATAGATTTAATTATTAACCGGAGTTGAAAATTTCAAATGTACAAAACCAGAGGAGTTCCTCATAAAACCTTTTATATTTTACGAAGTTCTATAAATATCAGAATTTGGATTTTGAAGCGACAAGGAAGAGATATCAGTCTTTCAAATCATTTCTCTTTCTCAATTTTACCTAAATTACATAAAGTGTAATTTGATCCGTTATGTAAGCAAAACTTTGGAAAAATTTCTAGTTTTCCGTTTCGCCTCGCCTCCGCAGGAAAAAAGACGGGTTGAACACTTTTTGTCAAATTTTAACCTTTTGTCAAAAGCGGGAGACAAAATTAATCATGCTAACACGACACTTAACGCGCGGAACAACAAAACGTTCTGACATGCGATTTCTTTTCTAACTGATGTGTCCTCTTTAGTATAAATGCCCTCATAATCCTATACTTCATTTTTATTCAATAGCATTTGAAAGTTTTTCAACAAATTTTTTGTCTTTTAATACTATAATCAATATTTATTTTTCAGCAGTTCATAGACACTCATTTAGATAGGTATCCCCCTTAAAGCGGTCGATGTTAAGAATATTTTTTTTAAATAGAAAACTGAGATTTTTTGCATTATTTTAGTTCACTAAATTGTTTGAGAGCCTGAGAAAAGCCCCTAATTTTAAGTACAGCAGCCCCACTCTCTAAAAGTACCCTTATGTGCGCTTTGAATTGCATATATACTCTTTTCACTGATATAAAATCTTTATAATTTCCGTTTACTTGATTAAATACTGGCTATTAGCGCATTTAAAGATTTAACACTCATATCATTCTATCCTTGCCTGTATCCCACAGATGGATAATCATCTTAATTTCAAACAATATACTGAAAAAAAAATGTTTTGTTGGTTCAGAAAAATTTGGTTGGCTCATTAAATTTTTTTATTGATCACAAATTTTGTAATTCAAGAAATATTTTATTAAATTAACAATTAAAAAAACCCAACAAACTTATTTGCTTGAAATAGCGCTAACCAAACTTTTATTGAATCAACAAAATTTCGTTCAATTTAACAAAACATTTTTTTCCGTGTACCATTCTTTCCTCTAACACCAAACATTCTCTCTCGATTACAGACTAATGGGTATGGGTCTGTAGCTGATATCAGATCCACATCCTCATTGCCATTTTCAAACTGTAAAGAATGACTATACTGGTAGATAAGTTAAGTAACATCGTGTGAAAATATTCCAGTGAATGATATTTTTAGTTTTAGGAATCTAGTATTAGAAAATACTTGGAACATTAGTCAAAAGAGCACAATTCAGTTGGTATTGATAAACAGTGCACTTTATTAACCCTTTGACGTTTGGTGGTTGCCCCGTGAAATACTACCTTATTTCAGAGCTTTCATTGCTAGTCGCAAAAAAATATTGTTAAATGGTCCCAACGCTGGCAGTCAGCTGAGCCAGGAAACTTCTTTAACCCTTTAACGCGCAGTGTTCCCGCTCTGGAAACACCAAACTCTGACGTTTTGACTGTTACCAGTCACGAAGAATAGATTGGATTTCTATAAAAATAGTTGCGGGCGACATGGCTCCACGAGAAACCTTTACTTTTTAGTACGTCATTTCCCGTTAAAAAATTGTCACGATTATTTTTAACAGCACTGACATCTGCTGGAAAATGGAAGAACGTGAGAACAGTTGGATAGATTGCCCAATGCTGTAAAAAGGGCAGCCGTTGCCATCGCTCGACTTAACTACCAGCAAGATGGCGGACGATCGAAACGTTCATCGCGTGCCACAGATCTTGAGACCCTTTTTCACGCAGCTGGCTATGCACAGTTAAGACGAGCGATGGCAACGGCTGCCCTTTTTTTCAGCATTGGGAAAGGGTTGTGCCTCTAAGGGTTTGTGGCGCCAAACGGGCTATTCGATCCACCGCCATGTTGTTGGTAGTTTAATGGATCAATGGCAACGGCTGCACTTTTTCAGCGTTGGGCAGTCTATCCAGTTGGTCTTCTATACTGATGCGAAAATGCTTGCGCTTCAAAAGGTTAAAGATTTATACTTGATGTTTTTTAGCATTCCTTTATTCTTGGACTGAAGAACAATCATAATAGGGTCCCCAAACGTAGTTCATTGAGAAATCCTGGACATCTCATCCACAACCTCCTTTACTTGTCCATCTAATACAATAGAAAATGTCGAAAAGTTTTTCTAATTTAAAATTTTCGATAAATTTAATTTAAATTTTTGTCTGTAACACTTTCATCGAACAACTAATGTACACCCTCCAAAAAAAGTATTCGAGCAAGAGAGAAATTTCCTAAGTTGGTTTCGTATGTTAAAAATTATTTACCAGAGAATATGAATTAGGCTATCTATAAATATGACCTTCCATATTTCTATCAAGTTGTGCGTTTTTAAAAAACTCAATTATTATTCGTAAATCTAAAATAGGAAATTTCTCTCTTGCTCGAATACTTTTTTTGGAGGGTATACGCGCGCTACCGTATGTTTACCACTAATATTGTTTCCCTTTCTCCCATAAATGAAATTTTTTTTTCAAAATTTTTAATTCTCTAAAAAATCAGTTGGAGAAAATTTTATAAAAATTTAATCTTCAGTCACATCCCAGATCCGGAAAGTTTCTCACATCATTTTGCAAACACGTTGTTTCACTTACATTCATCAAAAGTTCAAAAAAATGCATTTCGATAGCATATTTAACTGAAAAGCCACTTTCGTGTTATGAACTATTTTAATTTTGTGTTCTGTATTTAAAGCTATTTATTCTTCTTTAATTTTATCTCTTGCATTATTTGTTTCGTCTTATAACCAGTATCATTTTAAAACATTAGCAGCTTCACTCTACGTGGAAGTATATGTAGGAATAGGTATGTATGGTATTTACCATTGCTTAAGGAGTCTTTTTACTTTTCTCGATGTTTTGAGCTTTAAGTGTGGCTTTTTCAGTTTTCTTACTAAGGATTAACGACCCGCAGTAAACGCTAGTTTAAAAAAAAATCTAACAGGGATCACAAAAAGTTCTCTTAAATTAGAAAAACTAAAAAAAAAAAAAAAAAAAAAAAAAAAAAATCAGATATTTTACTATATGATGTGCATATTTAAAAGGAATGATGTATTGAAAACATATAAGCTATTTTCTGTGGATATATATATATATATATATTATAGGATGCATGCTATGTTTAATGTCTGTTCATTTTAATTAGACATCACAGAATTTTTGAGCAGATTCCAAACCAAAGATGCTCATATTTTAAGATGTTAAAAAATTTACAAAAGAAAAAAAAATTAATACACAATGATTGTAAGGTGCACTTTTTATCAGCAGTAAATTAACGAGTTTCATCAAGTTTCATAAAAAATTCGTAGGCACAGAAATAAGCCTTTGAATCACGTCCTTCGCATGAAAAAATCGGGATTTTACCCAAAACCCCCCGCCTCGAAAGGTCCTCAAATTCAAATTTTGTTCTGAAATATTCTTTTTTATATCAAAATTTTATGAAAAATAAAACAAATTTCATAGATGGGGGCCCCCAAATTCATCAATTCCCGGGGCTCCTGTTGGTCATAATCGGGCCTTGCTTGGAATGACCTTCAAAATAAGCCGAAGTTCATCCGTTTTGGTAACTATTGCAAAAAGTGCATGTTTACGATTGTTTTTTTTAAGCATGCTTCATAATTCTCAAAACTGGAACGATTGTAAAATTGCAGATTCTGAAGAAATATACAAATTTGTTTTCAAGCCTCTAAGCGTAAATACATTCTTTACACAGCTGTTCAAAAGTTGCTCGATTTCTTGAAAATGACTTCGCTAAAGAACACACAACTGCGCCATTTGTTCAAAATGCCAAGTTGCTCGTCTATGCATTCAAATATTTTACTGCATTGTTTCTGTTTTAAGTTAGCAAACGTCCTTCCAACCTTTACAAATGTCCAGTGCAAGAAAACCGAAGTTCCAGGTGCTTTCTGAAAGTTGTGGGGAATAAAATTGACAGCTTTCGTAATTTATAGATTCGTTAAAACGAGCGCCTACTTGTATAGCCAGATACTTATTCGAAAAGGTCTGAAAAAGGAATGCCATAATAAAAGTGTTATACTTCGTAGTTTGTTGAAATGAAAACAGTGGAAATTTCTGCCCCCTTTTAATGTACATAATTTTAGGAAATTTCAAAACGTAGCTCTAAATTTAAAAGTAACTCATTTCCCTTAAAATTTGAATGACACAGAAAAAATATGCAGTCATTACGAGTGTCTAAGATATGACCATTTTTATAAACATTTGTTTAGTATTACAACTTAAAAATAAATACTACATATTGTTCGTTATATTAGAAAGGTGACTGTTTAGTGTTAAATATTCTATCTTTTCAACTTCAGGTTAAGGTCGAAGCAGGCATCCAATAAAGAAATATCACAAGGCTTGATCTACGTGCTTTAGATGTTTATATATTTAATGTTTAAACATTCACAAAGCTTTTCCTTCAAAAAAGCTCCAAATTAAAGAAATAATACAAGACTAGATTATGTGCTTTAGATGTTTATATATTCAATGCTGCTTAAACATTCTAGCAGCTTTTCCTTCAAATAAGCCCCAAAATTAAGAAATATCACATTACTTGATCTATGTGCTTTAGATGTTTGCCTTTCTAATGTTATATCTTTCACGCAGTTTTTCCTCAAAAAAAAGTTCCAAAATAAAAAAATATCATAAGACTTGATCTATGTGCTTTAGATGTTTGTATATTTAATGTATAACATTCGCGCATCTTTTCCTCCGAAAAATTTCGAAAGTATAAGACGGTCTATGTGCTTTAAATGTTTATATATATTCGATGTGGTTTTAAACATTCTCGCAGCTTTTCCTTCAAAATAAGCCCCAAAATAAATATCACAGGTCTTGCTCTATGTGCTTTTTAGCTGTTTATATTTTTAATATTTTATTTTTCATGCAGCTTTTCCTCCAAAAATGTTTGCAAATAAAAAAATATCATAAGATTTGATCAATGTGCTTTAGATGTTTATATATTTAATGTTTAAACATTCTGGCAGCTTTTCCCCCAAAAAGTTCCCAAATAAAAAAATATCACAAGGCTTGGTCTATTTGCTTTAGATGTTTATATATGTAACGCTGTTTGAATCTTCATGCAATTTTTCCTCCAAAGGAGCTCCCAAACAAAGAAATATCTCAAGACTTGATTTATAAGCATAAGATGTTTATACAAGGTGTCCATGTTTAAAATGACCGACCTTTATTTTCGCATCTATTATTCTTAGATGCATACTTCCAATTACAAAAATACAAAAACTTAGATACAGAGTAAAGATAATAAAAGTTTGAAGCAAAAAAGTGAAAAAATTCACATTCTAAATTTGTGTACTGCCCCCAAGTTCTTATATTCATATTTAGGGAATTTTGCCCATACAAAACATTTCAAACACAAAAAGTTCGATAGTGGTACTACCAATATTCACATACAAAACATTCAGTGATTTAAGTCACGTTACATATTTTCAGGGACCTTACACCAAATGAAATATAGAAAAAAGGGTAATTTCGTGTGGAGAATGAAACTGAAATCAAACTTGTGACTATCTAGTGTTCTAACTGTGTTCCATCAATGTCTAGTAGCGTAAATACTGAACTCTTTGGCAAGAAAGATCATCGGTGCCAGGGATCACTGCTATACTTGCTAAAGCCGCTATGTTGTTTCAAATGCTCTCTAGCAACCGCGGAGCGGTGCTAGATCCCCAATATAGGACGGCGAGTGGTGAATTCCATAGAGACCCAGTGCGAGGAAAACCGACTACCTCGGGGGTCTCCTAATTTTGAGCCAATTCCAGATGAGAGACCAAGCATCTGAAATCGGTACCTCTCCCGAGGTATTGTTTGGACATGGGGGACATAGGAGCCACGAACAGATTTTATGTGTGCCAGTTCCCATAAGAGTGCACGGTCCCACCGCATTTCACCCGAGAGGGGAATTCACCCTCCCAAGCACCGGCCAAGTCGGTGCTGCTTCACTTTCCGTGTTCTCACGGGACCGGAGCTTAGTGACAAGGCCACTGCTGGACTTCAAGCGACTATGAATCTGCCAAGTGCGCACGATCATAGCCCTAATAAAATCTGTCCAGGCTGAATAAATTCACGCAGTTGTATTGTGTTTACCTGTGGTACTATTCCCAACAATTGGAATCCGATAACATTCCGCAAATGCTCTGACAGGTGGAATTCTTTTTACTTTATGCTTTGCTATCTTTGTTTTTGTGCACTATTCAAAAACACATTTTTTTTTTCAATAGCACTGATAAGGCAAATAATACATACAGTAGAGTCTCGCTTATCCGACCTTCGTTTATCCGACATTCCGTATTATCCGACGTCGGTCAAAGCACGAGATGGGCACGAGACGTAAAATTAAGGTCTCTCTTAAGCTTAAAAAGCTACAGGAATTGACATAATGATGCTGCAAAAACGGCGAGATTTGTCAATGAAGAAATGGCATTCATCAGGATAACAGACATTAAAAAATTCTTTAAATCCTCCCATGACTGAACTTTAAGTGTAACATATGGTACTCGTAAATTCAGACAATAGATTATTATGTAATTCTAAATTCATTTTTTCCATTGTTTTCGTGTACTTGTAGAGCATTATTATAAAATAATGCAAGATAGTAATGTGCAAGATAACATAAGGATGTATGTATTATGCTCCTGGATACAATGTAGCCTAACGTATAAAAAGCTTTTTCCTGACTCTTCCCTATTATCCGGCATTTTTGCTTATCCCGCGTTGTGCCGGCCCCTTTATATCGGATAAGCCAGACTGTACTGTATATATATATATATATTACTTAAACAAAATTTTTGTCGTCATACCAACTTAAAAGAATGTTCCTCTTCTTTTGCAGCGATATATCCCCACCCCCGTTTGAATACGATCTTTAAATTATACTTTTTGAACTCGAATTTCTCCGATAATCGTACTAATAACGAACTTTTTGCGTCTGTAATGTTTTCTTATGAGCAACATTTCTCTGAATGTGAGGGCTGTTTACAAATTTAGATTGTGTATTTCTTCACTTCAAACTTTCAATATCTTTACTCTGCTTCTAATTTTGAACATTTTTGTAACTGAAAATATACTTCTAGGACTAACGCTTGCGAAAATAAAGGTCGGTCAGCGCAGGGCCGTACCCAGAAAAAAATTTCGGGGAGGGTCCAAAAATTTCGGAGGGGGACCAAGCGATGAGATGAAAAAGGCTAAAATTTTTCACAAAAAGGCATCATCATTACTGTTTTTTTAAAACTAAATTTCGGGGGGAGGGGGACCGGATCCCCTGGTCCACGCCACTCGGTACGGCCTTGGGTCAGCGTATACATGGATATTTTATATTTAATGTTGCTTAAACATTTATGCAGCTTCTCGTCCAAAAGAGCTTTATCTGTTATTTTCTATGAGTGATTTATGCTTACTAGTTAAATTGTTTACCTTTTCACTTTTTTATGTTGCTTTTCAAGTTCTATAGATGTTTGAAACTGTGTGAGAAAAATCTTATTTTTCTAAGTAAGAATGAAAACTTGTAAATGCGTGAGTAATGCATGTTTAAAATGTACTGATTGTCTGACGTTGTGTTTGGTGCTGTATGAGAGGTAGTTTCGAGAAAAAAAAGTTCTCATCTGAGTTTAGTATGATAAATTCAACCACTCAAATTACTTATGTATGTGATTCCATTTTGTAACTCATATCGTTCTCCTGTGATTGTTATCTTTATGTACAACAAATACCTCATAATTGTTTTTCGGAAACTGAAAACTCGTATATGATTAGAAAAAAGTAGATGCTTGAAACTTGTTTACTTTTGTTGTATATAAAAGGAAAAAAGTATACATCATTCACTTTTTCTTTCTTTCTCTTTTTTTCTATCTTTTTTTTTTTTTTTTTTTTTTTTTTAGGAAAATAATTTTTGAGCCATTAACTTATAATGATAAAGAAATTAAAATTTAGTGTATAAGTATTTAAAGCATTTTTTAAAACTAAAACAACCAGCGCCAGCCCGGTTGCATAGTTTATTTTTTAGATAAGTTTTTTTACTTTTCACTTACTTGTACTGCGCCGTATTTCAGGTAAATTATTTTTGACTGAATTTATTTCTGCTTGAAAATACAGAAATTTCTTTTAAAATACTCTTTCACTGTTCAATGCATTTATTAATTTATTTTTTTAACGCAAGGATAATAATACCTACCCTAGATGTCTGAGTTGTGTATTGCTTGTTGTAATTAACATGATCTGTAAAGAGACTAAAGGACATTTTTTTTTAATTAATGTGACTACTTGAAAAAAAATGATGGTTTTTGATCTTGAATGTGTTCATGGTGATTAAATAATTTCTAGTTTTATTGTACAGAAATGTGTAAACACAGGGCCGGCCTTGGCAAGTTAGGCGAATGCCTACGACCTACGACGGTAAATTTTAGGAGAGGAATAATCGCCAGAATTAATGCGAAGGAGGGATGGCGACTACATAGCACGCGAGCTAATGCATATCTGGTATTCCGGCAAGTCAAAAACTTTCTCATATAACAATAGAAAAAAAGAATATAAATGAGAAAAACAACATTTAAATTTATTTTAGTTTTGGTATTTTGTTAAAATCCTGTTTGCAGGGACGGAGGGGGGGGGGTGGTTAGGAAAGCCTGGAGAGAGGCTTTTTTGAGGTAACACGGTCTTACAGAAGGGAAAAACGCTAGGGCCGGCCCCAGTAAACGACACTGTAGGCCCGTTTACATGTGAAAATGGAAAATCCCGGGTTAAAGGATAATCTTTGGTTAAAGCGGAGTACAGGGGAAAACTCGCAATGCATCATGGGAAAGCGGGGTTGACTCTGCATTAACCCTCCTTTCGACCAGGAATCTTTCTACCCCGCATTTTTCCCCCTAAGCAGTGTAAGTCCGGGATTTACTCCGCATTTTTGCACATGTAAACGGGCCCTATGAATAGAAGCAGAACAGAAGTAAAACAGCTATGTTTTATTATCTGATTTCTTCAGGCTATATGACATTTCATATTTTGCGTATAATATGTATTGTATAGTTCGACTTCTTTTTGTGTAAATCTCATCAGAAGTGCTACCTGCAAAAGCGATATTTAATGTCTATTTTATTTCATGTGATGAACGATTTGTGTAATTTCAATAAAATATTTCTTGACTAGAGACAAAGTTCAGTGTTTACTTATTTTGAGTGAAAATTTATTTTGCCTTATTTCAAAAATCGGGTATTTTAAATGCAGATGTCAAATGAATGTTACATTAACATAATATTTTTACATTTAGTTTTTTAAATATTTCAGCTCTTCAGACTATCATCTACAGTTAATATTGAATGGTAAAAACAAATTGATTGGTACATTTTAAACTAAAAATATTTAAATGCTGCTTAAAATATTTTGTGGCACTCATTTGAAAATAACCATTGTTAAATTTAGTCATATTATACAGGGTGTCCCAAAAAGGTGTCAACGGTTTTAACTATTTATCTATTACAGATAAGTGGGCAATGTAAATCGAAAAAATGTTCAGAGTAAAGTCGGTGATAAGACTCCGTTAAGAAAAAAAATCCTCTCGTTAATTTACAAACAATATAATTTTTAAAATTTGTATAGGACCCTCGTAACAACAACAATAAAAAAAATCCCTAATATACTAATAGGGTGTTGTACAATATTTGAGAATTTTATTCTAATAATGGTCAGAAGTATAAAGATAAATATATGCTTACTAAAACTGCTTTTCATGGCTCTCAAAGGGAAAAAATAGAACCAATTGAACATCGGATGATCGCATTTCAGGAGTCGTACAGAAATTACGTAGGAATTTTTTTTTTCTTTTTTCACTCTAGCAATTAACGGTTACATTCAAATTCCTGTATACCCCCCAATCATCTTTTTAAAAATATCTTTGATACGTTTTATGATGAAAAGTTGGAAATTTGCCAGTCACATCTGTGTATGGGTCACATCACAGTGTACGACGTGCATTTTACTAATTGGGAGGGGTTTCTTTTGCACATAAAAATTAGAAAGTGTCACTTTTTGAAAATTAACGAGAAAAATTTTTAATTAATGAAATCGATTTTCCGCCCTTATCTTAAACATTTTTTTAAATTTACATTGCCCATTAACCCCTAATAGTTAAAGAATTAAAGCCCGCTATTACTTTTTTGAGACACCCTGAATATAATTCAAAAAGATTGCAATACTTCTGATGTTGTGACTGTGACAGGTAGCACAGTAACACAGGCCATTAGCAGGTAATACAAGCCATTGGCCTCAGGACTGTGACAGGTAAGACAGGCCATTAGCAGGTTGACGCAAAAGCAAGTAAAATTTATAGTGAGCTAAAGAGCATGAAAATCGGCCCCCACGCCATTCCTGCTGTTTTTTTTTTTTTTATTTTTTTTAAATGTAAAATGACCTGCTCAATCGGAATATGAGTCTCCATTTTGCCCCGTCACCCCCCCCTCCCCCATTTTCTCGGAGATTATCTCCGATTTTTATCATTGTTTGGTGATTTTCAGAGTTGGGCAAAATACATCGAAAACGTATTTTCGATACAAAATACAAGATACATTGATTTAAACACCCTAAAATACAAAAGCAAAACACTTTCTGAATTGAAAAAATACATATTACAAAATACATGTATTTTCCAAATACATACAAAATACTAAACTTTTTAAAGTATTTTAATTAAGTTAAAATTTCCACTGAAGATTGCAGTTTATTTTATTAAAGGTATTTTAACGTGAAAAACGAAAACACTAGCAGTATTTTCGTTAAAGTTAACCTGCCATTTGTTGTTTTAAAACCGTACCTTCCAAAAATTTACCGATGTAGTAATAAGTTACGAAACGGACCATCTCTGAGAAATTCCACTCATACAGTATTATTTCAACAAGTGAACAATTTACGTTAGCTTGTTTCAAAATAGTTTATAGAAACTTTAATTTCCAAAAGTCACTCTGCATAGAATAAGCGTCTACATATACAGGATGTATCTAAATTGTTGTATTATGGAAGATAGGGCACATAATAAGGAATCAGAATCACATAGCAATGTGGGATGAAAAACGTTGTCTTCATGTAGCTGTTAATAATCACTTTGGAACGGGTGCTGAAACACAGTGAATTTTCCGACCATTGTTTGTCAAAAACTAACATATTTTCCCCAGAAAATATGTGAGTAAAATTCGTAGTTTAAAAATTCTACTTTATTTCGTGGATGAGACTTTTGGAGACAAGCCTATTGTATACGAAACTTGCTTAAGAAATTTGACTAACACTTCAACACTTTTCCTAAAGTGATTATTAACAGCTACATGAAGACAACGTTTTTGACACGACATTGCTACGTGATTCTGATTCCTTATTATGTGCCCAATCTCCCATAATATTTTGTTGAAACAGTTTAGATACACCCTGTATATTTATTACGTGGTGTCAATGAACGTTTGAACGTAAGTACTTTGGTAAATCAATTTTATTATAAAATCTCACTTTTATCTTTAAGTGAATTTCAAAATTAATGGACAAGTTAAATGTTTTGTATATTATAGAAGAGTTCTCAGCTTCCATAAATAGCATCGCGTCTTCTCTTTTTCATTTCCATCGACAGACAAAATTAGGAAACATTTTCTACTAAGACTTGAACAACAGGTTCAAAATTATCTAGAATTCAAGCTTGATTCATCTCATCCTGTTACGTTTGGCTGTCGATCTACCGGTCTGGAATTTCGGGCTGTTTTCTTAAGATGCAACAGGGATTCGCATCAGAACTCCTTAAAACGTCCTCCGCCCAAAGTATAACTCCTTCGGTAATCGTGCAATCTTTCACTTAATTATATTTTTATAATTCGTGAAATATTTCACTCCGGCAAGCTGAATCTGGCAATAGTCCATTATCATACAGT
The DNA here is from genome assembly GCA_038373885.1 of Cheiracanthium punctorium. Classification (NCBI taxonomy): domain Eukaryota; kingdom Metazoa; phylum Arthropoda; class Arachnida; order Araneae; family Cheiracanthiidae; genus Cheiracanthium; species Cheiracanthium punctorium. The sequence goes on from JAWZYV010012162.1 coordinate 98,625, forward strand.
CCAGTAAGTTGACCAGTAAGAGTACTCCATTTTCGCTGGAAAATTGTTCCTCGGTTGTTAACGTATGCTGGTTTTACCGTATCATCTATTGCTCTTGATGTTGTTGCTGCTGTTAAACTTGACACAAAGAGGCTCATTTGTTGTAGATGGGCGGGATGAAATAATAAAACCCATACATTTTACATCTATCACTATCTTAAATTACCAGACCGTAACTTCGTCTGGTAATCGTCATGATTCTGGCTCCCTTACACATAGCTATACATTATCAAAGTCCTACGCTTAGCAGTACCCATGTTACCGGTGGTTGTTGAATTGTGGATACAACATCATCTTTTGTTGGATAACCGCCATACTGGGATTCCTGCCAAATGAAAAGGCGGACATATTAGCCAGGCATTGCTACCCTCCTTTACACAGGCCATCCAGGCCCTGATTTTATATTAGGCCCAACAGCCTAAGGCCCCCAAATAAAATCTCAACTCAATTTTTCTTAATTTCATCTTTTTTAATAGCAGATTTTTTATGTACTTTCAAATTCTTTCAGCAATATTTTAAACAAATTGCTAATCTGCTCGATGACAGCATTTATAACCAGGGATTGAAAAAATCTGAAAATTCTTAGGTATTTTATGTACAGCTTTAATTTGCTGATTAGATTTGAAAAGTAACAGGCGACTGCCATTTTGAAAAAAAAACACCGTTAGTGTAATTTACCTTTGGAAATTTCATGAATTCCTTCAGTGTTAGGGGGTCCCCATCCCGAGTTGTGACGATCAAGAATTTTGTAAATCGGGCCCTGAGGCCATCTACCATACAAGGATATAAAGTCTGGCATCTCTTGTATAATTAGAGGCATTTGGTTCAATAGGTGGGAAAGCGAAACTAAAAACAAACTTTGGGTCGATCCGACTAGGTCTCACCCATTGACCAACTCATCCGTATCGCAAGCTTGAAGTTATTCTGACTCGTCTCCGAACCGTTTACACATAAACGACTACTTCTAGGTTGCTCTCCTGAGTGCTCTCATTGTCGTGTCATACTCAGCTCACCATTCGTCACATTTTAACTTCTTATACAGCTTTTAATAATTTTTACCAACCTTATTTTAACTGTTCTCATCCCAAACTTGACGGCATACTATGTGAAACCCCACACTCTCTTTGTAACGTACTAGTAGTCTTATTTCATTATTATTCGTAGTGGTGTCTGCGTGAGAGCCCCCATCCTTGCTTTTATCTACTTTTTATTCCTGTACTCTTATTTCGTTATTATTCGCAGTGGTGTCTGCGTGAGAGCCCCCATCCTTGCTTTTATCTACTTTTTACTCCTGTACTCTTATTTCGTTATTATTCGCAGTGGTGTCTGCGTGAGAGCCCCCATCCTTGCTTTTATCTACTTTTTACTCCTGTACTCTTATTTCGTTATTATTCGCAGTGGTGTCTGCGTGGGAGCCCCCATCCTTGTTTTTACTCCTTCGCAGTTTGCCTTTTACCTATTTAGCCTTTATGGATTTTAGCTTTTAACGGTTGTATGTGCTACCTTTTAACTTGAAGACATCAATTTTCTATTTTTTACACAATGTCGGGCGCAATACGTCTGTTTTGGGTCGTGCAGTATTAAACTGCAGTCAACCAATCAACCTCGTGATGATGCCAGAGTCAATTTGTATATCCTGTAAATTAAAATCACACACACAAAACACTACATACGTATAAATTAATATACTAATATGAATTTCATACGTATTTCCTAAATTTAACAAAATAAAAACATTTGATTATACGTAAGAATCACTTAATGGTGTTTTTCGAGACATTTTGAAGTGCTTGGAAATTTTCCCTAGTGCTAAGATGATAGCTTCCAAATGAAGGTGGAGAATCCTATGGCCCAACAAGGAAAGTTCATAACTCTATCAACAAATATTTTGCAACATATTTATCAACTCATTTTCAATCACCGTTTTAGTTAGTGACATATGCCACGTTACTGAAAAACGCAAAAAAGGTAGTGCTTGAAATTTTATAACACAAAAACTACAAAATTTTGCAGTACAATTTATATTTTATCAGATATTGTACAGGACTTAATTTGCGAAAATTCCAAACTTTTGAAAAATTGTTCTAAAACGTCCTACTATTTGAGATACCGGAGGGAACTTCTTTCCGTATTTTAGAGAAAAAAAAAAAAAAAAAAAAAAAAAAACAGGACCACTTTTAAAATATCAGACCATTTTAGGTCAATATTTCAAAATTTCAGAATTTTAGCGAATGCAGATTCGATACGAGGGCTGTTTATACATTTCTTAAAAGACAATACAACACTCTCAATTCGCATTTCGCAGATTTTAATAGTTTACTAGCTGCGTACCCGTTCTCCGCACGGTGGGAAACGCATATTTTCCTTATACATACATATATAATTCGAATTAAACCCAGTAATGCGGAATCTCAAAACGTGAAAAAATACTTGAATCGTGAATAAAAGTTGACGTCATGAGTGCAAATTTTAGACGATTGAAACATGACACAAAAACTACGTCAATGTGACTGGCGATCAAAAAAGAAAGAACTTATGGTATGCAGACAAAACTTTTCTCTTTCGAAAAATGCTCGATTTCTACATCATATAATTCTCTTTGTGTGGTTTAATTTATAGCATTATATACCACATAAATAACATTACATGATGTTGACAACAATTTTATCTTGCATTTTTCAAAGCGTGGACAATGCATTAGCGCAGTTATGTTATACACGACTTTATTTACCTAAATTAAAAAAACCTACATGAAACAATGGATGCATCATTTACGTTTAAAAGCCAAAAATGTACCCTGCTCCGTTGAAAATCATGTCGCTTTTGTAAATGAAAACGTTCGTGATGTAACTTCTGAGAAAAAGCTTAGTACCCTTTATTGAACTCTTAATGCAGTATCACACTTTTTACATAAAACTGACGTTTATCTCACTGTCAATTCGCGCTAAATAAATAACTAATTTCATTTTTCACAGATTACAGTTGACCCCTTTATAACATGGGTCTACAACACGAATTCTTAGAACACGACGAAAAAATTACGATCGTTTTCGTGTAACACGTTAAAAGAGACTTGTACAGCACGGTAAAATGAGACATATGTTCTGATAATATGACGCTTTAGCTCCTGTAATTAACAAACCTTTTGAATGGCAACACCAAACATCATTGCATTTTTACGGAATCTCCGCGGTAAAAAAATGGTATAAAAATTTGACACCAGAAAATTCTGATTAACACAATGGGGTTACACAAATACGCGCCGGACATAAGCTCTTGCTTCCGGAGGAGCAAATACATTAGAGGTTATGTGCTGCTCCGGATAATCTGCCAGCAAAACAGCAAAAATGACGTAAAAAATGACATCCACACGCGAAGGAAATAAAATTAAAGATATGTAGAATTGCATGAAAACTTCGATTATCTTTAATGTGCAAGTCTGTTACAGCTAGTTCTATTTATTTCACGTTTGATGCGTATTCACTTTTTCGAGTCTTAAAAGCTGTAGAAATGAGTGGTTTCACTTACTTGTTAAATTTAATAACTTAAGTGGCAACAAAGGATTCCGTTGCTACGGAAATTATAGCAATGTTAAAAATAGAACATGAAATGAGTTATTCATGTTTACTTTGTTAGAACTGCCATATTGGCCAAATAAACGCCGCCAGTCGATGGCCAATAGCTCAAACGACAAATTAAACTTGACACTAAAGGCAATACGCAATACTTTGTTTGGCGGAATTTAAAAAAAAAATCTATGCATACGCTAGTGACATCGGCTCATCTCAATTGTGGAATGGAATTAATAATACGTACAGAGCTGCACTACATTTGAATATTTTTCGCCAACTTTGATAAGAAATGTACTAAAGTAGGAATCAACATACATTTCAATTCGTAAAACAAAAAATATATTAGACAGTATTAATTACGCCTTTCTAACAGCTTTTAGTAAAAGAAACTTCCGTAGCGCTGCTTTAACAAATAAGAATCAATTATTTATTACACAGTACTTCGATCGCCAAATGCCAACATACACCATTTTGCGAGATTTTATTGTTTTCAGGGAATCATTCGAAGCATTGATTTAACAGCAATCAAAATGGGAAATAGTTATCTATCATTTATATGGTTCGATTGCCAAAATTTAATGCAGGCATATTATTGATAAGTAGCTGTTATTTAAATTATTATTAACTATAACGGGTTTTAATCACCGTCAACTACCATGTACAAAATGCGAGAATTTCAATTTTCTGAAATTTGGCGGAATTCCGCTAACTTAAATCAGTTTACTTAATTTGGTGAAAATTCTATAGATCGTTTAAAATCGCCTTAATAACTGCATTATTTCTATATGAAAAATCGAAGTATAGCGCCGTAAAACTTGTTATTAAAAATACTATTTCGTTACGCTCTCAGTAATTTGGTCCAAGCTCAAAACTGTGCAAATCGGTAGAACCTACTCCTTTCTCAAAATCGCCAAATGAGCCATTTTTTTTTTCTCCAAACTAAAAAATATATATATATTAGTCTCGGAAATCTCTCAATCCCTTATTCTTTTACACATAAAAAACATTGAATTCCTGCTCTGATTTCACATGAACGCAATATATTATTTAAAAAATAACTTTGTAAATAATCTAAACAGAAAAAAAAAATCGTTATTCGTTTATTTTTACTGCAGGAGTCTAAATAATTTAACAAAATAGCCAAACATGGCAACCTCGATGCTTATTTCTCTTTTTTTTTGACTACAGGGGTTACAATTGCGGGATTACGGAGATGAAAAATTAGCGTTTTTGATGGGGTTTTTTATCAATATCTCCTAAACTAATTCGAATTTCGAAATTTAAATTGGCGGAGGTTCTTTCTCGAAATTTTCCGAATCCGTGGATACCTCGGTCGAAACTCAACTCCCAGCCGTTTAGGATGATGCTACACACACACACACACACACACACAGACAGACAGACGCGCACAGATTTTAATAGTATAGAAGATAATTTTTACAAATATAAACTCGTTTACAGTAAGTATACATAAACAAGTAAATTACGTGAATCATTTCACTAAGAAAGAGCACACACTTTTCAGAATTGTTTTGAATTCCTACTCCAAGCACAAGATGAAACTTCGCAGCGTCTGCGGCAGATTGAGTTTGCCGAGAGCATTTGGCAAAAGTTCTGGGTGACGTATGCTTTCCCTAACTTTGCACTTGGACAAATGCTTTAAACTTCTAGGTTGATAGTCTGTCGTAACGTAGCTGGGCTTTATTCCGATGAATTTGTGCCGTAAATTTTGGTACGAGTAGGTTGTGATGCTCAAATAATTTTGAAACTTGCTGACGCACAGCAGTAACCTTCTTATTTCCTCCATGGACACCAGGTGGTCGGGGATCGCTTCGAAGTAAACAGCAAGACCATTCAAGTAATTCGTTTCACTTCCGTTGTCGTCCAAATGGCGCGTCAGGGCATCTATCACCAAACTCGCAAAGTAAACTCTCTTTGGGATATTGTACGACTGCAAGCGAATAAATTTCTTTATTATCACGCGATATAATCTCTGTATGCGCTTTCGACTGCAATAGACTTGGTAGTCTTCGTTGGAAATTTGACACCTGAAAATAAATAAATAAATACAGTCAAACCTCGATATCTCGAACTTGAAGGGAAAGACAAAAAAATTAGCAATACCGAAAATACGAATGATCGAAAATGACATGCTATCAATAGTAAAATAAAGATAAAAACTTTTTTAGATACCTTTTAAAAATGTAATCCATTTTTATTCTAATAAACACTTTTTACAACTGTATTTGAAAAAAGATTTGATTGTTGTTAGCTTCAGAGATGAATATGAAATTTTATCTATTACACTTTCTAAGTAGACAATGGCTTTACATGTGTCTTCTGACATATTTGGTCGACTCTCAACATCTCTCTATTATTACATATATATGCTGTTGGACGATTCCTTGATTTGTAAGTTTAGCCATTTTACTATATATATAGAAAGACTGATTAAACTATACACATATCAATCTTAAACGATATATAGATATTACTAGTAAATACTACTACTAATAATAATAACGTTATCGTTCCAATAAAATATCCTTCTGCTCTAGAATTAATTAAAAATGATATGCTTAACAATTCGGTTAGTTTTTTAGATCTAAGTATGTCTATCCTATCACTCCTAGAAATAACCTTAGTTCAATATATATGATAAGAGAAAATATTTTAATTTTTTAAATTTTAAAGTAAATAGCTTTACTCATTTTTCATCCTGCATACAGAGATCTGTATTCCGCAATATCATCTATGACTCATTGCTGTAGAATCAAGATTCTCTGTTCAGAAGATTTTAAAGTCTCTAATTTTAAATCACTTTTTCTGTCAGCTAGACAATATAACTATCCTGATAAGTTTCTAAAATCTATTATATACAATTCTTGAAGGTAATGTGTCTATTGTCTTTGTTAATTTACTTGGAGGATGGGTGGGGTTTTAAGGTTGCAATTGGATGGGTGGGTCGGGCGGAGGAAGCTTTTTCTCAAATTACATTGGAAAAAAAAAGGTAATATTTATAAAAACATTCTGGATGTGTATATACATGAAGTGGAGATGGAGTGGAAAATTGAAATGGAGCACTCCATTATCAAGTACCACCGTACTCACTTTTCAATTTAAAGAAAAAACAAAAATAGCTGGGTTTCTGCAGGTTACCTGACAAAAGAAGTCGCTTGTCGTAACCTAGGGGTACGACCATAGCTATAAGAAAAAAACAGCATGGATTCTGTTTTCAATTTTTCAGTACTTTTTTGTTATTATGTTCTACTACTTAATGCTTTACTTGGGATTCCATATTACGTAAGTTTAGCTATTTTATATTATATACTATTCTGTTTTATTATGCTGCAAAATGCGCTAATCTTTCAGAATATTTTTCTATTTTTACACTGTTCTATGCATAAATGCTAAAAATATCGCCAATATTTGGTAATATAATTCCATACTATATATATATACCGGGTGCGCCAAAAGTTCGTTACAACTTTAAAAATTCATAAAAAAGGAAGAAATGAAAGATAAAGAAGTCGGATTTTTTAGGAAACAACGAAAAGGTAAACAACCGGTAAGGAAAACAACCGGTAGAGGGCGCTTACGACCCGAAACACAATCTGTAGGACAACAGTACGCTTCATTCATTTATTTTGGCAATAACAAATGTTCAGCATGGGTCATTCCATTTCAAATCAACCAGGCCATGTCACCCGCCGTCTCGGATTTCTTTGAAAATTTTTATAAATGTAGCCATTAGTGTTCTAACTAACAATATGAAATTTTACTTCAATATCTCTAATACTTTTTAAGATAAAAATTATTAAAATAATGGAAAAGTGACCATAAATGGCGTTTTTGCAAGCAATTATTTTAATGGTGCTTTTTCAGATAAAAAATCATAACTTTCTTTATTTTCAATATATTAAATTAAAATTTATACCAAAATGTTCACAAAGGTTTGGAGATTATAGAAAAAAATAATTTGATAGTCCTGTTTAGCACTGGAATCCCCCAAAAATTCATAAACTTTGTTTTTTTCAAAAAAATTTCATAAAAACAATAATTTTGCAAAAGCTGTTTCAGAAAATGGTGTAGCTCTTAACAAAGCAAACTATTTTTTTACTTACATGTAAATGCATAAAGTAAGATAATTTAAAATAAAAATGGTGGGTATTTGAGTCCTAATAGGTTAATTTAATTAAAAACCAAATATTTTGAAGATTTTTCTTAAAATGTTGTTCCATGCAAATGTTATTATAAAATTATTTATTTATTTAATTTAAAAAAGTGCTTATTTTATTTAAAAGTTAATAATGAGTTAAGTTATTTTACTTAAAATTTAAATTATTTTAAAATTAAGATTTTTTAAAAAACAAAATCGGAAATACATATAGTTAACATGCATCAAAATTTTTCTAGCTTTTTTTTATTGTCAACTACAAATTAATACTTTGGTTAAAAAACAAAACATTTTTCTTAAAAAATTTAGCTGTACGCAATTAAATGTGTAAAAAAAGGATTTATTTAATTAATACTTTCTTAATTAAAAAAATTTAGACAAAATTTGTACATTAATTAGAAGATGTGTGCTGAAGATTTTTGAACATTTCTTTGAATCACTGACTACAAATTAAATAAGAAACATACTAACTTGTTTTAGAATAAAATGAAAATATTAATTATTATGACTAATTAATGAGTTAAAGTTATTTTACTTAAAATTTATTTTTTTTTATTTTTAAAATATAACACTTTTTAAACAAAAACTGAATATACATAAAGTAAACATGTGTCAAAACTTGGAAGTTTTTCTTTTTTTTTATTGTCAACTACAAGTTAAATTACACTCATTCTGACTTATTTTAGATCAGTAATGTAACTGTTAATTTTATTTTTTTAATGTAGACAATGCTTTGTTTATAATGGGAATCTCTTCACTGGTCAGGTAAAAACTTGGTATTTATTTATTTTTAATTGAAAAATTTTTAATGTGTCATAGGAAATCAAGTTAAAATAGTTTATTCATGTTTAAATCAGTATTTTTTTTAATCAGTTCAAGCAAAAAGGAAAAAGAGTATGTCAATAACAAATAATAAAAAAATGGGGGTTGAGGAGAAAAAGTGGAAAGGCTTTTTTTTTTTTTCCCCAGAAATGATGCAACTAAGTTATTTTTATGCAATTAAGTTGTCCTAATTTAGAGATTCAAAGTTTTTAGAATGTCTCTTCAGAGTTGTACTATGCACTTTTAGGAACAGTTTATTCTAACAGTAATGAAACATGCAGAAAAAAGAAATTTAGTTCAATTTATGTGCTGTATGGTTGGAAAATTTTCAAAATTTAAATGTTGTCTCAGGCAATTTTGTAATGTATTTTTTTTTTAACGAGCTAGTGTAATATGAGAAGATGCAGGGGGAGATACTGAGTAGTGTAGGATAATAAAGGCCATTGCCCACACCCAGTGATTGCTGCGGCTACAATGTATTTGAATGGGGATATTTGACTGCGTCTTATGTCGGGTACACATGACTGTCCTCTACCGAACAATAGATGGGGGTGTGAAACCGCAATATTATCCACGGTCCCCAAATACAATCTGTCCGCTGTCTTATGGGCCACATTCACGTACAAACCGATCGTACGACCGGTCGTGAAAGCTATTAGTGGTGGGGGGATTTTCGTCACCGGAGCAGCGGATATTTGGCCATAAATCTCAATTTGTGGCTAAAGTGGGAATGTTTTGGGTCAAGGGGTCAGATCGGATGTTTGACGATTTTGCGTTCGACCAGTCGGACACTTCAAAGGCACCCGCTCTAAAAGGTTGCTAGTTTAGCCAGATATAGCAATTCAGCGACTTAGTGGCGATTTTTTTTTTTTAACGTGGCCTATTTTGTCAGTAGTTGTACAATAATTGATCAAATTAATTTTAAATCAAAGGCAAATCCGCTTGTAGGGCGGGGGAGGCACCCCCTCTGAAAAAATGTCTGGATTGCACTCTTATTAAATGTATGGACGCCCGTATTAGTACTTTTGGTAAAAAGCGGGAACTTACCTTGGTCTTTCATTTCTGTAATTAATAGAGTTCATTATGTTGTAAAAAATATTTACTACACCGACGACTTAACGAGAGGGTTCTTTGAGTCTCTACCCCACCTTTTATGGGTATCCACTATTAAATGTACCCACACAAATACATGCATACATATAATTTTAAAAAATGCTGGAATATAAATCTTAAGTTTTAAATTTCATATAAATGAGTAATTATTATAAATAGTTCACTGGATAAAATTAAAAAATAAAACATTAAATCTTTGTTTCTTGGGATATGTCTTACAGAATCATTTACGATTCGGTGGCTAAAGGTGCAATTATATAATTATTTATTCTATTTATTTAAGAGTATACTATGCTTTTTCATCACTGTGTGGTTTTATTATCTTATTTTTTAAAGTTTATGAAATAATGTAACTTAAAAGCAGACTTTCAAATTATATGCAGCAAGCATTAAAATTTATTGCCAATACTAATGTTAATCAGTAAATGTAGAATAAAAAACTAATCGGAAAAAAATTGTACGTGAATATTCTTATAAATAAATAAATTGTAAGGACTGAAAGTTTCTCTTCAGGATTTTGTGTGCAATAAAATAAATTTTTCTATGCTGTTCACTGCTATTCATAAAATGTTAAAATGTTAAGTTAAAATGATGCCATAATTTTACTTATGTATCTGTATATAATATGCATTTACAAAAGAAAGAAAAAAAAAAAAGCCTTTCCAATTACCGAACAGTTTGAGTAGAATGTTTGCGTTCTTAATTTTTTAATTTATCTTTATATGAAAGTGCACAGTTTTACAGCTCTCCAATTTGGAAGAAATAGAGATCCACACATGTCACAAATAATATTCAAGTTTTGGTGATCTACCTGTTGAGGATCACCAAATCATTAGATCAAATAAAGAACTTACATAGTGACTTCAAATTTACTGGATCAGCGTGAAATGTATACAGTGTATTTTCCTCCCCCACCCCCAATTTAGCTTTCTTATTCTAGCAATTAATATTCGGTCAATATCCCTTTAGTTTAAAAAAGTATGGTAAATTTAGATTAAGGAAGTCTTAGATTTTTAAGAAAGATAAAGCTAAAGTCAGTTTTGCAGATATATCCAAAATAAATTTTTGTTTGCTTTTCGTAATTGTTCACTCCGTGTGCATTGCAATAATCAAAGTTTGAGCGGTTTTTTCTTTAGTTTTTTTTTTTTTTTTTTTTCTGATGGACACTTCTCCTCCTCCAAATGTATTCACATAGGAAGAAACCTTTTTCGCTTTGTGTTCTTTGACTTCAACTGATCTATCGAAGATACTTGTACCCTTGGGAAAATTCATTAGTACGTTCAAGGCGGCAAGTTTCCTCAAAGAATGAACCAACCCTTCTTATCTGTAGCTCTGGGAACCGCCGATTGAGACCCATAAATATCTCCTATTTCTTGTCTATTCTCAATGACTTTCGACTGAGGTGCAATAAAACAGAACTCGATATAGGCGATAGGCCCAGTGAGTGCTCTATTGTTGATGGAAGAACCGGAAATTGATATGCAAATACGGAACTGTCTTGTCACTTTCACTGGAGACTTTGTAAAGACAGTTGCAAAGAAATTTTTGGTCGTAAAGGTGCTTATTTTGAGAAGAAAAAATGTCCGACTACAGAAAGCAGAAGGAAGAAGAATTTATAGAAATCTATAAAAATGAGCCATGCTTATGGCAAATAAAAAACAAGGAATATCATGACAGAGTGAAAAGAGATGCGGCATATGAGAAACTTGTGGAAAAACTAAAAGAAAGCACGATGCCAACTAACGCAATCGCTGTATCTATCGCCATTCCGTGCCAAGTCTGAACGCAAACTGTGAAATGTTTGATCGTGTGGGCAAATGATGAAGGCGTGGAAAGTCAGTTATTTATTGCTATCCCGGTCATAAAAAAACTCCCACCCCGGTCATAAAAATCGCCCGTAACTAATTGTTTGACCGACGAATTGGTATGTGAATGGTGGCTTTTATACAACTGGTCGACTCTGTCCTTTCCTACCCCCTTTCACTCCTCAGATTCTCCCCGCAGTTCGAAAAGCCAAGCTGATCTCTGACGAGGGGGGCTCTACGGAAGCTGACCGTTTTCACTCCCCCGCTTTAGTCGACCAGTTGTATAATGAATCGGAGCAAACGGAGCCCTTTTTCCCCCCAAAAAAACCCCAGGGATTTCCCTTTAACAGACCAGAAGTAAAAGTTACGAGCTGAAAACTTCTTGTCAAGCTTTCTAAACTTTCTATTTATGCAATTAAACAGGTTTTGGCACATTATCTTTTAATAAACATTTATGAACGTTTATTCACATTTTTATACATTTAAAATTCTTTGTAAAAAAAAAAATTAATGTTTTTTAAGGCTGTAAGAGTATACTTTTCGAATTCCGCGCTCGATTTGTGTGCACATTTAAAATTCAAAAAGTTGTGCGCGCACAGGCCGCAGCGTGACACAGCTGGTATATGCGTACGGTATACATAAGCGATACACATTTTTCTCCACATGTTGTATTTTGTTCTATTTAATCAATAATTATGTACGTGAATTTATTAGTTATCAATAATTATGTACTTACGTTGTAATGAACAGTAATCCTGTTTATTTGTAATGAATGATCGATTTGTAATTCAAACTAGCTGTGTACCCTTCATACGGGAGGAAGCAGATATTTTTCTAATACACCTGATTAAAATTTATTCAATCAGAGCAAAACTATGGAATTGTTTCACTCGTAACCTGGCATTACGATAGTTGGAAAAAAAAAACTACTTTACTTCGTGCAAATTTGTAATATAGTTTGTTTGTTTAACGTTTAGAGTTCTACCCACAACAGAGGAAGTTATTTGAACTTCATCTATGAAACCATAGCTCTTGAAACGGTTCGAATATTTCCGATAATAACCTAACCTGAATGGCTATCCCTGATCAGCAAATCGCAATTAGTAATCCAATAAGATTCCGCAAAGATATGGTTTACATCAGTTATAATTAAATTACCAATGATAATTCATTCAGAATTTTTAATTAAATAAATAAACACGTACATGCGATACCATTCTTTATTTTTATTTATTTATTCTAAAGTTAAACAAGTATCTCTCTATTCTAAAAAAAAGTAAGGGCCGCTGTCAAAAGCTTGTTCGCCTATCTTCTCCTAAACCGTGGGGATCTGGAATACATTTCGACTAAGGTGCCCACAGATTCGAAAAATTCCGAGGAACCTGCTAAGCTGACTTAAATTTCGAAAATCGAATTATTTTAGAAGATATTAATAAAAAAATAAACATAATGGTTGCCAGATTTGGCATAAAATTATTCATTCTTTTGCAACAAAGCGTTTCCAAGTATCTAGAATCGCGTGTAATTTACAAACATGAGTTAGAATTACGCCTATTTTACGCCAAAATAAAAACTATATGAAATAAGTAACTCAAAATGTGTTACACAAAGTTGACAATTTCACATATAGTCACTAGAACAGGAGTTTAGATTAGTCAAACAAAATAATATCTGAGAAAAATAATAAAGCAGATTTTTAAAGCCGGTTCGGTCCACCTGGATTATTTGCTACCAGTAGAAATATATTATATATTTAAACTATGCCATTATAGCAGTTATAGTACACTTTGGATATTTGCTAGCGCGACGAGATGGTACATTCGTGGTGCTAAGTACGCCAATCTGCAAACGATTATGTAAATGAAAATATGGATAACGGTTTTCCGGTAACCTTAAATGAACAGAAATTATAGGTTGTAAGCATGTGTAAATCGTCAAATAATGAAAAGTCGCCATGGGTGGCAAGCTATCCTATCTGTTCCGTAGCTTTTATTAACTTTACACGTACGCGAGTCGCCAAATAATGAAAAATCGCCATGTGTGGCAAATTCGCAAGGTGTCCAATAGTTTTTACATTATTAAAAATACAGCTGAAACAGCTGTTCTGATTTTATTACGCTTTAGCTCCTAATTAATATAAATTTGAATGGCAAGCTTAAATATCATTGTGTTTATGAGGAGTGCAAATAATTTTTCCAGCAATTATAAGCGGAGTCTGCACTCCAGGTGTAGTATAGCTCAGGACCCGTACAACACGGATTCCCATAACAACATACCTTTCGTGTTATGAGGGGGAGGGGTCTACTGTAGTGCGAAGTTTAAATTTTTATGTACCCAGGGGCGTAGCCAGAATTTTTTCATGGGGGGGGTTACGACTACTGCAACTCATATATATGTATACATATGTGTGATAATGTAGTGAAGTATATACATTTTGTATGGCAAAAAATTTCTCATGGAGGGGGGTTATGACCCCCCCTAACCCCCCCCCCCCTTGGCTACGCCTCTGTATGTACCAATGACATGCAAGAACCAAGCAATGTGTAGCTCAGTAACATTCTATCTGATCCAATCTTCGGGTTTTGTCTGTTGAAATGATGTCTTTTTTACGAATAAGCCTGATTAGGGGCCGAATGCCTCATACGAAAAAGCGAGCGTAGCGAGTCTGGGGGCCTTGGCCCCTAGTATTATCTTCGTTTCCCCCCTCTCTAATGCTCAATTTAAATAATCAGTGTAGGAATTTGAAACCAGTGGTGCCTTTTCTACTCTTTGATGATTCTTAGCAATTTATACATTAGCATAAGCAATAAACATTATTTATAATGGTTGCCATTAAAACACTTCTCCTTATCTTTTTAAGCATAATTCTTGTCAGATTGGCGCAAATTTAGCACCGCAAATTATTTCATCTCGCCGTGATGGAAAATATCCAAGGTGTACCAATCTAAATGTTTAAATCCTCTATGGTTCAGTTTTGTGATAAACATCAAACTGTGTAATCTCGTGGAGATATTTAGAATCGCTCAAATTGCGAATAGGGTGTTAAATTGTGTAGCAGAGTTTAGAATTTCACGCATTTTTTAAATTTATGATGTTACGTTCTGACCATGCTTGTTTAGTCTGGTTATTTATCACAGTTGTTTTCAAACGGATTAATATTGTAACTCACTTCCAACAGAGCTTATTAAAGTTAATTTTGAGATACTGGTGTTATGCCTAGCTAATCAGTATTTCAAATATTTTTCAGAACTATGTTGCTAATGGCGTAAATTTTGTGGAAGAACTTGTTAAATTTTTGGATTTCCGCCAAAAAAATGTATAATTAATATATGTATACCGCCAAAAGTTGTCAAAACTTGGCGACATTTTGCGCGATTTTTGGAATTCATACTATGGCTATCGTTAGGCCGATAATGAATACTATGTTTTATGTTAATTAGTATTTTCCCCCCTGTGGCCCCTTTTGAATTTCTCATTATTTTAAAAATTGTAACTTTCCTTTCGTTGTTACGGTTGCTGAAAAATCATAATGTTCAAAAATCGTCAAGGGTAGCTCATGCATTAAACAAAATACTTTTAAAATTTCATAATAGTAAATTTTTACGTAGATTTCTAACTCATTTTTAAACTCATGATGGCAAAATTCCTTCATTGTCAGTTGCGATATCTAACATGAATTAGTGAATGAAAGTGGGAAAAGACCAAAACTCACGTTATTTTACTTTTCTACAGCATCTGATAATACAGAAGTTTATTATTTCACTCGTGATTCTACCGGGCCTGCTTGTGCTTTCCGATGACTCATCCAAAGAGTCCTAAAGATGCTCACTTATTGGTTCCAGCACTTAGATACATCATCTAACGGTCGAATCTAACCAATCAGGCCACGTTCGTAGGCTTCTTTCGGAGTGCACAAGCAGGCCCGGTAGAATCACGATGGCCCCGATTCTTTGCGATTTGTCCCCAAAATGCAAAACAGCATTTGGGGACAATTTATAATTATTACATTGTTTTTTAATTAGATTATTGATAATTATTTCATTAATTATAAAATATCCCCAATCTTGTTTCAGAATCGGGGACATGTCCTCAACTCTAAGTTCAAAAATATGGTCACTCTTTATTACCACATGTATAACTAACAAATACAGGGTGATTCATAATGAATGGGACAAAAAGAAAACATGATTGCGAACGTTGTAATTAATATATTTAGAAAATTCAAATTTACCGCAAAACTACATTTATTGAAGTTTCTACAGGTGTTCAATATGTGCTCCTCCGGTGACACGGCGTTGATTTTGAGATCACGACGAATCACGGCGAATCACGAATTCTTTCAACCACTTCGGGTTTTGTTTCTTTTCGTCCTGGGCTTTTGTTCTTGCCAGTCAAGAAGAATATATTTGATTTCTATAAAAATAGTTGCGGGTGACATAGTTCCAAGAGAATCCTTTACTTTTTAGCACGCCCCGCAAAAAAAGTGTCACGATTATTTTTAACAGCACTGACATCTGCTAAAAAATTGAAGAATGTGAGAACAGCTGGATAGAATGTCCAATGCTAAAAAAAGGCAGCCATTGCCGTCGCTCGACTTAACTACCAGCAAGATGGCGGACGGGCGAAACGTTCATCGCGTGCCACAGATCTAGAGACCCCGTATTGACGCAGCTGGCTGTGCCCCAGAGTAATTTTGTGCACTGAGCCGCACAGCCAGCCACGCCAAAAAAGGGTCTCTAGATCTGTGGCACGCGGTGAACGTTTCGACCGTCCGCCATCTTGCTGGTAGTTAAGTCGAGCGATGGCAACGGCTGCCCTTTTTTCAGTATTGGGAGGGTTGCGCCTCAAAGGGTTAACCACAAAGCAAAAATAATTTTCATCATTAAGTAGAATAAAGTAAGAAGTTTAATATTTTTTTATATTAAATAAAAATCATAAATCACTTCCAATCCATAATATAGAGGTGCCTAAAAAACACTAACCTAGTGTTTTCTTCATTATATATCGACCTTAGACATATGGAATTAATTATAAAGTTACTTTATGGTGCCGAATAAAAATTTCAGGATATTAAATGTAAATAAATACAATAGACCTCTATACATTAAATGAAGTGATGTAGGAGTTTCAGTTTTTCTCATAAAAAGGCTTACAGATTCAGTACAATATAGATTATGTTTGCCATATTGGAAAGAAGAGAAAAGAAGGGAAATAATTAAATTAAGAATAAAAATCCAGCATAATATAAATATAAAAATTACTATATAAAAATTCAGGGAGGCGCAGGTGCCTCCATGCTCTATGCTGCCGATGCCCATGGTTAAAAAACGAACCGTTACAGTTTAATTTTTTTGCTTAAATCGAACAGTCTTTAACGCTCTAAGTAAATTACTTTTTACAGGACGCGCCTCGACAGTTTCTACATATATACAGGGTGTCCCAAAAAGGTGGTAACGGGCTTTAATTCCTTACTTATTAGAGATAACTGGGTAGTGTAAATTGGAAAAATGTTCAAAATAAGGTCGGAAATAAGACTCTGTTAAGAAAAATATCCTCTCGTTACCCACTTATCTCTCATAGATAAAGAATTAAAGCCCATTACCACCTTTTCGGGACACCCTGTAGAAATTTACTATGTTTGAAAAGTTTAGGTGGCACGAATTATTTTTAATAAATATTTCTTTACCGTGAATGTTTACGTTATGAAAACCTATTTTTAAAAACTTGTATAGTATTTCTCTGTAGCTATTGAAAATGAGCAACGTGAAATTTTTCGACTGACTAATCGACATTTTAATTATTTTTTTAAAAAAATGTATTGTAAGTAAACCAGTTCAATAAGCATCTTCTTAATTGCATTCCGAACATTATTAATTTTTTTCATAAGGATAATTACATCATTAACATAACGAAAAAAAAAGCATTACTTCAGCAAGCTATTCATTCTAAGAATTATTATTTAAAACCAGAGTTAAGAAGATAAATTACCATGAATCAGATTAAACTCTTGCACTTATAAAAAGAAAACCAGTAATAATAAGCCATAGCTGATTACAAATCAGACTGAATGTGATTACATATTACAGAGAATGTGCATGTTAAATCTGTCTAGTCTTAGACTCTTTATTTGCCTGTTAGGTGAGAGATGGTATTTATATGGTATATATAAAAAAAAACGCCATATCAATAGCATTATCTCTAAAGCTTACAAAAAACTTGGTTTTCTTAAGTGCAAAACTAAAGAATTTTCTAACCTTCATGCATTAAAAATCTTATACTTTAGTTTGATACGCTCTAATCTTGAATATTGTAGTCTTGTTTGGGATCCGTATTATAAAAATAAAATGAAAATTCTTGAGCGGGTGCGGACTCAGTTTACTCGTTATTCATATTACAAAAGTAATCCTATTTACATTCCGAATATTTCTTCATCTTACTTGAGAAGTCTTTTTGGTCTTCCTAGTTTAAGTTCTCGTCGTGATCTCTTTTGTTTATTCACGGGCGCCGACTTCTAAAAATTATTGGGGGGGGGCTCGTATCCTTACGGAGGTGGACGGGAGGACACAAAATCCTTCTCTCCGTCAGTATAATTAAGGGGTTCAGAAATTTTAGAATTGAGATTTCAAAATGTGCTTTTTTAACATAACACTTTCATGAAAATAAAAGGAATTCCATTTAATAAATTTTTCAAAAATTTTTTGAACTCATTTTTAAAATTAAGTATTTGAACTCAAGATCTCGAATCAGTCTTCAGTACACATATGGAGAAAGCAAATCTCCCTTCTGAAAGAACAACTGAATTTTAATTAAGTTAATAACAGCAAAACAAGTAAAATCTTTTTCGAAATGTATTTAATGATAATTTCATAGGAAAGAAAATGCATGCAGTCAAATGTGGAAAACTGTTCTGCAAAACATTACTCCAGCTAATATTTCAAAATACCCTAGAAGTACAAACGAGACGAAATACTAAAATCTGGATTATTTTATTTACTTGCAAACCTTCATCAGAGATAATTTTTACTAATATAAAATAGTATTTTTTATTTTACTACATGATGAAATACCCATAAATTGAATCGACTTTAATTAAATGTCGCACTACTTTAAGACAGAAAAACTGATCACATTTAAATTACATTTTTGACAACTTTTTACAGATTACATTTAAAATTATTTAAAAAAAAACATAAACAAAGAAGTAATGAATACCTCCTTTCCATGTATTAAAACAAATCAAACAAATATACAAACCATCATACAAAGTTACAAGTCCTCTCTTCGACACATACATTTTAAACGGATTTCCGTGATTTGAATTGTAAAAACAAATAAATAAATAAAATATACTTTTAAATTCATTCTCATAGTATTTTCACAGCAGGAAAAAAATTAATTTTTCAATAATATCATCCTTGTTAACATTTAAAAATGATTTAACAAAGAAATCCAAGTGCGAGAATATATCAAAATTCAGAGTCTACACTATTTTAGGTCTTCATAAACATTTTAATACTGAAAAATTTCATTTTACATTAAACTAAGAATACTCATATAATCTTTCAATAACATTAAAAATGAAAAGAAATGTTGAAATGTGATGTTATGGCCAACTATCTGCGTGAGGGATCTAGGCCGGGGGGGGGGGGCTTCGTGTGGAACTTGGCATAGAAAACTCGACATATAAAATCTGCATTGCACTTTAAATCACACTTCTTTTTGGAAAACCGTTCCAGATTACCTTAACAATTATGAAAACAAATTAAACCAGCACATAAGCAATTGGCAAATCAGAGACGCTCCTGGCAAAATGAACACATAGTAATCATTTTATAAACTAAAACCATAATGAATTATGCTATTTGAAACATATTTTGATGATATTTGTGCAACAATATATGAAAATTTATTTTTATTCAGTACGGAGAAAAGTTGTATAAAATATAATCGTGCTTTAAATTTAAAAGTGGAATAACACAGAAACAGATATACAATGCCAAAATTATCACTCTGAATTATTGTAGATATTTACAGACAATTTTTAAGAATACTCAATAATATGAAAAATGGAAACAAAATGAATGAAATCTAATTCGAAATCATAGTCTACGCCATATTATTTTTAAAACATATATAAAAACTCCACTGCACTCTAAATCACCTTTCTATTTGGAAAATTGTTCCAGATTACCTTAACAATTATCAAAATAAATTAAACTAGCACACTAGCAATTGGTAAGTCAGAGACGCTTTGGCTAAATGGATACATAGTATTCATTTTATAAACTAAAACCATAACGCATTATGTTATTTGAAATTTATTCTGATGATATTTGTGCAACAATATACGAAAATTAATTTTTATTCAGAACGGAAAAAAGTTGTATAAAATATGATTGTGATGACTGGGGTACGAAGGGTATTTTGTTTATAAGCCTTCTTATGATTACCATAGCCCGTTCGTGTAAACATAGTGCTAAAAGTTCTCCTTATTGAATTTGCAAAATATACATCCATCTAATGCAAGGTATCACTGAAATGTGCACATAAAATTCAAGCTAAATAGTCAGCTTCAAACTTTCTAGCACATATTCATTCAAATTTCAATTAAGAAGTGTACAATGCCAAAAAGTGTTTCTTGTGTACGAAGTCAATAATGAATCAGAATTATTTTCTCAGAGTTACATATACATATACTGTATAAATATTAACACTAAAATAGCTTTAATAATGTTTGATTATATTTTTTTCCTTCTAAATTTTAACGCAGGCCTCTAAAATGGTAGGAGCCCACAGGTGAAAGCCTACTCAGCCTAATGGGTAATCCGGCCCTGTTTAGGTATAGTCCCTCTTTCCCCATGAAGCCCCCTCCTTCCTCCTCTATAATTTTTATGGTTTTGTAGCAGTTACGCTAGTTTGATATTCCATAAATAATAATTTACAAACATAGGTGCTTCATAGAGTGCTTTTATAGAAGAGGGAGGCTATTTGCAAGTGTGGGGTGGAGGTGGGGGTCGAATACGAGTATATGTATCACACGCCCAATTCACACATTTTTCTAAAACCATTTTTTGATTTTGATCGTTTTCTTTCATTGTGGTTTCGAGGCAACTACCCCATTCACCCTTACGTTAATCATGCTCGCTGTGACTCCCCTTTCCTTTGCCCTCTATGTATGGATGAATATGGATGAATGCACATATTTACAAAACGGCTGCATATTTTTCTGCCAAGGAACAACGACTGAGCACATAGTCAGAATATTGTGTGCATACTTTAGTGTTGTTATAAAATAAAGTAAATTAGTCAGAGACTAATGGTTTTCTAAAGAGGAATTCTCTTTCAGCAACACAATATGATATTATGCACATGATCAAGGCCTCTCTGAATTTTGGGCCTTGTCCAAGCTCGGCTTGGGCCCTCGTTTTTTTTCTTCCTTCTTTCTTGGCGAGATGGTTAATCTAGGCCCATGACCACTGTGACCCCCCTCTGGAACCGCCACTGGCACCATATGCAGCCAAGAGTAGCAAAATAATGAACCGAAATTCGCCTAAAACAACGAGTCTTCTTAAAGATTTCATGGTTTTCAAATGTTCGTTTCTAAATTTTCGTATTTATGTGTAAACTAACAAAAATTTTTGAAAATCGTAGGGGAGCTGGGAGACAGCTAAGTAGTGCTCAGCCCGCGTAGCCCTCCCCCCCCCCCCACCTCTGATTACGCCCTTGATGGGGGATAGAGTTTTATATGTAAAGAGAGAAGATAAGAGCAAGCAATTATAAAATATAATCCAGAAGTTGTGCTGCTCGAAGATTTTTATGAAATCATTTTTTATTTAGCTCCTAACTGTAGCTAAATCAGAAACGTTAAGCGTTCGATATTAGTAAAGTTTTGATAAAGCGTATAAAGAAATGAATACTGTCTATATCCGAAACTGTATTAAACATCAATTTTTCATCTATCTCACAAGGTTCTTCATGATTTAAAATCTTCAAACTTAAATTTGACTATCAATTTTCTGCCTTGAATTGTTTTTAAGTCACATTTAAACGGTTTATTTTCAGCATCGAAACTTAATACTGCTGGGAAATGGGAATGTCACAATCGTTTGCAGTTTTGCACAATGGGTAAATCTCCCTTATGGTCAGACATCTACAGAAGAGTCTGTATCTCACAATAGAACAAAAGTGAAAGCTTTTGCTGTACTGATTTAAAAAAGAAAGATTACATTACATGAGAACGACCCTCCTAAAAAAAACGCAGTCCTCTCCCTACTAGAAAGCAATTCCATCATCAATTGTGTCACGGTGTAAAATCTGAAGGGTTCTTGTGGGGGAAAACACCCGTTTCTTTTTGCCTAGCTATCTGATGGTCATTTGTTTGTGCTTGCGCTCTTGATAAAGAAGGTTGACATCCGTGCCTTACGGCATTACAGGTGCCCAACGTAATTCCTGAATCCCTGTGAAAGAAAAAGCGGAGTGGGAGACAGAAGAAGCTAGCGATACATTCTCTATTTTTAGGA
Source organism: Cheiracanthium punctorium (assembly GCA_038373885.1). Taxonomy (NCBI): domain Eukaryota; kingdom Metazoa; phylum Arthropoda; class Arachnida; order Araneae; family Cheiracanthiidae; genus Cheiracanthium; species Cheiracanthium punctorium. The sequence goes on from JAWZYV010012162.1 coordinate 120,673, forward strand.
TTCTTAAGTTTAACCGATTTGGAGGAAGAAATATGATTTGACACAAAAAAGTTGGAGTGAAGTTTTTGAAGGGGCTCAGACCACTGAATAAAAATATTGGGGGGGCTGAAGCCCCTTCAAGCCCCATGAAGTCGGCGCCTATGCCGCGGCCCGCGAAGGGTGGGAGGGCGAGGGCGTTGAATGTTTCTAATTTAGATTGATTTGATTTAATAACTTTAATTTAATTGTATTTAAACATGCCTCCAAAATAAAATACAGTTACACACAATAATAAATGAATATAACTTGATGCAGCATTTCAACGGGCAGAGTTGTTGCCTGGAATAGTTTTAAAGAAAGAGCATTTATTCTCTATTTTATGACTGCAATTTTAATTCATGATCTTGAAATCTTTAATAAACAAAAAAAAAAGAGAAATGTTAAAAGAATTACAATATTTCTTCTGTTACAAAGGTATAAATCAACACAAACACGACAGTCTCAAAAATCCAAGAGAAATACACCAAAGTAAATAAAATCCAAAGAAGTTAATGTTCCTTGGCGGCACGGTACTATTTGATCTGAGGACCGGGACTCCGGGGGTTGTGGACCAATGGCTTAAATAATAAGTGAAATATTAAGAATTAATGAAAGATTTATTTTAAAATATAAATAAAGATATAAATTAAGTTTGAAGGGGGATGAAGATTGCTCTGTAAAAATTTATGAAAATGTTTATTTTTATGATTTTTTTTTTTCAGTTTCCCCACTAATGATATAAATGCAACTTGCGTTTCAAACAATCAAGTCAGTTTTTAACTTTATCTGTTTTTTTTTTCAAGTTAATATTGATAAAATTTAATTTTTCAAAAATTTTGTAATTTGATGTTCTCAATTGGAAACATTGGCCAGTAAAAGGTTAAGAAGAATCCAGAAAAAAATAAGCAGTTGAAAGTTTAGGTACATTTTTTTTTTAAAGTTTTGAAGCCGATTATACGCTGCGGCATGCAATCGGCGTTCTTTGTCGGCGCGCCGACCTAGACCTCGGCGGCGGCGGCGTGGTACAAATGCCCGACGGCGGCGGCGTGGCGCGGCGGCGCTGACCTCTACTACCAATCCAGAATGGCATGTCGATTTTTCAGTGCTTTTTAGATTATTTTGATTTCTTATTGCTTTCCTATTTTTCTTTTAATAGTAGGATCGAGCCTAAAACTTGTGGAGTGAATATCTCTTTTGATATGCCACACAACCGAAATCCTACTATTTTGTTTGCTTTTAATTAACATTTTCTGGATATGGTTCCTGAGGATGGTCCCAGAGGTTATAATTTCCATTCCATTCATTCTTTTATCATTTTGTTTGGCTCTATTTTTCCCCCTTTTTTCCACTTGGGGTTTGTGTTTGCAGTAATATTCCTTGTGTTTTACTTTTTGATTATACACACACATATATATATAATGAATAAGTAAAACACAATGAAAACAACTGCAAAAATGACATACCCCAAGTGGAAAAAAAAAAGAAGGGAAGAAACAGAGCTAAACTAACTGATAAAAGAATGAATGAAATGGAAATTATAACTTTTGGGACCATCCTCAGGAGCCATACTCAGATAATTATAATTCAAATATTATTTTTTACTTTTTAGTTCATATTACTTTACGAGCGTTTTTCTTTATATTAGTTAAAAGAAAAAAAAAAGAAATCTGATTTTTGATTCACATTGGGGAAGTATAAGATATGTACAAATCCGAATAATTTTTTTACCATTGATATTGGATATATCAGGTTATTTTTACGCATTATTTGAACACATTTGTAAACATTTTTATTTTTCACAAAAGGAAAAAAAAATGACAGATTTTTAACATTTTTAGAGGACTTGAACATTTTAGGATGGCAAAAACATAATTATTAATCAGGATGAAAATTTTTATCCATTGAACAACTTTTCTTCGCCATAAGAATGTGACAGTCAGGGGAAAGTTTTTATGCTTATCCTACAGCAATATAACTAGCTGAAATGCCCGTCTTTGAGAGGTTAGCTTGCAATACAGATTTTCAAAAAGCGTGGATTTTCATTGCATTGCAGGAGTACAAAGAATGGGATTAATATACTGACAAACTGACAGAGCAGGTACTACGTACTTTTCCAGGTAGCGCGAACTACAAAAAATACACCCTCTCCCCCTCACACACGTGCAGCTAAGAACAGTTTAAAGAGGTGTAAGTCGCGATATTTTTTGATGCAGTATTTATCTATAGAAAAATTCATATTGCAGAAACAAAACTGTATTTACAAGTTTTTTTTTTTTTTTAAAGATGTCAGATCGGGGTTAACTTCATCCCCCCCCCCCATAATCCCACATAATTTACTCTAGTTTATCTATATACATATTAAAGTAAGGTATTTTGGTGCCTCTCTAGAGACGGCGCCCGGTGCAGTCACACCGTTCGCTCCATTACAAAAGGCTTTATTAATTATTATTCTTAATAATAATTATTGAGAATAGCTAGAGCTTGTTGCCACATTGAAAAATTTTTAAGCTTTAGTATTCCCTAAATCTCTATTACAGCAAAATATCAAAATTTTAATTCATGAGAATGAAAGTCCGTTTATTATTATTATTATTTATTTATTTATTTATTTTGCTCAACTCACTTCTGTGGTTATGTCTTGAAAGAGCAATCCAGAATAGTCAGTAATTTTTTCCAGGAGAGAAAAATAAAATAAAGAAAGAAGAGAGAGAAAAAGGCGGGAGGGGGAGGAGAGAAAAGCAGTAAACTTTAGGGTAGCGTCACTTGGAAAGGTAGGATTATGGCTATTGATTGATGATTTCTACATTTACATAAAGAAGTTGTATGTCTTCTAGATTGGCACTATCTAAATTCATAAGTTTGCTGATAATTGAACGAATGATTAAAGCAATTTTTCTTGTATGATACAGTAACTAGAGATGACGTCACGCGGGGCAAACCTTAATTTTGTCGCTCCACTCAGCACGCGCCCGGTTTGTCCTCCCCCAACCCTGTTGTAACATATGAACAAACGGGCCTTACGATTGAAATAAATTCAAATATGTTATTAAAGAATGGGAAAATGATGCAACAAACTTTAAATATACCATAGTTCTAAGATCTTTCAACGCAAAAACAACAATTTTGATATAAATAAGACTATCTTAAAACAACATTTGAAGTTGGGGGACCCTTTTGAGCGGGGTGCCCTGGGCAAAGTCCCGATTTGCCCATGCGATAGTAAGGCTCTGATAGTAGGACATTTTACGTCAATTTTTCAAAAGTTCGAAATTTTAACAAATTTAGGACTTGTACGAACCCTCACAGAAAGCTTGAAACCTTAAGTATAATAACTTAGACAGTGTTAGCAACAACGTAGTAATTTTAGAACATTAATATTCTATTAATTAATAAAATTTTTGAAGCAAAATCATCTTCTTTTTAACCTTTTAATTAAATATCTTCTATGATAATAACTTAGCGCCTCAGTGTTTAGTCCCCAAGGAAGGAAGTTTGGTTCTCGTCATGTTTCGAACCTCGGGCCTGCGGATTGCAGCACAATGTGTTTGTTAACCATTTAGTTTGTTGTTTGCTGGTGAACATGTATTTGTGTGCTTGGTCCAATCCCGCTTATAAACCCACGCCAGAAAGACAACACAAGGGGGGTACCCTCCGTGGGGTCTTTCTAAGGGGTCCTAACCCGTATTTACGCTAGTTTCGGAGAAAACCACGAAAAACTCCGAACGATTAAGGTCGACAGCCGCGCGATGGGACCCGAACCCGGGACCTTCACACTTCGGCCGTCTACCATTTTAAATGACATAACCACTGTGCCATGGTGAGGCGTGTTATTTGTTAACCATTACACTTTTGGGTTTCAAAGATACAAATTACAAATATAAAAAATTCACTTTTAAACATATTTTTTTCAGAAAGTAATATAAATTGTCCTTATATATGATGTCGAAGATATATATTTTAGGTTAGGCATCAACAAAAGCTTGAAAAATATGATAGTAACAATCTGGAGGAAAATAGACAGCTCCTGATTATCGCAGGGCCAAGAGGGGCATATGCCCAGGCCCCCCAATTTTGAGGGGCCCCTAAATTATTACAGTATGTGAATTTTTTTTTTTTCAATGCAGTACATGGCTAATTATTTTCAGTTACGAATTTACAAGTTACATATAATCAAAATCTTTTTTTTTTTTTCTTAATTCTATCCCTACGTAGAGAAAATATTACAGCAGATTAATGATTTCTGCAAAAAGAAGTGGTAACTAGGATGGCTGCTAGATTTTAAGTGATTACGCGGTAAGTTGCCGGACCCACTGAAGTTTTTTATGTGGCTACCCAGCGGGAATGGGGCACCCATAAATTGGAATTTGCCGATTACGATTATTAATATCATGAAAAAATCAGGCTTTTACTTGTATGTTTTAAGTCTTCATTTTTAATAACTAATATTAGGTAGATGAGAATATGTATGAACATATGAAACATCAACATTTTTAAATAAATGTTGATGTTTAATATGTTCATACATATTCTCATCTACCTAATATTAGTATATTTCATGTTTGATGCAGTTAATCATGGCAAAGATTTATATGCGAATACAGAAAAAATACATAAAGTAGTTGTCAGGCACAGTAACAACAAGTAGGGGGCTTCCATTTAAACTTCTACCCCAGGCCCCAGTTTGTCATAATCGGGCCCTGGAAATGGGTGGAACAGCTTTCCAAAAAAAAAGAAAGCATTCCAATTATCAGGTGCTGATTTCCGGGAGGGCATTCGGGGCAAGCACCCGGGCCCCCAACAAAAAGGGGCCCCCCAAATTGTTTAAGTTTCCAAAATTTGTAAATTTTGAAAACATTTTCGAAAGAGGGATCCCCTAATGAAGTTTTTTGCCCAGGGCCCCCAACTCGGCAAATCTGCCCCTTCCAATTATTCACTTACTGCGAGTTCACGATTATAATATAAAATGTCATAATATTAAACGAATGATTAAAGATACAAAAAAAAAAAAAAAAACTATTTTTACTTACAAAAGATTGTGGAGTATATCAAGAGTACTGTCCATCATCAAGACAGGATTCGTCAGGAGTTGGCAGCCGTATCCAAACTTCACCAGGACTTTGAGAAAGGGATCGTCATTGAAATCTAATGCTGATCTTAGAAGGGTGTAGTTCTCTTCAGTGCAGAAACGCAGTCTGCTCGCTGGTGCGTTTTCAGCAAACATGGTTCTTCTGGCTCTTGATAATGCGTCCGGTACTCTATGCCGTTTGTAGAAAGAGTGGATGTATTCCACCACTCTTGTGACAGTCGAAGAGTCCCTGCAGCCATCTTTGAGTAAGGCCTTGAGGAAGAAATCGCGAAAGTTCGGGAATTCTGTTGCCGGACGGCTTTCATAATAGCTGATGATGGCGTTAAGGGAGGGTTCCCACGACGAATCCTGAACCTGCATGGTTGGATAAGTAAGTCTCTAATCGAAAGCTTCTTGAAAAACCTTTTTTTTTTTTAAGGGCGAAATCAAATTCAGTTGAAGTCACGACGAACTAAATAAATTTCACACTCAGGGTGATCTGATCACATGCACACGTGCTACCTGCTTGAGCGACAGAGAGAAAATGGTACACCTTCAACAGCTCCCCGCCCCGACCCCTCGAGTTCAGTTAATCCATCAGGCGGGATTATCAGTCGCGGGAGCTTGAGACAAGATGGGACATCCCAGTTCGCTGCTGTTATCACAGAACAGGTCGACTTGGTTCTTCCGTTAACAATGGGTTGCATTTTTATTTTATTTTTTTTTTTTTTCAAAACGTGAAAAGACTTGTCGAAATGCTAAAACGTATCGAAAAACATAGAACTATGTCGAAAAACGACAGGGGGAAAGCATTCAGAGGGGGGGGGAATCTTTCGCACTTCAGACTAACAATCTAGCGCTGTTTCTCTTTATTCAATTTATAAGAACGCAGAGACTGGACTGGCTCAATCCAGGGCCTTCTCTATAGAGATGAGCATCTAGAGAGCTTATAGAATACATACACATAGAATTCTGCGGTTTTACGGTGGCGAGGGAGTTCAAACGAATATCAGGACGTAAAACAAACACCACCTTTACATCTGCCAACATGAATTATTTTGAAAAGGATTTCTTTCTCTAGAAATTAATAATTTCCAGAGAAAGAAATGCACATGCCCTTTTGGCACATGCAAATAAATTATTTTACAGAAAAGATAAACGTTTCAACATGCAGACGACTTATAAACACGCGTAAAGAAAAAAAAAAAAAAAAAAACTCGGCTGTTCGAGCCTCATCAGGGGGAGACCCCTCCCCTGAACCACCCCCTAATTTTTTAGTTTCATTATTGCCATATTAAAACGATATTAATTGACTGTGTCATTTTATCTCTCATCTTTCGTGTATTTCGCCTGGTAACCGTAAGTTGCATTTTTATGAGTGTAACCTATTTATAGAAAAATACATGTGATGCATATTCTATAGCTTACGAAATATTGTAACAATAGATTAAAGCTGTTGTGAACTAATAGTATTTAAATATATATAAAAAATACATGCCATGCATATTCTACAGCTGACGAAATATTGTAACAATAGATTAAAGCTGTTGTGAACTAATAGTATTTAAATATATCTAAAGTTATGTCGCATTTTTTGGACAATTTTCGATAAAGGGGGTGAGAGATAAAATGACATATTCACTGTAAAAAAAAAAGTTTTAGGGAAATTTCAATTTTATGCTTATGTTATTGCATTTTGCTAGTGAAACTTATTACGGAGAAATAATTATTGTTACAGAGAAAAAATGATGCTTGGATAAAGCAAGCACTTAATCAAAAGGTAATGAAAGAAAAAAAAGGAGAAAAAACTTAAATACATCGTCGCTGAATCGTGTAAATAATTGGTGATCTTTTATCTGGGCAATACCCTGACAAAAATTTCGGTGTGTGTGTAGGAGGTGAGGTCCGAAGAGAGAGGTAGATTTTTTTTTTTTTTCATTTATTATTATTATGTTAACAAAAATTGAAATTTCGGGATGTGTGTAAAGAGCGAGCAGGAAGATTTTCCAACCGTAATTTACTCATGTTAATTTTCTTTTTACTGAAACAGAGAAATGCCTCTAAAACGTGCTCTAAACAATGACTGAACTGGAACCTTAATAATATGAATTATTTTGTGTGATCCTGTGAAAGAACTGTTCATGCTATATGCGTCATTTGGAATGTGATGGTGTTCTATAATAATAATGCCTGCGAATTTTGCAGTGATCGGTGCAAAGTGTTAACCCTTTGAGGCGCAACCCTTTCCCAATGCTGAAAAAAGGGCAGCCGTTGTCATCGCTCGACTTAACTACTTGCAAGATGGCGGACGATCGAAACGTTCATCGCGTGCCACAGATCTAGAGATCCTTTTTTTGACGACAGCTGGCTGTGCGGCACATCCAGCTGCGTCAAAAAAGGGGTCTCTAGATCTGTGGCACGCGATGAACGTTTTGATCGTCCGCCATCTTGCTGGTAGTTAAGTCGAGCGATGACAACGGCTGCGCTTTTTTCAGCATTGGGCAATCTATCCAGCTGTTCTCGCATTCTTACATTTTCCAGCAGATGTCAGTGCTGTTAAAAAGAATCGTGACAATTTTTTTACGGGAAATGACGTGTGCTAAAAAGTAAAGGATTCTCGTGGAGCTATGTCACCCGCAATTGTTTTTTATAGAAATCAAATCTAGTCTTCGTGACTGGCAACAGTCAAAACGTCAGAGTTAGGTGTTCCCAGAGCGGGACCACTGCGCGTTAAAGGGTTAAAGTACGGACAGATAAACAAAAAAATAGTGTTGTTGTAAACAGTGGGGTCGACCTCAGAATAAATGTCGGGAGACGCTGATTTTTGAGAAATTTAACTTAAATATGTGTTCTTATAGTTAAATATGCAATTATTATTAAAAACAATAAACTAAATCATCAATTTTAATTATTTGTTAAATGATTGCATTAGTTGATAGTTCGTCTAATTAAGTTTTGGTCGTAAAAACAGTGTAATTTAGACCATTTTGTTAAAAATAAATTTTAAAAAAAAGTACTGGATCCTATGCTGAGTCACTATACTTACACATTTCAGCACGAAGAATATATTCTAACTGTGTTCCTTTTGATGTTACTCACCACTAGATGGCACTGCAATGCATTATTATTTTAACTCGCCACTAGATGACGCTGCAGCAGGCGAAATTCTCGACCATTTAAACGGTCGCTATGAAAATCAGTATACATAGCTATTTGAACAATGAGAATATTTTGGCGTTATCCATTTTGCTATAACTCGCCACTTGACGGCACTGTTGCAAATCATTACTTTAATTAACCACTAGATCGCGCTGCAGTGTATCATTTCTCGACTGTGCAACTGATCGCTATGAAAATAGGTATACATAGATATTTGAACACGGGGAAGAGTTTCGCGTTAGATGTCGCTTCAACACATGAACTTCAGGGCTGTCCAGCCGATCGTCCTGAAATTTCGTATTCATCGATATCTGAATGCTAAGAATATTTTTGCCGTATCCGTTTTGCTAAAACTCGCCACTAGATTGCGCTACGCCGCATGGCCTTCTGCACTGTACAAACGATTGCCTTGAAATTCGGTATGCATGGTTATTGAACACAATATAATGCGATATCCATTTTGCTATATCTCTTTATTACAATGAATAATAGTAATCACCACTAATCGTAATATCAAAAGGTTCATTCATTCCCGTGCGAAGAACGGGTACTTCAGCTAGTTTTTTTATTTTAATGTTTTATTGATGAAAATGATTGTTTTATAATATGTATTAATACATACCTATAATCAATGGATGGTTATTCTATAGTTATTGTTAGAAAGCAAACTATTTGGGAAAGTTATCCAAAAATTAACAATAAAATTATTTAAAACCTAAGTTTATATTTTAGGCCTATTTTATTTGTATATTCGTTATATTTTTCAACTCATTTTTCTCATAAAAGTAGATAATCAAATTATGTATAGAAAAAAAGAAATCTTGGGGAGGTGGGTGGGTGCTCGGGATTGATTTTTACCCCTCCTGACTCCGGTTTAGAAGTGTCCTGATTTTCGGTTCAGAAAAAATGGTTACTTGACGCGGCGGGACACGTCCGGCCCGCGGGGGAGACGGTTGCACATGTGTGCTGCCGATGGAAAGAGAAAGACTAAATGAGCTATTAATTAATTACAACGATATTCAAGATAGGGGATAAAGGATAATTTTACTTAGTTTTATAGATTTACTTGGCTAAGCTGAACACTCGTTCTTAGAGTGGAAAAAGCAGACATTTTTTAACACATATCATAGGAGTTCGGAGCTTGATTTTCAAACATGCAAATTCCTTTTATGCATAGATTGAAATTTGCATCACATTAACTAAACCGATTTTTTCAAAAAAAAAAAAAAAAAAAAGAAGAAGAAGAAGAAACTCCACTTTACACTGTAGAATTGTGTAGTTGTATAGTTTCTATGGCCATTTGCAGAAAAGAAATAAATATGACATTTATATTTTAAACAAATAGCTTAAATCTTTATTTTTCACATTCTTGAAAAACTTATTCAGATAGTTTTTGCAAATGAATTATAATTTCATCTGAATACAGTTCCCTAAAAAAGCTTCAATTAAAAGCGTGGAATATGTGGAAAATTGACGAAAATCTCTCCATGCAAACCCATAAACCTTAGCTTATTATTGCGCTCGCGTTTAATAAGCTTTTATTCCCAAGTTTGGACCCTGTAAATAGGTCTATAATGCATTCTTAAACTCATACATTAAAACGTCGTAAATCTCATTGCGATAACTCGTTTAAATTTTTGAAAAAAAAAAATAAAAAATCTGAAATTCTTCCAGATTTTATTTGCGCACTCGGCTGGAAGAATTTCAGTTTTTTTTTTTTTTTTTTTTTTTTAAATATGTTCAATCAATTCTGCCATATAGAGGAAAATGATAACTGTAAGCAGGGGAGTAGCCAAGGGGGAGGGGTTAGGGGGGTCATAACCCCCCATGAGGAATTTTTTGCCATACAAAATGGATATTTTTCACTCCCTTATCTCACACGCGTATACATATATATGAGTTGCAGTAGTCGTAATCCCCTCCATGAAAAATTTCTGGCTACGCCACTGACTGTAAGTGCTCATATAGACTCCTGCTCGCAAAATTTTGCTGCTGAAAATTGCATCCATTGTTGTTTCGCCCCTAGTGGTGAAATGTTTTGGATGAGTGCGTATTGGAAAATCTAAAGTAATCCATTTCAGTTATGAAATCGGATCCTTGATCAGAATTTAATTCTATGTTAAAATCTCCTACTAAAACAGTCTTACAACCATCCTCCTTCAGTAACGTTTCGAATAGAGCGTCTAATTTATCTTCATAAGAAATTCGAGGACTAGCGTATGCAACTGCAAATCTCTCTTGAATAATATACGCAATGACCATTTGAACACCCTTGATCTGGCTCGTGTAGGCACGGGTAAAGTGTGTTTCATATTCTTTTTATAAAGTTTTCCTCTATAAAAATCATAACTCCAGATGGCTTTCTGTTTTGGAAGCCACTGTCTATCCGTTCGACCAAAGTGAATCCTGGTATTTGAAAATCATCTGAAGGGATAGTCCATGTTTCCGTTAGCAATATCAAATCACTCGGCAGAAAACACGAATCAAACGGAAAAGTGACCACGGCGCGCCGCGTAGACAAAAACCCGTGCTTGAAAGAAATAGCACCCGAGTGCTAATAAACAAAATAAACTTTAGTTTATTTATTCTACTCTGTGCAAGATTATCATTTCTCCCTGGAGTAATTTTTGCACCAGAGCCTGTTAAACTATATCTGTTAAATGATTAATGTTGACAGTTTGTTGCTGGTAAATCTGCTAATTGGAGCAGGATTTTAAATCTTGAAAATTTTCGTTGGACGACACGAGAGTTTGGCAATTTATCGCCAAATATAGGATATAAACAACAAAAAAGGGCTAAAAAATCACTATATTATATAATTATTATATTAAAATATTACTATATTATTACATTAAAATATTATAATATTAAAAAGAACATATAATTTGTAAATATTGTAATTCGTATTCAGAAAAATTGCTTTGGGTTGCTCAACAGGGACTCTATGGGGGACCTGTCCTGGTGAACCCCCATATTAATTTTGGTAGTCCTAAGGCCAGCCATCTCGTCTCTAGGCGATGAATAGACACACAAAAAACAAAGATTTTTTTTTAATCTTGTTTTATTTATACATAGATTCCTATTAATCAGTGTATTGTATAGTTAAAATATCCAAAAATATTCAAACTTATCTAGTAATTTAGAACTTATCATAATTATAAAGACATAGCGTGTTATACAAATGCAATGCATTTTTCCACTCATACACTTAAAAAGTTTCATTCGTGTTAAGAACTTTTTGTAAGCAAGCACTGCTTTCGCTTCTGTTTTCTATGACGTAAATTTAAAAGTTTTTAATAAATGACGTACAGTTTTTAAGCCATTTTCTGAATTAGTGTAATCACTCAAATGACAGCAATTTTCAAATTGCTCTTTTAAATTTGTTTTTCTGAGCATCACGCAATCCACTAAATTTATTGTTTTTTATTTAAAGTTTTCTGCTACATATACATATCACTCTGGAGCTTTTTTACTTCCATTTTTTTTTCCTGCACATTATAAAAACGGAACCATCAGGAGCAGAGACTGGGCAGCAGTATATCTTATTTTAATCTTGCGGACTCAGTACTCCATGGTTATTGTCTAATGCACTGTAATTAGCTCGCGCATTAGTTGTCTATTTCTGCTAATATGATTTTCTACTGCTCATTGTCGGATATCTGAACAGTTTCAGATAACCTTAGTAAAACAACATGCAGGCGATGTGGTTGATGATTTTAACAGTTCTTTGGTGCGGAACAAAGCCTGGAAACACCCAGCTAGGAGGTAAGTATACTACTTCATTTTATTTCCCAGGCAGTCCTTTTTAAACTACAGGTCGGAACTAACAAGCAGCCATACGATAGTTTTTATCGTCCATCGTTTTACTGCTCTTAACTACCATAAACAGAGCCGGCCCCAGTAGTTCTGCCGCCCCAAGCGGTATTTACGTGCGCCCCCCCCCCCAGAGAAGCATAAAATACATTTTTAAATATATTTTTAAAAGACAAAGATTAAAATTTTTTAATTTTTTAGAATGCTTATTATGTTTTATTACGTTATAAACAGAACTACAATTTAAATATTTATGAATAAAAATAGACATTATTTTAGAATTACTGTTTACTTACTTTACAGACTAAAAATTAGCAAAATTCCAGAAAATGAGCCTCAAAGGCTTAAAAACATACTCTTCTTGCTTTTGCACTAGCCAACTCCTTTATTATTTCGCTGTAATTCAGCGATTGAGCTATCTCATGCTCAATTGACATTGTTGCCAGACCGCTTAGACGTGATTCTGACATCGTTGATCTTAGATACATTTTTATTAGTTTAAGTTCCGAAAAACTTCTTTCCCCGCTGGCCACTGTGACAGGTAGTGTCAACAATATTCGTAAAGCAACACTAACATTAGGCGCAAACCCATACTCTCTTGTTATTTTAAAAGTCTCTATAGGTGCAATCTTAGATGTCAGGTTAATTGCAGGTCTTAGATGTCAGGATGAAAAGGTTATTTGCACTTTTCTTTAAATTTTGCTTTCGCAAAATTTGCCGCCCCCTAAAATCTGTCGCCCTAGGCGGTGGCACAGTTCGCACACCCCTGGAGCCGGCCCTGACTATAAATATGCATCAATTACCAAAATATGCATTCATATCCACATATGTATTTTTTTTTTTCTGCTCTATAAAATGCATTATATTGAAAATGGCGTAGATATTTTTTTTTTTTTTCTATTCCGAAAAACTTCTGAGTTTGTACATGCGTAAAAAGGTTTGCTTTGATTTCGTTCGATGGAAGGAATGTTAAAAGATGTTCAGCTACGCGTCTTTCTTTTATATTATTTCTTGAGATTGAATTTTGGGAAACGCTCCTTCGTTAATTTCTCTTAAAAGCTGATAAACGAATTAACCCTTTGAAGCGCAACCCTTTCCCAATGCTGAAAAAAGGGCAACCGTTGCCATCGCTCGACTTAACTACCAGCAAGATGGCGGACGATCGAAACGTTCATCGCGTGCCACAGATCTAGAGACCCTTTTTTGACGACAGCTGGCTGTGCCGGGCACAGCCAGCTGTCGTCTGTGGCACGCGTCGTCTGTCGCGTGCCGTCCAGATCTGTGGCACGCGATGAACGTTTCGATCGTCCGCCATCTTGCTGGTAGTTAAGTCGAGCGATGGCAACTGTTGCCCTTTTTTCAGCATTGGGCAATCTATCCAGCTGTTCTCGCGTTCTTCCATTTTCCAACAGATGTCAGTGCTGTTAAAAATAATCGTGACCTTTTTTTTTTACGGGAAATGACGTGCTAAAAAGTAAAGGATTCTCGTGGAGCCATGTCACCCGCAACTATTTTTATAGAAATCAAATCTATTCTTCGCAACGTCAGAGTTTAGTGTTCCCAGAGCGGGAACACTGCGCGTTAAAGGGTTAAAATCGATGCCTTATGAAATGTTTTATTTTTTCCCCCTTTCTTTTCAAGGTCCACCAGGCTGCCCCGATCACTTTTTTCCAACCTCTGTGGACACATGCCTGCATATAGCTTCCCCGTCTTCGAGTACTATGGAAGAATATTGTAAACGCTTAAATAGCAAAGTATATGGTCGTCCATTGAGCGGCAAAATGGTTAAAGCATTAGCGACGAGTATGTTCAAAACAGCTGAATTTTCGATGCCTAAAGCAGCTTTCTTGGGTATGGAACGAGCAAAAGATAAAAGTAAGTTCAGTTATTGTTAAGGCTCTTTAAAGATGAAAGAAATAATGCCTTTGAACACTTGAAAATCTGCTCAAAAGAAATTAATAGATTAATTTATTTGAGATTTTTTTTTTTTTTTCGGTACGCGTCTATTTTTCAAACCAAAGATGACCCTTTTCAGGCCAATTTCTATTTCACCAAAATTTTAGATTTTTTTTTTAACACTGTAAAAACAAGATATTCAAAAATAAGCAGAATGTACTCATTTTTGAGGACATTCTGTTCCTATAGCAGCTTCGAGTAATGTGTTCTCTAACTTAAGAAATTCATGTACTTTTTTTTTTTTTTATGTTCATGCAAGAACTCAAATATGAGTATACGTATATTTTTATCATACTTAATACGAATATATTAACTATCAATTTTTGTATGCACTCATACAAGAATCACTATATTCTTATTAAATATACTATTTTGGAACATGTTGATTGAAATTTAGGAATAACCATTATTTTATGCGTAAGTAAAGCGTATACATTATTTGATTGTTTTGTGTAAATTATTTCGTTCCGTTACAATTTTTATTTATATTCAAGACTCTGATCTGACGTACAATTATCACAGAATGTTGCTATGACTATCTGTAACCAATAATCTGAGATAAACTTGCCAAAAGCGTAGCGATTCCTTAAAGGTGCGTTCAGACTACGTTCTTATTGTCATTAGAGTTCTTATTGTAGCTATCGGTCTTAACGAAGAAGGGAATCACAAATGCAAATTTTTCTGATTTTCAAACTGTGGAATATGCTAATTTTGAGTTTGACGTCAAAAACGTCGCTTCAGCGGCAGCGAATGAAATTGGACTTTCAACTGAATAAGTCTGGCCCCCTTCTTTCCAAAGTTCTTTCCAAATCAGTGCCTAACGTCTCTATGATTCCCCCCGCTTCTTTTGTTAATAAGTTTTCAAGGTGGGGAAAGGATCATCAATCATTCTTCCCGCATGCACCGTATTCAACCCTTTTTCGTTTCACCAGCCGATGCGAATACGTCATTACAAAACTTTAAAGTTCAGAATGTGAACGCTCTGTTTCTTTGTGCTTACGATTTTTGCGACATTAGCTACAAGAAGAACGATAAAAACGCTAGTCTGAACGTACCTTAACCAAAGAATATGCCTTAACAGTGTTTAGAAAGCCTGAAAGACGGCAGCGACCCGCAAGGCTGCGACGCAACATGTGCAAGGGAGTGGGGAGGCTATGTATTTTGTATGCTGAATAATGTCTCCCATATCTAAACTATCTTTATAATGATTAAAATTACAATGAGCTTTATAGAACGTTTTAAAATACAGATTGAGACTAGAGACTTGCACAGTCCTGAAATTTGAGCTACGGCCTGGCCCAAGCCCGACGATTATTGAATTTGCAGGCTCGGCCAGAGCCCCTATCACATTCGAAGCTAACTTCAGGCCCTGGAAGCAGTTTAAAATGTGGGGCCGAGACGTAACAATCCGCATCTCCCTTCAACACAGTTTTAAAAAACTGGCGTACCAAAAAACTTACTATCTACAGAACTTTATATAGGCTTAAGTCATACCGGACGCATAATGTCTCAAAATTGTCTTAACCCTTTATAAGGCCGCAGTAAGAATACTTACCACCTACGGTCTATTAAATACAGAAATCAATTATCATTAGTGAATTTTCTGATTTTTGTTCAATTATATTGGATGTATATTTTTTCCATATATCTAGATTCTAAATTATATTTGGCTTATGAACTTTTCTTTCATTCGTAATTTTAAAGAAAGCTCGAATAATGACTCGAAAATTGAGCATAAGAATCATCGCTTTTAATTATGTATTTTTGCGTTTAATTCCGTGTACAAGCAGCAGGTAGTTTTCCGACTTTGATTTTGCGAATAATTAATGCATTCTCCTGCTAAATTTCTGTGTTTGTTTAATACTTGTTTCTCCAATTTTCACGTGGGATATTACAGTAGAGGCAAAATATATGAATTAATCCTAAAAAATGGGCCAGAAAAATCCCAAGTGCTCTCTGTACATAAACTCGCCCGACTCTCTGTACATAAACTCGCCTTATAAAGGGTTAAAAAACAATTGTCAGAATAGGAAAATGTGTTTAAAAAACATATTCCAGTGAGAAAAATAAAATAATAGACGGTAATTCTAAATTCACAATTTTTTATTAAAAAATTAAATTATTTAATTTGTAATATCGCAAGTACTATCTGTGAAAATTGTTCTGATATGTTTTTAAAGGTAGTTTTGTGTATATAAAACTGCATATATTAGGATAAGACACATTGGATATAGAAGGGGCTCGAGCCCCATCCATTAGCTCCTGTTACATCTGTTAACTTAGTTTCAAGACCACTAATCCACTCAATGCGTGAAAAGGTGATTCTGCAAATAAGTTAATAGTATTTATTGAGAATATGCATACAATCATGTAATATTTTAAGGGATGTTTGCATAAAAATAATGGGACACACACACACATTATATATATTTTTTGGGTTGTAGGAAGGCGAAAATGAAACACACAGGACACAAGTCCGACCCGTTGGCAATAGATTTATTAATCCCGTATCCCGTACCCGGCCAGCGCTTTCACAGGCCTGGCCGGCCCGTGCGGGCCAGGCCATATTGTGTGTACTTCGAGTTTCAATTTCTGTATCAAATTGTTACTTTGACTTCAAAAATGGTTTTCCTACAACATATGGATTCTAGGCGCCTTTTCTTGGCTCCGCCCAAGCCTCACGTCCGGGACCACACACCACATAAACGTTTGTTAAATAATTTACCTGTGTGCAAGTGACGTAATAAGAGATCATACTTATATTTATCCTTATCCACATGCTTATTTTTCCGTTCAAATAATTATTTATGTTTAAGCACGTCATGTACTCGTTTATGATGCAAATGTATTTAAAAAAGAATATGAGTATATTAAAGTAATCATTTTTAAGTATATCATTTTTAACAGTAAATTTTACACAAAATAATATAACTGTACTTTGTTTTCTTCTGCATTTAGTTTTTTTCTTCCAACAGTTATATTGAAAATAAATAATGCAATTCTTTATTTTTAAAAAAAATGCTATAAAATGGATCTGTATGAAGTGATGAAATAATTTTTACAGCGATGTCTAGAGAATGGAAGTTTTTAGGAGAAACGGACAGTTTTTCACCGAACAAATTTAAGTGGTGGGATACAGAGCCGAAACCAGAACACGACTGCGCTGCATCAGTTTCAAAACTTGGTTTCAAGGTACTCGAAACCAGTTGCGACACGGGTATAGGTTCTGTCTGCGAAAAGCTAGATAAGCGTAAGTATTTAGGTATTAATCAGTTAACATTTTATCCCCTTTTTATAGTCTTTACGGGATTTTGACGTTTACATATTTTGATTGTAGTTCTTGAAAGTTATTTCTTGCATTGGAATTAAAAAAAAAAAAAAAAACATTAGAGCGCCGATGATCCGGATCGGTCGGGACTGAGGTCGATCCGGTTAAGGAAAAATCCGGATAATTGGACAACTTATAAAACGGCCAAGTTAATGTTTTTGGGGTAACTTCCCTTCACACTTTTTACAGGCTTTATTGGCAATTGTAATAGTGTCTACTTCATGTTAGAAATGGCGTGTTTAGAAGTTAATTTTTTTAACTTTTTAAAATTTTATTTTCTATAAAAATGGTAAAACTTTTTACATAAAAGCTCACATAGAAGTTACATTATAGTGAATTATAGAAGTTACACATAGAAGTTATATTAGAATTACATGGAAAAGTTATAATGAAAATTGTTCCTGAAACAACCATTTGATTTTTAGTTTTCTTGCATATTGTTAATTAAATTAATTCTTCGTAATATTTGACTACCATTAATTTCGTTATGAGTACAGCAGAGTCTCGCTTATCCGACATAAAAGGGCCGGCAATATGACGGATAAGCGAAAATGTCGGATAATAGGAAGGAATCAAGAAAAAGCTTCTTAAACGTTAAGCTACTGTATCTTGGAACATAATACATACATACATATGTTATATTATACAATTACTATCTTGCATCACAATCATGCTCTACAAATACAAGAAAACAATGGAAAAAATGAATTGAAAAAATGAACTTACAGTTACATAATTATCTGTTGTCTGAATTCACCAGTGCTGTATGTTGCACTTAAAGCTCAGTCCTGTGAGGATTTAAAGAATTTTTTTTATGGTAGTCTGTTTTTCTGATGAGTGTCGTTTCTTCGCTGCCGATTCTCGCCATCTTTGTAGCATGATTATGTCAATTCCTGCAGCTTCTTCTTGTTGCTCAATATATAGAATTGCAGTCTCTAGAGCCTAAACTCCATAGTTACGTGAAATTCTGAGAGGCTAAACAGTCTGTGTTTGATCTTCATTTTCGTTGTCATCGCAGTTGACAAGAGCGACAATTTCTCCATCAATTATTTCATGCTGATCATCAGCCTCCATTCAACTTTCGATTCTTCCAAAGATAAATCCTCGCATCCAGGAATTCGTTGCACTAAAGGTAGAATAATCGTTTCTTCGGCTTCATCTGCGCTTTCCGTGTCCATATTTTCATAATTATAGAGCAAAGTTTTCCATGATTTGGCAATTGTTTGAGTCCTTACATCAGCCCAGGCCCCTGCAACCCGACGTCGGATAATACGGAATGTCGGATAAACGGAGGTAGCTAGTAACGGAGGCCGGGGTTATATAATATATAAAGCGAGACTCTACTGTACCAGGTAAATGTATACTTATGTCTTCGGATTTTTCAGAATACCTCCAGTCACCTAGATCTTCACAGTCAGTCCTACTCTTATTCATGAAAATGTTCTTTATTTCACAACATGCGAGAGAGAGGCCAGACAGCTTAAGACTCCTTGTGTTCCATTAAAATTAACGAAAATCGACCAAAGTGCTTTCATGTATCTGTGATCCTATATTTATATAAATAATTTATTTACATTCAAGAAATTTTGCACATCCTCACAATGTCCTTTTCTATTTACATTAATGTCTTCAGAAGTTTTCCCAAGTTTATCCGGAAATTTAAAATAATTGATTAAAAGCAACTATTTCCTATATGTGGTTCACTGCGCGCAGCCTAACATACGTAAAAATCATTTTAATCAGTGAATACATTGATTTTTCGTAATTAACTTAGAAAACGTTTGAAGACATTTATGTAAATAAAAAAGGCCATTCTATATACAAAATTTCTTACAAGTAAATAAATAATTTTTGTAAATATAGGATCATATACATAAAAGAATTTCTCAGTACAATAATTAAAATGACCTATTTTATGTCCGGGATTATATAATTTTTTAATTTACAAATGATGTAATTTATTAATTATGAAAAAATAAATTAACTCATTTTTCTGTAGATAGGTATGCAACATCTGCATAATAATAGGTCATTTTAATTGCGTAATATTAGAGTGTATGCAGAAAAAATATTGAGTCTGTAAATTGATTTTTATGTGTGTTAGGCTGCGCGCAGTGAATCAGATATGAAAAACAGTTCGTTTTAATCAATGAATACATTGATTTTTCGTAATTAACTTAGAAAACGTTTGAAGACATTTATGTAAACAAAAAAGGCCATTCTATTAATATACAAAATTTCTTACATGTAAATAAATAATTTTTGTAAATATAGGATCACATACATAAAAGAACTTTTCTCCATTTTAATTATTTTTAAAGGTGCAAGACCCCTTAATGATTATAAAAATGAAATCCCACTAACAAAAATTTAGCCGTGAATTGTACTGAGAAATTCTAACTGTAAAAAAATATGTGATCGTTATTTATGATATCAACGTAAGTTTAAAAAAAAAAAAAAAAGTGCTGCCTGATTCAGTATAGTAAAACTTTTTAAACCAAATTTATTATCATATTCGACAATAACTTTAGTCGCATGACGAGTATAACCAATTCTTTGTGCTGTATGGTATGAAAAACCAATGACGAGCTTACTCGTGTAGCTTACTGGAAGGTGTTAAATAACTCTGAGTTTAATAAAAGGAGAAAACATTTTATTACAATGAAACTTGCAGAGTTTTCAAAATGTTTTTAGAGACTGGGTGTACAGGAAATACAGGGTGTCCGAAAAGTCCTTGACACATTAAAAAAATTCACAGAAAATCAACAAATTGTTGTATGAATATGCGGGTGGCACAATAATGCTTCCCAGAATACAGAATTTATTTTTCCATCTTAAAACAAATTACTTCAAAAATGTGTTGATAGATGGCGCTGCATCTCCAGTTTTCAGCAATGAGAGCCAATAGGGATTTATCGTGAGTTTCAAACAGTTATTGACGGTGCGGGAATATTCATTCTAGCTAAGGCGACTGGAACCGAGAAAGCGCATGGCGTAGGTTGGTATTTCGAATCAAAATCCATAACTACATTTCAGAAAAAGTTTCGTAATATGTTTTTAAAAAATCCTCCGAGTCGAGACAGCATTTTGGCCTGACATGAAAAGTTTTTAAGAGACTAACAAGTTAATTAACAAGTTCATTTCATTCTAATTTTTCAGCTTGTTACATTCGCGATATTCGCTACATGAATTACCACGGTGTCTGCTCATTAGCTGTTTACGAGGAGAAAAACTTTGACGCAGCTAAAGAGGGGTGTGAACAGGGGCGCCTTATGCAGGTGAAGAGTGAGGACCACTTCAGGAGTTTGATTGAAGCAATGTACAACACACCTTATGCTGGAGGTATTTACATCGGGCTGAACAAGAGCAGCGATGGAGTCTGGCACTACAATAATGGGTAATTGCACCACTCATAGTTCACACTATAATTATGTAAATTTTTAATAAACTGGTATGTAATAGAATTATATGATGAACAATAAAAATATTCGGAAATATTATATATTTATTTCAGAAAAAGTGTCCGAAAATATAGCTTAAAATATCAGTACTCAATTTGGATTTCCGAATTTGGAAGTAAATTCGCATTTCGAAGCACAATACTCACGGCGGTAACAAAATACTCACCTCGGACGTGCTGCATATGCCCATTTAATTTTTTTAAGTTCTAGACTGCAAGATTGTTTGTTGTTCCATACATAGATTGTTTGATTTGCTATAAAAGCGTGTTTTTTAGTTTTTTTAAACTGTATTTATTTAAAATTTATTTTTAATTTTCGATATCTCTTATAAGACACTAAGGAACAGTAAGTTGTAAAGTACAAACTGTGAGATAATTTATTTTCACTGTGCACCAGTGGCGTAGCCAGGATTTTGTTTCAGGGTGGGCTGGGTATCAAATTTAAAGCAAAAGTTCAAACGAGTTTCATAACGACTACAACAAACCAATGTGTAGCACAGTGGTTAAAGCCACTGACATTGGGAGATGGCTCAAGTGGAGGAACAGGGTTCTGTCCTCTCGCGGGGCCGTCGGTCTAGCGGTCTGGAGTTTTGGGCGGTTTCTCCAGATGTAACGTGAATACGCGCTAGATACCCAGAAAGTCCTCCCCAAGGCATTTGACCCCCCTTGTGTTTGTCCTTCTTTGACGTGGATTTATAAGCGGTTCCTCGTGAACAAGCACACAAATCCGAATACATGTTCCAATAACAACAACAACGACTACAACAAACACAAATATCCATGTAATAATATACAATATTGAGGTAAAATTTTTAGATTTGCCATCTGGATTTCAAAAACATAACTACCCAAACATACCATTGAATACAGTTACCAATAGTGAGAGAGGTTCTACTCCATTGTGCTGAGCCGAAAGCCTAAATGTTACGCATGCAGGGGTGTAGCCAAGGGAGGGGTTAGGGGGGTCATGAGCCCCCCATGAGGAATTTTTTGCCATACAAAATGTATATTCTTCACTACATTATCACACACACGTATACATATATATGAGTTGTAGTAGTCGTACCCCCCCCCCCTGAAAAATTTCTGGCTACACCCCTGTACGCATGTGTAGACCGAGCGCTTGCAGGGCCGGACCAAGGGGGTGTGCGAATATAGGCGACCGCCTAAGGCACCCCGTTCCTGGGCCATTTTTTTGCTATCACATTAAATCGAGCTTGGTACATGGTTGTGATATATCCCGAAAAAAGCCGAGAGATAAAGCTAATATGTACTAGCATGTTAAATTTCCCAAGTTGGGCATGCTAATGCCCAACTTGGGAAATTTAACTTGACGAGATTAGCATGCCCAACTTGGGAAATTTAACTTGACGCTTACATCTCTAATGTAAGCGTCATGCATAATTAGGAATTATTTGTAGTTGTTTTACAAAAGTGTTCCCAGGGATGACGTTTTGTAGACGGTAAGCAGAATGAAAAGGAAAGGTGGCTTTAGTTTATTTCCATTGATTTTTTTGTAAAACCTTTCTGTGCATGTATATGCATAGGTAAAACATTTCTGTTGGAAAGTATTTTAGAAGCAATATCTTTTGTGCAACTCCTGTTCTTGTTGTAACTTTCTTAGCGAGGAGGAAAACAAAAAGTGGGCAAGTGATGAAGACAATGCCTTTGATTGCGGTGGAGTGAGGCTGATGTTTGACAAGACTTTGGGCTACTACAGCCTTCCGTGCGACCAAGAACGACTCTACTTTCTTTGCGAAGTCAGGAAAGGAGAATGTAAGTAGATAATAATCGGTTGAAACTGAAACAGATTTCATTTATATGCTTTACTACCAAATCCGAAAATATCCTAGAGACAAAATTTTAGTTTAATAATCAGAGGCGTAGCCAAGGGGGGGGGGGGTTAGGGGGGTCATAACCCCCCCCATGAGGAATTTTTTGCCATACAAAATGTATATTCTTCACTACATTATCACACACACGTATACATTAGAGATGAGACGGGCTCAGCCCGAGCCCGAAAGCCCGAGCCCGAGCCCGGGCCCGAACCGGGCTCGGGCTCTGTAATTCACAATTGTGTTCGGGCTCGGGCGGGCTCGGGCTCATGAAAAATTTCTCCTTTATTGAACATACTGCTTGAAATAGATTTTGAAAAGTGATTCATGAGGAAAATAAAAGTACTTATAAAAAGAAAAATAAATAAATAAACAAATAAAATTAGCGGCACGGGCGCCTAGAAGGTGCGTGAAGCTCTTTGGGTATTTTAGAACGGCGGTTTATATTCCTTAATTAGTCACGAGATCCGACATTTTTTGATAAAGGACGGATACAAAAAATTAGAAAGTGCATTCGGAGTTTGCAACTATATTTGTCTTTAATTTGCACAAACGGCAAAATTTATTGTATTCTATCAATGAAGTAATTGAATTTTTTTAAAATCTTAACTGAAATTTCGGGCTCGGGCTCCGATTTAAATAATATTGCTCGGGCTCGGGCGGGCTCGGATGAAAAGTCCTCGGGCTCGGGCTTCAAAAAATGAGCCCGAACTCATCTCTAGTATACATATATATGAGTTGTAGTAGTCGTAACCCCCCCCCCCCCCATGAAAAATTTCTGGCTACGCCCCTGTTAATAATATATTATTTTTAGTCAAATGTTAGACACAATAGAATACAACTGTAGTGTTACATACAACCCAGTTAATATTCAGAAGAGTTTTTCAGTTTTTTTTTTTTGGGGGGGGGAGAGGGGTGGGGTTAAAATATATTTGTAATTGAATTTTCTTTATATAATGCAAAGTGCTGCCCCGCCCAGGGGGTGTAGTCAAGAACCATTCTTTCACGCCTTGGGGTCCGAGTTCGAATCCCGGCTTGGGCACAGATGTTAATTTGTCAGTCCTTTCACAGGGGGTAACACTGGCCGCCCACTGGGTGCTCCCATAATAAAATGGCCATTAATGCGGACCTTAGTAGTATCAAAATGCTTGATGAGCAAATGCCCACCCATTGGAGGGGGTGTAAAGTACTGCATTAGCTACTTATATAATACACTAACGTATGCGGTACCAAAATCGACGATATTTCCACGATGCGAACGGCAATAACTAGATGTAAACATCAGTGCAATAACAAAAACGCATGTGCAAAATTCCAAATTAACAGTTCAATGACGTCAAATCGAGCCAGCGTATGCCACGTAGTAGCTAGATTACAAAATGACAATAATGGATACACAAAAATGCAAGATCTTTCGGATTTTTTCTCAGCTTTAAAATATCGATTTTACAATACTTGGCGCATTCAGCGCCAACTAAAATATGTCATCATGCATTGGACTAAAGCGCATTTTATCCATTTCCTGTTTCAACATCGGCTTTTATGATGACACCCAAAATGTATAGCAACCCTAACCTAAATAAATTTAATGACAAATACTGTAAAACCTCGACACAAGAATATCTAAGGGACCTAATAAAATTATCGTTCTAGAGAGATCAGGGGCGTAGACAGAAATTTTTCATGGGGGGCGTTACGACTACTGCAACTCACATATATGCATACATGCGTGTGATAAGGGAGTGAAGAATATACGTTTTGTATGGGAAAAAATTCCTCATGGGGGGGTTATGACCCACCTAACCCCCCCCCCCCCTTGGCTACGCCCCTGAGAGATATGTATCATTATATTGAGGAGAGATTATATTGTGCGGAAAATCTGCGGGACCGCAAAATTTTATCGTTATAGAGAGATTTATCTTTGTGTTAAATATCGTTATAGCGAGGTTTTACTGTACTGTCGGGGCGGCGAAGCTGGCAGCCCTGGCGACTCATATAAGAAAAATAAAATTTACAAATGTGTTGCAAATACAAAAGAAATATAAAGTACAACGGTCGAATATTATGATTTTAATTGGCGTCGCTGTCACTGAAAAGGTTTAATATGGTCTAAAAATCTATTGATGAAAAGTTTATTAGAAATAAATCTTCAATTTGACCTCTTTTACCTCTAGCAGTATTGTTTTATCCTTATTATTTAAAAATCACTGTTATCGTGTAAAATGTATTTTGATAGCTGAATTTTTAGTTCAGTAAAATGGCTTGAAAGTGCCATGAGTGTTGTTTTAATTCTTCTTGAGATTTATAGGTAACTCGGCACCTTAACATTTTTATTTTGCTATTATTAACTTTAAAAAATAATTTTTGTTTATTATTATTTGAATGTTAAACACATTTAACCTAACGTGTAGAAAAAAATTTAAATGGTCACAATTTCGCTACTAATTTTTAAATGTTACTCCTTTTTCATTATTTATTTATTTATTTATTTATTGCTTCAATTTTTATGTTTTAAATACTGAACAAATTTAAGGATAATATTTTGGATAATTGCATTAGTTTCAGAGAAAATAATGTACAGAAAAGTGGTGGAAATCTTCAATAATATGCAACATTTGAATTCTTAAAAAAAAAAAAAAAAAAAAAAAAAAAAAAAAAAATGTTTTTAAGGTATAGCTAATCCTATCCTTAAATCTCTTGCTTTATAAAATTCAAGTACAAGAATTTCTTCAACATTTAAAAGGAGGATAGAATTTCAGAAAACAATAAACATTAAACGGAGGTATATCCGATTAATTTTTAATCATTCATATAAGTTACTAAGAAGACATAGGTGTTCATATAAACAACGGAGCTTAGAATATTTCAATGTGTAAATCTAAAGATTGATAATCTAAAGATTAATCTAAAGATTGGTTTCCTCCGAAACTTAGCGTATATACGGATTAGGACCAGGCCCGTCGAGAGACAAACTCGGGCCCGGATGTTTGATATCTGCCCCCCCCCCCATTCACAGTTAAGAGAACAGAAGAAGTTATCACATTGTAAAATACAAATAAATACAAATAAACTGATTTTTTTTCACTATCTGGCATTTTCAAATTTTAGTTTAAAAAAGACGCTTTCATTAAATAGTTTAATGTTGGTCTTTATAATACGAATAATTGGATTTTTTCTTTACAAAATCAAAACTATTAAAAATTAGCTTTCCCCGCTTTTTTTGAGGCGAAAGTATCAATAATAATTTTATAGTTCTTTCGCTAGTGCCGACTCAATACAAGGAGTTCCTAAACTGGTAGTACGTGTTTGAGTCGAACAAGAGCGGTGGAAGTTTTTCATTCTCTTCAGTACACTGAAGGAATGCTCAGCACTAGCAAACGAAACGGGTAAGGTACAAAAAATATTCAAAGCTACGCAAATGTTTGGGAAAATGGCATCGAGATTCTGAGAAGAAATAGAGTTCAATAATCCAAATGGTGAAAGGCTCTTCGTAAAATTAGCGTCGTAGATGTTCTTTCATCTGCTAATTCTTGAGACGCATCTACATCATACTTTTCAATAAAATTCTCCGCAGATCTCCTGATAGATTTTTCGTCCATTGATGGAAACTGCCACAAGAAGGGAAAAGTATCATTCATGTCTCTCATCGAAACGAATCTGTGATAATAAGAAGTGTAAAAGGGTAAGTAAACTCACCGCAAACAACTGAAAAATCCACATTCCGGGTGCAATTCTGAATAATTTTATTAAGAACATTTCGGGGATGAATGAATTTTTACGCGCTTGGAAATTATCAAGTTTGCACCTGCCGGCCTGAAGTTGTCATGGTGATTCCCCGGGTATGAGAGCACAAAGAATGGTGCGTTTGCCCCCCTCCCCTCCCCCCCCCAAAAAAATAAATAAAAGAGCGTACTTGACGTCAGCAATCCAGTTTCGTTTAGGACCTCGTCTCGTCTTTACTTATTACAGTCGGTGTTGGTTTTCGCGAATTCTATTTCTGTCTATACGGAAATTTTTTTTGAAAGTTAAATCCCGGGGCTCCAGAAAACACGGGCCCGGGGGAATCCCCTCTTCCCCCCCCCTCTCGACAGGCCTGATTAGGACCTCTTAAAAAGACCCCCAAGGAGGGCACCCCGCCCATCAGCCTAGATCCCACGCGCAGTAATTAGTCGTAATCCCACAACAACAACTCAAGATTCATATTTTCATTAAACTAGCCACCAAGGCTGCAAGCTTCGCCACTCCATACCTTACTGTCTATATGCTCTGTGCAGTTTGGGCCAAATTATCGGAATCATTTCAACGAAAATCATGTTACTTTGTTTTAACACTGTTTGTCATTAAATTTATTTAGGTTGGGGTTGCTAAAAATTTGGGTGTCATGATAAAAGCTGATGGTGTGCATGGGGGCAAAGCCAAGCACTAACATTGCAAGATGTAATGAAGATATAATTGGTGACATTTCCATTCATAAAATTATTATAAAAATACTGTATTGGGTGAAAACGTGTTGTACAATTTCCTACAGAAATGCTTCTTAATTCCATAAGCTACGGGGTTAATGTGCCAAAGTTAACAACCTGGTTTTTTATAGTACGGTTGTATTATTTAAAACGTATCATTGGTTACAAAAATATAAAAGAAACAGGAAATGGCTAAAATATGCCTTGCCTAAAGTGACCATTTTTTCTGAACTGAAAATCGGCACACTTCAAAACCGCAGAATCGTGAGGGATAAAAATTTATCCCGCCCCTCCTCCCCTCCCCAAGATTTTTTTTTCTACACATAATTTGATTTTCTACTTTTATGAGAAAAATAGTTTGAAAAATATAGCGAACTAGCTGAAGTACCCGTTCTTCGCACGGGAATGAATGGACTTTTTGATATTAATATTTGTTGTGATTACTATTTATTGTAATAAAGAGATATAGCAAAATGGATATCGCGTTATATTGTGTTCAATAATCATGCATACTGAATTTCAAGGCAATCGTTTTAACTGTGCAGAAGGCGATGCGACGTAGCACAATCTAGTGGCGAGTTTTAGCAAAACGGATACGGCAAAAATATTCTTCGCATTCAGATATCGATGTATACGAATTTTCATGACGATCGGCTGAATAGTCTTGAAGTTCATGTGTTGACGCGACATCTAGTGTCAAGTTATAGGAAAATGGATCGTGCCAAACTCTTCCCCGTGTACAAATATCTATGTATACCTATTTTCATAGCGATCATTCGCACAGTCAAGAAGTGATACACTGCAGGGCCATTTAGTGGTTAATTAAAGTAATGATTTGCTACAGCGCCGTCATGTGGCGAGTTATAGCAAAATGGATAACGCCAAAATATTCTCATTGTTCAAATAGCTATGTATACTGATTTTCATAGCCACCGTTTGAATGGTCAAAAATTTGGCCTGCTGCAGCGTCATCTAGTGGTGAGTTAAAATAATAATGCATTGCAGTGTCATCTAGTGGCGAGTAACATCAAAAGTAACGCAGTTAGAATATATTCTTCGTGCTCAAATGTGTAAGTATAAAAAATTTTATGCCGATCGGTCGAACGGTATAGAAGTTGATGCTTTGCAGCGCCATTTAGCGGCAAGTTACAGCAAAATGGATAGTGAAAAATATTCTCCGTGTTCTAATATTCGCGTGTACCAAATTTCATCGAAATTGGTTGGACGATATTCGCATAGCAAACGGCTAAACGGAATAGAATTCGACGTTCTGCTGCGCCACCTAGTGAAAAGTTAGAGGAAAACGGATAGCATAAAAACCTTCTCCATTATAAAAGACTTAGGTGAACCAAATTTCATGGTGATCGGTGAAACGGTGCTGGAGTTTTTCAACCTCCTACACACATACCAACATTCATTTTTATCTATAACCAGTCTTATTATACGTATATACCAGTCTCAAGTAAAATTCAGTTTCAAATCTAAGCCTCGCCAAAGTGCCAGCATACGCCATTTTGCAAGAGTTTTTTCAGGGAATCATTCGAAGCATTGCCTTAGCAGCAATCAAAATGGGAAATGGTTCGACCGCCAGGCATTTATTTGAAAAGTGGAATCCCTTAATACAGCCGCATTTTTTAAATTATCAACTATACCATGTTTTATTCATCGTTACCTCGATGTACTAAATGCGAAGATTTCAATTTTCTGAAATTTGGCGGATTTCCCCCAAGTTAAATCAATGTACTCAATTGGCGAGAATTCTGAAGCTACATCGCCCTAATAACCCCTAATGCCCTAATAACTGCCCTAATAACTGCATTAGTTCTGCACGGATAGTTAAAATTTAATGCTGTATTCTAAGAAAACCTATACACTTGTTTTCAAAAATGCTATTCCCTTAAGCTCTCGGTAAATTGCGCCAAAAAGCCTAAAACTGTGCAAACCGCTAGAACTCACTCTCTAAAAATCGGCCTAGCAGCCATTTTTTTTTTCGCCAAACTAAAAAAAATTACATATTAGTCTTGGATATCTTCGATCCTCATTGTTTTGCGTATAAAACATTTCATTCCTGCTCTCATTTCTTATGCGCACACGATATTATAATTAAAAAAATAACCTAAAAAAATAAACTAAAAAAATCATTATTATTCTTTTATTTTTACTTTAAGAATTTAAAACATTTTATTCGGCAAAATCGCCACACATGGCAACCAAGATGCTTATTTCACACACTTTTTTCACTACAGGGGTTAATATTACGTAAAGCTTTCTGCGTGGAGAACATAAAAAATCTCTTAAATTCCGGGAACGGAAATAAAGTGGAGTTTCAAAGTTTTAAAGTGGACTATCATTTATTCTATATTATTTTACATATCTGTGTAAAATTTCAGGCTGACAGGTCCATTTTTGTGGAATTGTATACTACCCAAATCAACAAATTGACAAACAGAATTTCATTTTTATTTATAAGATAACCTACGCTTGTTTTTAAAAATACCCTCTCATTAAATTGCGCCAAGCGCTAGAATCATAGAAAATCTGACACACTTTCAGATTTTTAAATACGCACTAAAGTGCTATATATAAAAAGAGTTATAATCCATGGGTCTTCCCTATTTTCGTTCCTTCTTTCATTAAGTTGGAAAGTGTATCATTATTCATGAGTGTGATTAAACAAAATTAAAATTGATATTTCTAACATCCTTTTTTCTGGATGTAATACATTAGATGCAGAAAAGCTGCTCAGAAAAATGCACAATTCCAACTGAATGAAAATTTCAAAAACTTATACGCAGGTGTATTCATAACCCAAATAGCAGACGATTAAATTACGATAAATAGCGCCAAGCGTTAGAATCCTCCTCAAAATCGTGAGAATGCTGAAGATAGATCGCTTGAAATCCCTTAATAACTGCATTATTTTCGCACGGATCATTAAAATTTAACGCTGTATTCTAATATAACCTTTGCACTTGTTTTCAAAAATCCGTTTCCTTAAGCTCTCAGTAAATTGCGCCTAGCCGGAAACTGTGCAAACCGCTAGAACTCACTTTCTCGGCATTTGAGCCATTTTATTTTTTCGCCAAACTAAAAAATTTTAACATATTAGCCTCGGAAATCTTCAATTCTTATTGTTTTGCGTATAAAACATTTCATTCCTGCTCCGATTTCCCATGCACACGATATTATAATTAAAAAAAATATAACCTTACGAATATAAACTAACAAAAAAAATCATTATTATTCTTTTATTTTTACTTTGAGAATTTAAAACATCTTATTCGGGAAAATCGCCACACATGGCAACCACGATCCTTATTTCACTACAGGGGTTACAATTACGGAAAGCTTTTTGCGTGGAGGACATAAAAAATCTCTTAAATTCCGGGAACGGGTGGACTTTCAAAGTTTTAAAGTGGACTATGATTTATTCTATATTATTTTACATATCTGTGCAAAATTTCAGGCTGATAGGTCCATTTTTGTGGATTTGTATACAACTCAAATCCACAAACAAACAAACAAATAAACAAACAAACAAACAAACAAACAAACAAACAGAATTTCATTTTTATTTATAAGATATACAAATAAAATAGGCCTATTATATAAACTTGGGTTTTAAATAATTTTATTGTTAATTTTTGGATAAATTTCCAAAATAGTTTGCTTTCTAACAAAAACTATAGAATCACCATCTATTGATTATAGGTATGTATTAATACATATAGAACAATCATTTTCATCAATAAAAGAAAACTGGTGTTAAATACAAGTAACAAAAAACTTTGTCAAATAACACAATCATTTTCATGTGAATTTATTCCCAATTTATTTATTTATTTTTCTTAAAGCAGGACTTTGCCGGGTCAGGAATGGAAAAACAGGACATTTTAGGGTTGTGTGGGGGCAGCAGGACATAAGGGTAAAAAATCAGGACTGTCCCGCCAAAAGCAGGATGTCTGGTCACTTTAGCCTTGACTGCAAGGCAATTTTTTTTTTAATGTGAGAAAAATGCTAGGTGAAAAGATCCGAAAGATTTTGCTCTTTTGCGATTGCATTGTTATTTTGTAATCTAGCTCGTTAGCGTGTTATATTATTATATATTATCGTTAGCGTATTATATAAGTAGATTTTTTTTTTTGTGGGGGTGGTGTGCTGAGACCCTTAAAGCTATTTTTGTTTATTTCAAAAATTCCTTGCGCCTTCTCTTAACCTATTAACTACCAGTTGCGTTTTTTAAATTTTAGCTAATTCCAACAGTGGTGAAGATAATCCCAATGTAGGTATGTATGGTAATTGATAGCATAAATAATTTTTTGTTTTTGGTGATGTTGCATACTAAGTGTGGCTACTTTAATTTTTTCGCTAGCTACTTTGATTAAAGGCAGGGAATACTAAGCTATCGGCTCTTTCCTAAACTTGATTTGGATCTATATGCTTTAGTTATGCACATTTGATGCTTTTGGATATTATTTGTGAAAAAAGCTTTAATCGTTGTTTTTTCCGTGTGATTTTTATTTACTAGATAGTTGTTTAATGCTATTATAATTTTTTTTCGCATTTTTAAGTTGCTTTTCAGATTTAAGAAGTGTTGTTTGCAGCAGTGTGATGAGAGGTAACCTTAAGGATAGATCACTTTTATGAGAATGAATCAGAGAATGGAATACATGTGCAATGTATGTTGATAGTGTATTGATTGTCTGATATTGTGTGCCTCATCTGTTGCTGATGTATGAGAGGTAGTTTCATTTAAAAAGTTCTCTTCTAAATTTAGTATAATAAATTATGGTACTCAAAATACATCTGATTTTAATCTACAGAAAATTTTCAAGCAAGCAATACCGTAGCTAGTAAGAAATTTCCGGGGGTGGGGCGAACTCAAGTTTTATACTTCAATGTGGCAGGTTTTTAATACCGTTTTACAAATAGTCCAATACATATATGTTCCTGAAAGTATCGGGGGGGGGCGCTACGTCCTTGCAAATCAGTTTTAAACAGTAACTCCGATCATTTTTATATTATTATAAAAACTATGAGAATATAAGCATCATACTCTTTAAATTATCGAGTAACAGCATGTTATAGGAAAATGAAATTAAAACGAATTATCAGATTTCAAGGGAGAAAAACACTAATTGGAAATTCTTTCACTGTTTCAAGCAAAAAGAATAATGTTAAGAGATGGATTTTTGAATTAATTTTAGAAAAGTCTAATTTTTAATACAGAAGAAATTTAAACTACAATTTAAAGCAATTGTTCCAAAAATCTTATTCATGAAATAGATTGAAGGCACATACCTATTTTTTTAAACTAGGTATTTTATTTATTTATTTTTTATAGATATTAACTTTATAAATCTCATAAAGTAAAAAAAAAAGCTAAATTACTTTTTTATGCATTGAAAGGATAATGAAAGAAAAATGTTGCATGTTTTAATTCTTTTATAAACTAACTTTTCCTTCGTTTTGAATATGCGACTCATTAAATATATATATATATATATATATATATATATATATATATATAAAATAAAATATCGCGTATTAAATTCCGAACTTTAATTAGACTGTGCAAAACTTCTTTTACTATTATTTTTATCGTTAATTAATCTAAATATAAATACGCTTTTTATGCACGGTAATAATATCCAACCTTTAAACCCAATTTATGTATATAGTGTTGCAATTTATTATTCTTTAAAGCAGCTAGAAAACTTTTTAAGTGTGAATAGCAGAAGAAATGGTGTGAAAGAATAGTTTTTTTATATTTCAGTGTGTTTATGATGGTTGTTCATTAAGTCATTTGTGTATTTGTATAATTTGTAATAAATTGTAGAAATGTAATATAATAGTTAAAAACTTGTATTGTTAATTAGTATTTTTCTGGTATTGTTAATTAGTATCTTCATGTACTACGTAAGCTGTGTATTGTGAAAAAACACTGAAAAAACACTCAAAATACTGGTGTTAAACGATAAAGTAATTAAAAAACTTTGTAAAAAAACACACATATGTGTGTTTTTTACAAAGTTTTTTAATTACTTTATCTGTGTATTGTATATTCTTTTGTAAATCACGTCAGTAAATCACGTGGAGTCACGTGCCATATTTGTACAAAAATAAAGTTCGATGTTTGTTTTATTAGAAGAAATATTTGTATGAGTTCAATAAAATATTTCATGACTGAAAATAAAACTTTTCTCATTTTTAGTGTAATTTTAATTTGTTTTCTTTCCAAAACACACGCAATTTGCATATAGATATCAAATAAACTGTACTCTGATTGCATTTAGTTTAGATATTTTAGTCTGTAGATTTAAAAAAAAAAAAAAAACCTAAAATTTTTACGAGTGTTTGCTATTTTTTAATTAAAAGAAGTTGACTTTCAACGGGGCGGTAATGATATCGACAGTTAAATTGTGCTAAAAAAAAAAAAAAAAAAACCCTACTGCATCTTTTCATGTAAATGCGGGTGCAAAAAATGATCATTTTGTTAATGCGGAATGCTGGGAGGTTTTTTTCAGCTTACTCAGGGTTTAAAAAATGCTCTAAGTATGACTACAAAACTGGTGTAGCGGATACAGATTTTTTTGGGAGGGTCGGGGATTGGAGAGAGGGGGGAGGTGTTAAAATAAGAAAAATAAAATAGTGCTTTAATGCATTTCGCTCTAGTGTACATTCTCTTTAGGTTAAATAAGTTTTTTTTAGCACTAGGGAGCTATTTCGCTCAATCCCAGATTTTTACCTACGCACTTTTGTCTACGCGATCTTGTAGACATGAATTTTTCAAATGTGCTTCCGAGATATCGTGGAGGGGTGGGGTGTTGATAAAATGTTGAAAATAGCACAAGGTGTGCAATTTTTGATAAATTATCGCTGAATTTGGTGCCAAAACGCGACAATTTATTATAAAGGAGGAGTATAGTTAGAAAATGCCCGGCGAAGATTGTAAAATAGTTTTAGTGGGCAATTTTAATATAGATTTCAATTGCGAAGAAATGTTTTATGGAACAGAGAAGACAAGTACGGTACACTCATAGATTATGATACACTTTCCAAATGGTATTTATAAAGGTGATGTATAGTTTGACTATGCCTGGAGAAAATTGTTAAACAATTTTGGTAGGCGATTTTAGTATAGATTTCAATTCCGAAGAAGGGTTTTATGGAACAAGGAAGGTAAAAACGGCACACTCATTGATTATGATGCCCATTCCAAACGGTATTTATTCAAAATGGCAGAGGATAATTGGAATATGCTTGGCGAAGGCTGTAAAACAGTTTTAGTGGGTGATTTTAAGATAGATTTCGGTTCCAAAGATGCGTTTTATGGAACAAGAAAGACAAACACGTCACACTCATGGATTACGATGCCCATTCCAAACAGTATTATTTAAAATGGTGAAGTATAGTTGGAATATGCCTGGCGAAGACTGTCGAACAGTTTTAGTAGGCAATTTTAAGATAAATTTCGATTCCAAAGATAGTTTTATGAAACAAAGAATAAATATACTGCACACTCATGAATAATGAATATCTGAAAATATTATTGAAGAAATACCTCTTCTATTACTCTGGAGTGAAAATAATATTACTAATGACCTGTATGGAAATATTTCCAAAAACATACTCTCAGATAGCACATTGAAGTCAGTTATATTAGAACCTAAAATGATGATTGAAAATTTGTTAATACTGACTTAATCGAATATTTGATGAATAGAGAACATATCACCATAGCTACGATAAAATGATTTGCTATGATGACAACGAAATCAATAACTATCAAGTAGAGTTTTTGAATTCTTTGACTATGAGTTGTTTGGGTTTTTTAACACTTTCCAACGAGGTTAAAAATTTTTATGATTTCGGTTTGTCTGTCTGTCCGTCCGTCTGTGCTCTAACTCTCCTAAATACGCACCAATTTTGACGAAATTTATATATGTTATTCTTATCTACTGTACCATGTACCCTATTGAAAATGGTCTATGTAGCATTTATAGTTTTTCTACAGGAACACTCAAAATACTCCCAAAACATTGCGTTCTATGGAAAGTTATTCTTTAAAGCGTATTATCCGTACTATATGGTTACGCTGTTCCCTGATTCAGGGGCGTAGTCAAGGGTCGGGTTAGGGGGTCATATCCCCCCATGAGGAATTTTTTGCCAAACAAAATGTAAATTCTTCACTCCCTCATCACACACATGTATGCATATATATGAGTTGCAGTAGTCGTAACCGCCCCCCCCCCATGAAGAATTTCTGGCTACGCCCCTGCCCTGACTCAATATAAAACTCATTTCCTACATTACGGCAAAATGCTTACAAAATTAAGCACTAAAAAGCCTAATAACATCCACACCGTTTGCACGATCCGCTTGAAATTTTTCATATAATATGTACAAAAATATAGAAAACAATCTGCGCTACTTTAAAAATCTGAAAATCCACCCATTCCCTCATTTTTAAGAGATTTTCCGCTATTTTCAGCTTCATTTTATTTCCGAGAGTAAAAAAAAAAAAAAAACGTTAATCATTTGAGTTACAAAATTAGCTGTTGCAGCTGAGAATGACGTCATATTGACGTCACAATTATCAGGATTTTTCCAGATTTGAGAGTTTAATTTTTTTCACTTCATCAGGATTACCAAGCCATATTATAGGAGTGGTCACTTTCCATATCTGCTTGCTTAAGTTTTTGGTACCCAAACTAAGTTATATAATGTAAACATTGGAATTTTGGTAATTTGCAGCGATCCTAGCTGTAAAGGAATAAAACATTTCCTGCGTTGACTGCTAACGCATTTTATATGTTTTTAATTTTGCAACCTAGCATGTGAACGAGATTATGAACGCCAGCTCTAAATTTTAACACTTTGCCGTCCGCATGTCTTGTAAAAATTTCTTCGCTTGGCGCCGGGTTTGGGTCGCCCCAACGGTTTTCGTGCAATAGACTAGTTTCTGACCTTCTGTCATGGACTTAGATTCAGAAGGCGTTCCATCAGCAATGCTGTTCCGTTCGCGAAAACGGATCTAACGCCGATTCGGTCGATAGATGGCACTGTTGCACCATCTAGCAGGCCTTTAGCATAGTATTTCTATGAAAGAGTTTGCGTTTTTATTTTTAAATTAGTAGTTCAATTTATTTTTCAATTTGAAATGTCCTTTTCCAGGTATTGAGCATGTTGTGAGCATTTAGACAGCGTGAAAATTTATATTCACTAAGCCAGCTAGTTCCCATACAGCACATAAGCTTGACATTTCTTTGAATTTGACGTATTAATACAAACTTGACAGTTCAATTCATTTTAAGCTTGCAGCAAGCTTGGAGAAGTCATTTGAACTGTCAAGCTTGAATACAACTTGATTACTGCTTGATTTGGAAAGCCAACAATCATATAACAACCATCATTCACATCCACATAACAAATAATTTATCATCAGTCATAAATGTACTTGACCGTAGAATTTAAAAAAATGATTCTATATTTCCAAATATGGAAATTCTTCAAAATAATATACAATTATACTACGAAATTGATTTCAAAATCAGTCGTTTGTCTCGATTTTGGCCAGTATTGCCCAACATGAGTGTCGCGATATTGAAAGTTTTAAAACGTGTGCTGCTTTTGAGTTTATATTATGCTTATTTCCCTATCTGTAGAATTTATAAATCTCACATAACATTATTTTAATTTTGATTCATCCCATGGAAAAATAAAAGAAACAGATCTTCATCGGCTACTGATCGATCTCGCCAGAAAACGACGTGACAACCATAACAGTCACTTCAAATTTTAGTCATACCAGTGCGAGGCAGATTGGCTGAACGGTTAGGACGCTGGCTTCCCAACCCTTAGGTCCCGAGTTCGATCGCAGACGCTTGCTGGAAACAGATTAAAAAAACTTGAAATTTCAGCATAGAGGGAAAATGCGTGGAAAAATAAAATATGTGGGGCGAGTTCGC
The DNA here is from genome assembly GCA_038373885.1 of Cheiracanthium punctorium. Lineage (NCBI taxonomy): Eukaryota > Metazoa > Arthropoda > Arachnida > Araneae > Cheiracanthiidae > Cheiracanthium > Cheiracanthium punctorium. The sequence continues at coordinate 157,741 of JAWZYV010012162.1, forward strand.
CGACGGGCATTTAGGAATTTTTTTTTAGGAAAATTTTTTAAGCTTGAAATTAAGCTTGCTATGTCAAACTTAATGCAAGCTGGGCAAGTGTAAACTTGAACACTTGATTCAAGCTTGCATTAAGCTTACATTCAAGTTAATTCAAGTTTATTGACTTGATAAATCAAGCTTGCTGCAAGTTTGTTGTGCTGTCTGGGTAGTGTCAAGCTATCATTAACATATTTAGTAATTTGTGCTAATACCTCTGATGATGAATAAATTTTCCACATTAGTAGTAAAAATAATTATTTTTCTGGAAAATGTGTACGGTAATGATGATAATAATTAATGGAAAAGTAAAATAAAATGTATGATTTAAGTATTTTGCAAAAATAAAGGTTATTATTTTAAAAAATAATGTAGGGAAATGGAATATAAAATTAACCTCTTTTTGGTAACAACGATGAAATTTAAAAATTTATGTATTCTAAAAAATTCTTAGTTACAAATGACTTGCTAACACTTTGCCGTGCGCAAAGTGTTGTGAAGTGGAAGTTTCTTCGCTTGGCGGCCGCACCACTAATCAGAGGCGCCGACTTTACAAAATTTCTGTGGGTGCCCTAAAAGTCCGTGGGGGGGGGGGGTAACAAAATGTTGAAAGTCGCACAAGGTGGTTTGTAATTTTTGATAAAGGATCGCTAAGTTTGGTGCCAAAACGTGACAATTTATTTTAAAGGGGGAGTACAGTTGGAATGTACTTGGCTAAGATTGTAAAATAGTTTTAGTAGGTGATTTTAAGATAGATTTCGATTCCGAAGATGGGTTTTTATGGAACAAAGAAGAAAAATACGGCACACTCATGAATAACGATACACTTTCCAACCTTATGGAATCTTTTCCTATAACTATTTGCTTCCTTGCTCGTAACAACTCAATCATTTGACTTTTCGTGCACATTTTTACCAGTGGGAAATGGGTAATACAAATAGTCATTTTAGCTCCACATAAAATATCCAATATCTGAGGGTATAGATCGAAGAAACGATATCTGTCTCACGGTTTTGGTACACAAATTAAAATAAACTAACTGCACCAAGGATTCGAAAAAATTCAGGATAATTCTTTACAAGCTGCACTACACACTGCAATAAATGCGAAAACTTTCATGAAACTTTCAGAAAAAAATCTTAAATGTGGAACTGCACAGCAAAATATTTCTAAGAGTGGCCATTCTGCAAAAAATTTTCGTTTATTCGGGTGTCTAGTAGAGCTTGTGAACCTACATCCTAAAAATTGTGAAGTGCTTGAGATAATTAGTGTTCTTTTTTGTATTTATATACCAAAATTGCGTGTTTTTTCCCAGCGCTGAAGGTGACATTCAAAGTTTAATTTAAATGAATAGTGTGAATTTTGGTATCCGATTATCTGTACTACGGTGAAGCAACGCTGGGCATAGAATGAAAGTCTCCACCGTTTTGTGTCTTAGTAACGATAACAGCAAAGCAGTTAAAATCAAGATTCTTTTTAAAGTAATGAAGTATTTCTGATGAAATACCCTTCTTTTAGAAAAATCTGCTTGTGCTGGAGTCACCTTAAATTTGTTTGCCTTACGCAAATTCTCTGTCAAAATTCGAGAATTCCTGGGCGCACACCCCCTTTGCCCTTGTAATAAATCAGACCCGAAAGAGGTGTATTACACTATTTCACTTTTTTTTTTTTTTACTTTTAGCTATAGAATTTTGATTGGTTTTAACTAATCATTATAAATTTCAAAGCAAAAGTAAAGTGTATTGGGGGGGGGGGGGAACATGCAACAATAATATCACAATCGGTCAAATTTCTTGTCATGCAAATGGAAATTTTGTATAAAAAGTGATTCAGTTTTCGAATGTAACAATTCACGATCAATGTTATTCTTGTTTAATCTCTCTCATCCCTGTGTGAAATCCCCAGAGTTTTCAAAAAATGTTATTCATAGTATTGTTTCTCAGCTCATTCATTTCCTGTATTTTTTTTTTTTTTTTTTTTTTTTTTTTACATTTTTGTACCCCTGTAAACAGCTGCAGCTAAGCCTTAACTATTTTCTTTTCTTTTTTTCCCCAACAAATTAAAAAAATTACAAACATTATACCTTTAAAATTAAACTAGATAATTTCCTCAGAATGAATTAATGCAACGTTTTCTATGTTGAAATGTGTGTAGGACCACATAAAAAAGATTGGTAACTATTTAAATGCAAACAGAAAAATAAAGCAGAACAAAAAAAGTTGTTTATCTTAGAGTTAATAATTATTCAAAAAGTATTTTTAATTGTAGGCCATATAACATCCAGGCATGATTTTGAGCATCCTCCTGAAGTAGAGCTATTTTACCCTCTACCATTATGTGTTCAAATTTGCAAAATTACGAGAGACATACCTTTCAGTAATGTGTGTTCATGCGCCCATGATTTCAGTATAATTTTACAAAAACAGCATTGGGCTAGATCAAAGCAAATAGTACCTAATTCCGCTTTGTTAAACAAGAACAAAAATTGAACAAAATATTCGCAGAAAATGAAACAGAAGGCATCTCGAAATGTTAGTGTGGACGACAGTCTGTTCCATCCTTTTCAATAAATAACTGAGCACTAAAATCATTCAAAAATAAGAAAAGGAAATTGAGACTTTAGAAGAAAGTGACAAACCTTTATACCTTAGAAGCCTCGCCTCAGTCTCATTCAATTAACACCAAAGCGCCGACACTTTTTGATGAATGGGCATCTTTTTTTGTTCCAGAGACATACAAAGTGTTGTATATTAGGTGCTTGTAAACGGTGTGCGGAAAAAACGCGAACGGAAAAAACGCGAACGGTAAAAACGCCCACGGAAAAAACGCCAACCGGAAAAAACGCGAACGGTAAAAACGCGAACGGAAAAAACGCCAAACGGAAAAAACGCGAACGGTAAAAACGCCAACATGATTCATTTAACATATGAACTATAGGCGTAGCGTCGGTTGGGGGGGCACATGTTTGAAATTTTAAAGAAACTTTTCTTTTCTGCTCTAAAATTTCGATATGTGACCCCCTCAAATGTTTCCTGTGCACCCCCCAAAATTTCAGTAGGTCTGCAGCAGTGATGAGCCTTCCTTAGGAAGCTATTGTTAATAGGTTTTCCTAAGAGTGCAATACATATGAACCATAGGCGTAGGGTCGAAGAGGGGGGGGCACAGGGGGGCTGTATCCCCCTTTCCTCCCACTTCGTCTAAAAATTTTTAAACGGACGTTTGTTTTAAAATTTAAAAGAAATTTCCTTTTCTGCTCTTAAATTCGACATGTGACCCCCTCAAATCTTCATGTGACCCTCCAAATTTTCAGTTGGTCTGGGAGCGGTGATAATCCTTGTCTAAAAACGCTATTGTTATCAGGTTTTCTAAGCATATTGTACATAGAACTATCGCAATCGGGAGAGGGGGTTACAGGGGGGGTGTCCCCTCTGTCCCCAAATCTTTTTATTTTAAACATTTGTTTGAAGGGTCGTTTTAACCGTTCCACTTACAAATGCAAAAAGAAACTCCAGTCTGTGACTTGAGAGAATATTTGTTTTTCTTACAAAAAAAAAAAAAAAAAAAAAAAAACTTTTCACTGTCAGACTAGCTTAATTGAACAAGGTTATTTTTTAAGCGATTCGTTTAAACAATTTTTCTCATTCCCAATAGGTTGCGGTTTTAAATTCTTTCTAAATACTAGGTTTTCTTTAAAATATTTATTTATTTATTTTTATTTATAATGCAATGCAAAGTATTTTATGCAAAAATGTTTTATTCGTTGAGCGAAAGTGAATGGTATTTTCCCTTTTCTTAATAATACTCTCACAGTTTTACATCAAGTTATATTAATTGTAATAATAGATTTATTGCATCTTTTTTTTTTCTTGCTGTATTTTATTCATATATGAATAGTTCAATATTTGATAAGTTATCCTTCTAAATATTTATACTTTATCAGTCTTGCGTATTTCAGCAAGTTTTTTTCCCGTTTATCTTAAAAGTTTAATAAGCTGTAAGTTTTATAAAGAAGAGAGCTTTATAAGATATAAATTTATCTAATAAAAATTTTAAAAAAAGTTAATCAAGTACCTTTCACATTGTAGAATAAATAATTTTTACTAATTTCATCACAATTAGTAAAAGACTAATGTATAGGTATAGGGTTCTGGCTTACCGCGCGGCCATTTTCTCCATCTGTAATCTGAATTCGGGTTAGGACCCCTCAAAAAGTCCTCCACCCAAGGCATGTCTAAATTAAGCAGTCAATCCTTGTGTAGAAGGGGCCGTGGTAGCCCAGTGGTTAAGGCGCTGGACTCGTAACCGGAAGGTTGTGGGTTCGATACCGGCGTACCACTAAAGACCACCGTGTACATGCGGCGTACGTGCACGTTAAATCCGTGGTTCCGAAAGTCCTCTCGGCGGTCGCTAGCAGTTTCCGAGGGGTGCCAATATTCAGACGTCCCCCACCTTCTGATGAGGTTCCAAATTCTGGCGGGAAATTACGGGAAGGACGTATATGTAGCTCTAAGCGACACATTCAGTGACGCGAGCTGACCTCTCCTGGCAAACAATCCTTGTGTAGATCTGCCACAAAACATAAATAACTTTCATGATAATTTACAGTGAAAGTAAAAAGTTTAATATATTTAATATTAAATAAAAATTATAATCACTTCCAAACACTGTTATCGAGGTTGTCCTAAAAACCCTGACCTATAGAGTTTCCTTCTTTAAATGTTGATCATAGACATATAGAATAAATTACATAGTTATTTTATGGTATCAAATAAAATTTTCTGAATATTAAATGTAAATAAATAGAAACATGTATTTTTTTATACAGCCCTCTTTCTTCTAAGAAGGCTTACAGATATGTTTAATCAAAGTTGGTGAGGGGCAATAAGCGTTGCTATATCAATAATAGCAAAAATATAATTATTAAAACTATTCTAACAAAACTAATTAACCATTAATTTTAATCAGTGTCATAAATAGCCAATATTTTATATTTTAAGAAATAAGTTTTAAATCATTTTTAAAAAGTTTCCTGTAAAAAAGGGTTTTTAGCATTTAGATATGAAAATTTGTTTGAAAAGTTACAATTACACTAACATTTAATTTGAAGAGTTTATTTTAAGTTGTTTTTATTAATTGTTGACTTATTAATATCATGACTTAATTAAAAAAAGCATTTCTAAAATAAGAGTATTCATGCTTAAAATGAATATTTTAAAAAACAAAAATGTGTATACATAAATATATGCTGATAAATCATTCATTATTCTAATAATTTAAAACCGAAAAGCTAACAAGATGAATCAGAATGAATTATGATGAATCAAAATAAAATCTTGCACTTATAAAAAGAAAGCCACTAAACATAAGCCATGGTTGGTAAGGAATAAACTGAAGGTCAGAATTTATTACAGAGAACGTGCATGTTAAAACGGTGTGATAGGATATTCTTTTTTAGATATCTTTTTTAGATAGGATATTCTTTTCTCTTAATATTTTGATTTTAATTTGTATATGTTTTAATGTCATTTATATAATTTATTACTGTTTAGATCACGTAAAACTAGGAAATAAAAATGATTTAAATACTCTAGCGGAGAAAAATCAAATGGTTACGAGTTTAAATTTCATTCAAATTTAAATAAATCGTTTGAAATCAATTGAGTTTCTATTTAACGCTAAAAATACCCTTTTAAATAATTTTGAATATTTTGTTTTTAAAAAAATCTCAATACAATGATTGTATCTTTCTCAACAGAATAATTGATATAAAAATTAATTTTTTAAACTGTGATAAAATATATTTATTACCGCACTCGCACAGCTTTTAAATGTTTTTCTGCATATAATATTCTTGAATGTAAAATCTGTGCAGTACGAACTTCAACCTAAAAAAAAACCTGTTTGTTCATCTTGCCTTAGGCGTTTTTCCGTACGCTATCTCCCATAGTCCCCGGTCCCCATTGTCCGGGGAATCTCCCCTATTTCTTCTTGGAAGGGACACGGCTTTCATGACCTTGACAAGTAGCTTGACTAGCTAAAAGCAATTAATTCCTTTTTATTTAATGTTGTAAATTTCCCTGATTAATATGAAGATATATGCTCTCAAAATATAAAAAGTGGCTCCTTTACTTCAAAAACAAAAGAATTTTCAGGCAGTCCAATATTTGATTAAATACCATTATCGTATTTATTACAAAACAAAATAAGTTCATGTCAATATTTAAATAAAAATTATTATTCTGAGGGGGGGGTATTCTTTTTTTCTGGTTCGCGTTTTCTCCGGTTCGCGTTTTTACCGTTCGCGTTTTTTCCGTTTGGCGTTTTTTCCGTTTGGCGTTTTTTCCGTTCGCGTTTTTACCGTTCGCGTTTTTTGCGTTTGGCGTTTTTTCCGTTCGCGTTTTCTCTATTTACAATAAAAACAATTAAACCTACTCACTTCGGAATCCTGAAGTAATATTATTAGAACTATCTCAAAACATTTCCATAATGGGAATGTCTTTCACCTAACTCCTGTGTTATCTTTCCCGCGTGAACTTCTGATTGTAGCCAGCGGCTTTGTCTCAAATTCCCCGTTTTCCGGTACTCTTGGGCTAACATAGTAACATAGTATCATTGTATTCATGCATTTTCCCATGGAAAATGAGGATTCTGGGATGAGGTCTGTTTGTGTGGGTCAGAAAGGGGGGGGCAGGCACAGTGGGCAAAGGCATTGCCTGTGGGGCTGTAGGGAGTCGCATTGTGAAAAAGCTTTGAATTTTAGAAAGACATTGTTTCCGTGGGCGCCAGATAGGAAGGCAAGTGGCAGTGGGGGATTGAGATTTGAGCCCGCCTAGTATAGTAAACATTTTTACAGCATACTGAACTTCTAAGTATTATTTTCGTGCTAAAATGTCTGAAAGTTAAGATGACCCCCATACACCTCTAAATTAGTACTCTTATGAGAAACTATTATAAAAATTATTATTATTTTAAGTAGACAAAAATATTACCTGTTTGGATTCCTTTTTTTTTTCCATGCACTTTTTAAAATTTTAGAGTATGTGCTAAGTTACTACTTATTGGAATTTTATTATAATTACTCCAGTTCCGAGGCACATAAGGGTGTATGCAGAAGAAACAAAATCTGCATAACGGTCTTAATACACAAATTAAAGTAGACTATCGCACCAAGGATTCTAAAAATTTAGGATGATTCTTTATAAGCTGCACTACATACCGAAATAAAGAATAACACTTCTTTAAAATTTTCGATTTTTAAGAATTTTTTCTAAAAGTTTCGTAAATGATACAGGTTTATTGTTTATTTCAGTGTATAGTGCAGTTTCTAAAACATACATCCTAAAAATTTGAAATATTTGACATAATTAATTTTTTTGAATCTATGTACCAAAATTTCATGTTTTTTTTTTTTTTTTTTTCCCGAACTACAGCGATAAGCTGAAAGTAGCTGTCATTTAGTTGCCTTTAAACAGGGTTTAATTTCTATCCAAAAAAGGGCAAGAGCCCTGATTTTTTGTATTGCAATTTACAAAATTAATTACCTAATTTAAGGTATTAAGTTAATTTTTGTTACCTCTGTATTAGTTTGCGATGTAATAAAATTAATATCAACAGAAACAATTACGATGGTAATTAAAAATTTAAATTTAGTGTAAAATTTCCCCGAGAAAAAAGAAGTAGTGGAGCTGCGCTCCCTCCCATGCAAATTAAGCACTTCCTTTAAATACATGCAAGTATTTAGCAAACACGAAAACTTTTCTGTGGGTGGTTAAGATCTGACATACTACATAAAAAAAACAACTGTCCCTCACTAAAATTTTATTTTCGAATTATGCAGTAGCAAAGCACTCGTCGTCATCAGTGGCGTGACTATACCGTTAGGGCCCGTAATGAATTCATTGGATAGGGTCCTTCCTCATTGTACAGAATCTCAACCAACATGTTGCAGTTCACTTTTTCTAGCTTTCTATTTGGGAAAGGCTCCCCCTCCGTTCGGGGGACCGTGGCTTTTGCCCGTTCTACCGCCCTATAGTTACGCCAGTGATTGTCTCATCGAAGTTTCTCATGCGCATCTAAATTATAAAGGACATGGGTGCTCATATAGGGAAGTAGGTGGGGGCTCGGGTCCCTCCCTCTAGCCGTCGGTATAGTGAACATTTTTATATTAGCTAACCTTTTTTTCACTATTTCAGTACTAAAATGTTTGAAAGCGCGATTGCCGATGACCTTACAAATGCCAGAAATAACCCCTCCCCCCCTCGTCTTAAAGTACTCATATGGACGTCCATGCCGAAGCACCCACATACATTTGGCCTCATTAAAGATTTTCTTTTAAACTTTTAAAATATCACACAACTAATAAGCAAATAAAGCATTTTAGTACTGAAATAATGCAAAAAGTTCCGTATGCTTTACAAATATTCATATTACGTAATGGCATAATTGGGGCGGGGGAGGTGAAACCCTCCTTGAGTGTACATCACTGTGTTGGGGTTATCAGACGATTGCTGGTGCTCAGCATCCAGCGTAATTTTTTTTACAAGCCCGAAGCACCCACATAAACGTCTTTTCCTAGCCCTTTCTGGGAACTTCAAATTATGACTTGGCACTAAAATTTCCTTGGGTGCTCCGCACCCACAGAATTTTTTCAGTGGGTGCTTGAGCCCCGGAGCACCCACGTAGTCGGCGCCACTGCCACTAATTAAGATTACTTCGAATGTCGTCGGCAGTTTTTGAGGTTATCGGGACATATGTGTTACCTGCAAAGTATGAAGTCCGGCACTCTATAGAATGCCTAAAACTAGCCGGCAATATATGAAATGATTAGTAGTTTGCACATTTCCTGGGCATTCTATAGAATGCCAAAGGAGAAACACAAAATATGAAATACATATCCGACTGTTTGTAAAATGTAATGAAATGTAATTTTAAATGTTATTCAAGATTTCCACGTTGCATATGTAGGTTAATTTTAATTTCTTGTTTTTTTATATGAAAATTTGTTTCCTTTAATGAGAAAGGCATTAGTATTGTTTCCTTCAACTTTCATTTTCTTTACGCACTATGAATAATTTTTTATAGCACTCTCGTAATTTTTTCAGAATAGCATTTGGATTTTTGAGGAATGCACGTATTGTACATGGAGATGTGTTAGTTGCACCGGGCGAAGGGAGAAAAGGGCGAATTGCACCGCGGATGAATTTAATCAAGGAACTAGTTGCACCAGAGCGCAGAGCCCCCTACAGATATTTCCGGACCCAGTGATGCTTTTTGGGGTCTCGCAAAGGGCCAGCGATAACATATTTTCGATAACAGCATTCAGTGGAATTAATTGCACTAATTACCGCCAGATGGCAGCAGGAGACATATATATATCACTGATTGGTGAATTCAACTTGGCCTACTTTCAGAGCATTGCGTTTGCCCTCCTTGTAGACCTCCGTGTCTTCTGTTTTTTAGCCTTGGAAATCTGTTGGCAAAACGTCAGAAACTGGTCTAGCGATCAAATAAATCGAAAATACTAGTACACCACTGTGGTGTCGCTAGCAGTTTAGCGATACTTTACGTACGACACCACTGTGGTGTCGCCGGGCGGCGAAGTGTTAAGAACGAGTTTGAATGAGAAAATTAATTTTTGATATGCATATACGGATTCTGATTCGTTTCCTTTTTTTTATTTTAGCAAAGGCAATATTTAGAGCTATCAAAACTTAATTTACCCCCACCATGGGCGAGTGGATAAAGCACTAGTAGATGGCTAAAGTGTGAAGGTTCCCGCGTTCGGGCCTACCGCGCGGCTGTCAATCTAATGATCAGGAGTTCTGGTCGGTTTTCTCCGGATGCAATGTGAATACGTGTTAGAAACCCTCAAGAAGTCCTCCAATGAAGCCAGCCCCCGTCGGCAGATATCCTTCATGTAGGCTTACCATAACTGAAAACAAAATAAAGCATTAAGTAGAATAACATAGGAATTTTAATTTTCACCATTTTCCTGCACTAGTTACGGCACTGACGTTGGTCTGCAACAAAATCATGTCTAGCAGACTTCAACATGAGTCATACTTCTAATGTTGTCCTAGAATAAGATAAGAATTTTGACTTACACCTTCTTCAACACTAGCTATGTTTATGACGCTGGTCCGCAACAATATGGGAATCTTAACTAGCACACTTAAAAATTTCTCAGCACCAGTTATGTTTGTGACGCTGGCCTGCAACAAGCTAAGAATCTTCACTAGCGAGGCTAAAAACTCTCCGCATCAGTTATTTTTCTGATGCTAGTCTGCGATGACCCAATACGATTCTTGACTTGCATCTTGGGAAATGGTACCTGGTCTTTGATGGTTGTCCGCACGCGAACACGGAGGGTTAATAACAACGGTCCGCTGAATTTGGTTTAAAAAGTGAACCTTTAATAACGTCTTAAATTAAAAATTCTTAACATGATTGACACTGGTTGAGCATTTATGAATGCGACTTTAAAAGCAGTCATTGTTAGTTACAACTTCAAGACTTATTTTTCAAGTGGAAGAAATTTTATTTTGAGTTGTTTTTCGCCAGTTTTCAATAGCACATGCCTGTTAGAATAATTCAATTTATTAAGCGAAACATGGTTGAACACAATGGTAGTTAAAATATCTTTTGCTTTTAAACAAACTTTCGGGTTTTTAAAGTCATACCAATAACTACCCAGATAGCACAAACTTGTCCAGAACACGCCTAGAAGACGTCATATAGACAAGCTGACATGTCCTTCAAATATTCAGGAATCGTCCAATTCTCGTCCCTTTTACGTCAATATTGCACTATAGGACGCCCATATGACGTCCTATAGACATGCATATCGACGTAATTATGGACGTGCTTGTCTATTTATGGACTTATTATGGGGAAGTCTTGGACATCAATGTCTATATACGGACCTATTTAGGTCAAGTCTTGGACGCCTTTCTTGCCATTTCACTAAGGTAATATGGATTATCTCGGATACGTCTATAAAAAGACTTATTCTGGAAATTCTATATCTAGTTTTGGTCTATCCATGAACATTTTCTGGATTTTCCGGATTATGCCCATTTATAGATGTCTTCTGGATGTCCCTTTATAGACATGGACGTAATATGGGCGAGATGGCTGATAAATGGATATAAAATGGACAAGTGTGCTATCTGGGTAAAGATGAAATCTCATGAAGATTTCTTAACAGCTTATAAGGAAGTTTTAGGAAAAAAACAAAGCCTTGGCAACAGGCTTATACAAATTCTTTTTTCATGTGATCAGGGGGGTAGCCAGAAATTTTTCATGGGGGGGGGGGTTACGACTAGTACAACTCATACATATGTATACGTGTGTGTGATATTGTAGTGAAGAATATACATTTTGTATGGCAAAAAATTTCAATGGGGGGGGGGTTATGACCCCCCTAACCCTGAGGAAATTAAATCAGGTGACTCAAAAAAACTACTGAACAACTAGTGAGACAATACAAACAGCTTGGGCTCTATTCTGCCACGCTCGTTTAAACGAACGTTCGAGTGTATGACATCAAAATGACGTTATCTGCCTACTAACATATGCTGGTATTCTGCAAAGTACGGGAGGGCTTTAGATGGAGTTTCTCCCTACCGAATGTTAACATTCTAGCATACGTTTCACAATACGTCACAAATCCGAAAGTTCGCGTAAAAGAACGTGGCAGAATAAACACCCTTGCTTATCTCTTCCTGTAGCTTAATGCGTAGTTTGGGTTTTCCCGAGATTCCCGAAGAAAGAATCACGACCATTGCCCGATTAAGTAATTGAGATAATGTCGAACACGTGGATGTAACTCAACTCTCTCTTGCTCTCAACATTATAAAATAGCTTGAAAGCTATGTCTGTCATTGAAAATTGTTTTGTTAGAATAGCTATGTATGGAGGAGGGAAAGGTATGTGTGGGTTCTTATAGCAACTTATTCCTACTTTGCGCTATATTTAACAAATTAAGCTGTGTTAGTCGTCATGTTTCTTTTAAATTTGGATAGGGGACGCGCGTTTCTTCATGATTCTGAAAAACTTACAACCGAACTTTGAACATTTTTGGTCCATTAACTTTGCTTCCTCTGTTTCATGAAACACTGTCTTTACGTTTATCTGAAAAGTACTCATGTATGCCTGTCTAATTTCTTGCAAGTCTCGCATGAGCTCGTTTTAAACTTTGAGTAATTCTATAAGAGGAGCTGCGCCATAAACATGAATTTATTACCTTAGAACTTAACTAATTTCTAATGCTGAAAAGGAAAGTTCATGTACAATAATACAATAGTCGCATTACTGCAGAAGGGGAGAATACTTTTCATGTAATGTCTGAAAAAGTTTTAAGTTTGAAAATGGAGCCTTTTCTATATTTCTGTCAACCGTGTAATTATCATTAAGATTTTCCGATATTAAACATCCAGACCTCACGACTATAAACTTAAGCGTTGTGCACGTTGAACGGCACACATTATTAAAATATACTATGTGTAAATGCTCTAAATACCTTTTTAAAAGTGCATCTTCGGCAAGCAAGTCTCGTTTTAACGTGCTTTCCGTACTTGTCACGTGTACGTACAATCTTCAAATTAAATTTTCTTCTTTTTTTTTTTCAGACATCCCATCAATTAAAGCAATTTTAACTAAAAGGATATAATAATCCTTAGTTTTTTTCTTCTAACTGAACGCATGTAACACTATTAGTAATTCGCCAAAAGAAAATCTTGAAATTTTTATTGGTACCAATGAACGCTGTATAGATATTTCACGTTGGTTCATGTAATAACTACTAATATTTTAAAACGCTTTTCAGAAGCCATTCAGCTAGCTTAACGGTTTTTTTTTTTCATAACGGATTACAACTCCGTCCGCTTTGGAGGCTGTGAGGAAACGCTGGCGGCTCTGGAGACAAGGAGTCTTGAGAATTCATTCTCAGCTTAAAAAGCGTGGTTTTGAAAAGCTGTTTTCTTGGGTATCCAGCCACACTAGGGTTAGTGGCACTGAGGAGTTTGACGCTTTAGACAAATGGGATAATCTGCTTACTCTGGTCCAGTTAATTTAGTGACATGAAATCAAAGAATCTTTAGCGGCAACGAGGAATCGCAGGCGGATATGAAGTCTGCAACTGAAGTATGTCAATCTGAAAGATATCAGTTCTAATCGTTAATTTAAACTGATGTTACTACGACATTGAGTTCAGTTTACGAGCTTGCATATGGATATCGTGCCTTAGCAAATGATTTACGGGGGGATACTTTAAAAGCGTTTCAGCAATGACTGAGAGTAAATCTCGATATGAACCTTTAGTCGAATAAACCATTAGTCGCAATGCAGTATCTGTAAACGACTTTTGAATAGTTCAGTAAAATGATAACTAAATTCTTACGTTCAAATCGCGAGTTGATATCAAATCTTCGAATTTTGTAATCTGAAAGTAGTGAAACGCACCTCTAACATTTGTTTTAACTTTTGATTGATCGACATGATTCTAAACTGCAATATAGACTTATGATAGAATTTCATAACATGATCGCGTTTATCATTTAACGACATTGGCATGCATTTGAGTTATTAGATTAGTAACTTAAGGATGATTAGTTTAGGTGCCAAGTTGCTATAATAGTAGAAAAGCAATTTGGACGTCCTACTGATCCAAGTTTTAATATAGGATAATTTCTATTCTTCTGGGGATATGATGAATGGAGAATTTTAGTATTCGTAGTTGTGAAGATTCCGGTTGTCGGTTTACTTTTTAGCTTGTATAGCAATATTTTAAAGCCTGCTTTTTCAATCGCAAACTTAAAAAAAGTATAAGCTTAGAAGCAGTTTCAGCTTCGAGATTATCGTTAGTTAATAAAGTTCAGATTATTTGATTTGCTGTCGGACGTTAAGCATTGCGTTTCTTTTACTTTTCAGTCCATATTTCAATACTGTCCCTACTTACACATTTTTGGGAAAAGGGGATGTGTTTTCAGCTCAACGTTTCCCTTTCAATCGGTTCGTTATCAAGTAGTATTGTAACTAAGAGAAATAAGCATTGTAACTATTGCCTGCGTGAGTGGAGAATTTTATCAGAAGATGCTTTTTACAACTCATGATTGTCAAACAGAAACAGCTTACTCATGATATTCCTGTCAGTAAATGTCTGCAAAGAAATTTTAGGTATGCCAGCGACAGTTAATTGAAACACAATTTTTAATTTTCTATAAGCTGTCACGAACAGACAACAAACCAACAGATATTCAGTATCTGCTGTTTATTGAAATTTGAGATAATTTAGCAGGTTGAGTAAATTATCATAGTTGCATTAATTTCTCTTCTGTTGCAGGTAAATATTGTTTTTGAAGATATCTGACAGATCAAGGAAAGTGGATGATGATATCTTTATGTAATCGAGGGTCCAGATGGACGCACCAGCAGCTATACCATTATTTTCTGATCAGTCTCCACTGCCGAGCTAAAGGGATAAAGTTATATACTCGGATTCGTGAAGTGTTAAGGAAGCCTCAAGTCTGGTAATACATGTGTTTGTGGCAGAGCCAAAGTCTTTAGGAGGGGTAGCCCGCGGCACAGGAGGACATTTATAAAGCCTGTCACAGTAAGTATTGTCAATATTCTAAAAGATGAATATTGGTTATCCTTAAATCGTTTAAATTTAAAATTTGAATGTTATTGTACTTAAGACTACATTTGAATGTTTCATAAAATGTAAGAGAACTAAGGGTGTAAAATCCCTCAATTCGTTGTTTCGCTGAAAAATTTATTAAAAACTTGAAAGAACTAACTCGCTTTTACAGCGATATGAACTGAAAAGTAAAAAATCTCTAAGGTTTTGTTCAATAGTAAACGCTGCAAAAGTCGGTAAAAGTCTTCCTGAATTAAGCTTACATATAGTAACTTAATTCGCATGTCCAACAGCAAGCTATTTTTTCGAACCAATTTTTAAACACGGATTGTTTAACAACGAATTTTGTTTTTACAGCTCTATCTTATCTGATGAATAAGAAGAAATTGCATTAATAGCCCAAAAATGTGGCATAAAATATTTTGACTTTACAGAATGAGTACTTTCTCTTAAAAGCCCCTGGCTGCTCATCCCGCGATTTCCACGGGCAACTCAAATGTAGCAAAATTGGCTCATCCCGCGATTTTTGCGGGCAAGTGTTTTTCTTCCTTTATTGAGGAGAGCATCCCGCGTTTTCACCGTTCAACAACCAGTGAAATAAATTGGATAGTGTTAGACGTTTAATTTAGGTTTGACCAACAGATGTCGTTAGTCGTCCACTAAATCGCGGCATTTGAAGGTAGTGCTCGGTATTGAATGCTCCAACTTCACTTGTTTGCCGCCTTTTCTAATCAGAAATGGTTGCAAGAAATCGTACAGCTATTGACGGTGTATATTCCGGATGATTTGAGATTCTGAAAGAGGTTTTAGTTTGATAGTGATTTAGATTTTTTTGGACTGCTCCTCATACGGCAATGAATCTACCATGATTCAATAAACCTGCAAAGCGTTAGGCGGTGGTGCATTTTCTTATGTAATAAACGGAAATTAACCAATTTAATTGAAATCTATTAATTTTTTTGTGTAATAACATCTGAAATTGGTTTTTCTGAAGCTTAGTTCCTCATGATAAAAATCTAGATAAAAAAATCCTTTCCTAGAAAGGAAAATCGCAGATTTCATGCACTTCAATTTTCCAATGTATAGACTTGAAATATGAAAAAAAAAAAAAAAAAATACACAATTTTTGAAGCTATTTTGGTCCACAAATTGAGCAGTCAGAGGGTTAAATTTATCAATATCACGCTCAATTCTTTGTAGCGAACAATTAAGACGACTGGAATTTTCTGAACAAAGCTGGTAATCTATGAATTATTTGTTTTGGTGTAAATCTGCTATATTAGCATAAAAATAATTGGGGCGCGTCCTACTGAGTTGTGATTATCAAAATTTTTTAATACTTTTGGGATATGATGTATTCGTAGTTTTGAAGATTCCGGTTACGAGTTTTTGCTTGAATATAAATTGTTTAAACATTCTTTTTAATCGCAAACTTGGAATAGGCATAGGCTTGGTTGTTTTAGCTTAGAGATTACTTTTAAAGTTAGAGTTCGGACGTATTTGCTGTCAGATTTGGAAAGTATGTTTTTGCTGTTCATACTTCCCTATTTTTGTAAAAAGGGCGGGGGGGACATAATCTTAAGCGTTTCACTGTATCACTTTGTCATCTAGAAGTAGTATTACGGTGTCGGGAGGAATGAGGGTTATGTCACGACTGCATGAGTGAAGACTCATTTTATTAGCAGATGCTTTTTAAAACTTCACTGTCGAGAAAAGGTAGACAGCTTACTTGTATAAATTTTGTCGTTCAACGTCTGCAAAACACTTTGCGGTATACGCGCGCTTCGAATACATTTAATTTTCTAACGAAACTATTTAATTTCAAAAACCGGTGGAAGGAGACTTTTTTTCTGCGGTTTAATGAAATAGTGTTAATTTACCAGGTTGAGAAAATTTTTATAGTTGCATTTCTTTTATTACAGGTAAATGATGTTCGTTCTGGAAGATTGCCGAAAGATCAAAGAAATCTAGATGGTATTGGAGTGCAGGAGTTCTAGATAAAGGATCTTAAAATGGACGTTTTGGCCTTGTGTCTAGATGCAGTCATTGGACGATGGTGTATTACCCTCTAAGATTTTGAAGCGGCCGATGGTCCAAATAAAAGGGAGAACAAACGTGGCTGGTATTAATTCTCAATATACGAGATAATATCTTATAGTTTGCATTTCCTTTGGAAAATGGCGTACATGTAAAAGTGTTTAGACTAATCTCGTACTAAACCTCATAATCTTAAACTTCTAAAGTCTGATTTCGAAGTCTTCAGCTGCCACAAGCTTTCAATTTTGATTTATTGAAGACCGACTCATATTTTATAGTCTAAGCCAAACTAGAACTCGAGACAAAATGCGCGAGGCTGTCGTTCCATGTTGAAAATCAAAAATTGTAGGGGGGGGGGGGGAGGAAATGCGTATCTGAAGTCCTGTATCTTCCTGCCTGACGCTCTTCAGAATGTACACTGTTCATGAATTGTCTTAGCTTTTTCTGCACGATAAATTTATTAGAATATGGGTCGTAACGTACCCCATGCGTTCGCCGCTTTGGAATTTTCCCTTATGTAAAGCAGCCTTGCTTCGTTCTGGTATCGTCCCCCTTGATTATTTTTCATTATTTATCAAATAATGGTTCAAGGTATCCTGTTACAAAGCTATTTATAGCATGATTTTGAAATAAAACCAATTGGGATGAGTCACCCTGCGCGATCACTTAAGTTTTTGGCGTGTGCTTTATCCGAAATACTCAAATTTCTTGAGTAAAAGAGTTTTATTATATATTGCAACCTTAATTTAAAATTAAATGATTGTATTAAGTATAGCACGGAATTTATACTGTTTGGGATGATTTTGTCACCCCCAAGCAATCTTATATGTAGAATTCAATGCGCGCTATCTACAGAATTGAGTATTTGAAGAACTTGCATCCTCAGTCATTTCAAAAATTTCGACGAAGTGTACTACCAAAATAGCATTCGAAAGTTTTCAAAATATCTATTAAGAATTCTTTATATTAAGAATTTGAAATGAAAGTTTTAATATCTACGTTTAGTGCATTTTCCGTGTAGGCGGTTAGAAAGGTGAAACCACAAATGAAGGTTAACGATTTGTTTTAAATTTTGTGTAGATTTTTGCTTAGAAAGTATTTGAGCTATTTATATTCGCCTTTACATTTCATTTATCCCATTAAGAAATTGATCATTTTGAGAATAATTTTTACAAATGGGTCACTTTATGCGTGTAAAGTCTGCTACTTCTATTCTTTTTGAGAGCTATTTAGTGTTCGGTTTCACTTGGTGTGGACGTTAAACTATAAATTTTGCAATCATTTTCCTCTTCCAGTACGGTTTATTGTGGATAATTCTTAACATCTTTAGATATATTTCGGAATCTGTTTAAAAGGCTATCCACGAGTATGTCTAGGGTTCAGTTACATGGACTGTAATTTCTGAAATTGTGCTAATGTCTGTTTCTTAGGTAGTCACCCTGAACAATATTAAGTGGTATCTTGCCGATCATTTAAGTGTTTTTGGTTCCAATTTGTCTCGAACTGATCTTTTAACAATTTAATTTTCATCGGAAGCTCTAGCAAGTTAATCAGCTTTGCTGTTTTAGTATGTTGCTTCTCTTAACTTCGGTCATTGTTTGGGATTGTTCATCTCGAGTATATTCTACATGCATATGCAAGAAATTTTCTTGAGCATGTTATGACTAATCCAAAATGTGATTATTAATGTATAACTTGTCTTATCTTTTTATAATTAAATAACTTTTTATTTGCGAAATCATTTAAAGTACTAGGATGAAGTAATATAGTTGTGTTAATACTTGGAGAAATGCAAATTTAGTCTTCGCGCATTTTATAGCAGGGGCGTATCCTGCCTAGCAGCGCGTTCCATAGAACATCAGTTCTTAGAAGCTTCTAGAACTGAGGTAAATCCTTTTTTAAGCGAAGACGTCTTCGCGTAGGGACAGCCTGTTTGGAACCTCAGCATAGTCCACTTACGCATAGCCTAATTTACCGAATATTAAAAATACAGGGATGTGATTCTATACAGTAGGTGACGGTTAACTTTTATTTTGAAAATGATACACATTTAATTTTTGCTGTTTAGAGAGCGAGAGGTTAGTGTTTCACAGATATGTAATAGCAGATTGTAGATCCGTAAAACCAGAAGTAAATTTTCGATTTAAATTCCAGTGCCCCCATGGCCAAACTCTCCTCACTATTTGTCCATTCTAAAAATTTCACAAACTTTAAATTTCCCCCCCACATTAACTGTTCCTATCGCAAATTTGAAAACTTTTTGATGAATTAACTCACCCGAACTTGTTCTAGTTTTTCCAAACGTATTAATCTTATGCCTTCGATTAGAAGAAAGTGATTCCTTCTTTCTGTTATCTGGTAAGACGCCCCTTCCAAACGTAGCCTTATTCTGACTTATTAACAAATTGCCTGACTTGTCTGTCATTCAGCATTTATTTTTCTAAACATATTCCTTTGGCAATTTTTATTTTATACATAGTCTGACGTTAACGTATTCTACCTGATCTTGCGCTGTAAAACCACGACTAACGAACAATAACATTAAATTTCCAGTTTCTCCATATTAAACTTATGGAAATGCGGATTTCTTCATTTTTTAAAAACTCATGCTAGTATTATAAATTTACCAATAAATTAAGCGCTGTGGAATAATTTAAAGTACCCGAGCTTCCGCATTTGTAAATTTTCGAATAAAATTGAGTAGCTTGAAGTCTTATAAATTTTAAATTTGATATTTAATTAGGTACTTAATTTTCCCATAAAATGCTATAGGACATTATAAATAAGTTTAAGCTCATAAAGAAATCTGACGGTGTATTAAAACTATTAAATATAGAAAAAGCACAATAGTTAGGCAGTAAATGCAATGAAGTGTCACTCAGACCTAAAATACATGTCCAGCTTTCAAAAGATAGTTATTTATCTTTGTCATACGGCTGTCCAAGAAATTGATGTTGGACCGGCGGTAAATCACTGGTTCACATTAACTAGGAAAATCCTTGCTTTTTTAAATTTTAGTAGTTTGGACAGCATGCAATTTTAATGATCAGATGCTTCATCTCAGTGTCTCATTTGGTAAATTATATTTCATTAGAAATATGAAACATTGGCATAGCATGGAGTCTTCATTGGGCCCTATGAAAATATTTGTGGAGATCTCATGCTTGCCAATGTTTTATTTATAAAAATTTAGAGCTGCAAAAATTTATGATTATCGGATTTCTCTGAAGTGCATTCTTCAAATGCTTTCAAATTTAAAGTGAAATTTTCTAGAGCTATTTAACTATGCTTTAAAAATAATACAAAACTTAACTTACAAATATTCAATTTACACTCATGTCCATAAATTAAGGATAATTCAGAATCACACAGAAATTGATCTCTAAAATAAAAATTTCACCTGTGGAATGATCACACACATGAAGAATATGCAAATTACAGGAAACCACCAGATGGCGTGGATGGTACGTCACAATGACGAGAGTGTAAGAGACGGGTATATAAGGAATGGTGGCAAAGAAGTAAAATTGTTCACAAGCCCTGTGAAAGCCTTTCAGTGCAAAAACCGCATAGTTATGGCACAAAGGAGGCATTTGGATGATGTTTTACGTGGCAGAATTATCGGACGACTGGAATGTGGACGTACCCAGCTGGAAGTATCCGAGGAACTTGGAATCGCCCAGAGTGTCATCTCCAGGCTTTGGCAACGATTCCAAGATGATGGTAATGTGAGTAGACGTTACAGCACAGGTCGCCCCCGAGTTACAACGCCGAATGAGGACCGCTATTTGGCAGTTACTGCCAAAAGAAACAGACGGAGTACAGCATCACACCTGTCTCGTCAGCTCTCTTCAGCTACCGGTACGACAGTTTCAAGGCAGACCGTGTACAGACGCTTAGGGCACATTGGTCTATATGCTCGTAGGCCTGTCAGATGTGTTCCACTTACCGCAACTCACTGTCGCCTGCGATTAACCTGGAGTAGAGAGCATGCATTGTGGACACCGCAACAGTGGTCTTGTGTGATGTTTTCCGACGAGTCCAGGTTTAGTTTGGAGTCCGATTCTCGCCGGACATTCATCTGGAGAGCGCCAAGTACCCGTTACCACCAAGAGAACACCATTGAAAGACACCGTTACGGTGGTGCAGGATGGCTCGTTTGGGGAGGAATTATTCTTGGTTCCAGAACTGACCTGCATGTTCAGAGTGTAACGATGACAGGCCACATCTATCGGGATGTCATTCTGGAACAACATGTACGTTTGTTTCGGGGCGCCATGGGTGCTGAATTTGTGTTTATGGATGACAACGCCCGTCCTCATCGTGCAAACATTGTAGACGAATGCTTTCAATCGGAGGATATCACAGCATACTCACCGGACTTGAATCCAATAGAGCATGTGTGGGATATGCTTGGCCGACGAATTGCAGCCCGTCAACCCCCTCCCACCTGTCTACCGGAACTTCGGAGTGCATTGCTTGATGAGTGGTGTAATATTCCCCCAAGATCAGATTGATCATTTGATACTCAGCATGCCTAGGCGTTGTCAGGCCTGTATTGCATCGTCCGGGAGACATACTCCGTATTAACCATCCTACTAACCATGTTATACTGTTTTTTGTAAATAGGTTCTTTTTTAATATTTGGTCAAGGGAGTAAAACTTGCAATTTTTATTAATTATGTCAAACATATAGCATCTTTTTTGCTCTTTACTTTTTGTTTAATAAATAGACTTTACAAATAAGTCAAATTTGTTTTGCTTCTTTCTCTTTCTTTGTCTGAACTTCATTATCCTTAATTTATGGACATGAGTGTAAATAGAAACAACTGCAGAAGGTAAATTTTCCTTAGTTTCTAGTTTAAAAAATTTGTACACTTACACAATTTCTTATTTCGTGGCAAGTTTATAACGGTGACCCAAGTTTTTAAAAATCTGAAAATTGGGAATTCTGCAGTATTTTCATGAGTTTCTTAATATGCAGAAAGTATGAAAATGCTTTTGTTGGTTAGTCGTGTTTTAACAGCACATGATCAGGTAGGGTATGTTAACGCCACAATAAGTGAAAAATAACAAATTGTTAGAAAATAATGCCCAACTTTAAAAAGTAAATGCTAAATGATAGACAAGTTCCAGTAAATACGTTACTACGCCAGGATAAGGACAATGTCCGGATCGAGTATTTCATCAGATATCGGTAAGAATTTTCTTCTAATCGAAGAAATGAGATTGATAAGTTGGAAAAACTGGAACAAGTTGGTGAGGTAATTCATCTGAAGTTAATGCTAAAAATTAAAAACGGTGCAATTTGTTAGAATAATAAACGGTGAGGCGAGTGCGGCAAAGAGCACACTGGAATTAAGTTTGCAAGAAGTTCGGTGTAGTTTACATGCTTTTGTAGTATGGCCTATATGTCAAAATGGCATCTTATGATAGGTCTGAAATGCCCAGACGACGATACAAGATTTTACAGAATGAGGTTTAGATTTACTGTTCTAATTATCCAGCTGTTTATTGTACAGTATTATATAACTAGCCCCTCTATACCCTACTGTTCCTTACTATTGCAGTGTAGGCCAAATCATTGGACTCATTTCAACGAAAATAAAGTTTCTATGTTTTAACGGTATATGCCATTAAATTTATTTAGGTAAAGGTTAGTACAAATTTATTTAGGTAAGGGTTACTACAAATTTTGGGTGTCATAAAAGCCGATGGTGGCTATGTTAAGTACTAACATTGCAAAATGTACAAAATTACATAATTGGCGACATTTCCATTCATAATGATTATAAAGACTGTATTGGGTGATACGTTGTGGGACATGTTGCACAAATTTCCACAGAAATACTTAATTTCAGCAACTGCAGGCTTCCTCTAATTGCTATTTAGTGTGGTGCCTTTCATTCATTGGTTTCGTAATAGGCACTCTTTTCTTTTGAATAACGCCAGTGCTGTGCCAAAGTTAGCAACCTGCTTTTGTTTTTATAGTATAGTTGCATTATTTTATACGTATTGCTAGTTACAATAATGGAAAAAATGTGCTTTAGTCCACTCCATGGTAGATTTTTTTTTTTAACGATGAGCGATAACTACGCCAAGTATCGTAAATTAGATATTTTAAAGCTGTGAGAAGATCCGAAGGAGCTTGCATTTTCACGTGTCCATTATATTGTAATCTAGCTACTGCGCGGCATACGTAAATAAAAGTAAAGAATATGCTTGCTCCGTTTGACGCCATTGAACTGTTAATTTGGATTTTTGCTCATGAATTATTGTTATTACTCGGATGTTTACATCTAGTTGTTGCCGTTCCCAGTGTAGAAATATCGTCGATTTTGGTATTGCGTATGTTAGAGTATTATACAAGTAGATTTGTCACTATATAGTAGGTGCCCGTTGTAGAAAGTAGAATGTCTAGCCAGTGGGTCTGCCTCTTTGCCAGGAATACGGGGAGGTGTCCACCCTAGTGTTAATGAGTACCTTGGAGTTTAGGAGGGAAATGCATTCTTGATTGGGATTGATAGGCGTTTACGGAAGCTTGGGTTAAGGCGGACCTGGAGTATATCATAGCTCGAAGTCGGTTCATATGCCTTTGCTATAGGAAAAAATATAGGTCTGGAGTGACACCACTCGACTTTCCAAACACTTACGATTAAGATCATTACCAAGCATTTAAATAAACGCTAGCACACTTTCAAGAATTTCCCCGCATAAGCCATAATGTAAAAGATCCTTTTCGTAGCCCTGTAGAAAAACTAAGGCCTATATACGTTAAAATCAATGCCGGTCTTACGATGGTGGTTTATAACATATACCCAATTTGAGCTCAATCGAATGCCTCGTTTAGGAGCTATATTGTTAACTCGTACACACGCACATATATCTCGTAAAAATAGCATAAATGAATTCAGAAGACCTCAAAACGTGTAAATACGCCAAAATCTCGAAGTTTTCATGATTACAATAATTTCCTTTCATGGTACATGTTCGGAAAGTAAAAATGGGAACTAGACTATTCCTTTTGAAGAAAATGTCAGTGATCTTAGTCCAGCTAAGAAATTATAAAGTGTGTATCTGCCTTTGCAGACGCTACTCTGGGAAGGGTGCTTATGGCCCAGAGTTTTTAATAGTTATAATAGGCGAGTTGACTACTGTCTCCATGACTTTTTAAATCAACACGTAAGGGAACACGCTTAAAGGATTTAAATTTCATTCTATTTTCTTGGCTACGAGATGTTCTGCAACTCAACTGCTACGAGTTCGTAAGTTATTGGAGTTGTCTTTTCCACCCTTGGGAAAGGGGAATGACTATAGAGTTCCTCAAAGAGGAAGGAAATGTAAGCTTATTCCAGATTCTGTTAAATGAATGGTACCGTTTTGGTAATATCTGGGGGATCGCCGGTCTGCTTTATTTTGAATATATCTGGGAATGGGGTTCGGTCAGTCTCATCTACAGAAGTGAGGGGGGGGGGAAATTTGGAAAGTGATCCCTAATGGCATCAGAAGACCGGAAATTTGTAAAGTGGAGAGAATTAAATTAGTGGTATGGAAAGCTTCTGTTAGGTTGGAAATAAGTACAACTTTTTAAAGATGCCGAAGGAGAAATTGCTTGTTATATCACTGTCCATAAAGGCCAGCTAATCTAGGGACTGTGGCCATCTCAAACAAGGATGGGGGGTGGGGAGGTAGTTGTTAGATGAGATTGTTGAGGGATGTTTGCTTGATCGTTCATTTAGGTGGATATGGGTGTAAACATTGCAAAAACTCCGCCTGAGGTTCTGTTTCATAGTGTAGTCTTTTAGTAGAATTGTACATCTGCGGACTGAAAGTTTAACGTTAGAAGAAAGTTTTTGACCAGGACAAGACATGAGACTATGGTCTAAGGATTTTGAGGCAGTCAGTTTAGGAGGGTGGTAGACAGAAAGCAACGGGTCCATAATTGGGTGAGATTTCGTTTAGTGCATGAGTTTATAATCTCTGGAGTAATTATCAAGTAAATAATTAATTTGATTGTTTGAAATGAGTGTCTCGGTTAGCTCCTTTAGATTCTTTAAATTTTTGGCATTGGAAGTATCTTTCTTTTCAGCGGATATTTGAGGTATAAGGGTGGTCTTAGTTATGTGCTCTCTAGTTTGACTAGTATTTCTTTTGTCCTTGTTTATATTTTTGAGATGCTATGAAATATTTGTGTAGGAACTACGGGTTTACGTAATATTGATGCTGAAGTAGAATCGGGTACCGCTTTAGATGGATCCATCATGGTTGCTTTAACTTACTGCTGCAGTATAGGATAGGGCGGATTTGGGTTAACGAAAGTGTTAATCTGCGCACTTCTTGGTAGGAAATTCCTTGTGATACACGTAAAGACTTAATTTCTTTTTGAAGAGAAATATTGGGGCATGAACGGGAACATAAAGTATTGTTTGCAATTGAGTTTGCAAGTGTTTATGTTGAAGCATCCTAAGTTTCATTTATTATTTTTATAATGGGTATCCGTTAATTTTTTATTGCGGCTCTATGCTGTATTGTTTGGATTGAGAGTTAAAAATTTAAATAACGAAGAATTTCTATATTGTATGATAGGGTAGGGGTATTGGTCCAGATTTTTTGCTATCCTGTCGTTTTCTTTTTTGTATCCTACATTTTTTTAAACTTCTTCCTACTAACGATTTTTTCTGGATCAAAACTTCGACCTTATCAGCACTTATCTGTAACTTGCGGAAATTGGTAGGTTTTCAATACAATATGAGCTTGCATAGTCTTAAATTTGCTGCTCCCAAAGATTAGTTCCGTAAAGTCTTAATGTGCTAGTCGGTATTATTTTGAATAAAGAGAAATGGCTAGGTTTTGGTTAAGATTCTGATGGGTGAGAGAATAGGGAAAATATTGCAATATTGAATGTCACTGGTGACAAATTATGTTGATGGACGGGGGAACTCGTTGCAAGGTTTATCATGGAAGGATTTGGTTAATGATGGGAGTATGCAGTGTAACAGTTATTCAGAAAGTATAGAAGTTTCTTATCCACAATTTTATTTGCCGACACTGGCTGTTAATGTCTTTGTTGCCCCGCAAAGGACTGCTCTCTTTCATGTTTCCAAGGAGGATACAGCAACGCTAAAATTAGGTGGAATTTAGTGCAGAGATTTGTCTGCAGTCCCTTGAGTGCTTTGAGGTGCCAAGTCAGTATTTAATTTTTTTATCTAAAATAAAATAATTTGAAGGACATAAGTGTTAAGATAAATCTTCATTTCTCTGGAGAGCAGAGTTTCATTTTTGAACGAATGAATTTCTAATTGTACTTATTTGCGGTATCATTTTGCCGTTTCGTTTTCTTGATTATATATTTCTCTGTGGGGATATTTTTGTGTAGGTACTGAGTGTTTATTACTTTCCGAACATGTACCATGTAAGGAAAGTATTGTAATCATGAAAAAATTGGACTTCGAGATTATGGTGTATTGACACGTTTTGAGGTCTCCTGAATTCATTTATGCTATTTTCACAAGGTGTGTGTGTACCCGATACATCCTAAACGGGCATTCGATTGAGCTCAAATTCGATATGTTATAAACCACAGTCGCAAGACCGGTATTGATTTTGGTGTGTATACAACTTATAGTTTTTCTACAGGGCTACGACAAAGATTTAATTTACATTATGGCCTATGGGAGGAAATTTTTGAAAGTGCGCTAACGTTTAAACGGCGCATTCGATTGAGCTTCAGTTTAGTCTATATGTTTGAATTATTCATTGATTAAAATATATATTTAAATGCTTGGTAATGATCTTAAGTGATCGTAATGCTTGGTAATGATCGTAAGTGTTCGGTAAGTAGAGTGGAGTCACTCCAGATTTTTAAGTAGAAACGGGCAAGTTCTAGGTAGATCCGTCAAAGTTGCTTTAGCTTTCGAGGATCTTGTTGCTGCTGCATGGATTAGGCCAGATTTGGGTGTACGATATTTTATTACGCGATACGGGCTAAATTCGTTGAGGCATGCGAAGAATGAATATCTTTCTCAGAGATGCATTTGGGGACGAAACGACGAGAATATGAAACGTCCTTTTTTGAAACTGGCAAGTTCTTGAGGGGGCTAAATTTTTTGCTGTCGTTGTCTGAATATCCACAGCGGACATGTTTGGGAACCATGAAAGAAAATCTTGGTGTGAACGAATTTTTGGAATACAAAGCAAGGGATTATGTTGGCTAAATAAGGTTGTATAGGGCAGCTTAGGTTGGCGTCTGTATTGGAGGATGGTGTTATTAGAGTTTGGAATGTTAGGATTATGCTTAGTGTAGATTTGTAAAATGCGGTGGTTGTTAATTCGGAGTATGGCGCAGATGTTTTCTTTGATTCCAGAATCTGAGTGGTTAAGTTCTGGATCCGTTTAGGTACCTGGAGGAAGAATTTAGAAGTCGAATGTTATTGCATCAAAGTTTATTTATATTATGTTAGTTTCTCTCTGTCAGACATTTTAAATGAAGTTCGCCAGTGGAAACTTGCTGTTACACATTTAACGAATTAAAATGTTTGGTTGAAATTTCCTATGCTATAGTACTCTGCCACTGCCTGAGACGGTGATTTTGCATAGTTTGACTTTCTGTGGATTAAAATTTTTCTGAAGTATAGATGTTCGGAACCAACCGCACCACACATTATGGAACCCAACATGCTGATTCGGATAAATGACAGGGTTTCGATCTGTGTGTAGTATATCCCTGTAATAGCGTTCAGTAATAGCGTTGTCTAGACTCCAGAGTGGAAACGACACCGCAGTATAAGGGGAGTGAGCAGGAAAGGATTAAAACTTCGCAGACTCTGAATAAGACACTTGAATACTTCGATTTTTAAACACCTCTATGGAGAAAATCAAGAAATATTAGTAATAACTATCGTGTGTCAATACGCAGAAAGCGGGGGGGGGGCATCGTAGTAAGAATATAGCATGAATTTTACAAAGGCAAACCTTGCCAATACAGCGTAAGTCTTATGACTAATAGTACCTATGCATGGATATTAAAGGCGGGAATAAATTTTTCTAAAATTATAATTTATTTGGTATTGGATATTACCTTCAGGAAGGGCTTACTTTAAGGCATTTCTGTTCCTGAAGTGTTGTTGTCGAGGTGAACCCCATCCCCTAATGGGTGTAGGGTAAATCGCATCTGTAAATGAAAAGATATCTTCTCCAAAAATAACTTTATGATAAATTTTTTAGGAGTGGCTGAAGCGTTAAACTAGTGTTTGATTCTCCTTGGCGAAGTGTTAAAGTGCTGTAAAGGAACATTCAGTGAAGTACGGAACTTGAACTACAGTTATTGTAAGGCCTGTTAATTTTACTAGTTGAATTTGTTTCTATATGGACTATTCTATAACTGATAATTACTTGCTTTTTATATGCGCAATTTCAGTAGAGAATGATTGCATTATATTCTAAAATCGCAAAAATGTAGCTACTTTCTCATAACCTTAGGTATTTATGATTTCAACGTTTACCATAAATTGGTGGTTATTTTTCTGAATCGTTCTCTTAAATTGGAATATGTTGCTTGCGTAGTTTCAGAAAAATTGTCTCCTGTGTTCATTTTATAAGATCGTATTATCCTTCATTTGAAGGCCTGTTTGCACAATTTCGTGAATATCTATTAATGTGCCTCCAATCATGCATACAATGGTTCTTTGGGGGTCATGACTTCTATTTTTCCTTCTATATTTAGTCTTCTATACTGATAAACACCGATAGTAACTTCAGTAATTTGTGATCATTTGTTATTGGAAGATCTTCAGACATTTAAACCGCCTTACTTTGTAACTTTGATACTTTTTAACACCACTTTGATACTTTTTAACCACTTGATACTTTGTAACATTGATAAACAAAGTACTTGATAAAGTAATCCATTAAACAATTACGTTTAGAGAATACTTAACGCATAAATTCTTTAGTTTTAAAGCTATGTCTAAAGCACAGAGCTGACATACATAAAAATGAATATTTCTACAGACTGGTCTTCAGATAGTAACCATACAATTTTTCCAAATTGGCACTTGGATCATACAATGTTCACCCCTTAATTTCTGGACCATTATCTGATAAGAATCGCACTGCCGTCAATACCAGCTGAGCCATAAAAAGAATTGCAGCACCCATGTTGCACGAGATCTTACAAGCCTGCTTTGGAGTAAGTTGCCCGAGAGGACACTTATTTTTTCAAACAGAATGCGAAGTTCAAAGTTTTTCTGAATTGAGATCTCAAGAAAATGTGAATGTGCTAGGGTATTTTAAGCTTTTTTTAAACTCAAAAGAAACAAGTTGAAGAATATTTTGGTCTCAAACATAAATTTCAAGATGGCAAAGTGACGTTTAATGCAATAAAACTGCGGAAATAATGAACTATAAATAGCTCAGTGGCTGTATAGATGGCTTGATCTGTTACGCTATATTTGTTGCAGAGGTGTACTGAAAACTATAGATGAAATGTTACAATAGGTTGGGGGAAAAATATATCTTTATTTTAGGGTAGATGGCTGTACTGATCGATATTTCGTAAAGTGTCGATCAATTTCGCTCGTTATGCTCGTTAGAAAGATGACATTTTGCACAAAAATTATCTTGCTGTTTTTTGTTGAATGAAGCCAAGAAAGAAAATTCGTACAGTTTTAAATTTTTTTTTAGACTGAAATTGTAAAAGGTACTTACGGTCATTGTAGTGTAACAGCAAATTATGTGCTGTTTTGATTTTGTCTATTGAGTGCAGGCATTTTGTTTTAAAGATGCACCTTACTCAGGTAAGCCCGGCGTTGAAAATTTCGGTAAAATCGCAAATAATCTAAGTTGACTGCATGTTGGTAGACAATCCGAAAAATATTAGTCCCAAAGTTAATGCAAAATTATGGGTTTCTTTCACCAGCCTATTATAAGCAAAAATGAGCCTATATTCTCATGCTCTGTTGTGCTTATGTTTTATGAAGAAGTAACTCTATTTGTATTTCGTTCTTACAGTTATGATTGTTCGCTGACTCAACGATTCGCCCAAATAAAATTGAATAAGCGTGCTATATTTAACGACTTGAATTTCAGCTTGTGATCGTAGTTTATTAAAAAAAATAGTTTAATATAAACTTATTGAATTAGATACCAAAATTATTTCGCCTGTTTCTGGGTTCCTACAATTTTAAACATTGTCTAACCTAAATATGATAGAAAAGGTTTTCGCAAAATTGTATTAAGGGGTATTCTGGTTTAGAAGCCCTAATTTTTTAGGTGTTTTTAGGACGCGATTAAAAAAAACAAAAAATATTTTCCAAACATAGTATCCATACTTTTATAAATTTTTATTGATATTTAAATAATACAAAACATTTGTGATATAGGGAAAAAAAAATCAAATTTCAAAAAACTGCAGTCCGGCGAAGTGGGGTCTGATGAAAAAATGACTTGTTCTGGTGTGCAGGATATAAATCCTTCCAGTGACCTGAAATGGAAAACCATGAATAATAAAGCATGTAGTTATCGCACTACGAGACGTTTCTGAAAAAAAAAAAAAAAAAAAAATCACAAAATGGCGGCAGTTTGAAAAATACGTTTTTGTTTTTCCCTTTTTTTTTTTAAGCTCTTGGTAGTGCGATACTATAATGTATAAAGAAGTTCTGTATAAAATTTCAAGTGAATCGGTTGAATAAAACTTGAGATCATGCACACCGTTTCTTGAAAAGTAGATTCGAGAAAAACGCGTTTAAAGTTTGAGGTCGCGCGCAGTCGGAGTCGTTTAACGGCGTGTTATACTTACTTTTTATTAATCGGCTATACCTGCTCCGTACAAAGTACCTTCTTCAACTTCAAATGTCATGTTTAGTGAAGCCCTTTCAGATGATCTAGCAGTGCTAGTTTCATTGGAAGCCCCAGAAGCTCGTACCTCGGACCTGCTAATTCGGGCTTGATCACGTTTGTTGACGAACGCATGAGATTCTGGCCCAATTGTTATTCCCATTTCTGATAAAATCCTTCATTAAATATACATACCGCAATGAAATTAGCAATGTCAATTGTATGGGTACCAGCATGAATATGCTTGGGTGCGAAAGTCCAGATGAGCGAATTTAGAGACGCGTTGTTATTCTGAGTTTCGGAACCCAAGCACCTTTCCAGCAAGCTTTCTGAAGACCAATTTTCGTATATTGGTTTTATTACTTTTTTAACTGCTTCAGTTAAAGGAGGATTATTATGCACAATTTTGTCGGCGCATCACAAAATGAGCTGTAACTCCCGAAAATAATTTAAATTTCAAAAAATCCTCTTAGGGACATATTCTTAAGGAGTTACACTATGAAAACATGCCCCCCCCCCAAAAAAAAAAATCTTTTCGAATTTCTAAACCAGAATACCTCCTTAAGAAATTCCTATTTTATTTAAAAGCAAATTTGATTAAATAAGTTCAGGAAAATATGGCAGTCATTTCTTGTTGAAAAGGGCAGAGAAATAGCTTTTTAATATTACACTCGGTTTACAAAGTCTAAACACTCGATTCCTGCCCTTTGTGTTATGCACGTTAAGAACTTAAACTTAAATTTCAGCAGAAAATTAATTCTAGTAATGAACATAAATATCATAAATGTATTGCATTAAGGAATATTGTAATGCAAGAAAAATTTAAATTCAAACTTTTGTCATAAAATTGTTACCTTTTTAACAGTAATCCCAAATTGAAATTTCCCTTTGGTGTTATGAATATAAAATCTGAATATTGGAAAACAAAAATGCAAAATGAGAACTGGTAGTTTTTTTCCCATGTAGTATTCCGTTGGATTCAGTTTTACGCAGTTTGACTTACAAATGTGCATAGTACCTTTAAAAACGTAGAGTATCACTTTCCTGCAAAAATGTTATGCGTAACACAATCTATTGGTTTACATTCTATGTGACAGAGTTCTAAAAATATTCCATAAGCAATTTCAAATTGAACAATTGGAGTTAACAAAGTAATTAAAAAATAATCCTTCGCTTAGGAGTAAGATTCTTTAATGTCTAAGAAATGGGACTAAGTGCTTTAGGCAAAAAGTTGAACATAGAGCCGTAATAAAAAAATTGAACGGATACTCAAGTTTAATTGTTCGGCCTGAGGAATCTTATAAATAAAAATGAAATTCTGTTTGTTTGTTTGTTTGTTTGTTTGTTTGTTTGTGGATTTGATTCGTATACAAATCCACAAAAATGGACCTATCGGCCTGAAATTTAGCACAGATGTGTAAAATAATATAGAATAAACCACTGTCCACTTTAAAACTTTGAAAGTCCACCCGTTCCCGGAATTTAAGAGATTTTTTATGTTCTTCACGCAAAAATCTTTCCGTAATTGTAAACCCTGTAGTGAAAAAAGTGTGAAATAAGGATCGTGGTTTGCCATGTGTGGCGATTTTGCCGAATAAAATGTTTTAAATTCTCAAAGTAAAAATAAAAGAATAATAATGATTTTTTTTTGGTAGTTTATATTCGTAAGGTTATTTTTTTTTAAATTATAATATCGTGTGCATGGGAAATCAGAGCAGGAATGTAATGCTTTACACGCAAAACAATAAGAATTGAAGATTTCCGAGGCTAATGTGTAAATTTTTTTAGTTTGGCGAAAAAATAAAATGGCTGAAATATGGATTTTGAGTAAGTGAGTTCTAGCGGTTTGCCCAGTTTTCGGCTTGGCGCAATTTATTGAGAGCTTAAGGAAATAGATTTTTGAAAACAAGTGCAAAGGTTTTATTAGAATACAGCGTTAAAGTTTAATGATCCGTGAGGAAATAATGCAGTTATTAAGGGATTTCAAGCGATCTAACTTCAGAATTCTCGCCAATTGAATACATTGATTTAAGTTGGGGGAATTCCGCCAAATTTCAGAAAATTGAAATCTTCTCATTTAGTACATCGGAGTAACGATGAATAAAACACATTATAGTTGATAATTAAAAAAAATCGGCTGTATTAAGGGATTCCACTTTTCAAATAAATGCCTGGCGGTCGAACCATTTCCCATTTTGATTGCTGCTAAGTCAATGCTTCGAATGATTCCCTGAAAAAACTCTTGCAAAATGGCGTATGTTGGCACTTTGGCGAGGCTTAGATTTAAAACTGGATTTTACTTGAGACTGGTATATATAATAACATTGGTTATAGATAAAAATGAATGTTGGTATGTGTTTATGAGGTTGAAAAACTCCAGCACCGTTGAGCACCGTTGCACGATGAAATTTGGTTCACCTAGGTCTTTTATCATGGAGAAGGTTTTTATGCTATCCGTTTTCCTTAACTTGCCACTTGGTGCCGCAGCACAACGTTGAATTCTATTCCGTTTAGCCGTTTGCCATGCGAATATCGTCCAACCGATTTCGATGAAATTTGGAACACGCGAATATTAGAACACGGAGAATATTTTTCACTATCCATTTTGCTGTAACTTGCCGCTAAATGGCGCTGCAAAGCATCAACTTCTATACCGTTCGACCGATCGGCATACAATTTTTTATACTTACACATTTGAGCACGAAGAATATATTCTAACTGCGTTCCTTCTGATGTTACTCACCACTAGATGACACTGCAATGCATTATTATTTTAACTCGCCATTAGATGACGCTGCAGCAGGCCAAATTCTTGACCATTCAAACGGTCGCTATGAAAATCAGTATACATAGCTATTTGAACAATGAGAATATTTTGGCGTTATCCATTTTGCTATAACTCGCCACTTGACGGCGCTGTAGCAAATCATTACTTTATTGAACCACTAGATGGCCCTGCAGTGTATCACTTCTTGACTGTGCAAATAATCGCTATGAAAATAGGTATACATAGATATTTGAACACGGGGAAGAGTTTGGCGCTATCCATTTTCCTATAACTTGCCACTAGATGTCGCGTCAACACATGAACTTCAGGACTGTCCAGCCGATAGTCATGAAAATTCGTATACATCGATATCTGAATGCGAAAAATATTTTCGCCGCATCCGTTCTGCTAAAATTCGCCACTAGATTGCGCTACGCCGCATAGCCTTCTGCACCGTACAAACGATTGCCTTGCAATTCGGTATGCATGATTATTGGACACAATATAACGCGATATCCACTTTGCTATATCTGTTTATTACAATGAATAGTAATCACCACAAATCGTAATATCAAAAAGTCCATTCATTCCCGTGCGAAGAACGGGTACTTCAGCCAGTCTTATATATAATAAAATCCGAGAGTAAACATTGTATGTAACTATGTAGGTAGGTTTGTGACTACCGATTTTCTTGCGCGCGTC
Source organism: Cheiracanthium punctorium (assembly GCA_038373885.1). Classification (NCBI taxonomy): domain Eukaryota; kingdom Metazoa; phylum Arthropoda; class Arachnida; order Araneae; family Cheiracanthiidae; genus Cheiracanthium; species Cheiracanthium punctorium. The sequence goes on from JAWZYV010012162.1 coordinate 191,745, forward strand.
TCTCGATCGCATTGCGCCGAGATGGTGGGTCGCAGACTTACCGAATTTTCCATACGGCTTCACTAGGACAGACCCTAACACGCCTCGGAGCGAGTTTTTCGAAATTCGAATTAGAAAATGTTTTATTTTATGTTTTGTCCGATTTTTAGCGATTTTTCTCGCTTAATACGTAATAACGCCGGTAATTACACTCGCAAGAAAACGAAATTTACATCATCGGATAGAGGAGAAAATTTTCTTTTAAAAATTGTTTGTTTGGACTGTGTAACATAATTTTCAGATTTTTGGGAATTTTTCAAATAAAATTAAATTTGACGCTGACTTTCGTAAAATATTTTTAAAATTGCTGCATCTTGAATTCTATCCGTCAATTTTTTTTTATATTTTGTCAAATGACGGAGTATACATTTCGCCCTCTTTTAAAAGAAAAACCAGAGGAAAATATAAATTAGGAGATTTTTTACGAATTTTTAAGTAAAGAAGGATTTTCATTTCAATCGCAGCAGCTTAAAATTTTCGGTATGATAGCTTACGTTTTGGTTGTCTTGGAGACAGTAACAATGATTAAAATTGCCAGTTGAAAAAAATAAATAAAATTCTTTAAAATAACTGAGTTTTCACATGTGAAAAGTGCGTGATTTTGATGTCATACGTTTAAAACCTCTTTCGAAACTCAATCAGAATAACGGACTCACAAGCAAAACATACGCCACGCATGAAATAATTCTATATTTTACTTTAAGTTGCCAGATAAATAATTGGATGTTGTTTTTTCACCAGTGAATTAATTTTCCAGCATTATTTCCGATTGAGATTTTAAACGGGTCACGTTTTCGAATAGCAGGAAATATATTGCGGTGTTAAAGAGGGCCTGATTATGACCAACAGGGGGCCCCGGCATTGAATTTGGGGGCCCCCGCATGTATGAAATTAGTTTTATTTTTCATAATTTTTTTTGTAAAAAAAGAACAACATTTGAAATTGGGGGCCATTTCGAGCCGGAGGCCCTTGGGCAAAGTCCCGATTTCCCCATGCGATAGCAGGGCCCAGATGCTAAATACACCAATCTGACAAGAACTATGCGTAAAAATTTATCGAGAGCTGATTTAGTGGCAACCGTAAACTGAAATGATTATCGTTTATGCTAATGCGTAAATTGCGAAGAATTACCAAAGAGTAAAAGCCTACATTCGTGGCAAATATCTAAACCGTTTCTTTAAATTAAGCATTAACGGTTGCAAAACGAAAATATATTGTATGGGTATCAGTAAAAGATAGTATAATTAATAGTAAGTAGATATGATAAGGCAATATTGATCAAACCACAATAAACCGCATTAATAAATGTTTTGTGAAACTAAGTCTTCTATTCATTTTTTAACAGCCGTATTACATCACAGGTAACAAAACATTAAGTAATTCTACGTCGCGTTAATATATCACGCGGTAGTTTCAACAGAAAAGACTAACAGAACTTTCTTTTTTCTTAGAGATTCTGTTTTGTCACAAGTAGTTATGATCGCATTTTAGGAAAATGTTCTTCTCTTGCCATGCAAAGAGCGGGTACACAACTATTTAATTATAAAATAAAACGGTTCTCCATGTAGTATCTAAGGTATTAATGGCATAGCTTAAATCTAAAAAAGAGTATGATGTAGAAATGAGACATTTTGAAAATTAGGAATTTTCACTGAAAACCGTCACGCTTTTCTTTTCTGATCGTTAAACAATGAATCGTTACACTATGATCGTTTCTGATCGTTACAACAATGGTCACAGGTCAGTACTTATACTAACTTTACGAATAAGTAATGAGTAACTTACACAAAGAGTCAAATCATTTTGCTTATTTTTAGATTCCAAATCTCTGGAATCAATTCGAACTATACATGTAAGAAAAAGTTTCGTTCCCTACCGTGCGGAGAACGGGTACGCAGCTAGTTAAATATAAATTTTCCTAACTTAAGGTAGGGGTATTGTTCCACATTTTTTCTATCCTGTGGTTTTCTTTTTTGAATCCTACTTTTTTTTTTTTTTTTTTTAAACTTCTCGATACTAATCTTTTTTCTGGATCGAAACTTCTACCTTAAGTGTTAAGCAAGCAAATCTTAAAAATTTCCCATAAAGATTTTAAATTACTATTTCTTTGAGTAATCGTTCAAAAGTTAGTTAATGGCTCCGGAGAATGACAACAAACTTTAAAAATTGCACAGAAGCTCCTTATCCGACAAGCAGATAAAAATCTGAAGTTCATTGTTAAAATGAAGATTTGCTCGGTTGTAAAACCCGTTTTTACCCGTGAAAAATTACGAATTAAATTTAATAGAAAAATAAATTTTCTCTTAATGGAAATTAACTAGTTTCCCTAAACTTGAATATAAAACCGATGCATTTGAAGTACTATTTAATAAAGCTAGGAAAACCGATAGGGTTAACTATACATTTTAGTCAAATTTTGTAGGAATTGAACTTTAAACTGGCTAGAATAAGCTTGATATTTTCCATAAGTATTGGCACTTCCCATATTCTAAATTTTAAAACGCATAAGAGCGGTGTTTGAAACTAAGTTGGAATTTCGTCTGGGTGTGAAAAATGTAACTTTAGAAAATCCAGTCTAAAATAGATTTCTAAATCTTATTTTAGACTGGAGCAAGTTTGTTATGATTGTATTAAAATGTTAATTTTTAGAAAATTGGATTTCTATGAAAGTACAGTTCATGCTATATATAAATATTTGAGAAAATTTAGGTTTTCCTGGGTCAATACTATGGGTAATTAGAAATACTGAAGCAAATACCTTGGCAGTTAAAAGTTGGCATGCGTTTTTAATGCAGGTTGTAGATTGACAAATTTCTGAAATTCGTGAAATGTCTAAGGCAGCGGATAAAACATCCTGTTAACGCGTTAAATCAAAGATTAAAAAAAAATTTGCACTAAAATACAACTCAAGAATACTTAAAATTTAATTTAGAGATAGTTTGAATATCATCTCCGAAGGAGGTTGAATTCCGTGTTGAGTCACAGCTTGCTTGTTATTGAAACTTGAATTGGGAAAATTTGTCTTCGAAGGTAATGTAGAAAAATTAATTTCTACGTTACCTTCGGATAACCATAATATTTGTTACAACAAATTCGTATTGTGAATGAATTGGTACAGGGAAATGGTAGACAAAATCTGTTGAAAGCTGTGTATGTTATGCATGATGCATGCGAAAGTTGTGAGCTTAAAAAAAAGGTGTAGATAGCATTTGCGATGTTTAATTAAAAGAATTAATTAAAAGGTGCTTATGTAGCTAATAATTAAAATGGAATAGAGTATTTCTTTCGAGAAGCTGACTGCATTTAGAGTCTCCCGGTAGTCGATCGCCCGAAAGTCCTCTGGCATTTTACACAACCCAAAACGAAAGGCTTCTATTAGTTTGTGTATTGTTGCAATTGGAATATGTATTTACGGATTAGTGTGCCTGGTTTGAAGCACTTACGTATAAATCCTCGTCAAGAGATGTTTCCAACAAAGAATTTTTATTTTCATACATCAAAATTGCTCAGAGTGTGCGGGATGAAACATTAGAAATTCAGTTAACACAGAATGTTGAAAAATACACGAAATTCATAACATAATGCTCAAAGTTCGTGCAGTTAAGACTCTGGGATGGTTTTACAGGAAAGGCATGGTTCATTTCGACAACTATAGTCAAACTTCTCTTATCCTAACTAATATTATAAATGCGAAAGTGAGTTTGTTTGTTTATGACGCTTTCACGCCTAAACCGCTGAATCGATTAGGATGCATTTTGGTTTAGATATAGAGGGGACCCTGGAGTTGGTTATAGGCTAATTAGAATTTTAGATTTTTAATTACTTTTTTAATTATTAATTCAAAACCGTTTTTACGTTGCCATGCTTGGCGAGTTTCGCCCGTATCAATCAAATGGTTCATGTTTTGAGCTAACAAGAATGCTATTGCTTCAATAATGAAGCGTGTGCGTGCATCTGAAAAACATTAAATTCCACGGAAATTATGCCAGTTTTATGCCATATCTATCTATCAATAATAATAAAAATGAATGTTCTCCAGACAAATCTACAGAAAGCAGAGCTTTGAAAATTTGAGCATAGAAGCCCATGACTGTGCACCTGAGGCTCAGAATGTTGAAATTTTAAATACTTTTCTAATTATTAATTAAAAACCGTTTTATCGCCCGCACAAAATGATTTATGCTTTTGAAATAAAGCTGAAATTCTATTTTCAGATAAACATGCATTTGAAAAACATGAAATGGTATGGAAATTATGTTGATTTTACGCCAAATTAAAAAGCATTAGAAAGGAAAGTCCAAATGTGTTTCTTAAACTTCATAAATTTCCAAATCCTACCAATAATATAAAAACTCGGCTGTTCGAGCCTCGTCAGGGGGAGATTCCCCTGAACCCCCCCTAATTTTTTAGTTTTATTATTGCCATATTAAAACTATATTAATTAACTTGGCATTTTATCGCTCATCTTTCGCGTATTTCGCCTGGTAACCCTATGTTGAAATTTTTATGAGTGTAACCTATTTGTAGAAAAATACATGTGGTGCATATTCTACAGCTTACGAAATATTGTAACAATAGATTAAAGCTGTTGTGAACTAATAATATTTGAATATATGTAAAAAATACATGTGGAGCATATTCTACAGCTTACGAAATAGTGTAACAATATCGAGACTAAAGATTGCTTTAATCTCGATATTAAAGCTGTTGTGAACTAATATAAATACATGTAAAATTATGTCGCTTTTTTATGTCGCATTTTTGGGACACATTTTTCAATAAGGGTATTGAGAGATAAAATGACATAGTCATTAAAAAATGTGTACGTTTGTGTGTTTAGATGTTTTTGACTGAATCACACACAAATTGCTGAACGGATTTGGGAAAAATTCGTAATGAAGATAGCTTATGCCCTGGATTAACATACAGGCAACCTTTAAGCATATAGCATAAATAATTCTTTTACAAAAACATTCAAAATAATTCTAATGTATTGCGCTCTATGGAATTATAGCTACTAAACCGAATTTAAAACTTAGTTGCACTATTCCTGAGTATTATTGTTTGTTTGTGGATTAAGACCGATTGACTGCACTAGGGTCCTAGGCCTATACGAGGAATTCCTCTGTGGGGAACTTTCTAAAGGATCCTAGCCCGTATTTACGCGAGGTTTTGGAGAAAACCGCGAAAATCTGCGAGCGGCTAGGTCGACAGGCTCGACCAGGGGTTGAACCTGGCACTTCCAGCCTTGAGAGTAGAACTTCTTAGACACTGGTGGGACCCTGAATGTTATAGGCTACCTTTTATGCATATATCACAAATAGTTCTTTTACAGGGATACTCATAAGAATTACATTACACTCTATGTGTATCTCTGTAAGTACTGAACAGATTCCAAAACTTTTTTCACTGTTAGTAAGCTACACTATTCTTGAGTATTATAGGCTAAAATTCATACATGTAGTGCAAATAGTTCCTTTATAGGAACACTCAAAATAATTCTAATACATTACGCTCCCTGGGTATCTCTAACTAAGAACCGATTCTAAAACTTTTTCGCTAAGAAAAAGCTGCACTATTCCTGATTAGCGTAGGCTAAAATTCATGCTATAGCATAAATATTTCTTTCACAAGAACAACAAAAACAGTTAGCAAATACTGTCGTAAATGTATTCGCCAAATGGCTGAAAAAAATCTAAATTTAGTAACTCTGCTTACGCTCTTATTTTAAATGAAGTATACTACCACGCATTATACTTCATATAAAATAAGTAAAAAGCAAATAATATTTAAATGCAGTTTCTTTAGTCGCAAACATATGTGTTATTTACACATGCTTCATTTCTTTTGGGACCTAACTCTAAAGCCGACGCGGACGAAGTCGCGGGTAGCAGCTAGTATAATATATTTCAAAGTAGCTCAAGTTGGGAATGAATGAAAGCGAAGGTGTTCAACATGATTGTCCAGGATTTAAGTTTCTCAAATTTAGTATTATCATTCATTAAAAAGAAATCTGTTTAATATCGATACTGTTCTCAAATGATTGGGTTTTAAAATTTACATTCAATAAAAAAAACCTCCATCTAAAATAAACATAATTATTTGTCTCCTTAAACTTTGATCAACCATCGTATATATATTTGTCTTATTAACTTTGTAGGCAGTGCCCTACTCGAAGAATTTACTTTAAATGTTTAAGTATTACGTATTTGTGATTCAAATATATTGGAATTTGTCTGTTATATTCAGTATGTGTGGTAAATGTTAAAATACGTGATGTTTGCCAAATTTAGGCAAACTTTAGAGTAGATTCGCAACTAGAACTTCTTTATATAAAATCTTTTTAGTAACCTAAAATCGCAACTTTTCTGCGGTAGCTTGAGTTGGGAAAATATAATTTTTTCGTTAAACAGTAGCTTCGAATTTATTTTGAAAGGGAGAAATTCTGTACCTCAGACCCAGTCTAACGTAAGTCACACTAACTTTTCAGGAAGGCACTAAAACTGTAAGAAACTAACTGTAGGTTCGGTTACATAGCTAATAATTGAATCGGTCAGCAAAAAATTGACATTATTAAATTTGCATGTACTTAAGCCATTCATAGGTGTTTCTTTTATAATCAAAGCCTTAACCTGAAAATTGTAATATATGGATTCACGTTTGTCTGATTCTGGGGTACAGAATTGAATCACTTACAGTATCGGATTATGACAGCCCCCCTTTAAAGTGTAAGCACTTAAAGTACGATATCTGAGACTGGAAATATTTTATGCAGAAGTTGCATCGGTAAATTTCTTTAAATTTTAACCACAATTATAAAAGATATTGAAACTACTTTCCATGTTCTTAAAACTTGAATTATTTTCAACGAATAATTTAGAAACGTATCATATTATGGTTAGTACAGGGTTGTCCAAATTAAACTTCCCCAACTCAGAGGCCTGTGCAGGATGTTGTATGGGTCATAATGTGATGAAATTTTGAAAACACACTTCAGATCACGCGCTCGTGATTTATTTAAAAAAATTATTAGTACAAGAAATTGCTGATAGGGGGCGCTGCAGATCAACAAGACGTTCTACAGATGTTCTATATGTGTGTCGTGGTCGAATAGGGCATATCAACAGCACGAGAAACAGTTGGCACACTGACAACACCATGTGGCGATTGGCTAGTGGCGTCCGCGATCGCCAAAGCAACGTCTTGTACGTTTGCAGAATCCACAACATGTCGTGCTCTACCTGGTGAAATTCCCAGCTGTCCGGTTCTTTCGAACTTCTTCATGTCTCGTAAAGCGCGTGGTGTCATTGGTCCTCGGCGTAAGTTCTTCAGCCGATGGAATGCTCTGATCGCAGCACAGGAGTTCTCGTCATTCTGGTAGAAAAGTTTCACTAACAGAGCTTTGTCTTTCAAAGTCGTCATTGTGCATCAGCGAGCTGGAAACAACTGCCTGTGCAGCGCCTGTCTTCCACTTTTGTAGGGCTCGTCTTTTGGGTACGTGGTGCAGAAGCTTTATTTCTGCAAATCACGTTGGTGCAATATGCAAATTACTAGTGTTACAGCGCCACCTTTCGGAAAGTTCTTGTACTAATATTTTTTTTTTTTAAATAAATCACGAGCGCGTGATCTGAAGTGTCTGTTTTCGAAATTTCATCACATTATGACCCATACAACATCTCGCACAGGCCTCTGAGTTGGAAGTTTAATTTGGACAACCCTGTATATTAGCACTTAGTGGCGATATTCATTAAACTCTGTGACTCCACCACTCGGGTAATTGACTTGATGATTTAAATGAAACAAGCGGAAAACCGATTGTACTGGGCATGACTCTTTAATCATGTGCATGATGAATACAAATTTCTCGGCTAACTGTTGGAGTAACTCACTCTGAGTCAACGTTCTGGTTTAATGATTGGTGAATGTTTCAACATTCTATTTATGTTAAGCTAGCCTGCTTTCATCCTGATCGCCTGGGACAATTTATGTGGATCAGCTTCAGTGGATGATTTGGCCAACGGCCGAATGCTGTTAGAAAATAAAGTGCAGCGCACCAGTCACTTGTGTGATAATCACCAAACCCAGTCGTACATTTTATGCCCATTTCATGTTTAACTTATTATAGACTAGTATCTCGACAAGATAACCGCTGGCATGACATTTGAATATCTATAAAATCCATAGTATGTCTAAAACTCGACATGGAATGGACATAGAAGCATCCCAATTGGATTTTTCCCAGTCATATCTCGGAGTTATTCGCGTATGCTAACGAAATTTTAACATAGGATATCATTATGGGAATTGTATTTTGCGATCAGAGCAGGGTTAATTATGACAAGATCCACATTCTCGGAGTATTCGGGTAAAATATAAACTTCTTTCTTTGGTTTCGTGTGTGTGCATTAGGTTACATAGAACACCTAATTTTATGACCAATAACTTATTTTTTCATATTTCTGCGGGGTTGAGGTTTTTTCAAAAACTGATAGCTTGCTAACGTAAAATGAAATTTCGCACATACGCAAATACTTTTTTGAGAGTGTACAGAAAAATCATGGATATATCAGTACATGCCTTACTCGCCCAGATACATTTCATGGATATGTGTTTGACATCGAATTGAACCGGGTAGACTGCTCCGATACACACAACAGCGAAGAAGTACAGCCGTTGCTCAATTTAGCCATCAGCAACATTTCAGTCAATCGAATCGGTAGTTACGTGTCGCACAGATGTGTGAAAGATTTTCTGGCTCGGTGGCAAGCGATTGGATGTTAGTAGTTAAATCGAGAGATGGAAACGGATGTGTATTTTCAGTGTTGAGCAGTGAAAAGGTTGTTCTTTGTCTATTCTTCTGTTCAAGTTCGTTTGTTTGTGTGTAAGGCATGTACTATATGGGAACTTGAATAATAGTTTGTCATGCAAGAAGGGTTACTACGTCCATCAGGGGCGTAGCCAGAAATTTTTCATGGGGGGGGGTTACGACTACTGCAACTCACATATATGCATACATGTGTGTGATAAAGGAGTCAAGAATATACATTTTGTATGGCAAAAAAATTCCTCATGGGGGGGGGGGGTTATGACCCCCCTAACCCCCCCCCCCCGTGGCTACGCCCCTGGATGACACTCATCCATAAATAAGATTAACCCTTAATGGTTTATCTAAATGTTCAGTTTGTAAAAAAATAACACAATTTTGAATTAAGACTTAAGGCAGGGAATTGGTGGACCGGTTGTAATAAAAGCATATGGACTTTATTGGAATGAAACTGATCAAGTGAAATGATGCATTATCACTTGTTCTTCAAACATGCATTATCACTTATTCTTTGCCTGTTTTCCTCGAGGCCCTCTACTGCAAACGTTCTGTACCCCCCCCCCCTCCCCCAAGGGGTTACCAACTGTTCAGGCGTACTGTTCCAGGAAATAAATGAAACAACTGTAGAGTAACAACTATGCATTGTTACATTTTAAACACACTGATTTAAATCATTTTTTTTTAATCTTTCGTATTGATCATACTTCCTCTAATGGACAGCGTTTCAAACGATTAAACTGCGTCTACTGAGTTTGTATAGTGCAACTCAAAGTGGGCTTGCGAAAGCGTAGATACAAAAATAATTAATCAGTAGTTAGTTGTAAGTACATTTGAAATATGTGATTTCGGGAAGTATCTTCCATGCATTCAAAAGATATTCGAGTAAGACAGAAATATATGTATACAGCGGTAATTCAATGTTTCAAGAAACCTAAATGATAAAAATAGCTACTTGTGCAGGTAGTGGAAAGCAAAATGTGTAATAAATAAGTTTCCTTCATTTTACGAATGCGTTGTTTTTTAAATATTTAAGTATTGAACCATCCAAAGTCAGAGACGATTTCATATTTCGAATGAAATTTGAAAATTCATGTAGTCTTGAAAAATTGTCTGTTCATTAATTACCCGCCGAAAATCGGGAATTTAATTAATGCTTATTCACGTCTACTTTTAGCTGACTTTTAAGCTAAGTACTTTTAGCTAAAATAGTATTAATCTCGCTAAGCACGCCCAGTTACGAAGGACGAGTTCACACGCAGAAGGACGTATGGGTAGAAAGATACGCACACCTGAGCTGTGTTTTGTTTGTGTAACACGTATTTCGGATTTGTGTACTTGGGGCTAAGCCCTCTTATAAATCCACGTCAGAAGGACAACACAAAATGGGGGGGGGGTTCCGTGTTGGAGTCTTTCTAAGAGGTCCTAACCCGTACTTACGCTAAGTTTCGGAGAAAGACATGGAAAACTCCGAACGGTTTTAAAGTATTGTTCTTCTTGTATACAGGAGATATACGATTGCACTATCCCTGGAAATAAGTGGCATTGCCCCCGAGGGGATTGGACTTCTGCTTGTTGGTCCCTAGTTTTGAACAAATTTCAGATGAGGGATCAACCACCGCCTGAAATCGGCAACTCTAAAAGTATCATCTGATCTTGGAGGACACTGGAGACACGACGGATTTTATGTGCACCAGCTACCATTAGCGTAGCTCCAAGAGTGGAGTTCACCCTCCCAAGAACTGGACAAGCTGAATGCTGATTCACTTTCCGTGTTATTTCGGGAACGGAGTTTAGCGGCCAGATCACTGCGGGACAATTTTTAGGTAGTGAACCATCATTATTAACATCCACCGAAGACAAAGTTGCTGGCTTGTTATTATCGCCTTTCTTTGATTCCGAAACTATCCCACGGACTTCAATGCTTTACGATCATCCTCTTATTCTAAAACAGCTAAACGAAATTTGCCTGTAAGGGGGCGCTGAAAGTCGTTAAATTTACGTTATGTTGTGAGTTAGTGTGCGCTTAGAGAGTTAGTAGTAGATTACACCATGATTCGTCACTAGAGGGCAGCTAATCATTAAGAGGGGTATTTTTCTTGAGAGGCTGACGCTATTTCAGACGTCTGTCTCTAATGGATAAATGAGCGATTTTTTAATTTTGAATAAATGTGAATGTGTAAATCCTACGCAGTGATGCAGAGATTTTATTTTTATTTGCAGGAAAGATTGAATGTTATTGAAATCTACCAAGTTGAATTTGCTAAGATTTTTCTTTTTTTCGAAATTCACAGAGCTGAGGAGAACCTGCAGGACATCATTTACCTTTAACTGTGTCTTTTTAGTTTCTTTGATAGGTGATAATTTCCTTTATAGGTGATAACTTTTTACTACTGGAACAGAGATTGAAAATTATGCCTTTATTTCAACAAAAATATTTGAAAATTCGCTTTCTATATTTCGTTTTTAAGTGTAATAGGCTTTTTAAAAGTAATTATGAGATTGCTCTTTAATTTGAAAAGTAATTATGAGATTGCTCTTTAATTTGAGATATGAGATTTTCGTCAGGTGTGAAGAGGTTAACCCTTTGAGGCGCAAACCTTCCCAATGCTGAAAAAAGGGCAGCCGTTGCCATCGCTCCACTTAACTACCAGCAAGATGGTGGACGATCGAGACGTTCATCGAGTGCCACAGATCTAGAGACCCTTTTTTGACGCAGCTGGCTGTGCCGCACAGCGATGGCAGCGGCTGCCCTTTTTACAGCATTGGGCAATCTATCCAACTATTCTCGCATTCTTCCATTTTTCAGCAGATGTCAGTGCTGTTAAAAATAATCGTGACCATTTCTTTACGAGAAATGACGTGCTAAAAAGTAAAGGATTTTCGTGGAGCTATGTCACCCGCAACTATTTTTTATAGAAATCAAATCTATTCTTCGTGACAGGCAACAGTCAAAACGTCAGAGTTTGGTGTTCCCTGAGCGGGAACACTGCGCGTTAAAGGGTTGACACCACACCACTCCTCCATGCAGCGGTATTGCTCCATAAACTCTCGAAAACAAATGCTTTTAATTGGGCAAATAGCACATGCGGAAGTTTGACTTTTTGTCCACCTTTTTATAAGGCAAAAAGTAGTTATCACCCAGGTCTTGTCAGGAATCTATTAGATCTCGTTGTGGTCATTTAAATTTGGACATGGGTGCCGTACTGCTTGTAACTGATTTCATGAGACTAACCTCTCCTTGACGGTTCCTGTCTGTGTGTGACAGCAAGCAGCTCTCGTTGTGAGTTTCAGAAGAGCTGGAAAATCAAATTTACTCGTACCCAATTCGGTCCGTTTCAATCATTCAAAAACTTCAATTTAATATTTTTATGAATGTTGAAAACCGGGTTTTTCCCATCGAAGTACACAGCGAGAACCCCAAAACACGCAGAAGGGAGACCCGTCGCCGGGAGGCTAATCTCGTCGCAATGCTGTTTGAAAGTAGACACACGACCGTGAGAAAAACCAAAATGTGAAAGCACTGGTCTGGGAGTACAGTGGATTTATTATAGGGTATGTTACAGTATACGTATACAGTATACCATTAACGCGCAAGCATTTCCCAATTTCGAAAAAGTGCAGTCGTTGCCATCGCTCGATTTAACTATCAACAACATGGCAGCCCAGAGCCAGATGTGTCAAAATTGTGTTCTTTAGCTCCGAGACAAGCGATGGGCGAATCCATCGACCTGGTGATTAAATCCAGTAATGGCAACTACTGCACTTTTTCAGTATTGGACAGTCTGTCTAATTTTTCTTCTATGTCGATGCATATTTTCATCACATTTCCCAGTTCTCAGCAAATGCTAGGACTTATTAAAGTAATTCTAACATGAATTTTACAAATAATCCATAATTTTTAAGGGAAATTATGAGAAAAGGATTCTCGCGAAAATATGTCCTCCTTAAGGGTGTAGTTCTAAGAAACAAAATCTCCCTCACTGTCTAGGTACACAAATTAAAATAAACAAATCGTTCCAGGGAGTCGAAAAAATTCAGGATAATTCTTTATAAAGCTGTATTACCCACCGTAATAAATGAAACAACGGTGCCTTTTATGAGACTTCCAGAAAAAAATTATTTAACTTGGAACTGCACAGCCCAAAATTTTCGAAAAATGACACATCCTACTAAATTTCCGATCTTTAAAAAATTTTTCTGAAAGTTTCGGGTTTGTCTCTTATTGCAGTGTATATTACAGATTGTAAAGAGGCATTCTAAAAATTTTGAAGCGCACGACATAATTAGTTTATTCGTATTTATGTACCAAAATCGCATGGTTTTTTTCGAACTACACCGTTAAGTATTTTATTGTAATCCCTTTTATTTTTTGTGAATCAAAACAATCGAAATAATTGTGTCCTCAAGGCTAGGACAGGACACCGTGCGTTAAGAGGGGAGGGAATAATTCCAAACCGAGCCTGTTTTGCTAAATCCCAGTAATTCAGCCTAAATATTTTTATCAGTGAAATGGACAATTAGGAGCACGTATAAAAACCAGTAAAGACTCCAATATACAACTTTTGGAAAGAACTACGTACTTCTACCTGCAACTTTTTAAATAAAACTCCACTGAAGGTAACTATTACTGTACTACAGCATGTAAATGCGCTTTGGCGCACTGCGTAAAATAATTCTGATCTGCCGTTAAACAACCACAGAAACTCACATATACACATCTACGGAAATGTAGAAAATGGCGTATAACCACAAGTCATTGTTATGAAGGTGAATGTAGTGCAGAATAATGCAAGTCTCGTAATAAAAATTATTTATTTTAAGAAAAGATATCAATACTTTTTATATCCTTTCCAAACTGAATCAAATTCAATAAACGGAATATTATACAACTGCGACATGAATAAAAAATGATAAAAACTTTCATAAGATATATATTTACTTAAAATTAGTTAAATTATCCTGAGATTAGAACTCGTAAAAATTGAAATTTTTCTTTTCCCGTAAATTTTCATCACAAAACAATTTTATGGTAAAGAAGAGGAGTTGGTGGAATTCTCTAGTGTTGTTTGTTTACGAAAATTATTATAGAAGGAAGCTGGTAGATATTTTTTTTTCTGCTAAAAACAATTTGGGAACATAAAATTACGTCTTTTCTGGCTGTGCCGGCTCAGCCAGCTGTCGTCAAAAAATGGTCTCTGGATCTATGGCACACGATGAACGTTTCGATCCTCCGCCATCTTGCTGGTAGTTAATTCGATCGATGGCAACGGCTGCCCTTGGCACAGGCAGCTGTCGTCAAAAAAAAGGGATCTCTAGATCTGTGGCACGCGATGAACGTTTCGATCGTCCGCCATCTTGCTGGTAGTTAAGTCAAGCGATGGCAACGGCTGCCCTTGGCACAGGTAGCTGTCGTAAAAAAAAGGGTCTCTAGATCTGTGGCACGCGATGAACGTTTCGATCGTCCGCCATCTTGCTGGTAGTTAAGTCAAGCGATGGCAACGGCTGCCCTTTTTTCAGCATTGGGCAATCTATCAGCTGTCCTCGCATTCTTCCATTTTTCAGCAGATGTCAGTGCTGTTAAAAATAATCGTGACAATTTTTTTAGGGGAAATGACGTGCTAAAAAGTAAAGGATTCTCGAGGAGCTATGTCACCCGCAACTATATTTATAGAAATCTAATCTATTCTTCGTGACTGGCAACAGTCAAAACGTCAGAGTTTGCTGTTCCCAGAGCGGTAACACTGCGCGTTAAAGGGTTAGTAAAATTTTCAGTTTGTAATGAATGTCATCATTTTCATTAAGATAATGTTTTTGTTTTAAGAAAAAAGATTCATAACGGTTAACATTTATTTTTTCCCTACTTTTTAGTAAATAAAGCTGTTGCACTAATTACATTTAGAGCGCTTTCAATATCGATCTTTAAAATTAAAATGTCATGTTGATATTAAAAGCACTCGAATGAATACAGATAATTACATTTGAATTACGCAGATCCTCTGAAGATTGCTTCAAAACAAAATGAAATGTAATGGTGTGTTATGTATCTACAAAATATTAAGATCTTCAAAGATACCTTCTGCAAGACGTCTAGACAGTAATTTACTAATTTGGTTTTGTACAAAAAAGAAAAAGTTACTTAAACACAAAATGCTGGTGCTAAATTATAAAATAAATAAAAACTTTGTGAAAAAAGCACACATAAAATGTTACTTATATGAAGTTACGATCGTTTCGACCAAAAAATTCATTCGAGACAGAAAAGCACCTAACTGACTTAAGCAGTTTTCTTTTTCGCGGTTATCCATAAAAAATAATATAGATGTTTAAAGTAATAATTTCAAAAAGCAGTCGCACGAGACATGCAGCTTGACCTTATATTTTGTGGTGTGAGAATTTTTTTTTAAGTCATTTCATTTCCTTCCTGGAACTACAATTAAATATCTTACATGAATTTTATAGTGTCTTCCGTCTATACGTAATCTATTCTATACGTATATCCATTTTTCTCGCAAATTTTCAAAGATCCTGCTTAAGGCTGTACAAATGTTTTTTTAGAAATATGACATAGGTATAAATAATTGTGTTTAAACCGCATGGCTCTGATAGAGTTATATATGTTCATGAAATCTATTTCTGATACTTTAACCGTGATATTTTTTACAAAATGATTTTTGAAAATTGATCATTTTGAAATATTTTCAACAAATGTACACATTTATAAATTACAGCATATACAGGTATCCTTTAAAAATGTCAATGTCAAAAATAAATATTTGATCAACATTTTTTTTTTTAAATCTGAAATTTACACTCAATATTAATCTATTCAAAGGAGGCAGACTAATGACAGTGGATAAAACACTGAACATTGGTAGATGGCTGAGGGTACAGGTCCAGGATTTCGGCCTATCGTTCAGCTGTGGAAATTTTGGGTGGTTTTCTCCAGATGTAACGTGAATACACGTTAGAACCTCTTAAGAAGTCCCCCGTCCAAGACATACCCCTTAGGCAGATATACCACGTGTGGCTGTGCCTTAACCAAAACCCAAACCTGCTCAAATGAAGAAATTAATTAGTAATAGTATTATTTAATATTTCTGATAACCCTTTTATATCTTTTGCAAATAATACAGTCCCCGTTCTTCGTATGAGGCACTCAGAGAGTAAATTAATAAGTGATAATGATACAATTAATTTAAATTATTATTTTTAGGAATAATTATATTACACTACTTACCGCATTTAGTTCAACGTCTTCACAATAGTCATAAATAATAATTAAAAAAGAACAAACATCTCAAAAGCGGTAAAACTACTATTCCGAACGTGAATTTAAATAATAATATCAACGCATTTTCACTAGTTTTTAAAGAGTATAAGAATTAAAATCCGGAAAACTACACTATCCTGGGGAAAAGTTTTCAGAAAAACACATTAGGCCTCTCAAAGTTCAAAGCAAACGACCCATCACTTCTGTTATTAAGTCACAGCCCCTCAACCAAAAGGGGAGAATTCCACGCCGAGTTGGCGAGAAAAGGCTTCTAGTAATGGTATATGTCGCATTTATAGTTCTTTTACAGAACCAAACGAAAAGAAAAATCCAATACATCACGTTCTATGGTCAGTCATTCTTGAAAGCGTACTTAAGAGATATTTGGTTTTTTCAACAAAAACAAAGTTGGCATATATGTCATTAAGGCTCACAAAATAATGTTAACCATGGAAAATAGTGTCTGTGGTATTAATAGCTCTACTACAGGAGCACTTAAAAGAATTCCAATGCATTACGATCAATGGCAGTTGAGAGAGATTAATCCATTTCAAGCGCATTACAATAAGTATAAAAAAGTCAGTAACAGTTTACTCTTCAGCTAACGATGGAAAAAACTTTTTGGCGCAAAAATAGTGTTGTGTTGAAAAGTGTTTTATAATTGACGGGTGTGGCATGATTTATCTTTATTATATGATAATCCAACCTTTTCTGGTTTCCGACCATGCCCCTAATCCCATAGGTGACGGGTTTGAAGGTTCCTACTGCAAAACAAAAACTTCAAAATACTGTAATAATACTGTGCAAATTTATATTTTATAAGCCTTAAAGGAATAAACAAATAATACAGGACGCTTCATTTATATTAAGCAGGTTTTAATAGTAGTATTAACTAAGAACTACAATTAAATTCGCTTACATGCAAAAAATAAAAATAAATACCACAACTTAGCCAATAATTGCAACCATTAATTAACAATCCCAACTAACGAATAATTACGATTACAAATTCGCTTACATAGAAAAAACAGTAAATATCAGAAATAAGGTAACAACTTGAACCGGACATCAAACTTCACAACTGTCACATGCCCAAGACGAATTTTTCCACTGTCGTCGGCAGATTGAGCTTGCCGACAGCAATTGGTAAAAGCTCTGTTTGGTGACTCAGGTTCTCTCTAATTTTGCATCGAACCAAATGATACAGGCTTCTCGGTTGGTGCTTCTCTGTTACGATGCTGGGCTTTATCTTAAGGAATTTTTTGAATATTTTTTCGAGCGGGAAGCTCAGGAGGTTCCATTTCTCAAGAAAAGTGAGAATGCATTGCAGCACACTTTTGATTTCCCCGAGGCTTAGCAGAGGGTCGGGGATCGCTTGGAAATAAACTTCAAGGTAATACTCGTCATCCTTCAAGCTTGAACGGTTTTGCACTAAGTAGTCCTTTAGGTCGTTTATCACCAAAAATATGAAATAGAGTCTCTTTAGGATGTTGTATCTTGTACCGTCAAATAGTCCTTGTATGCGGCAAAATAATATTTCCATGAGGTTTTCAGTGCATGAAACACAGGTGTTAAAGTCTTCCTTACAAACATCCAACCTGGAAAGGATAGAAAAGAAATACATTTTAACAGCTAGCCATGAAAATGCTATTTTAACGTGGGTATAAACCAGCGAAGTGAGGCAACTCATAACCATACAACAATAGTCTCATTCTCCTTACTAAGATTTCCCTTTTGACAATGGCAAGTATCGAACAGTATGTCGTTGCCTCTCCTTGGTAGTGTATACCCACCTTTACACATTCCTGCAAGTGACAGAAAAGGATAGTCATGTGAGATCATTTCTAGTTATTACCCTCCGCTAAAGAGGGTAATAGTTTTTGGCAGACAAAAAAAGGTCGTGGATGATAATTGATAGTAGTAAATAAAGTAAGCATATGCACTTTTGAAATTCGCATCATATGGATCAATAAAATACATGAAAAATCTTTATTGTTTTAGTGTATACGCAAAAATACATTTAGCTTTACGTTAGTTACAAAAGGATGAAGTAATAAATTCGAGCAATTTTTCACAAAAGATTTACGAATAGTTTTGTATTAATAACTATGAATTAAAAGTAATTAAATTATTTACGTATATTCCATCAAGGTGTTTGCGGGGATGGCAACGAAGATTCTTTTCCTCTTTTTCTTTCGCTGGTTGCCAGGACGATAGTTTAGAATAAAAATAACTTTTTTGTTCTAAACAAATTTATGTAGCTGAAAGGTGTAATATATCTAGACAAAAAAAGGTCGTGGATGATAATTGATAGTAGTAAATAAAGTAAGCTATTAACCGTGATTGATTGAGACTATGGTGCTTTCTCAAGAGACTAAAGACCAAATCATATCGCTTTATTTTTCTGACACACCACTCACGCAGTGTGAAATAGCTCGTAGGCTTGGTATTTCACGCTCTACTGTTCAGTATTACATCGTTAAATATCAGAAGAATATACCCGGGACTGTTGTTCAAGGCCGCGCTGGCCGTCCTCGCCAGTTGTCTAATCCGGAAGAAAGTCATCGTGAAATTAACCGTCTATTTATGCAAAGAAAAAGGGAAGATCCAGATTTTCGTGCTCAAGAAGCGGAATCCAAATCCAGAAGACAAGACAGAAAACGTTTACGACTCTGTCTAGATATACCATCGAAAAGACCAAGAACAGATACTGATCTAAATGTAAGGTGTGAAGAACTAGAATTTCGTAAATTAGCTGAGAAATTTTTCGAAGCTGTTGCTGATGGTCCAATCAACCAATGCTATTGTTGTGATCGACTGTGGTTCAAAAAGTCAATAAGAACCCTTTCCAAAACAACTTTACTGTCCAAAGGAGCGACAACGGACTTTATAAAACTAGTCTTTTACAAAGATATCGGTGATATTGGCAAATTTTGCAGAACATGTTACGATTGTTTGATTAAATTGACAATACCACAATTAGCTATAAGCAATGGCTTCGAATTCCCCGAAATACCGGATTGTTTAAAATACTTGACACCACTGGAAGAACGGTTGGTTTCTCCCCGTTTGATTTACATGCAAATACATCCTGTACATGGCTGCCAATACAAATTAAAAGGTTCTGTCAAAAAACCTCTTTAGCGGAGGGGAAACTAATTTCAGCTGAAGACTGAATATTTTTTTTTATATTACTATAGGGTTACGCTGATCCCTGACTCACTCTCGAACAATTCCGAGCTACCATTCGAAGATAAAACCTTTACGGCAACTACTCCAAGAAGATTTAAAAGTTCAAAAAGAATTAAAAGCACAAAAAGCGTAATAGCATCTACACTGTTTGAACGATCCGCTTGAAATTTTTCATAATCGTGTATAATAGTATAGAAAACAATATGCGCTACTTCGGATGCTGCGTTCCCCCATTTTAAAGCGATTTTTCGCTCGTTTCAGCTCCATTTTATTTCCGAGAGTAAAAAAAGTGAATGTTAGCGGGACAAAAGTAGCTGTTTTAACCCTTTAACGCGCAGTGTTCCCGCTCTGGGAACACCAAACTCTGACGTTTTGACTGTTGCCAGTCACGAAGAATAGATCTGATTTCTATAAAAATAGTTGCGGGTGACATAGCTCCACGAGAATCCTTTACTTTTTAGCACGTCATTTCTCGTAAAAAATGGTCACGATTATTTTTAACAGCACGGATATCTGCTGAAAAATGGAAGAATGCGAGAACAGACGGATAGATTCCCCAGAGGCGTAGCCAAGCGGGGGGTTAGGGGGGTCATAACCCCCCCCATGAGAAATTTTTTGCCATACAAAATCTATATTCTTCACTACATTATCACACATATGTATACATATATATGAGTTGCAGTAGTCGTAACCCCCCCCCCATGAAAAATTTCTGGCTACACCCCTGAGATTCCCTAATACTGAATAAAGGGCAGCCATTGCCATCCCTCGACAACTACCAGCAAGATGGCGGATGATCGAAACGTTCATCGCGTGCCACAGATCATGAGACCCTTTTTTGACGACAGCTGGCTGTGTCGGCACGCCAGCAGTCGTCAAAAAAGGGTCCCTAGATCTGTGTGCACGCAATGAACGTTTCGATCGTCCGCCATCTTGCTGGTAGTTAAGTGGAGGGATGGCAATGGCTGCCCTTTTTTCAGCATTGGGAAAGGTCTGCGCCTCAAAGGGTTAAGTGAGAATGACGTCATAGTGAAATCACGGTTATCAGGCCTAGAATGGAAAATTGAGATTCAATTCATTTAAAATAGTTTTTAAAGATAACATAGTTTTCTTTCATTAAAATTATCTTCTGCTTGATGCATTGATGTAAGAGGGGCTCTGTACAAAATGAAATCGTTCGAATGCGAAAAGATTCCTCACGCTTCCCGAACAGCATGTGTCGCGAATGGTAATAGCGCTGCTAGAATTCACAGCGCCACTAACTGAAATTAAGACTGTAAACAAGAACGGAAAGAGAATTGGAACGCGAACGAGCGAGGAACTTTGAAGAAAAAGCCCGCTATTAGAGAATTATGTATATTATGATTGTTTTCTGAGTGTTAATTAGTTTGAGCGTTGTTATCAGTGTTGTAAATAATTAAATAGTATAATATGGGAACCTAGGCCTGCTTATTTATGAAATTATCTACGTAGTGATGATTTAGTTCATAGTGACAACAGTTTCATCTCGAATCCCGAAGTTTGCGAATCACGGAAAGGATTACCTTTAGAAAGGTAAGCAATTGTATTTGTTCTTGAATTTGAAATCCTCGTTATGATATTTTTTGGCATCCGTGCCGGGATGAGACTGCTTGATTTGAACTACTGCTCGCCCAAAGATGAAAGGTCGGCTTTGGCGCGCTGCCAAAAAAATGTATGCTGCGAAGATGGGTTCAGATGTGCAAGAAATTCTCTCTCTAGTATGTGCTGACAGTGTTGCCAATTTAGCCACTTTTTGGGCAAGATTTTGGAAACTGGCAATACGGAAGTATATTGTAAATCGGAAATGAAAGTCCAAATGTCTCAAAAAACACTACTACCGTATAGAATTTTAAGAGCCCTTGCACATCTGAACCCATCTTTCCTATGAAAGAAATCGCAGCATCCATTTTTTTGGCAGCGCGCCAAAGCTGAGCTTTTATCTTTGGGCGAGCAATATAATCTATTCCGAAATCAAGAATTGTGAACTAATTATTTTGGACTGGTAATAGTGATTTTTAATTTTGAATTAACACTCATTCTATCGAAAATGTCCGAGAAAGAAGCCTCAAGCTTGTTAAAGAGAAGAAGCGGCATATTAAGAACAGCGGTTACAAATGCATTTACAAAACGAACTTTCGAAGAACTTTAGAAAACGATCTTTCTAAAGTAGAATAAGAGAGCAGTGTTTTAGAAGAGCAGTTGGAAACTTTTACCTTTAAATTTAATGAACTGAAACTACTTGACGGACAATTAGAACCATTGTTTACTGACGATGAGCATCAGTTGGAATTCGAGAAAGCAGAATATAATAAAAAAGCAGTAATTTGGAAATTCCGCGCTATTAAAAAAAATACGTGAAAAAGGCGGGCCTAACCCCAGAACACTAGCGCTGGCATAGATTCAACTGTAGCACAGACAGAGATGAATTCGAATAGTGTGAAAACGAACACAAAAGTGTAAAAAATGCGTATTAAACTTCCTAAATTCAGCATACCCAAATTTTACGGTGATATAAATCAATGGCTAACGTTTTGGAACGGGAATTCATGACAATGATTCTTTAGATAAATTAGATAAATTTAATTACCTTAAAGCATATTTAGGCGTTCTGCCTTAAATACTGTTGAGGGATTTTCTGTTTCGGCTGTAAATTATGATTCTGCTATTAAATTGTTGAGAGAAAGATTTGCTAAAAAGGATGTATTAATTCATATCCATATGAATTAATATAATATGCAGCCATAAATATGCGCCCTCTTAAGAGCTCAAGTGATGTTCACGCGTTTATAAAATTTTACGATACCTGTAATACACATATGCGAAGTTTAGAAGCTTTGGGGTCAACTCCCGAAATTTATGGTGCTGTTTTATGCCCTATGATGTTGAAGAATATACCCACCGACTTAGCTTTAGAATACGACAAAATCGAAACTGAAAATTCTTATTCCGATATCAAAGAATTCGTGAATTTCCTTTCGAAGGCTTTGGAATCTCGTGAACTTACGGCCAGTCAATCGCAGACGTTCAGGCGAGGCAAATGTAATTCGCGCTCGATTTATGACCCTTCTCGCCTTGAAACGCGAAACAATATCGCCGAGCATTTAAGCGGGTGCACAATTAAGAACGAAAATAAACAGGTAGCTGCGGCTTCCGAACTATTGACAGCTGATGTTGATAGAAAGAAATCAAGTTGCGTTTTCTGTGGTAGTACAGACGATCACTGCAGCGCGGGGTGTGATTATGTTGTAAACTTACCGATCGAAGAAAGAAAAACAATTTTAATGAAAAGGGGAATGTGATTCAGATGTTTAGAAAATAAAAGACACATTTCGCGATTCTGCAACACCAAGATAAATTGTTCACATTGTCCGGGAAAACACGAGTCTATCCTGTGTGGATTCAAATAAAGATATCAGTAATGATAATAAGGGCAATCTTCCTTTAGACGGAGCTGGGACTGTGTTAACGAACCAAGCGGCAAAGTATATTTGCAGACTTTGATTATTAGAGTTAAAAATGAAAATGTTGAATATTTAATTCGTGTAATTATAGATTCTGGTTCACAAAGAAGTTACATTTCAAGATATGCTGCGGAAAAATTAGGATTAAAATGTTTGGGCAAGAAAACAGTTACACACGGTCTTTTTGGCGGTGTCGATTCAACTGTACATCATAATCTGTATTCTGTAAATTTGAGTAGCTTAGATAGAAAACACAATTGCGCGGTAGAATTAATGGATTAGAAGAAAATTTGTGCAGTAATCCCAAAGGTAAAAAGTATGCAGTGTATTAAGGAATTGAAAGACAGACGAATTTTTTTGAGTGATATTTCAATGTTAGGCGAAAGATGCTTGCATGAGAATAATTTAAATGAAATACACGTATTACTAGGAGCAGATGTTGCAAGGAAAATTATGACTGAAGAAGTAAAACATCTTCCTTGTGGTTTAGTCTCGGTAAATATCGTTTTAGGCTGTACTGTCATGTGGAAATCCTTTAATAATTCTAAGTCGGGCTCTTCACTGCTAGCACTTTCACTTCATGTGAGTGACACTCAGATTTCAAATCAGTGGAATTTAGATGTATTGGGAATTACCGATTTGACTGAAAATCAGAGTAAGAAAGAATTATCCCAGACAGCACATGAGCTTAAATCAAGCTTGACATTTCTTTGAATTTCACGTACTAATACAAGCTTGACAGTTCAATTCACTTTAAGCTTGCGGCAAGCTTGGAGATTACAAAAAAATGAGTCAGCAAATATTTTCCCGCCGAATTTAAGTCATTTGAACTGTCAAGCTTGAATGCAACTTGATTACTGCGTGATTTGGAAAGCCACATCCACATAACAAATAATTTATCATCAGTCATAAATGTACTTGACCATAGAATTTAAAAAAACGATTCTATATTTCCTAATATTGAAATTCTTCAAAATAAAATACAAATATACTACGAAATTGATTTCAAAATTAGTCGTTTGTCTCGATTTTGGCCAATATTACCCAACATGAGTGTTGCGATATTGAAAGTTTTAAAACGTGTGCTGCTTTTAAGTTTATATTATGCTTATTTCCCTATTAGTAGAGTCTATAAATCACACATAACATTATTTTAATTTTGATCCATCGCATGGAAAAATAAAAGAGGCAGATCGGTATTGACCAATACTGATCAATCTCGCCAAACAATGGCGTGACAACAAAAACAGTCACTTCAAACTTCAGTCATGTCACGTCGAGTTAGATTGACATGGTGGAAAATGCGTGGAAAACTAAAATATATGGGGCGAGTTCGCCGACCGGCGCCCCATGTATTTAGGAAAAATTTTTTAGGATTTTTTTAAAGTTTGAATTAAGCTTGCTATGTCAAGCTTAATGCATGTTGGGCAAGTGTAAACTTGAACACTTGATTCAAGCTTGCATTAAGTTTATACGCTTGAAAAATTTCAAGTTTATTGACTTCATAAATCAAGTTTCCTGCAAGTTTGATGCAAATTTGCTGTTCTGTCTAGGACAAGAATCGTCATGGGAACATTTTCGCAACACGTTAAAGAGGGATGAGGAAGGCAGATAAGAAATTTCTCTTAAATGAATACAAGACCACGAAACTTTACCTAACAACAAATCAATAGCTTTCGAACGATTAAAATTAACCGCGGGAAAATTGCGAAAAAGCGGCTACTTGCAGCAATACGAAGAAGTCATAAAAGATTGGTTAGAAGAAAACATAATTGAGCCTGTTGACTTAGATAATTAAAGGAACCATGATTGCCATTATCTACCCCATCGAGCTGTCGTGAAGATGAATTCTACTACTAAGAAACGTAAAATGAATAAAAGATTTGCACACAGACAGAAGATCTGTCAAGACTTCTGTCTGCAGACTTCTATTTCCTGTATGCAGCAATGATTTAAGCTATTTCGAATAGAATACTTGGCTCAACCGAGAGAATTTTCAAAGAAGAAAAAACGTGAAGTCAAAGAAGGTGACATCATTTTAGTAAGTGATAGCAACATAAAAGGAGCTAGTTGGCTTTTGGTAAAGTTTTGGAATTACTATTGCCCAGAAAAGATGGTGAAACTCGAGTCGTGAAAGTTAAGACACAATTTGGAGGTTTCCTAAGACCTGTGTAGATTTATTCCGGTTGAAGTTCTTGACTACTCACCTCCTAAGAATAATGATTTTAAGGATCCAGGTAGCCTTGTGAAGAATGGTCAAGATCAATCGAATACAGGTGTTTCGCCCATTTCTGAGGTCAACCGAGCTCAACTTGCTGACAGCTCGAGTGATGTAATCCCGAGGTCTCGATATGGACGACGTTTGAGACCTACTCAACGACTAGCAGTTTGGATTTCTTGGACTTCGCCTGCGAAACTCAATGTGGAATCTTGTCGCAAATGGCCACGGCCCTGCCAGAGTTCACAGTGCCTCTAACCGAAACTGAGACTGTAAACAAGAACGGAAAGAGAATTGGAACGCGAGCGAGCGAGAAACTTTGAACAAAAAACCCGCTATTCGAGAATTATTTATATTATGATTGTTTTCCGAGTATCAGTTAGTTTGAGTGTTGTTATCAGTGTTGTAAATAATTAAATAGTGCTATATGTGAACCTAGGCCTACTTATTTATGAAATTATCTACGTAGAGATCATTTAGCTTATAGTGAAAACTGTTTCATCCAGGCCCGGACTGGCCAGGGTGTCCGACTGTCTGCAGACGGGTGGGCCCCCAAACAGAAAAAAGAAAGAAAATTTTTAAAAAAGTGCTATGCGGATAGCACTTAAATGAAGTTTCACACATAAAAAATTTTTTGCAGCCCAGAAGGCTTCAAAACACTTCATTTTAAAGGTAGTTCTCAAAATTTTTTGAGTGAGGGTTCCCGAATGAACAAGGGATTAATTAATATGAATGACGCATATTAATTAATAGATCAATATTTTATTACTAATGCATTAATTATTAATCATAATTAATTAATAATAACACCATACCTCCCCACATACCCCGAAAGTTAACACATGCTATTATTTATCGGTTGCGCAATAACCCGTCCCCCCTTCTCTTGAGACGGGCGGGCCCCTACCCTCCCAGTCCGGGCCTGGTTTCATCTCGAATCCTGAAGTGTGCGAATCACGGCAAGGATTACCTTTAGAAAGGTAAGCAATTGAATTTGTTCTTGAATCTGAAATCCTCGTTGTGACAGCATGAAATTCAATTTGGATGTACTATAATAAAAATTGACAATGAGGTTTTTATTTTACGTGGACGAAGATAAGTAAATATGAGTGTAGATATATTTTCGTCAAATGCTTTTTCTAGTGCCCGTTGTAATTGCCTCCACAATGGGCTTTGACTCCTAGTAAAAAGATATTTGCCTGTCGGTTGTGTTTACGGACAAACGGTTGCATGCAGTGGCGGATATAGAGATTTATTTCAAGGGAAGCTAATTTTTGAGGAACGACTGTTGATCTAGAAATGTGCAATACAGAAAATATTACCCCTAAAGCAATGTAGTTTTTGTCTGGAAATGACTAATTAAAGAAATTCATTTAACTTGAGGCGTTTTATGAAGCAAAATGTTGCCCTTAAGCAATGTACTTTGGGGTAGGGGGGGTGGCTATAGTCTCCAGTTCCCTCCCCTAGATCCGGCACTGGTTACATGCAGACCCGGACTGGGAGGGTGGGGCCCGCCCGTCTCAAGAGAAGGGGGCCCCGGGTTATTTTGTAACCGATAAATATTAGGACATGTTAACTTTCGGGGTTTGGGGGGGGAATGGTATTATTATTAATTAATCATGATTGATAATTAATGCATTAATAAAATATTGATCTATTAATTAATATGCGTCATTCATATTAATCAATCCCTTGCTCATTCGGGAACCCTCTCTCAAAAATTTTTGAGAACTACATTTAAAATAAAGTGTTTGGAAGCCTTCTAGGGCGCAATTGCAGCTACAAAAAATTTTGCAAGTGTCAAACTTCTTTTAAGTGCTATCAGTATAGCACTCTTTTTTTAATTTCCTTTCTTTTTTTCTGTTTGGGAGCCCGCCCTCAGCAGGGAGGGCCCGCCGAGGGTGGGGGCCCACCTGTCTGCAGACAGTCGGACACACTGGCCAGTCTGGGCCTGGTTACATGTAGGTATAATAAATTGGATAGAAAATTTCAAAAAACAATTTTTTAAAAATTAAACCTAGAAAAATTTTATTCAATACTTCATAAATTTTTGAGCAACTTTTCAGATAGCCAACGATAGGAGGACGACCACATTTCTGAGAAAATAATCCTTATATCATGGGATAGACTGTAAAAAATTTTTTAAAGAAACGCGTGTTTTGAAAAAGCTAATTTTTCGATATTTCAAATTATTTAAGTCAAACTCGACTTTTAACGCTACTTTTAAAGCAGTTATGTAATAAAAATGTGCGCCATCGACAAAATCAAAGTGTGATTAAAGACTATTAGGAACCCCGCTGAATGAAGATGTTTTAGTACCTTCAATTAAAGTAGTAGGGGAAAAGTGATGTTGGAGTTGAAGGTTAGATACAGAAAATTTTCAATTTTTGTTAAAATTATAATGATGAGAAGAAGTCTTTTTGTGAAAAATTCTGCCTTTTCTACCAATTTGGATAAAATGTTATTAAAAATACAATAATTAATAAAAATTTGCTTTTGAGAGTAGAGGAAAGTGGAATAAGATGACGAACATACGATTCAAATATTTTTCCGATATTCACAGTAAGCTGCCTTTATTAATAGCCAGAAATTTACCGAAAGGCTTATTTCAACCTTCATGTTTTACAAAAACAAAAAAAATCGAAGCGATTTCATCGCCTCTTGGAAGGTAACAAAATATTCCCTCCCAACGAAAGGGGTTTTCATTAATTTGCCGATTAGGTGGGGTGAGATGACGAATAGACAACAAAATTAATTTAGGATACAAAGGTGTATTTTTGAAAAGGCAGAGAAAAAAATTTCAGCTAGATACTTGTGTTAGTGAAAAAGTCACAGATAAGATTAAACAGTACCCATATCAAAACATTTTCAAAAATAAATAAATAAATAAATTGGAAATTGACAAAATATGTTTATCAGCAATCAAGCTCATATTAAATGAACTATAAACACATGATTTTTAACCTTTTAAAGCGCAAGGATTTCCCAACGCCGAGAAAGTGCAGCAGTTGCCCTTCAGCTCTGTGGCAGATGGGCTATTCGATCGCCCGCCATCTTGTTGGTAGTTAAATCGAGCTATTGTAACGGCTGCACTGTTTCGGCATTGGGAAGTCTATCTCGTGTTTCTTCTATATCGATGTATGTTTTCATCCCATTCTCCAGTTCTCAGCAGATGCCGGTGCTGATAAAAATAATTCTGACATTAATTAATTTTGAAGCATGCAATATTTGCGTGTGTTTTTGATGAAATATCTTTGTGAAGAAAAAAATTCAGATTTTTCTCATGTATTTTAAACACTTTTTCTGCAACATACACCCCCTTAGAGAACATAAGATTAGAAATTCCGGCCTCCTAACTATGCCACCATGAATATTTCATTGCCATTCTCCCAAAATATGTATCTGAAGGAAGTCGGAAATGAACAAGCTTCTTAAAAAAAAAAAAAAGAACGAAAGAAAGAAAATCTCTAATGGAATCAATGCAGTAAATTTAGAGAATAAGTGTTTGCAATGAATTTACTGATACATTGAATTAAAAATACATTTACTGATTAATGAATTTAGAAAAAATTATCATTGATTTTTAAGAGTGCAGACTGCATGAGCTCAATAACGAGTTAGTGCTCTCCTTAAGTTACACTCTCAGGGATTCACTAAATAAAGTTATTATGCAGAAAAACAGTCGGAAACATGACAAAACACCCAGATCACATCCAAATGGTCCACAATCCTATTTAAGAAGTTAGACAAAACCAAATATTACTCTAAACGACCAAATGATTACAAAACAGTCACTGTGTCGCCACAAAAGGCCACAGAAGTCATTGAGGGTCAGAAAGTAGTGACATCGTGACTGGAAAGTGACGTGACTTCAACGTGTGGTCACGTTGAAGTCACGTCATTCATGACGCTTTGTGTTGTGAATGGACGTGTTGACGGTTTTAAATCCGACTCGAGTGTTATGCATATTTTAACGAGCAATTTCAGCAATAAAAATGAGAAAATACGATGAAATATTCAAGAAATTATTAGCCCTTTCTTTATGAATAAGTAAAATAAATAAATAATAAAACTGAGGTCTAGAAAATAATTCTTGAAAAAAAAATTTCTGAAATTTAATTTTATAACATAACTTATAGTTGAAATTTATGAATTATAAAATATGCTTCTGTGTAATGTGACGAAACCAGTAAAAGTTCAAGCATCAGTTTTTTTATTAGTATATAAATAGATAAATATAAACGCTTTGATGCCTAGAAAATAATACTTGAAAGAAAGGGAACAAATACCAAAATTTAATTCACATCTTAGTCTGTTTATAAGTGTATTTTCCGTTCATTTACAATGTATGCCACAATTTCATTTTTTGAACTAATATTTTAATCACTGACTTTTTATGACATTCGCAGTAAGGCGAGCTAATGATCTGTAATGTGCCCGCCTGCTGACGGAAAAGTTCAGATACAGTCACTGTCGTCGGTAACCGCTAGGAAGTGGTTCGGGACATACTCGATAGATGTCAGCACCAATTTTTTCCCTCCTATCTGGATCGCATTCTCACTTTGGGGGGACACCGGGTCATCATCGGGAGCACATCTCGACCGCGCAGTGACCACACATTTTTATCAAAACAACCACACGTGACTTACTTGTGATTGTCACTTATTCCTGTCTAGTATAGGGTTGGTTATCTAGGGTCACTTTGTACGGTACACTAGCTAGAAATCCGAGCAACTTTTCTTGCCTACCAACTTTTAGACCGATTTTCTCTATCGTTACCTTGACGACGACGATCTCCAACTTTTTGCTTTCCGGAAAAAAAAAAAAAAAAAAAATACGACCCGGCCAAAATTTCGGCCAGTCAAAGTATTTCTTCCTGCTACGTCATTGACTACAGTTCGAAACTTGGCTCGAAGTGATGAAAGCGTGGCGGCGCACAAATGGGGTGTGGAATTAGGAGTCGATTTTATTGACGAATTGATCATTACTCTGATAAATGTAATCAATTTAAATGTCACAATCATTAGCAAATCCCTGCCGATCCGATTTATTTAACTATACCAACGAAAGGGTTATGCTAGATGCTGAGTCACGATACAACCTAAACGCCAAATCAGCGATACCTTAAGAGTCCTCAGTAGTCGGCTTGCGGAGATTCAAGTCCCAATGGTTTGTTATAGAGAAAAGTGCCTTAACGCCTAATCATTTTTCTCAGAAAGTATTAGGTATTTTTAAATGAAACTTTCCTGTGTGAATCATGAGAACTATTCGCAAGGATTACGCGAATCAGATTTGAGTTAATTTATCCGAAAGAGATTTTATTGCAGTCTGAAAAGTAACATAAATTCTAGACTTGAATCTCCGCAAGCCGACTACTGAGGACTCTTAAGGTATCACTGATTTGGTGGCCTACAGAGGCCTCTTAACATACGCCATGACTATTTGTCATGAGAAAATTCGTTTACTTTTACAAACGATAACCCCTCCTAAAAAGTCTAGCAGAAAGTTGTCCGAATTTTGCGCTAGTGTGTGATAACCCAAATAAAATTAACTCTTCACTATTAGAAAAACTGAAAATAAATATATAATAAAATATTAAATACTAAAAATAAAAGACTACTTACAGAAAACTATTGAGATTATCAAGCAATAAATCCTCCATAACATCTGCTTGTTCGTGTAATTCGCACTTGAATCCGTACTTGAGCAACACTCTCAGATAGAGACTGTCTTTAATCTCTAAAGCGAACAGCATTTTGAGATCCTGTTCTCTGTTAAAACTGATCGCCCGTGGAATCCTTCTCATCATGGACATGATTCTTAATGATAGAAAATCACTCGTTGCCCTCGAGTCACGAACTCCTTCATAATGAGAGTTAATTAATGCAACAATATTAGAGACAACCAAAGGGCTGTCACAATTCTTTGCTAACAACTTCTTGAGAATAGACCTGCGGAAGACTGGAAACATTTCTTCTGATGAAAGCTCTTCACTAAATAGTCTGATGTAGTGAAAAACATCTTTCCACGTTCCATCTCTTTCCATGGCTGATAGTAAGAGATTCCGTTTAGTTAAAACTTGCTTAAGTACTTCTTGACCACCAGCAGGTGTATCGGGTAAATTTCAGCTCTGTAAAAAAGGCAAAAACTTAAGACTGTTTTTTTCCCAATCACGACTTGAGTGAGAATTTTGTTCCGTGGGCGTAACACCCCACACGCTGATCTGCACTACCCAGACTAGCCACGTCTAGCGAGCCACGTCAACTAACCTTCTTCCCAAAGAATATAAATACTAGTTCCAGAAGATCCTGCAGTCAGAGGTCCATGACCCAATTACAGCGTTTCTCGCGTCCCCTGGAGGAATTCTGAAGATACTGGCTTTTCCAGGATTTGTTAATCCTCCCCCTCATCTGCAAATCCAAAACACAGTGTTCCTCCCCAAAAAGGGAGAATTTATTTTTCATTTCTCATGTTTCGCGAATGTTTAGTCTTGAATAATGTAGGTAAACTATATTTACTTTCTGATGCTTCTGCTTTTTGAGCAATTACGGGACACAATTTTTCACTGAATTTTGAAAGCATTATTGCCCTACCTGAAGTATTCATATAATGGAAACTAAGTTTATACATTTAGAATATTATTTTAATAACTATAAAAATTCTCATTACTTTTAAATACATTTTTGAGGTGCGTATTTCTTGGTAATTATTTTAAATTTTAGACATGATTTTCCACTGAATTTAGGAAACATTATTGTCCTACTTGACGTATTCGTATAATGGAAACTAAGTTTATACAATGGAGTATTATTTTAATAACTGTAAAAATCCTCACTACTTTTAAATACATTTTTAAGATGCGTATTTCCTGGTAATTACTTTACATCCCCTTCGTTATTTCTGCCTGCATTTATTGCAAAAATAAATGATAAAATTTCTTTAAGTCTGTTAATAGAACAAAATCAAATTTCAAACCAAAACTTTTAGATCTTGTGTATTTATAAATTGAATGAAATAAACCAAAATTGGGCTATTTTTTAAGCTATAGTTAAACTTTTGGTTTGTACAGCTTTAATTTTGAAAATGAAATAGTAATGTACAGACGAAGAAAGAGTAATAAAACTTTTCTATTATGCAAAAAAAAAATAAATAAATAAATAAAAATAAAAATAAAGTCAACTCTTTATGGAAGCTAAATTTATTTCTAAATTATAAACAGCTCGTTTTTTTCCTCTTTCTTAAAAAAACTTGTTCTTGAAGTTTTGAAAAATAGTTTAAAATTCAGTTAATCATAAAATAAGTAACTTTCATTCACTAACAGATTTTATGCACAGGTTAGTAAGAAAATGTATTTAATTTATAATGAATAGTTTCCTAAATTCTGGATAATTAAAATTTTTGTCTTAAGTATAATATTATGTCTTTAAAAAACGAGGATAAAAATTAGAAGTAAAATTTAAAATTAGTTGTTTGAGTCCAAGATAAAATTAAAATAATTACTTCTATTACAAACAAATTTCATGAACAATATTGACAAACTAAATGCTCCAAATTTCGCGTAAGGTTCGATGGAGATTAAATTAGTAAACTATTAGATATATTAAATTTTATAAAATTTACATTTGAAAATATGTATCAGGAAGTAGAGAAATTTTTTAAATGAGATATTTGTGGATGTATTTATCAACTCTCGGTTAATGAAAGTTGGGATTTTTGACCAAAAAATTACAAATTCCATTTTTTTTTAAGTAGGTCTAAACGGTTGTATTTATACAGAACAAGACAGTCCAGCAAGACATTTTCTGGATAATAGTTACTGATTCGCGCTGCACTTCAATCTGCTTGCGCGAAATTTTAATTACACATTTATTTATTTTACTGTTGAAAAACAGAAATTCAAATGCTGTAAACATATTAAAAGCCATAGAGTTTGTGTGCGTGTGTGTGTGTGTGTGTGGGGGGGGTGATGTAACAAATCAACATTACTCTTTTCTGATGGGGTTCATAAACACCTTTGGATCCCTCTATATGAGTGCGTAGAATTATAAAAGAGTTTCTAATTACAGTCAAACCTCGTTATATAGTCACTTTTGAAAAGTCTTACTACGTTGAAATTTTGATGTCCCTACCCAACAAATGAGCACTGATGAGTCCAACTGAAAATGGGCAAACGGTGATAAAATTTGACTAGGCAAATGCTTACCAATGTAAAGCAGGCCTCTCAATTGGTCCTCTTTTTTTTTAATTCCTACCTTCATCAAAGTTTTATTTATATAGCCTAGTATTTTAATGGTTTGATAGACGAACCTTAACATCTAAAAGAACATTTAATAACTATTGAAGAATCAGAACATTTTACTCTATTATTTATAGAGGTAGGAATTAAAAAAAAAAAAAAAAAAAAGGACCAACTGAGAGGCCTGATACAGCAAAACAAACGTACAAACAAACAAAAAGAAAGTAAAAGTATTAATGAATTAGTTTCGGGGAGGGGGTGAAAGAAACTAAATTTAAAGTCGAAAAATGCTTAGTTACAATGAGGATGGCACACAAACAGTATTTACATTTATTTCATGCGGAGATAAATTTTAACAATTCTAAAATCACGCTAAACCCTGGGTGAAATCTCAAAACTAATATCAAAATATTAAACTCATATTACATAAACAACTCTTACCTCGTGCTCTAAGACATTTTCTGGCGCAAATATAAACACTCGTGGCAAATACACAAACTCAATATTTTAATCAACTCAAGATAGAACACTTTTTCCTTCTTTTTATTCGCTTTACTAAGGCAACCATAAACTTCACCATTGCAAAGTGAAAAAAATAATTAAAGTTTAGTGATCGCTTTCATAACCTCGTTCACATGTTAGTTGGGGAAATCTTTCAATACCAGCAAGCAATCGGCGCTGTAAATACTTTACTTTTTAATCCCAAGGATTGCTGCACGCGGGGCCGTCGTTATTAGCAACCGGGCCTGACTGTTCGTTGCCATCGGAAGAAATCACTAAATCATTGAGGCCTAATATTTACATTTGCGCTGTTCGATTGTATGCGATTTGGGATTATAAACGTTAATTTATTTTATAATTAAAAAACAATTTTGTTATAGTTTTGTTATAGCGATTTAATGACAAGGTGATTTAGATGTAGGTAATGATTTTTTGAAGATTGTGCCTTTTTTTTATGGCAATAAATCAACAAAGAATTCGAACTTTCAGTTCTGAATGTAAAGGTAAGCACTTGTATAAGTTATTTAGAAATTCTACAAATTTATAGGATATAAAGCATGTTTTGTGAATTAATATTCATATGTTATTTATAAATTATTTTAATCTGAAATCATTTAACTTGGGTAGTTTATTATTCTAGTAAATAAACGTGCGTTGTAATACTAGTTAAACAATCTTATCTGTTTAAATCATTCAGTTGAAAACGTCATTTATCATTTATTATAAATGCACTAAATGTGTGATATTGGTTTCAGTGCAGAAGTACTGTAAAATATGCTATTAATTTTTGCACATGTTTATGTTGAAACTTTAATTGAAGTTAATATTTTGTATAAGCGTTCATTATGCTCAAATTCAAAGTTCCATTTAGACAATGGCTATAATAAAAAGTAATTAATTCAGGGATCGTTTGGTTTTAGTTTACTACAGTGTTTAGCGCAACTTGTGAAAAGGGATCTTTAAAATTTTCGAGTCCTAGAGCTGTTAGTTTATCTTAATTTGTATTCAAAGGCCGTGGAGCAGGTTTTTTTTTTTTTTTCCCTTCTTTAAATGCTACAACCCTAATATACAGCAATGCAAACACGAAAATATTTGTTTTCAATCACCAGTTAATAATAACTTAAAAAAGGAGGTATTGGAATATTAGTGCTATTTCCTGGTATGGTTTTCTAAAATTTATTATTTTTCTTTGGAGAAGAAAAAATATATGGAACTAACACTGAAAATTATAAATCATTTTCATTTCGAATGGTAAAATTTTCGATAAATAAACTCATTTGAACTAACCAAAATAAAAACAGTTAACAAATGTGTTTGATCATACACTGTTACGTGATTCTTAATCCTTTTGATATATTTTATCTCCCCTTTAAGTTCGTATTACTATTTATGGGACACCCTTTATTGCGTAATTTATTCTAAATGTTTCTCGTTAAATTAATTTACATTATTTTTCATGTAAATACCAAGGACATGCAGTGCACAGGTTGTACTTATAATTATAGCAAACATTCTTCTGATACCTACGCCTTACAAAAGATTAAAAATTAAATAGTATATCAGTACTTAAATTTCTTTATACGTGAATTGTAAATATCAAATATTTTAAATTCTATTTCAGCTCCTCGTCATATATTCTGTTAATATTTTAACCGAACAATATTTAATAAATGAAAATTTAATAACTATTAGTTAAATTTATTTTAAAAGTAATAATGGTTGTAACTGCTTTGAAAATGTGAAACTTAAACATTCAGTATAAAGAAATGCATAAAAATGTCTGTATCATTTGTGTATTCGTTTACTTTAATCTATACTAAAAGTCAGCTTAATTTGTTCATGTATATGTAAAATCAAGCTAAAATAATGAATCATGAGAGTGAGCACTACTTTGTTTTTCCTTCAAATTACATGCATCTATTTACTTAATGTAACGTGTATCATAGTAAAGAAACTGTCAATGCGTTCGTACTTGAATTAGTAACACAATCATGACTTAAAACTACAAAATAACGTTTCAAAGCATCGGAAAGCTTAAAAATTGCTTGATGTATACGGGAAGATGCGAGCATCCGTAGGCCTTTTTGGATGACTCATCGAAATACACGCGCAGGCCCGTTACCAATAGCGAAGGCCCTGCTGCACGTCACTCGATTTCCAATGTGGACATATTTAAAAGGTAGTTTGGCGAATACAAATCCCAGCAAGCAGCTACGGAGAGTTTTATCTCCTTCCTATAGTCTATTTCCGTGGTGTCCGTCTCTTTGATGACAAAAACCACGTCACGAACGATACGTACCTGCCAACCGTTCCGTTTTTAACGGAACATTTTCCGCCACTATTTTTGAACAGTTTTTTTTATATTAAAAATGCGGACTAGTTTTAAGCTTAAATTGCTAAAATAAATTAGTGGTGGGAAATGTTCCGATAAAAACAGAACGGTTGGCAGCTATGACGAAATAACTGATTTTTTTTTCTTTTGTTATTTCGATTAGTTGGATTATACAGAATGACTTTTTTTTTTCGAAAATAAAAATAAACACCTAAGAACACAACATGTTTTAACGAATTCAAATCCCAAATTTGATCGATGTCATTTTGATGTCACATGTTTGAAATTGTAGGCCCGGACTGGCCAGGGTGTCCGACTGTCTGCAGACGGGTAGGTCCCCCCACTCTCGGCGGGCCCTCCCTGCTGAGGATGGCCTCCAAACAGAAGAGAGAAAGAAAAGTGCTATACTTGAATATAGCACTTGAATGAAGTTTGACACATACAAAATTTTTTGCAGCTGCAATTGCACCCCAGAAGGTTTCAAAACACTTCATTTTAAATGTAGTTCTCAAAATTTTTTGAGAGAGGATTCTCGAATGAACAAGGGATTAATTAATATGAATGACGTATATTAATTAATAGATCAATATTTTATTAACGCATTAATTATCAATCATAATTAGTTAATAATAACACCATACCCCCCATACCCCGAAAGTTAACACATCCTATTATTTATCGGTTACACAATAACCCGTTCCGCCCCCCCTTCTCTTGAGACGGGCGGGCCCATGGGCGCCCATAGGGGGCAAGGTAGGGCACTTGCCCCCCCCCCTAGAGATTTAGGTTAGTGTCTCATCATGTAAACAAATCGCAAAAACAGTACTAAATTTGTTAAAAGTTTGAAATTTGCCCCCCCCTAGAATTTTTTTTGAAGTTTGCCCCCCCCTAGAAAAATTCCTATGGGCGCCCATGGACGGGCCCCTACCCTCCCAGTCCGGGCCTGTGCTCCCAAAACTTCGTCATTAAAAGACTTTGACGTCAGATTCAGATTGACTAGAAAGAACTCTCTTATTTATTTATTTATTTTGCGTTCTTGAACCATGGATATAAAAATTTATTGAATAAGCACGGTAAATGCAGAAAAAGGAATTTTAGGAACAAGTATCCATTAACTCAGCCGAAACATGAGATTTAAAATTTTTTTGAACGGGACAGTTCCGTTTTCAGGTGGCTTGTCCCGCTGTCCCCAGGCCTAGCTTTCCGACACCGTAATGTCCCGTTTTTAGAAAGAAAGCAACTCACGGTAACGATTTCAATAAAGGCCGCTAAAAATCTATATAAATAAAACAAAGTGTAAACTGTCCGTTAGTTAGTTTGTCTGCGGCTCGCGTAGCTCCAAAACGGGTGATCGTAGACCTACCAAATTTTGTATAGAAATTCTCCAGGACGTGTCCCGACATACCTCGAAGCGATTTTTTCGAAATTCGAATTATTTTAGGAGATATCGATAAAAAACATGACGCAAAAGGCTAATTTTTGCTCCATTTCGCAATTGTAAGCCCGCAAAGGAAAAAGAGAGAATATAGCACATCTAGGTTGCCATATTTGGCAAGTTTATAAAATGATTCAGACTCCTGAAGTAAAAATAAAAGAATAACGATTTTTTTTAGATTATTTGTAAGGTTGTTTTTTAATTAAAATATCGTGTGCATGTGAAATCAGAGTAGGAATGAAATGTTTTATACTCAAAAGAAAAATAGGATTTGGAAATTTTCCGAGACTAAAATGTGCAGCTTTTTAATTTGGCGAAAAATAAAATGGTTGATGTGCGATTTTTAGATGATTCTAACGCTTGGCGCAATTTATTGTAATTTTATCGTCTGCTACTTAGGTTATGAATACACCAGAGAATAAGTTTTGGAAATTTTCATTCAGTTGGATTTGTGTATTTTTCTGCGCAGCTTTTCCCATCTATTTCTAATATATTACATCCAAAAAAAGGATGTTAGAAATATCAATTTTAATTTTGTTTAATCATACTCATGAATAATGATATACTTTCCAACTTAATGAAATAAGAAACAAAAATAGGGAAGACCCATGGATTATAATACGCTTTTAATATACAGCACTTTAGTGCGTATTTAAAATCTGTAAGTGTTTCAGATTTTCTTACTTTTTTTTTTTTTTCCTTTCTTTCGGTTTTTGATAAAGGCCAATATATCTAGAAGCTCTTCAGAATTAATATAGGACGAAAATAATTTGTTCCTTTTTGTAGGTTTTTATCATTTAACCATCTTATTTTTGTAACCAGGGGCGGCCGGACACAGTAAGCATCGCATCTGGGGGCCGGCTTCGAAGGGGCGTCATTTCGAATAGCAAGGAGCGACACTTACCGTAGGGCCACTCCTGTTTGTAACCATCTTAATTGTAAATTCCATTCAGAATCTGAGAGATTTCAGTGCCAAGGAAGCCGGTGAGGAACAGGAGTCTCTCCGAACAAGATTTATTAAGATGGCAAACCAACTGGTCGCCTGAGGCGGCTAGTATAAAATCATCCAACGGCAGTGTTTGAAAAAAAAAAAAAAAAAAAAAAAAAAAAAACTAACCTCCCTCCCTCCCCTCTCGAGACGCAAAGAAAACGATGGGGGATGTATTGTTTTTGTGTTTGTTCTTTTAATGTTCTTTTTTTGTCAACTATTTCAATTTATTTAATTTTTATTTCTTTTTTTAAAGTCATGTTCCTTTTTTGCTTATCCCCCGCCCCCCGAACTCCCCCCTTTTTTTTCCTTTTTCACTTTGGTTTTCTAAGAATTTTTTTCCTTCCGAATGACAACCTCCTTTTTTTGTCTTTTTGTTTACATTTCTCACTTTCCTACCTTCCTGCCTGGTGTCGGATGGTGTTTTTGAAGTCGAAAAAGGACTTACTCCTTGTACCAACCGAAACGTACGTCTTGTACTATTTTTATAGTATGTGTGTGTTTAAGCAAAAGGATTTCTTTTCATTTTATTTTGAAATTAACATTAACACAACCTTTTTTGTGCTTTTTCTTAACAACTAAAAGATACCCAGACCTGTCAATTCAGTCTCCCTACACTATTACCTTAAAAACAGTAGATGTCCCGTTTTGAGGAAGAAAATAAACACACTATTGCCAAAAAAGTAGTAAATGTCCCGTTTTGAAGGAAAAAATAAATGGCCACGTTATGTATAAGTCACATAATTTTTTTTTTTTTTCTCAGCTCCTGAGATAAAAGACCAGATGAAATTTTTTGGAATGTAGCAAATGTAATGTATATGCAAAATCCATAGAAGATACTCAAATTTTGATTGCATTTTTAGAATCAGTTTGAAAAGTTACCCCTGTAAACAAATTTTCACTTCATTAAATTTTATAGGCAAGGCGTTATTCAAGGCAATAAGAAAAAGGTGGCGAATTTTATGCAAAAATTTTTAAATTA
This sequence comes from Cheiracanthium punctorium, assembly GCA_038373885.1. Taxonomy (NCBI): domain Eukaryota; kingdom Metazoa; phylum Arthropoda; class Arachnida; order Araneae; family Cheiracanthiidae; genus Cheiracanthium; species Cheiracanthium punctorium. Next base: position 231,244 of record JAWZYV010012162.1, read on the forward strand.
TAATAATTATTTTCTCAATATCCAATTATTGCAGAACTTTCGAAATTGAGCTTTCTAGTTATCTTAACCTATAAATCATCTGTAAAAAATGTGAGGAAAATCTGAATGGTGTGATGGAGTTTTTGCAATTTTTTTTTTTTTTTTTTTTTTTTGTTTGTTTGATTTGACGGGGAACGACCTCGTAGCCTTTGATTTTTTTTCTTTTCCCTGAATCGTCTCTCCTTAAAAAATTATTATTTTTTAATTTTGTCTCTTTTCTTGCATGCAAGCGATATAATGAGTCAAATAACTTTTATTTATTTTTTTTAATGTAAAAGTTTGTTGCAATGCAATGTTATTTTGTTAGATGAATTAATTATTTAAAATTTCTGGAATAAGATAAAATAACGAAATTTTGATTTTCTTCACTTCGATTTTTCCTGTACTTCAGCTAGTTAAAAATATAGAATTCATGTTACATAAAAAACAGTAATGATCTCAAAGACATTTTCTAGATGTAAATATACACCGTAGCAGACGAAAAGGCTTTTTCATCAGCCGCGATGTACGCGCACTCGTTAACAGATATACAAAAGGAATTGTATGATGAAAGGCTGAAATACGGTATACCACCTCATTAGTATAAGGGGCATATTTTACTAACTGGGAATATTTTTGTAAGGGAGTCGTATACTAATTATAAAGTGAAACTGTTTGTAAATGAACAAGAGGATTTTTTTAACGGAGTCTTCTGACCTTCTTCTTTTGAACATTTATTTTCAATTCACATTGCGCAGTTATCTCTAATAGATAAAGCATTAAAGCCCGTTGCCACCTTTTCCGGACATCTCGTTTATATCTACCTACCTATCTTTCTATCTATCAATCTATCTATATAATTGGAGATTGATGATAATAGTCTGGGCGCAAACGAGTTAAGACCAGTGGCGGATCCACGGGGGGGGAGGGCTCTGGGGGCTCGAGCCCCCCCCCCTCAGAGCTAGAAATATACTATGGATTAGGGAAGTTAAAAAATTTGTAAATTTTCACATGAACTGAAATTTTAAAAAGTAGCACTGTACATTCAATTGACTCTCTGTTTATCGACCATCTCTCTCCAAAGACGATATTTCAAAGTCCTAGGAACTCCAACGTAAAAAATTTCTATTCAAAGACGACATCGTTTCTGTTTAACAACGATTTCTTTTTTTTTTTCATCTTACGCTACAGGAACAAGGGAAAATTTTTTTAAGATTGGGAAAAAAGTGTCGGGGAATGTCAAAAGTGCAATTCGCAAGACAATCTCAACTACCTGAGTGTCTTCTCAAAGGTATTTTGGAAGCAGCACAAAAATTTAGTTCGGGATCCAAATCCACAGAGCCGAAAAGTCAATGTGGCCGATTGGAAGAGTTTGCCAAGACACTTCTGCATGCAAATGGTTTCATGAAGCAAGAGCGTCCAACATTCTAATTTCTGGGCCCCACCATGGCCGAGTGGATAAGACACTCGACATAATAGACGGCTGAAGTGTGAAGGTCCAGCGTTTGGGCCTACCGCGCGGCTGTCGATCTAACCATCTGGAGTTTTTCCAGATGGTTTTCTCCTGATTTAAAGTGAATACGCGTTAGAACCTCTGAAAAAATCATCCGACCAAGGCAAGCGCCCCAGAATGCAGATGCCTCTAGTATAGGCTTGCCACATAACATTACATAACACAGCGTTTCTCAACCTGTGGGGCGCGATCCCCAAGGGGGCGCAGAGCGCTTGCTGGGGGGGGGCGAGAAAAACCAAAGAGCAAGTAGTGATGCATGTTTTAAAAAAATCATCTTATTTATTCTCATTTTTACTCAAAAATATATCTATTTTCGCTTAAAATGTTCATTCAAATTTACTGATAACATTATTTTGTAGAAAATAAGACTAAGTGTTCGTTGTTAAAGATTAAAAAACTGAATGTATGCTGAAAAATGTGAGGGGGGAGCGCCACCCTAAGTTAGCCTTTGTTGGGGGGGGCGATGTTAAAAGGTTGAGAACCGCTGACATAACACATAACTCCAATTTCTAGAGGCCCGACGAGTGGCTGAGAGCATAGCGCTCGCAACGGGGAGAAGAAAAGTGTCTGGTTCAAACTCAGGTCGCGTCCGTCAATCGAGCCGTTCGAAGTCTTACGCAGTTTTCTCCGAAACTTCTCATAAATACGGATTAAGACCCCTCCGTACGTAGAAAAACCTTCACGTAGGGCACCCCGTACTCCTTCTAGATCCCTCTTGTAGATAATTGTTCGTATTACCAAAATAAAATCAAGCAATTACTGCAGTGCTGTTATTCTGGCAGAAAAATTTGGAATGCAAAATTTTCAGGCTGCGACTGGTTAGCTAGAAAAACTCATAAGTTGGAAGGTGACGCATTTCACATTTGAGAAAATCTGGAAGAAAGAATAACTGGAAGGCGAAAAATGAAACAACTGACTCATTTTGCTTTTTTTGGAAACCTAATTTTATTGTATTTCTTGTTTTTACTACCTTTTTTTAAGGTAACTTAATATATTTTTTGTGGATAATAAAATAATATAATGATAATAAAAGTAACATCTTTAAACACGCCAATATATCAAGAAAAATATTCACAGTCCTAAGAATGTAAAGTGTAAAGGGTTGGTGTTGGTGCTGTAGGATTACGGCCAATTATCTGCATATGGAATCTCAGCCGATGGGTGGGGTGCACTCTGTGAGAGTCTTTCTAACAGGGTTGGCTTTTTACCGGTAAAAACTGGTTTTTACCAGGGCATGGTAAAAACTAGCTTTTTACCGGTAAAAACCTGGGAAAAAGGGGTAAAAACCTAATGATACAATAAACTCACCGAGTCATAAACTGTATATTAATGTTATTTATAAAACTTCTCATGTGTTCTCATATATTCTCATGTAATTGATGTGGATATATCATCATCAGGACATCATGATGATGCAAACTACATTATGTGATTGTGCAAACTACATTATGTAACAAATAATATTTGTAAGCGTTTAGTTTTCATTAAAATGATTAAGATAAGTTGAGTGTAGTAAAAGTATATTTACAATTTTCCTTTAAGTAAAAATTATTAAACTAGCCTGCATTACATAATTGTAATAAATAGTGTAATGTGCCTTCTCATAATAATAGTTGGGTAATTCCGTGTGTGACTTACACAACATTTGAGATTTTCTGTATCTTTCACTATTGTTCAAAAGAGTAAATTAAGAATAAATTTAAACTTTCAGTAACGAATCATAGAAGAGTAAAGTAAATACACTTATGTATTATGTTTTCAATAAAAATTTGTGCGATTTTTAATGTTTAAAAAAATAAAATAACTGTTTGTGACTGACACGACGCAAAAAGAAACTGGTTTAGACTTGCTTTCACTTATATTAAAATTCTGCTCTAGATTTAGTTCTTAAAATTTGAAACTCGCATGAAATATCAAGAAAAGTGCATACAACAATAATAAGAATCAAATTCGAGTTCAATAAAATTTTTAAATCTTTTATTTGAGTTATCTGCTTGTGACTGACACGACAGATAATGTGTGACTTACACAACATCTGCAAATATTCAATCTGAAAACACAAGTTTGTTCATATAAAAACATAATTTTTTATTTCGTTTACTCTCTAGTATACTAGTAATCTTTAATAAAAACTTTAATATATATTTATTAAAATAGCATTAATGATTTTATGCTTCTTTACAAAGTAAAAATCAACACTTGGGTATACATTCTCATGGAATTACCCAGTTTTAATAAGTTTAATAATGATAAATGTACATTATGTATAAATTTGAATTTCTTGTAAGATGAAAACATGGATGAAAGTTTTCTGTGTTTATTATATTCCTTAAAATGAACTATTTTCGTATAGCATTCTTTTACTTACCAAATCAGACACTGAATTAGGTGAATATTGTTATATAGAAATGGAAATAGTGATATTAAATGTCCTGAACTTTTATCCCTGAGAAAATGAAAAAATAGCAGATAAATCTTCATTGGTTGCTTGTGGATTAAGGCCGATTGACTGCACTAGCATCCTAATCCTATTGGGGACTACCTTCCTATTCCTAAGGGATCCTAGCCAGTATTTATGTGCGATTTCTGAAAAAAAAAATCCACGGAAAACTCCGAACAGCTAGATCAACAGGCACGACCAGGGTATGGACCTGGCACCTCCCACCATCCAGTTTCGATAGCAGAACCTCTCAGCCATTAATGGAGAGATAAATCTTCAAAAAAGTGACAAAAAATAGTCAAATTATTAAGTTTCTCTCAAAGGTTGTAAAAACCCTGGTAAAAACATGTTTTTCCAAAGACGGTAAAAACCGTAGTAAAAACCGGTAAATACCATCAGACGGTAAATACCGTCCAACCCTGCTTTATAAGGGGTTTTAACCCTTATTTACTCTAAGTTTTGGAGGAAAGCACGGAAAACTCCGAACAGTGAGGTCTGCAGACGCGAACTGGTTTTGAACCAGGCACCTTCCAAAGTGTAAAGGGAAATGTTATTCTTTTACAAATTCTGTTTATGGAAGATCTCTATTTAAGGACGATTTTTCATATTTTCACGGTTCCTTAAAAGTTGTTAAACAGAGAGCTAACTATATATATATATATATATATATATATATATATATATATATATATATATATATATATATATATATATATATATATATATATATATATGTAACCAAGAATATTTACACCAATACTTCTTGAATCCTTGTGGACTAAACAACATAATTTCTCTATTTACAAAAATGATAGAGCTTTTATTTTTAAACAGAAGGAGGGGAAAATTTTATTGACTCGCTATCGCCACAGTGGCTGGAGCACAGTTCCCAGTTTTATTTGTACAGTGGAACCTGTCTAATGGGACTACCCTTGGGAAGAACAAAACAGGTCACCTTATAAAGACGATCACTTTACAAAGGTGGTAAAATGTGATGGTTGTAAAGCGATATTGCAGGAAGTTGTCACTATAGACAGACGATCTCTTTACCAAGGTGGTCACTTTAGCAGATTCCACCGTATTTGAATGTACGACGGCACCCTGATACGGCGAAAAAATCTTCCGTTGCTCTCTCCATTTTATAGGCAATTTGTACAGCTTTCATTCTTTCAACTGCTCTCATAAGTTGTCCACACCACCCAGACGTATGGATACAAATCATCATTATAAAAGTAAAACATATTCTAAGATATCAGATAAAGCAAGTACCTGGCAATGTGTAGCTGGTCTGGTTTTAAAAAAGAAAGCTCAAATTGTAAATAGCAGGTAATAGTGATCAGGCGCGTAGCCAGGAAAATTTTTCGGGGGGGGGGGATATGCGCCTAGAAAAAATTTTCGGGGGGGATATATCCCGATATCCCCCCCCCTGGCTACGCCCCTGATAGTGATAATAGTTGTAAATAGCAATTTAGGTTGGTTTACTACAGTCCTCACAGAAAAAGATGGGAATTACTTAATCTGGAAAACTTAATGCCATCCTAAAATGCGAAAATGTATGCTGTGAACACTGTTTATTGCACGAAGGCTATGAAATGGGTTCAATAATGCATTCAGCAATTATACTCTGTACACACTAAAATGTTAATGGGAGGACCCGCGAACAACAACATGAATAAAGGTCTCGTTGCTCATTAGCCACGTCTTGTTGTCACTACAGGGGTTAAGGAGACATTTTTCTGGCGAAATTTACGACTTTTAATGAGCAGTCGGGATCTACCAACAAAAGATTAATGTGTTAAACTGAAAAGGTCCTGTCCCCCCACACAATGGAGAGAGCAACGGAACATTTTTTTCCGGTATCAGTCCCGTCGTCCAATGAAACGCATAAAACACGTGGCTTATGAGCATCGGCCTTAACTTGATCGGTATAGGGCGCACGATAGCTCTGCCCCCCCCCTTCCGAGTTTTCTTTCGAGTTGTTCTTCCGAGTTCTTTCCGAGTTGTCTCTTGCAGCAGACAGCATACTTATTTAGTTGTGATATACCGTGTCTAATTATACACTGGGAGAAAAAGTATTGGGAAATCAATGTATAATACATACTGGGAGAAATCATATCAATGTACAATCATACTGGGAGAAAAAGTATTGGGAAATCCTAATGAAAAACGGAGCCCCCCCCCCCCAGATGGTTTCTCTAGATCCGCCCCTGGTTAAGACTGGAACTTGAGAAGATAAAAATTCTGAAAACCAACGAAAGGAGAAAAGAAAACGCACACAACGACCAGTTGTTATCTCTCTCCTGGAAAGAAATCTGGTTTTACTCAGCATACTACTTTCAGAAATTCTCTTTAAAAAAGGCATTATGAATTCAGCAGTTAAAACTGGTTTTAACTAATGGATGAAAGTCGTATATGCACTCGCATTCAAATAAACTGAAACTAGTATTTGCGGGATGCAAGAGCAATTTTTTTTTTTCTTTACTAGGTTCCACGTATTACCTGCATTTCAGTTTTGATTGCAGAGGGAACTCGGGTTGGTTAGATCATTATTCTGCGGTTAGCCGAGTAGCTCAACTATTCATGCATGAGAGTACATTATGTCGTTAACCCCGTAGATAAATTTTCTTACCTGCAAGACCAGTTTTTGTAGTAAATAGTAAAGGTTATCATGCAGGAGTGTTTGTAGTTACATCCCTTTAAGCTATAGAAATTTAAAATCTACTAGCTGCCAAGGCTGCCTGCTTTTTCGGCTGCTTGCTTTTATTTCCCAATACTTTATTGTTCTTTATACTTAGTACAGTGTTGTTTATTTCAGTGAGGCCAAATTATTGAACTCCTTTAAATGAAAATCTGCCCCCCCTTTTTTGTTTTAGCAGTATTTGTCATTAAATTTATTTAGATAAGGGTAGCTATGAATTTTGAGTTCATCATAAAAGCCGATGGCGACCATGACAAGTACTGACATTACAAAATGTATGAAAAGACGTAATTCGTGTCATTTCCATTCAGAAAATTATTATGGAAATAACTTTATAGGGTGATAACGCGTTGTACAAACTCCTGGATGAATAAATTTTATAAGTACAGCAGCTGCCCGCTTTCTCAAATTAATGCTCAGTGCACTGCCATTTTGTTCATGCGCTCCATGATTTCGCAAATGCGTAATTATTGCGTTATAATAACACCAGTGTTAATTGGCCAAAGTTAGCAACCTCGTGTTTTTATCTTATGGTTACATTATTTATACGTATCCCTGGTTACAGTAATACATAGGCGCGCGCGCGCGTGTATGTAGAAAGAAAAAAAAAAAAAACTACATTGCTTTAACGGAGTTTCTGAAACTGTGTCCATCTCCTCCCGCCAAATTAATAAATAAAAATTGTTCCCTTAACATTAATTCCCAGACTCAGATTTACACAATTTGCTTCAGCAAAAATTCAAAGACCCTCTAACGTGCTCCATCCGAGAAAAAGTTTTGAAAGAGTTTCGGTATTCTTTACCGTTTAAAAAAAAAAAAAAAAAAACTTTGCCCAGTTGTAGACCGCATTTCGTGAACTCTATTCGCCAAGTACTATGTTTAAAACTCGATCTGTCAACAGACGCCTCCGCCCCCTTCTATCAGTGTTTGTATAATTTTATAGCATTTCTAGTCTCGTCAGTTTACAGTAAAAAATTCTAAACTTCAATAGGTGTTGAATCTATAAATCCGGCAACCTAGATTTAGTTTCGATGTAAAATTCTTTTCAGGGAGTTTTAAATTAGTTTTAAGGAAGTAAATCTGTCTTACCTGATAAAACAAAAATCGCACCCAAATCAACAATAGTTCCTTAACTCAAAAGTTTGTCATTCTGCCAACAATGGATCCAAGAAGCAGCTAAGAACTTTTTTTATGAGTTTCCTGCAAAAAACCCTTCGAATTAGTACACTATTGTTGCAAGGGTGCGATTTGCGTAACTACATCAGTTACAAAACTTGCATTCGATTCCCCCCCCCCCTCTCCCCTCAGCTAACTAGGCCACACCACAGCCAAATGTATAAGACACTGGACACTGTAAGATGGCTGAAGTGTGCAGGTCCCGAATGGCTGGCAATCTAACGGGCTGGAGTTTTGGGCGGTTTTCTCCTGGTGTAATATGAATACGCGTTAGAAATCCTTTAAAAACCATACGCCCAAGGCATTCCCTCCTCCACTCAGGCAAATAGCCCTCTAGCCTTGCCTCAACACAACATAAATTCAGTTGATTGAGCCACTTTGCAAGTGTTAGATCCAGATTCAAGTTATAGCATCAAAAATTTGTATCGTTATGATTGGTAAGTGAATCTCATTTATGCGTCGTTGCTATGAAACGAATTCCCGGGGGGTGGGGGTGGAAGGAGCAAGTGCGAAGATTTCTTGGAGACTCTTTTGAGAACAAACTGCTTAATGTGTTGGAATGAAAGCCTAGCATGTATAATTAGTATATTGTTATTAAATTGGATTTTAAAATTATAATTGGTACTTTAAACTGTAGTTCTCCTAATGAAGTTTAACCCCTTGATTGGCTAACGCCATAAATAAAACAAAACAACCCGATTGAAACAGCTAAGAGTGCTTAGAGTTGGTGTTGACTTTGGAAAACGCAACGAAACTTAAGTAGTTAGAGGACAAATACATCAAGAGTACAAATAATGAAGTAAAGATTTCTTTTGATGGCACAGGTCCCATTTTAGATGCTCGACCGCCTGTTTGTTATTGTTCGCCCACCAACTTGTATTTATTACTTAGTTGACAATTTCAGTAGACAAAGAATTAAAAAAAAAGTATCATGGGCGCCGGCAGCATAGGGCAAGGGAGGGCAATGCCTCCCCCCTGGATTTTTGTATGCAGTGTTTTCCCATGCTTTTTTGCTCTTTCCAACATGGTAACCATACGTTGAAGTAGTCTTTGCCCCCCTTGAGTAGTCTTTGCCCCCCCTAACCCCTGGAGTAGTCTTTTACCCCCCACTGGGAAATTTTCTGCCGGCACCCATGTATAGTATGATTTTTCTCCCTTTGAAACGACTAAGAAAAATCATACATAAGGAAAATTGAATTCAATGAAACAGAATCGTAGTCAGAGGTGTGAATATCAGGATAGATCCCCCCCCCCAAACCGAAATTTTCGGATTAGTTATCACCAGCTTTATGTTGCAGACACATTGTCTATATAACCACGCTTGATTTCAAAACTCTGAAAAATTTCCCAGGCTATGCCCTGACACGAAGTATTTTTGACGAACTTCGTATGTAGCAAATTCAAGTATCAGATTATGCATATTAATACGTAGGAAAGTATAAATATGCATTAATATGATTAGTAATTTTTCAGTAATGCAGTACTAAGACATCACGTAGTCTATAGAATAAAAACGATCAGTTGATTTTGAGCACCCCTTTTTTTCGGCCGCTTTTGTACTGCGCACTCCTTGCACACACGGCAGAAACGGCCCTGTGATGACCCGACAGCAAACCGTGGGTCAAGGCATAATCCCTTAGAACCATCCCCTATTCCAATATCTTTGCACATTTTTTTAACCAATAAAATCATTAATATCATTATCATCGTTACCAAAATGGACGATCCCACAAGTCAGGATGGATTCTAATCAAAGCCTGTTAACCGCCAGGGCAACCGGGGCACTTGCCCTGGGCCCAAACACTTTGTGCCTTTCAACAAATTTTTATCGATTAAGAAATTACTTTAAAAAACTTCGTACAAAAATTTAGTTGTCGTTTTCTCGTAAATACTCAAGATTTGACAGCTAAATCTCTGGCATTTTACTCCCCTAAGTGTCCTCTAAATCCCATCAGCATTTGGTCAAAATCCGCGAGACAACGTTTGAGCCGCTCTTTGTAACTTTTATTATATATATAAAAAAAAATCTCGTTAGTTTTAAGATACGTCCTGTGAAGTGTATCTAGTATGTGTCAAGATAGTCATTATTTGTGAAAATAAATATCATTCATACACAGTGGCGCACACAGGATTTTTGGCTGGGGGGGGGGGGGATCCCTACTTTTAGGGATGTTTCATATTATCAAAAATCAGTGATGAAAGAGCTCGTTTTCATTAGATGGAATTCATTAAAACTCGTCCCATCCAGTTCCCTAAGAACACACTACACAGTACAATAGGAAAGAAAGTAATAATTGTTCAGTTTTGAGAACAAGATGGTGTTTTATATTCGCTTTCAGTTTGTTTTTGAAAGTCGAGGAAAACGAGAAAAAAATTCTTTTTTTTATTTATTAGAACTGAAACTATTGCTACCTTTTTTGGAATTATTTTATTTACTATAGATATAGGATAATAATCAATCAAAAAAAAAAAAAAAATCAAAGCCGAATGGTCCGAACCCCCTGGACCCAACCTTATGTAAGCCACTGCTCATACGCACATAAAATCTTAATATTCTTTACTGCAATATTATATACTGCAATATATATTCTCGATTCAACCGAATCGAGAGAACGGCTGGGTGTAAAAACTCGGTTGAGGTGTCTGAAGAAAGGTCTCGGCCCCTAGATGTGCCAGAGAAAATCAGAAAAATCCGAACGGTTTAGGCGTGGCGGAAAAACAAAGTTGCAAATTTTCGCCATAGAAATAGCATTGTGGTTTATTAACGCAGACGATATTTTTATTTTCGCCATAGAAATAACATTGTGGTTTATTAACCCCATTGTTGGCAGACGATATTTTTATGCGTAAGCTCCGCAAGGTTTGATTTATATGGAAAAATATTTGTTAAAAATTGCATCCGTTTGTAAATGTTGTGTGGCAACAGTGTGTAGTGATAATAAATGTGTTGTTCTAAAAAACGATCTTACGTAAACGATTGATATGCGTAAGCTCCGTAGCGGAACTTCAAATATGCAATTTTTCGCCATAGAAATAACATTGTGGTTTATTAACCCCATTGTTGGCTGACGATATTTTTATGCGTAAGCTCCGCAAGGTTTGATTTATTTGGAAAAATATTTGTTAAAAATTGCATCCGTTTGTAAATGTTGTGTGGCAACAGTGTGTAGTGATAATAAATGTGTTGTTCTAAAAAACGATCTTACGTAAACGATTGATATGCGTAAGCTCCGTAGCGGAACTTCAAATGTGCAATTTTTCGCCATAGAAATAACATTGTGGTTTATTAAATACATTTTGCTGTCATAAAAAGCCTTCTTTATTTTAGCGCTTTATCGCTTTTTAGCACTAGGGTGCTATTTCGTTCACGCCCAGACTTTGTCTACTCGATTCTGTCGATAGGATTTGTAGACAGGTTTTGTAGAGATGAACTGTCACGGTGGAAATCTTTTTAAATGTGTTTACCACATAACGCGGAAAGGGGGAGGGGAGAATAAGTCTGACAAGGTTTGCGATTTTTGATAATTGATCGCCACGTTTGCGGCAAAAAAACTTAAAAACCGAACCATGCCTGGCGATGGTTGTAAAATAGCTTTAGTAGGCAAATTTAATATAGATATTAATTCCAAAGATGTTTTTTATGCAACGAGAAAGACAAATATAGCACACTCATGGATTATGATGCTCATTCCGAACAGTATTTAAAATTGTGAAGTATAGTTGGAATATGCTTGGCGAAGATTGTAAGATTGTGTGTTTCAGATTTTTTTCAAACTTTTCTCCATACAAATACATTGTGGTTTGTTAACGACATTGACGGCAGTTATAAACTCCTTCTTTAGTTAGCGATTTATCTTTTATTTCTTTAATTTTTCAGTTTTCTGTCTGATACTGGATCTTTACCATCCAGGGTAGCTTGAGAAAAGGCAAATAAAGCAGGGAGCGCGCGATCGCCATTTGGCGGATAGACTTTTTTGTCTCTTGCAGAATTCCGAAATTTTTCACTATTTTCGCTTCATACTTTTGGCGTTTACCTTTCTGCTCCCGTATTTTCTCATGGAATGTTGTATGTCACTCTTTCAATGGTTAGATCAAAGAATGCTGTGGCAGTCAATATCATTTAAGAGAATTCACCTGGACGTTTCGTGGTCGATGACTTTACCCAAAATATCGTCTTCAACGAAATGCTCAATTAGAATTTGTAACTGTATTTGCTCATTCGTCATTTAATATCTACTCTCCTTTTTTTTTTACTTAATAAAGATAGTTAAAAACAAATTTTAAAGATTTCAATCATTTCATCGTTATTGTACAGTTGCTAAGAACTGGCGTGAAACCTGTTGTTTACTTTCTGTCACAAGTCATGTTCCGTCCGCGTCGCTCTTTGATTTTTTTCTGTTAGTTTTGTTCAAGACCTTGGTGACATTCTTGATCGTTTTCATTTATTTTTTAATATTACAGTCAATAAAGTGACCGTCGAATTCGACGGGTTCCAGCTAGTTCTTTACTGCAATGTACTCATATATTTAAAATGTAAACTTGATATATATTTCTGCAGCTATATGTGCCCAAAACAACTTAAATGTGTACTATGCAATTCCCGTTACTGCAAAGTCCCAAAACTTTGTGTTTGCCCAGGGTCCAATGTCGTTATGATAGTGTCCCGATTCTAATCATTTATAAAGCTGAAATGTTTGAGTCAATAATTAAAATACTAACTTCATCGTTCGTGGAATATAGTAGTACCGCTAACTTAACGCGATAGGTCGGACTGAGCGACAACCGCTTGAGTCGATTTCACGTAAGTCGGGGGTATAATTTCGTATATTATTATACATTTACAAACTTTAATTTTGGGCTGGAGACTAAAGAAAACAATTTCGAAACAAATTTTAATAAAATCCTAGACAATGCTATGTAACATAAAAATTGTAAACCGAAATTGTTTTGGAAGTAAAAGAAAGACGAATCGACGAATCGCGTATCTCAAAGCAGAAAATCGCGTATCTCAAGGCTAGCGTAAGTCGAGGTATTACTATATTAACTGAAATGTATCGACCGAACAAGCCGGTATGATCAGATGAAAATCTATATAAATAAAGCAGGGGCGTAGCCAAGGGGGGTTAGGGGGGTCATAACCCCCCCATGAGGAATTTTTTGCCATACAAAATGTATATTCTTCACTCCCTTATCACACACATGTATGCATATATATGAGTTTGAGTAGTCATAACCCCCCCCCCATGAAAAATTTCTGGCTACGCCCCTGAAGCAATGTGTAAATTGTCCGTTAGTTTGTCTGTATGTCTGTCTGCCTGTCTGGGTCCCGCGTAGCTCCGAAACGGGTAATCGCAGACCTACCAAATTTTGTACGAAAATTCTCCAAGACGGGTCTCGACACACCTCGAAGCGATTTTTTCGAAATTCGAATTAGAAAATGTTTTATTTTATGTTTTGTCCGATTTTTAGCGATTTTTCTTGCGTAATACATAATAACGCCGGTAATTGCACTCGCAAGAAAACAATATTTACATCATCGTATAGAGGAGAAAATTTTCTTTTAAAAACTGTTTGTTCGGACTGTGTAACATAATTTGCAGATTTTTGGGAATTTTTCAAATAAAATTAAATTTGACGCTGTCTTTCGTAAAATATTTTTAAAACTGCTGCATCTTGAGTTCTATCTGTCATAACTTTTTTATATTTCGGCAAAAGACGGAGAACACAATTCGCCCACTTTTAAAAGAAGAACGGAGGAAAAATATAAATTAGGAGAACTTTTACGAATTTCAAGTAAAGAAGGATTTTCATTTCAATAGCAGCTGCTTACAAATTTCGGTTTGATATCTTGCGGTTTGATTGTCCTGGAGACAGTAACAATGATTAAAATTGCCAGTTGAAAAAAAAAAATAAAATTACTTTAAAATAACTGGGTTTTTGCATGTGAAATGTACGTCATTTTGGTGTCACGAGTTTAAAACCGCTTTCGAAGCTCAATCAGAATAACGGACTCACAAGCAAAACATACGCCACGCACGAAATAATTCCATATTTTATATTACGTTGCCAGAAAAAGAATTGAATGCTGTTTTTTCAATAATGAATTATCCAGCATTATTTTTGATTGAATTTTTAAACGGGACACGTTTTCGAATCGCAGGAAATATTTTGCGTTGCTAAATATGCCAATCTGACAAGAAATATGCATAAAAATGTATGGAGAGCTGTTTTAGTGGCAGCCATAAAGTGAAATGATTATCGTTTATGCTAATGCGTAAATTGCAAAGAATCACCAAAGAATAAAAGCCTACATTCGTGGCAAATATCTAAACCGTTTCTTTAAATGAAGCATTAAGATGGAAAAAAGAAAATATATTGGCATCAATAAAAGATAGTATGAGTAATAGTTAGTAGATATGCTACGGCAATATTGATCAAAGCAAAATATACCGCATTAATAAATATTTTGTGAAACTATTCGTTTCTATTCATTTCTCAGTAACCGTCTTACATCACAGCTAACTAAACATTAAATAATTCTACGTCGCGTTAATATATCCCGTGATAGTTTCAACAAAAAAGACTGTATCTGAACTTTTTTTTTTTTCTTGGGGGGGGGGGGTTCTGTTTTGTCACAAGTAGTTATGATCACGTTTTAAGAAAATGTTCTCTTCTTGCCTTGCGAAGAGCGGGTACACACAACTATTTAATTATAAAATAAAATGGTTCTCTACATCATGTGGTATCTATGGTATTAATGGTATAACTTAAATCTAAATGAGTATGATGTAGAAATGAGACATTTTGAAAATTAGGAATTTTCGCTGCGAACCGTCAAGCTTTTCTGATCGCGAATGACAGGGACATAGTTTTATGTGTCATAATATCACAATGGTCTCAGGTCAGTGCTTATGCTAACTTAACGAATAACTAATGAGTAACTTTACGCCAAGAGTCAAATCATTTTGCTTATTTTTAGATTCCAAATCACTAGAATCAATTCGAATTATAGATGTAAGAAAAAGTTTCGTTCCCTACCGTGCGGAGAACGGGTACGCAGCTAGTAAATTATAAGTGAATGCTTTTAAATGTCGACATGCTCGCTGACATTTTAAATTAGATTTAGAGTACACCTTTTTAAATTTGTTCCATTCATTCCGAAAGAAAGGGGAAGATTTATTTATTGTTAATAAATTTAATGTTGATCCGATTCTTTAAAGTTAGTCCCAGGGAGGAAAAAAAAAAACTTTCTGTACGCAATTCCAATTTTATAGCTCATTGCGTAAAGGTCCTTAATAATTTCAGAATGCATCCTCAAATTCTGACGCAATACAAATACAAAATCTCAAAAGTACATGAATTGCGAAACTTTTTCTTAAGAATAATAACAAATATCTGCAACTTAACTTCAATTCAAATTTTGCAATTCGATTTACAAAATTTAAGTTATTCACTTTCAGCAAAACGTGGTCAAATTATTATTTTTTGATGTTTTCGACACTGTACGAAATTAATTCTTATTTAAAGCTTTTATTCAACGTATATGCGCATCATGGTTGGAATATGTTGTAATTCCAAGCAATTCCGATTTTAAACAAATTAAATATACATGATTTATAAGCATTAAAAATTTAAAGAGAGTGTAATGGGCAAAATAATCATTTTCCGGGGAAAGGGGAGGGGCGTTTTGCAGCCAAGAGTAACATAGCCTGTTTACAAGGATAGTAAACATTTGCAACAATGGAAACTCCTAAAACTCCAGAAGTCTAACAAATATTGAGAAAATTTTTTCTGATGTGTACGTAGAGGTTTAATCTTAAATATGCTACCTTACTGCGAGCCAAAAGATCTCTCCCAGGAAAAAGATATAAATGATGTATCATGCACCTGGAAGATAATCCACAGCAGCTGCTTGTCAGTGTTGTTAGGCAAGAACCCCTTATTTCGGATTAACAGTAGTGAGATATTGAAGAATTTTATTAGAGACTAGCTGACCCGGCAAACGTTGTTTTGCCATATCAATTATTCCTAGGATTATTTTAGTAGAAAGAAATGACTAACTTATTGTAAGTGTGTGAGGATGTGGTATATGAGTGGAAGAGGCATGGAGCGCTGTGAACAATGCTGGAATATAAAAATAACACAATACCAAACATTTATATTTTTAATTCATTACAATTTATTCTTTACATTTATATATATCGCTAATTACAATAATTTTACTAAAAAATAATATCAATCCTTTAACGGAATAGAGTGAACAATATTTTTAGCTAACACAAACAAACCACTCTAGATCATGCCACGTATAATTGTCCGTGTGAAAAAATGGCGTGCTCAAATCTAAGCCACAAACAAACATAGTTTGGCCTTGAGACTTATTCATAGTCATTCCATAAAAAATTTTGTCCAAAAAAAATAATAATAAAAAGATGAAAATCTGAAACATTTTCAGATTTTAAATACGCACTATAGCGCTATATATTAAAATCGTATCATAATTTATGCGTCGTCCCTATTTTTCTCTCATATTCCATTAAGTTGGAAAGTGTATATTATTCATGACTGTGCTGTATTTTTTTTCTTGTTTCGTAAAACCCATCTTTGGAATCGAAATCTATCTTAAAATCGTCTACTAAAACTATTTTACAATATTCGCCAAGTATATTACAACTACACTTCATCGTTCTATATATTGTTTCGAATGCGCATCATAATACATGCGTATACCATGTATGTCTTTCTTGGGTTGATTCCTACTTTAACGCCTCGACTCTCGCCAAGGTGGCGATCATTAAACATATGCAGTTACAATGACAATTTTTTGCATTTATGTGGCAATCATAATTTAGAATTAAAATGGCGATTTGGAACAACATGTAAGCACAGCATGCCGTTACATTTTTATTTATTTTGGATTGCCAATTAATGTAGTTGTAATAATAAAGTGTCTTCAAATTCCTTAACTGGTGCGTTTATCGCTAATTTGTTTACTTTAGTTTTCATCTAGTTCTTTTGGGAGCGCCTAAACGGTACGTACGTATTATGCCGGCGGTCACTTCCGCCAAACTACTTTTTCGTCAAATTTGCTGGCAAACTATTGCCAATCGTATTCCAAACCATCAACAATTTCATGTGCCCGGCATTTATCTTGGTGAAAATTGCTTGTCTTTGAGGACCGCCGGATAATACGTAAGTACCGTTGAAACTTGTGCATTACTCCCAGAGACCCATGACTGCAAAGCTCGCCAAAGTACGGGATTTTTTAGGTTGGCGAGAGTGGGGGGCGTTAAAATAGGAATCAACTCTTTCTTGTACCTAAAACACATCTTTGGAATCGAAATCTATCTTAAAATCGCCTACTGAAACTGTTTTACAATCTTCGCCAGGCATATTCGTCCTATAGGCATATTCCAACTATGCCGCAAAGACATGAAATGGGAATCATAATCCATTAATGTACAGTGTTTTCCTTTCTTGTTCCAAAAAGCACTTCTTCAGAATAGAAATCAATATTAAAATCGCCTAATAAAACTGTGTTACAATATACGCCAGGCGTTTTCTAACTATACTCGAAATATATTTATAATAAATTGTCACGTTTTGGCTCCCCATTTAGCGATCCATTATCAAAAATTGCAAATCCTTGTGCGACTTTCAACATTTTATTAACGCCCCCCCCCCCTCTCCACGTTATCTGGCAAACACATTTGAAAAGGGACTCGATGCGCTAATGCCTAGACAAAAATCCTGATTGAACTTATTAGCACTCTGGTGCTAAAAATTTTGAGGTGGACCGCCCTTGTGACTTAGGGGTATGAGACAAAATCATATTCGCAGACCTAACGAATATACATATAAAATTTCTTTAAAATCGGTTGAGCCGTTTTGGAGGAGTATGGTAACTAACACTGTGACATGAGAATTTTATTTATTAGATATACCCAATATGAGTTCAATCGAATGTACCGTTTAAACGCTAGAGCACTTTCAAGAATTTCCCCCCCATAAGCCATAATGTAAAAGAAATCTTTGTAGTAGCCCAGTAGAAAAACTATAAGTTCTATACACATCAAAATCAATGTCGGTCTTACGATGGTGGTTTATAACATATATACCCAATTTGAGCTCAATCGAATGCCCCGTTTAGGAGCTATCGTGTTCACTCACATACACACACACACACACACATACAAACATACATCTCGTAAAAATAGCATAAATGAATTCAGAAGACCTCAAAACGTGTTAATATATCAAAATCTCGAAGTCGAATTTTTTCATGATTACAATACTTTCCTTACAGGGTACATGTTCGGAAAGAAAAAAGGATGAAAATCTGAAACACTTTCAGGTTTTAAATACACACTATAGTGCTATATATTAAAATCGTATCATTAGTTATACGTTGTCCCTATTTTTCTTACTTATTCCATTAAGTTTCAAAAGTGTATCATTATTCATGACTGTGCTGTATTTTTCTTGCTTGTTTCGTAAAACCCATCTTTGGAATCGAAATCTATCTTAAAATCGCCTACTAAAACTATTTTACAATCTTCGCCAAGTATATTACAAATATACTTCATCGTTTTATATATTGTTTCGAATGTGCATCATAATCCATGAATGTACCGGTTTGTCTTTCTTGGGTTGATTCCTACTTTAACGCCTCGACTCTCGCCAAGGTGGCGATCATTAAACATATGCAGTTACCATGACGATTTTTTGCATTAATGTGGCAATCGTAATTTAGAAATAAAATGGCGATTTGGAACAACATGTAAGTAAAGCATGCCGTTACATTTTTATTTATTTTGAATTGCCAATTAATGTAGTTTTAATAATTAAGTGTCTTCAGATTCCTTAACTGGTGCGTTTATCGCTAGTTTGTTTACTTTAGTTTTTATCTGGTTCTTTTGGGAGCGTTGAAACTTACTTACCGTAACTAACCTAACTTGATACTTACCGTATCGTACAATCGTATTCCAAACCATCAACAATTTCATGTGCCCGGCATTTATCTTGGTGAAAAATTGCTTGTCTTGCCGGACCGCCGGGATAATACGTAAGTACCGTTAAATCTTGTGCATAACTCCCAGAGACCCATGACTGCAAAGCTCGCCAAAGTACGGGGATTTTTTAGGTTGGCGAGAGTGGGGATGTTAAAATAGGAATCAACTCTTTCTTGTACCATAAAACGCATCTTTGGAATCGAAATCTATCTTAAAATCGCCTACTGAGATTGTTTTACAATCTTCGCCAGGCATATTCTTCCTGTAGGCATATTCCAACTATACCGCAAAGACATTTTAAATGCTGTTTGGAATGGGCATCATAATCCACGAGTGTACCGTGTTTTCCTTTCTTGTTCCACAGAGAACTTCTTCGGAATAGAAATCTATATTAAAATCGCCTAATAAAACTCTTTTACAATATACGCCAGGCGTTTTCTAACTATACGCGAAATATATTTATAATAAATTGTCGCGTTTTGGCACCACATTTAGCGATCAATTATCAAAAATTGCAAACCTTGTGCGACTTTCAACATTTTATTAACGTCCCCCCCCCCTCTCCACATTATCTGGCAAACACATTTGAAAAGTGACTCGACACGCTAATGTCTACACAGAAATCCTGATTGAAATGAATAGCACTCGGGGGCTAAACATTTTGGGGTGGACCGCCCTTATGACTTAGGGGTATGAGACATAGTTAAAAACCTATTCTATGACCTAACGAATATACATAGAAAATTTCATTAAAATTGGTCGAGTGGTTTCGGAGGAGTTAGGTGACTAACACTGGGACAGGAGAATTTAATATATTAGAGATAGATAGATTAATGTTTGAAAACATTGTTAAACCAAACGGTTTCCTTGGAATACACAAATGCCTCTGTGTTAGGAAACTAGTTTAAAAAACATGCAATTATGGTATATAAATACAAATAAAATTGTCATGGGCTAAAAATGTTTCAGGATGTCTATTCACAAGCTGTGGTATACATGGAATTAAGCTACAAAATCGTATCAGTTAAACTTATTTTTAAAAATTTTCGATTTTAAAGAACTTGTAGTAAGACACTAAAATTTTTGCTGTATTCCATGTTTTAGATCTCTTTCTTGAAGTTTTATGAAACGCAATTTTTTCTCGTTTATTACAGTATGTAACGCAGCTTATGAAAAATCATTTAATTTTTTCGACTACCCAAAGCAATTGGAATTTGTAGACCAGGACCTTAACACTAGAGCGGCGGAAAGATTACCTACGGGAAGGGCAAGAAGGTGTCATTTTGACCACTCGATACAACTACTAAAATAACAAATTTAAAAAGATTTTCGCACGTGAAAGCGCACTACGACATAGAAGGCAACGAGAGGGCGGATCAAT
The DNA here is from genome assembly GCA_038373885.1 of Cheiracanthium punctorium. Classification (NCBI taxonomy): domain Eukaryota; kingdom Metazoa; phylum Arthropoda; class Arachnida; order Araneae; family Cheiracanthiidae; genus Cheiracanthium; species Cheiracanthium punctorium. The sequence continues at coordinate 251,482 of JAWZYV010012162.1, forward strand.
TAGCCAAAGAAGCTGCCAGTCTCCCCCATACCCACCCTTTCTATCCCAGCCCCCGCTTCTCATTGCAAGAAGCAGATTTGGCAGTACACCCTGAGCTGCTTGCTGGCAGCAACAATGGGTCGCCTCAAGCAAGAGAAGGCACACCTTTACTCTGCTACCCAAGATTGGTCCGAAGGTTCTTAACCTAAGCGCTCCCATCACAGCTTTTGTTCCAAATCACAGACCCTTTCCAGCCTACCTTCACAAGTTCCACAGAAGTCGAACTGAAAGTTGTTCGTGCAGCGAATATGGACAGCGACGGCCCGAGGGGCGTGCGGGGCCCCAGGCGACGCGCAAGAGCGGGGCCTCTTCTCTATCATGTCTTATGAGATAGCAATAAAATGGCCCAGGAGCGGGGCCTCTATAAGCGCGGGGCCTTAGGCGATCGCCTACATTCGCACCCCCCTTGGGCCGGCCCTGATATGGAGACAGCTTCCATTACATGTTTGACTGCCCACTCACTTCAGCATACCATCTTAAAAGAACAGCATCCAGCAGCTGGCAGGCCTGGCTTCTGGGAGTCCTAAAGAGCCAACTGGCAAGAAACAGACTATGTTCAATTTACGGACTTCTGATGGAACTGAGTCAGTATCTTTGACCCCCTAATGAATATATATGTACTATATGAATAACAACACTTTGCAATCATCTTATATATGTAATATCTTATATGTTTAATGTAAATATCTTATATGCATCTTATATATGTAAAGGGACCTCTATAACCCGGCACTCCTGCGTGAGATAAGTCTGGCCGGCTTGCTCCCATAAAATGGTTTTTTTTTTAAATCAGTTTGTTTTAAATAAACTCCGCAGCTGCCGTAAAAGGCTTTAATTTCGGCTTCGCCGACCAAGCCGGCTTCTGTGGCTTCAAATTCAAATGGGATATTGGCAAAAATATGCAATTTACACGTATTTAATGTATTCAATATTGCTTGATAATTTATTGAATTTTTAAAATGCTCTAAAAATATCGACTACAGTACGAGCAGTTGAAATACAACTATTCGATGACTCATTTATTCCATACGGAAATTTATTCCAAATGTTTAGTTTCAGGAATTAAACTCAATGCCAACTCAAATAAAAGAAAATTGATAGAATATTTTTTCTTTCACTTACCCGAAGAATGATTTACTTTATGTTAATGCAATTTTCTCAGTGAGAAAATGGAAAAGACATTATACCTAAGTCTGTTTAAACGGTTAATATAAAGTATTGCGTTTAAATTTTTATTTACTTAATCATGGGAGTAATTTGAAGTACTTTAAGAGTTAATATAGTAGATTTAAAAAAAATTAACACATTTTCCACACAAATTTGGAACACTTACACAATACTCTTGAGATATGTCCGTGTATGCATGTCTATTTTGAGGGGAGGGGGGGGGCAGACTGGCAAGCTCTTTTGCTTTTATGCCTAGAACGTACTTCTCGGCAATTTTTAAATTTGAGAGCAAGAAAAAATATTTAAAATATCAACAAATATATAGAGTACGTTTTATTTATATTATTTACAGCTCCATGTACATACAGCTTTCACATATGTTCACAGCGTACAGAATTCATATGTACCACTAAATACTGGTTTGGAACTTTTAATGTGAAATTGGTAGGGATCGACCGATAGTATCGGCAACCGATAGTATCGGCGCCGATACCTGCTATTTTTTTAGGTATCGGTATCGGTTCTTCCGATTCTAAAAGTATCGGGAAAGTATCGGTTTCTCTGGCTTTCATCCATTTTCACCGATACTTTTCAACCGATACTTCGCTTTTCAGAAGAAAACCACGCAGGCGCAACACCATTCTAGAATCTTTATTATGGTAATGAGATGAGAGGCGTCGTTTCATTGGCACATTTGTTTGCGCGAGTGTTTTCGAACTGTGTTTTTTTTTTTTTTTTTTTTTTAATTCTAACCATCGCTAAATGGATCTCGTATCACCAAGTGTGGTCGAAAATTATGCACGAAGAATCGTTAGATGATAGTTTAACAGGACAATCGTCTATTCTTCTAAATTATTTTGAATTGGTGCCCAACACTAAATACGCCATCTGCAAGGATTGCAGAAAACAAATGTCGAGAGGTAGGCTATCATTTTACTTCAGTTGTATAAACGTTTATTTTCTCACTGTGTGACTCGAAAAAGAGTTCATACGAACTCGCTGGGTTCCAGTTAAAAAATTCGCTATAGAGGAAATTTTGTTGTACAGAGATTAGCGATTTTTGCAATTATTTCAGCAAATATTACAAACTTTTTAGTTAATTCGATGTTTAAAAGTATTAAATTATGACTTTCAATTAAAAACAAATTGGTATTTATTATAAATTTGTTAAACTTACGGTTTCTTACTTTTCATTGTATAAATGAAATATTCAAAAGTAAAGACAATCCACGAATTTAGAGAATAAAATATGTAATGCACTTACGTTTATTTACTTCAAAATTCCGTTATTTTACATTGTTTTGTATTCTGTGATTTTAAATTTTCATAAAAATATTCACATTTTAAAAGTCTGCTGAAAATAGAGTGAGGTATTTTCTTCCATTTGGAAACCTCTTTTTAATATTTTTCAAAGGTTGAAGCATTAAAGTTTGATGTGGATTTGGTCGTGAAGCGCAGGGCCTTATTATTATATGGGCAAATCGGGACTTTGCCCAGGGCCCCCAATTTTAAAATTTTTTTCTGAAATATTCTTTTTTATATCACAATTTTAAAAATATAACAAATTTCATAGATTGGGGGCCCCCAAATCTATCAATGCCCGGTGCCCCTGTTGGTCATAATCGGGCGCTGGTGAGGTGTCTTCATTATCGGAGTCAGTTTAACTTTCCTGGTCTCCATTTTAATCTTCTGTTACTATTCCACTAAGTGGACTGTTCAAAAATTAAAATTTTCTTCCAAACAAACAAAAAAAATCAAAGGTAAATGTGAAATATTCGCTATGGGAAGATAAGCTCTTCGTTATATGGAGAATGTTTATAGTGTTATTTAAGCCTTAAAGTTACGTTTCCATGAAAATTTTCGTTATAGGTAGAAATTCGTTGTAAGGAGACTTCGTTAGATTGAGATTCTACTGTATATATAGTCTTTCGATATCGTTGGAGAATGTCTAGCTCTTGATATAGATTTCATGCTTAAGAGACATACTTTAAATTTTTATTTAAAAAAATTGGCGCAAGGACATCTAATTCGGCTTGGGTATGATATAGATATCAAAATTGATCGGGGAGACGGTCCTTGACATCGTTTGATATTTCAGGGGATGACGACTTTTAAAGTGTTAAAGCAGGTATGGGCAACCTTTGAAAAGTTGTGGGCCAAACTTTAGGGTGTTAGCGAAGTCGCGAGCCAAACTTGCGGATTTTAGCGAAGTGGCGCCGTATAATTGGAATTTATATGGGGTATTGAATGGTTTATAGGGGTTTTCACATGTTCCGCGGGCCGGATCAAAAGCCGTGGCGGTCCACATCTGGCCTGCGGCCGGCGGTTGCCCATATGTGTGTTAAAGTGTAATATTTCAGCCTTCGAAATATGTTTGAGGAATTTGTTTCTATTTAGTTTATAGAACTTCAGGTAGAGACATTTTAATATTAGTCAGTCGGAAATATTTGAAACCGAAAGTAGCATTCTGCTATCGGAAGTGAATCGTATTTCTGCGCATGCAAACGGGGATAGGGTTTGAACCGAATGACGTTTGTCGGTCATACCCCCCCCCATGGTGCCCCTCTGCAAACGTACAAAAAAGGCGCCTCTTTTGTACTCTAGATCAGTGGTTCCCAAACTGTGGGCCGCGACCCATTGTTGGGTCACGGGAGAAATTTCGGTGGGTCGAAAAGGGTGGGAAAAATTAAACTTTAGTATTTTATATATATAGTAAACTATACTATTTTATATAGCTTATATTGGTTATCGTTATGTAATAGTGGGTCGCGGAAAAAAAATCTAGTTGAAGATTTTTTGAAGAGAAGGGCAAAAAATTTTGGGAACCACTGCTCTAGATCAAGATTTTCTCAGTTTTAGTTCGAAATTGCCCCCCTTTCGACGATGGCACCCAGACCTTGCTTACCATATACCACGCCGCCCCTGCTCAGAGCTTAGAATTAAAACGTATAAAATTTGTTCATATCAATCACAGAAAAACATGTAATGACCATAAAAACAAAAACACGGAAGATCAATTTCATTAAATATGGATACTTTAAGTAGCAACTTTTTTTTAAGACTTGAAAATTGAATTTAGTTTATCATTTTTGGATTTTTCTTTAACCTTCATTTAATCTCGTCATTTTTAAGCATCTTTTATTTAGACCCTCCAAGGCGTAGCTTGAAAACGAGCAAAAATATTTTTCTTCATATTGTAGCTGTTTCAATGACAAAATTAATGATACTAAAATTATAAACGAAATCTATATGTAAAAACAATTTATTCCTTCTTTGTGTCGCAAAGAAATTAACTTTTTCGCAGTGACTTGAAAACTGGCGACTCCCGTGAACTTTAATTATGTTGGTCCAGAAGTTAAATGATTCATTTTTAAAACATTACACACTATCAAAAGTACGAATTATCAAACATTTAATGATTTTATTATCTTTCAGATTAATGAGAGAACGTAGGATTTTTGTATCATTCTATTTTGAGAAGTGTAATAATTATCAATATCTAATAATTATTTATATTATTAATTTAAAAAGTTGAAGCTGTATTAGTATAATTAGTAATACTAATTATTATTTAGTTTACTTCAAATTTTGGGGTAAAAAACATATTTCTTGTGAATAGTATTTGGTTTATATATAAGGAAAACACAGGAATAATCGGTGTGTACCTGTTCTTCGTACGGAAAACATCAAATACATGGATCGTCCGAATTAATTGCGACTTAACCCTGTCTGGAGAATCAAAATATTCGGATTTCCAAAAAGAACTTAAAAATGATCAGTATGAGTTCATATTAAAAAGAAATCTTGCTAAAACATTTAATAATTCCCTTAGTGGTTAAATAATTGGAGCAGATAAATAAAACCATTAATTAATGTGAACTTATTATGCATTTTAAGGGTAGGTATGCATTTTTAGGGAAGAATTTACATACGTATTTAATGAACAATATCTAAATACATATGTACTTATCATAATACTGTACAGTTTATACATTATCACAATTTAATGCAGTTTAAGTAATCTAAAAAGTATTTTCATATGTGAAAGAATTATAATTAAAGAAAATCTATATAGAGCTTGCAAGCGTTGAAGTTGAATAAATTTCATGTGTTTACTTTTGTAAGCAAAAAATCGAGGCATGAACCAAAAACTAAGACACATATAGTAAGAGCAAGCAGGAAGCTGTTTTGGGCCTAATATGGAAACCTTTTATCTGGCTCATAGCAACAATTAGGCGACAAAATAGAGGTTGAGAAAAATTGATTTAAATATTTGCACCAGTCGGAAATGGAAATGGATTCTCTTATTAATATATCCCTTTAACTGCCACCCCCCCCCGTGTTTGTGTTCTGTCAAGCCTAAATGAGGGGCATCTACCTATGGGGGGGGGGCTTGGACAGAGGACTTTTTAAGGGAATCTGACGCATATTCACGTAACATCTGGAGAAAATCGCCCAAAACTCTAGACCACTAGATCGACAGCCACGCGAGGAGAAAGAATTCCGAACCTGCACACTAAGACGCTTCCCAGTGCTCAGCTTTTTATAAATTCGTCCATTCCTCGGCATGATTGAATAGAAAAGAAAGACTAGAACTACTGTAAATTCACACTTCAATGTATCGACTGCTTTTTCTTTTTAATGCTTTCTACTGGGATCAAATTTCATCATGCTGTTATTCATTTTAATGAGAACTACACTCTCGTTACAAAAACTACCCTGAATACAGATGTAGGTTTAAATGACATTAAATTATGTAAAGTATCGGTATCGGTTAAGTATCGGTATCGGCCGATACCATATCTTAAAAGTATCGGTATCGGCTATTTCTGAAAATGGATTTATATTTAAAGTATCGGTATCGGTCATCGGCGAAAATGTGGTATCGGTCGATCCCTAGAAATTGGCGATGATCGTAAAAAGAAGATAGTTGGTATGTAAATCGTTGTCACATTTGGTATGAACAATCTTGAAGAGCATCGCGTCGTTGTATTAAAAATTAAAAAAAATAAATGTGTCGACATCCAAAGTGCGTGTTAACGATATACGTCTGAGGAATGTAGCACTGTAAAAAAGAATGTTTCTGTTAATGCAACAGGGAAACCATTTTTCTTGAAAGCCAGCAAACTAAATCCGATTTCATGGGAAGGCCGGGATCATAACAGGTAGCCAGGGGCGTAGCCACGGGGGGGGGGTCATAACCCCCCCATGAGGAATTTTTTGCCATACAAAATGTATATTTTTCACTACATTATCACACACACGTATACATATATATGAGTAGTAGTAGTCGTAACCCCCCCATGAAAATTTTCTGGCTACGCCCCTGCAGGTAGCTATATACGAACGTAGGTTCACAAGAGAAATATGCACCCAACTAATTCATGACCTTCATAACCACGTTGTGGAAAAACACAGACCTTCTCAGCGCTTGTCGACTCTGCCTCTTACCGCAAGGAACGCATAAAACTTTGAAAAACTGGAAGAAAAACACATTATGAAGATCATACTCTTGAGGAATTACAGAAAAAGACGATAAGGATGCCGCATGCCGTTTTGATTTGTCTCCAATTGATGTCACAAAACAGTTACACGCTATTACCAAAAAAATATTACAAATTTAGAAAATTTCCGGTTTTAACTACGCGGTTAAAAATAGATTACATACGAGTACATTCAATAATAATATAAATGGGGGAGTATGAAAAAATCTTCCTGAGTTAAACTCCCTCACTATCACGAAGCGATGGCTCTTCCCCATCTAAGATCAGCAGCCCAACTTTTAAAAAACGACCGTTATGAAAAGCATTAAGGCAGTTCAAAAAGTAGAGGTAAAAAGCACTGCTTCGGGAAATTTCCAGAAGCCACGAACATATGCTTACAAACAGTATGCAAAACCGCTAAACGTTTCAGCTGCGAGAACAAAGAGCATAAGCGAGCAAGGAGTATAAGTGGCGTCAACTGTTATTTTATTTTTCTTTAGCAGAAGGGCAGCTGATAAGAATTGAAGGTGAGAAAGAAGTTGACGCACTTTTGGTTTTGCGAGGAGGCACAAGGAAAGGGAAAAAGAGTACATTGTGATTTTGACGAATAAATCCAAAGTAATTAAAATATTTTTTTTATATGTCCTATGCGATAAAAGAGCAACAGGACTGAACTAGATAGAAAACAGCTGCCCTAAGCGTGTTGCATCGCACCTACAATTAGTTATATGAACCAACATAAGTAACAGCTGGAAAAATACATTTGTTAAGTGAACTATTTCAGATAAGCAAAGTAACAATGAAAACCCTGCATCTGCTTTCCTTGCAATATTGTTTTCAAATTTAACAGAAAAAATCTGGAGTGACTCCACTCGACTTTCCGAACACTTACGATTAAGATCATTACCAAGCACTTAAATAAATTTTAATCGATGAATAATTCAAACATATACCAAATTGAAACTCAATCGAATGCACCGTTTAAACGCTTGCGCACTTTCAAGAATTTATCCCCATATGCCATTATGCCATAACATAAAAGAAAGATTTGTCGTAGCCCTGTAGGAGAACTATAAGTCCTATACACACCAAAATCAATACCGGTCTTAGGATGGTGGTTTATAACATGTATACCGAATTTGAGCTCAATCGAATGTATCGTTCAAACGCTAGCGCACTTTCAAGAAATTCCCCCCATAGGCCATAATGTAAAAGAAATCTTTGTCGTAGCCCTGTAGAAAAACTATAAGTCCTATACACACCAAAATCAATACCGGTCTTGCAACGGTGGTTTATAATATATATACCCAATTTGAGCTCAATCAAATCTACCGTTTAAACGCTAGCGCACTTTCAAGAAATTCCCCCCATAGGCCATAATGTAAAAGAAATCTTTGTCGTAGCCCTGTAGAAAAACTATAAGTCCTATACACACCAAAATCAATACCGGTCTTGCAACGGTGGTTTATAACATGTATACCCTATTTGAGCTGAATCGAATGTATCGTTTAAACGCTAGCGCACTTTCAAGAAATTCCCCCCCATAGGCCATAATGTAAAAGAAATCTTTGTCGTAGCCCTGTAGAAAAACTATAAGTCGTATACACACCAAAATCAATACCGGTCTTGCAACGGTGGTTTATAATATATATACCCAATTTGAGCTCAATCGAATGTACCGTTTAAACGCTAGCGCACTTTCAAGAAATTCCCCCCATAGGCCATAATGTAAAAGAAATCTTTGTCGTAGCCCTGTAGAAAAAGTATAAGTCCTATACACACCAAAATCAATACCGGTCTTGCGACGGTGGTTTATGACATATATATCCAATTTGAGCTCAATCGAATGCTCCGTTCAGGAGCTATCGTGTTCACTCACATACACACAAACACACACACACACACACACATACACACATACATCTCGTAAAAATAGCATAAATGGATTCAGAAGCCCTCAAAACGTGTAAAAAACACCAAAATCTCGAAGTCGAATTTTTTCATGATTACAATACTTTCCTTACATGGTACATGTTCGGAAAGTAAAAAGCAAAAGAATAGCTACTTAGAGATAACAAAGCAGGGTGACCACCCATGTTTTCATCCCCCTGGGAGGCATTAATGCAATTCAAAAATTCTTATCATTGATATTTTCCAGTCGGTTCTTTGACTGATTCAAAGAGTATTTTACAAAGGGGTCAAAATATCCCTGGTCCTAGGACTACAAGCTGATATTTAAAAAATTAACAAATCTAGAATGCTCAATTTTTTTTTCAGAACTAGTTCTTAACTCAGGAAAAGTTGAAAATTTTCCGACTATTCCTTCCAATCAAACATAAGTAATTAACAGACAAGATGTTAAAAATTACCCCTACCGCCGCCGTCCTAGCGTTTTAAATCCGGTTGTTTCTGCTAACTAGTCTTCTAACAGTCTTGAGAAACAACCTTTGAAAGATAATTCAAAATGTAAAAAACTGGGGATAAAAAGATTCCGGGCAATTCCAGATGGACGTGACTTCAAATTTTTACTTAATAAATTGTGCGATAAATTTTTCTAAATTATTGTAGAGGTGTTGACGACGCACAGTAGGGCAGGAAAGCTTTAAAACTGGCATTAAATCAAATACTAAATTATAGAATTCGTAACATAGATTTTGATTTACAGGGCTATTACTGTTGTTGAAAAGCCTAAAGAAAGTTTTTAAAAATAATAGTTTAATAAATATACAGTCGTCGTAACGATTCATCGAAACTTTTAAAAATCAACTTCAAAATTGGTTGAATTCTTCGTCATCGTCGTCATCTACCTCATTATCATCACTGTCATCAATATCATCAGCATCGTCAGCATCATTCGAATGATTAGATTCGTTTGAGGTTGATGGTTTTATTAATTCGAATGCTTTTTTTGGAAGATGTTGGAGTTTTTTTCTTTGGTAATTTTCGTTTAGAAGTGATTACAGGATCTGAGCTCAACAAAAAGAAATTAAAAATATTTCTATAAGTTCTTTCGCCACTGCATTTTCTAGCGTAATGCTCTCTGTAAATTTTTAAGTCCTTGTTGCAAGCTTCCTGCGCCTCCTCTGTTAACTGTCCTATTGGCAGAAGTTCCGATGATATGATTTCGGGTCCGTGTATAAAATAATTATGCAAAGTGGGTGGCATATTGTACCGAGGATACTTCTCTACAAAGTATCTGGCCATGTTAATGGGCGTGCATTCTGAATTTTTCAACATCCGTGTTATATCCGCTAGACACCATTATCATAATTGTATGAATTTTTTAATTAAGGTGACGTCTGTGTTTGTAATTTCGACAGTAAGTTCAGCATTCCTGAAAAACGTCTTGCTGTGTTGTCATCGTTTGAGCTACTGAATCCTGGTTTTGGTCTTTGTTCGTTTCTTGATGTCTTCTGTAAAAAAATTGAATTGTTCTTGTATTATTCTGCTTCCAGAACTTTTCATAATGTCAAGAAGCTCTCTTTTTAACATAAACAAAGTATTAAAACTCGCTCGAGAAACATAAAACTGAAATTGAAATGTGAACATTCAATGAGGATTCTTTTTATTTAGGTACTACTCGAGTTTAAAACATAGCCTGTAATTAAGAAAGTAGCAAAAAAAGAAATGGCTATACAATGTTCTCATATATACTTATTCAACAAAACAAGAACGGATGCTGGGACTCCTTTGGAACATAACTAATAATATCAATATTTTGAAATATTATTTTAATTTCTAAAATTGCACTGGTCATTTTTTACCGACCTATTTCTATTAATTAAATACACTTAAATACGAAATTATTAGTACTAGACTATACCTACGTACCTGAACTTGAAGCTTCCATAGCATAATATTTTAATTATACGGCATTTATGGCTAAAACACACCACCAAAAACACTTTGAAAAACACTGAAACAACGCACATGTGTTCTCAACAAATACTAATTCGCTTAAACGGGCCTCTGTACGGGTTGGAGGGTGAGTTCATTGACATAAGAACACCGTTTTATTGTTCTTGTGTTAGTGGTCTGTTGAAGGGTTAGTCAGAAAAATGTTTACATATCGTTTATTGTTTTATATTTTTTGACAGGTTTAGAGCGCTCCTGCCGCACTGTGTGACGGTTTATTTTGTGTAAAAGTTTGAAATGTTATCACTTTGATAAAAAGAAAGACCGACATCAGAAGATTTTTATTGCAGTTTGTATCCATGCGTTACTCAGTCGCGTAACATGAGTTATCACACTTAGCATACTTTAATTCAATAGCCAATTTTATAAAATATCCCATACAAAACTAAATGATATTTTGTGATAAGAAAGGCACATACAAACTACTCATAAAGATTATAGCATTAAAGAAGTAAAATTTTAGCAGAAATGCAACTTTGACTTTTCTGCACATAATTCATTTTTTTTTTTTTTTTTTTTGGTTGCATGAGTTACCAAGCAATTTTAATCAATATTTAGAAAAACTAATTAGTTATAAGATTTTTAATGATTTGTTGAAAAAAGAAAACTATTCTAACTAGCATGAATTTTGTTGGCAAAAAATAAGTGATTGTTTTATTACTACACAAATTTGAAAATGCGATTTTAAAAAAAGAAGCATGAGTTACCGTGGAATCACCCTTCAGGAGATGTGAACACCTCATTTATTGGATATTAACCTATTAAAATTCCGAGCTCTATTTCTTGTAGACATGGGTATAAAATTCAAAACAGATATCTCTAAAACTCATTACTGAATATTGCTTGAATGATTCTCTGTTCACGAGATCATTAAACAATAAAATACACAGTATTAGTCTGAAAGGATTAGAGTACAATACTCTTTAAACATAGGTGCCAAGTATTACGGAATATAATTAACCACTTTTTGTGAACGATAATTTCCTGTTTAAAATATAGCAAAATTTCAGAGTTTAAGGCCTGGCCAACTATTTTGGAAAATTACTCAAAAAAATTACTGTTTACAAAAAGTGGTTAATTATATTCCGTAATCTTGGCACCTATGCTTTAAATCATATTTTCAAATTCTTGAAAATTAGCATTAAACTGCAGACACTCAGTAATTAAAAAACGGAGCCTCCCATCAATAAAATGAACTTTATTTTTATGAAAAAGCAAAAATTCTATACAAATTTTAGTTTTGTGCATACAAAACTTCAAACCAATACATGACGTTTCAAAAATGTCTGGCACAATTTTAAAGGGTGGTAGAGAAAAATCGACAATCCAGAACTGCGTAACAATGCAAGGGAGAAAACATAGTTTCACACGTAACTATTTCATAAAAAAATATTACTCGTTAATTAACTTCCTTATTAAAGTTTTATAGTTTCTCCGAAAATCACCATTGAAAATGAAATATCCTAACTAATATTATAAATGCGAAAGTGAGTTTGTTTGTTTATGACGCTTTCACGCTTAAACCGCTGAATAATTATGATGAATTTTGGTTTTAGATATAGATATAGATGGGACCGTGAGAAGGTTATAGGCTACTTAGAATTTTAGATTTTTAATTACTTCTTTAATTATTAATTAAAAACCGTTTTTACGTTGCCATGTTTGGCGAGTTTCGCCCATATCAAGTGATTCCTGTTTTGAGTTAACAAGAATGCTATTACTTCAATGAAGAAGCACGTGCATCTAAAAAACATTAAATAATACGGAAATTATGCCAGTTTTATGCCAAATCTATCTATCTCCAATAATAAAAATGAATGTTCTCCAGACAAATCTACAGAAAACAGAGCTTTGAAAATTTGAACATGACAGGGCCCATGTAAGGCTTCGGTAAAGTGTACCTGAGGCTGAGAAATTTTTATTACTTTTCTAACTATTAATTAAAAACCGTTTTATCGCCCGCAAAAAATGATTTATGCTTTTGAAATAAAGCAGAAATTCTATTTGCAAAATCACATGCATTTGGAAAACATAAATAAGTATGGAAATTATGTTAATTTTACTCTAAATTAAAAAGCATAAATAAAGAAAGTGTACTTACGTATTATACCGGCAGTCCGCCAAGACGAAGATTTTTTGCAGAGATAAATGCCGGGCACATGAAATTATTAATGGTTTTGAATACGATTGGCAACAGTTTGGCAACTCATTTGACGAAAAAACAGTTTGACGGGAATGACGCCGGAATAATACGTAAGTACCAAGAAAAGTCCAGATGTGTTTCTTAAAGTTCATAAATTTCCAAATCCTACCAATAATATAAATGTGTACGGTTGTGTGTTTGGATGTTTTTGACTGAATCACACAAAAATGGTTGGAAAAATTTGTAATGAAGATAGCTTATGCCCTGGATTAACATACAGGCAACCTTTTAAGCATATAGCATAAATAATTCTTTTGCAATGACACTCAAAATAATGCTAATGCATTGCGCTCTGTGGAAATTTTGTAGCTACTAAACCGATTTTAAAACTTTTCACTGATTGAAAGTCCTAGGCCTATATGGTCCTAGGCCTATATGGGGAATTCCTCTGTGTGGAATTTTCTAAGGGATCCTAGCCCGTATTTTCGCCAGGTTTTGGAAAAAAAAACACGGAAAACTGCGAGCGGCTAGGTCGACAGGCGCAACCGGAGTTTGAACCTGGCACCTCCCGCTTTCCAGTTTTGAGAGCAGAACCTCTTAGACACAGGGCGACCCTGAGTGTTATAGGCTACCTTTTATGCATATATCACAAATAGTTCTTTTACAGGGATACTCATAAGAATTACATTACGCTCTATGTGTATCTCTGTAAGTACTGAACCGATTCCTAAACTTTTTCACTGATAGTAAGCTACACTATTCTTGAGTATTATAGGCTAAAATTCATGCATGTAGCGCAAATAGTTCCTTTACAGGAACACTCAAAATAACTAATAAATCACGCTCTATGAGCATCTCTTTAACTACAGAACCGATTCTAAAACTTTTTCGCTAATAGAAAGCTGAACTATTCCTGATTAACATAGGCTAAAATTCATACATATAGCATAAATATTTCTTTTACAAGAACACTCAAAACAGTTTGCAAATACTGTCGTAACTGTCTCTATTCGCCAAATGCCTAGAAAAAAAATCTAAATTTAGTAATTCTGCATACTTTCTTATTTTAAATGAAGTATACTACCTTGCATTATACTATAAGTAAAAAGCAAATAATATTTCAATGCAGTTTCTTTAGTCGCAAACATATTTGTTATTGACACATGCTTCGTTTCTCTCTGGACCTAATTCTAAAGCCGACGCGAAACGAAGTCGCCGGTAACCGCTAGTAATTTATAAATATTAGAATTCAGTAATTTGAGAAGAAAATGTTCAATTTTAGTAAAGCGTCATACCAAAAACAATTGCGATTTTTGAAAAACTCGGTTTAGGTATGATAGCATTCATATTAACACATTTTCTGGACAGACATTTTAACATATGAACCTTAAAATTTCTCATTCGGAAAAACAACTGTATTAACGCGAACATTCAGCTATGAATAACATCTGTTCTTTATACGCATTAAGTTAATAAAGCTTCACACATCTAAATACAAAATCAGTACTCGTACTGAAGCTATTTACAAACAATATATTTTGGATATTCCACCACAAATTGATGTATAGATGATATAATCTGTACTGCAACGTTTGAAAAATTGTACAATAGAGAACATTCAGTGAAAAGTCGTATTAAACACCTATTATGCTTCATTATAAAATATACCATAAAGGGAAAAGTATTAAACACACATTTTTTTTTATTATAAAATATACATACAATAGATACAAGACCACTTTGGAGATAATTGCATCTAAGGGGTCTGACATACAATAAACATTAAAATTCATTAGATATAACCAAGACAATTGCCAAACTATCACTTATGACTACATCAGAAAAAAGATAATCATTCTTGAAATACACGAAAGCTGAAACATTGCAAGCAAAAACCAGGGGAAGGGGGAGTATTATATTGTTGAAAGTTGTGGCCACAACTTATTAACTATGAATGATTAAACATTGTGAATATTTCAAATTAGAAATACAATGTATACTCTAAATTTAATATCAATAAGTATTTTTTTGAGGAATTTATTGATAAGTAAATAAGTTGTAAGCATCAAAACAACTATTAGTTGATTCATCGATGAAATCAATCGATTTAATAAATAGTAATACATTTTACTCCATTAAAGAACCATTCGTTTAAAAGGCTACATTACAACTCCATTTATGTATATACTAATACATTCTTTAACAATGTGCCTTGGTTTCAATAGGAGCTTTTTTTAAAAGGAACTTAATAGTCCGGGAGCCAGCGACAAATTTTGGTCAGTTTTTTTTTTTCCCGGCCGATAATTCGTGAGATGATTAAGATTGTTGTGTGTTGAAGCCTGGTGATCGTCAGCTGCCGCACCATGGGTGGGTTGGGCGACAGCCGCCTTCCAGACGCGTAAAAAATAAAAAAAAAAAAAAAAAAATCAGTCATTTCCTCCCGGTTGAAAATTTCTGAAATAATAGTTGGCATAGTACTTGTTTGAAAAAAAAACCGTCAGCTGGCCAAGCGGCGGTGGATTATACGTCAGCTGCTCATACGAACATGTAAAAAAAATTTTTTTTTCAATGATTTCCTCCCGGTTGAAAATTTGACAGATGTTAGTTTACATTCTACTTTAAATAAAAAAACAAGTCAGCTGGCTGTATGCCGGTGGAAAACCCGTCAGCTGGCACAGTGAAAGTGTGGCGCGGAAAGGTAGTGTGGCCGCCGCTATCCTATTTCATTGCACCAGCTGACGGGTTTTCCCCCGGCATACGGCCAGCTGAATTTTTTTATTATGGCAAGAATTATGTCAACTATTATTTGACAAATTTTCAACCGGGAGGAAATAACACACTTTATTTTATTGGACACAACGCTCTGATATCCTCAATAATCCTACTATTTTTCATAATTATGTATAGAAATATAAATTAAAAAAACAATCTGTTCTACTTTAAAAACATGAAAACCACAGGTTTCCTCATTTTTAAGCGATTTTTTGGCATTTTCAGCTCCATTTTATTTCTCAAAGTCAAAAAAGTTTATCATTTGTGTGACAAAATTCGGCTCTGCAAGCGGAAAAGGACGTTATATTCGGCTTTGAAGGAAAAATTGTGATTCCTTCCCTTTAAATTGCTTTTCTAGATTACACAGTTTAATTTTTCTTCTCAAAAATAAATCGAGGATTTATAAGCGGACTTCGAGGAAATAACGCACTTTATTTTATTGGACACAACGCGCCCTGCAGGTGAGTTGCAGCAGTTCGACAGTCTTTTTAAGATCCATCCTTCCGAAACGTTTGGACGATCTGTTTCCACTGACTATTTCAAAATATCTCCAATTCCAAAATATTAATTTTTATATTCCCAAAACGATCAAATTATGCTATTCTGAAAACATGAAAAATTTTCGCATTCGAAAGATTTCATTTTGTATACATAGCCATTCTTATATACAGGCAGACGATTTCTTTGCTTGGCTCGAAGTCCGCTTATAAATCCTCGATTTATTTTTGAGAAGAAAAATTAAACTGTGCAATTTGAAAAGCAATTTAAAGGGAAGGAATCACAATTTTTCCTTCAAAGCCGGATATAACGTCAATATAACGTCCTTTTCCGCTTGCAGAGCCGAATTTTGTCACACAAATGATAAACTTTTTTGACTCGGAGAAATAAAATGGAGCTGAAAATGCCAAAAAATCGCTTAAAAATGAGGAAACCGGTGGTTTTCATGTTTTTAAAGTAGAGCAGATTGTTTTTTTAATTTATATTTCTATACATAATTATGAAAAATAGTAGGATTATTGAGGATATCAGAGCATTGTGTCCAATAAAATAAAGTGTGTTATTTCCTCCCGGTTGAAAATTTGTCAAATAATAGTTGACATAATTCTTGCCATAATAAAAAAATTCAGCTGGCCGTATGCCCGGGAAAACCCGTCAGCTGGTGCATTGAAATAGGCTAGAGGCGGCCACACTACCTTTCCGCGCCACCCTTTCACTGTACCAGCTGACGGGTTTTCCACCGGCATACAGCCAGCTGACTTTTTTTTTTCATTTAAAGTAGAATGTAAACTAACATCTGTCAAATTTTCAACCGGGAGGAAATCATTGAAAAAAAAAAAGTTTTAGATGTTCGTATGAGCAGCTGACGTATAATCCACCGCCGCTTGGCCAGCTGACGGTTTTTTTTCAAACAAGTACTATGCCAACTATTATTTCAGAAATTTTCAACCGGGAGGAAATGACTGAATTTTTTTTTTTATTTTTACGTGTCTGGAAGGCGGCAGCCGCCCAACCCATCCATGGTGCGGCAGCTGACGATCACCAGGCTTCAACACACAACCGTCTTAATCATCTGAGAAATTATGGGCTGAGAGGATTTTGGTCGCAAAAATCTGTCGCTGGCTCCCGGACTATAATATTTTGATAGGAATTGCAGCAAAATATCCATTCATTATTTAACTACAGTACATCACCAGCATAAAAGCATTTTAAAACACATTATTTGCAATAGTCTACATTGAACTTGGTAGAAATCAAGCTGTATAACTAGTAGGGAATACAATCCCGATCCCGCGGGAACGGGATCCTGTGGGATCCCGCACAAATATTTGCGGGACTAGTCCCGCGGGATTAAGATCCTAATCCCGCGGGATTGATACCGAGAAATAAATTATTTTTTATTAAAATTTCACGCCGCTTTCCCGACCAATAGACCGAAAATTTATGAATATTCATGTCTTTCATCTAACAATAAACGAATCCATAATTACAAATTTTAATTTAAAGTTTTATTTTTTTAAATTATCTTCCAATGGGAGTCTGGATCAAACATCTAAATCTAAATACCGTAATCTAAATTTTTCGAAAACTTCCCAATCCCAAGTGAACTGAAATATTTCATTCTAATTTATCTCTTAGCGAATAATCATGAATTAATTATAAAAAGTTTTCACTTTAGTTATTAATTTTTTTAATTCACACTTTTAATTATTTTACTAAAATTAAATCTAGACTAGGAAATGATACATTGGATTTGTTCGATTTTGTACGTTTTTTTTTCAGCAACTAAGAAAATAACGTAAGTATGTGAATGTATTTTTCTGTAAATTCCTCAATTTTAGAAACTAACATAACTAATATATTAAGACATAACTTACTGTATTATTCTGAAAATCATGATTATAATTTTCATATTTCTGTAAGTTATTGTATAAATTATCTCATAAGATTAATTATTATTATTAAAGTTCAGCTTCATAGTGCTTAAAATCTAACTTTTTTTACTTTTCTCTGTTGAAATGAAGCCCTAGCTAAATGAAATGTCAATCACGTGGGATTGCGGGATCAGTAAATCTCAATCCCGAAATACCGCAAGACGAAAAACAGTGCGGGATTGCATTCCCAAATAACTAGGTACATTTTATTAAAATGAAATATTTTTTTTTTTTAACTTCTAAAAATTAAAGCAAAATTTTCTTTTTCTTACATTCAAAACCTGTTAATGATTCATTGACTACTTACACCAGAATCTTTTTTGTTTCATAAAAATTTTGTTTAAACAAGGCCGTGAAGTACAGGGAAACGTTTAGTGCAATCTTTTTTGAAGTCCAACTAACAAGGGTCTTTATTCACATTGGGATTCTCAGTTTCGAAAAACAAAATTGGGGGGGGGGGGCGCAGATTACCTTGTGCGCACGTGGATGAAATAAAAAACACTTAAGTGATTTAGCATACCACTTACAATCAAATTCAGATTTATAGAATACCTAGTTTGAGAGACTAATGATTTAAAAGTACTCCTTCATGAATATAAGTATTTTTAATACCATAAAGTGCATAAATTAAGCTCTCAATTCGCTATTATCACAATATTCAGCTCGGCAAGCCTGGCGAGCAGCGTTATAAAGAAGGCGCTTTCTCAGCTGCGAGTCCGAAGTCTCTCGTTTCCTGACATAAAATCAAAACTAAAGTTAAAATTTAGAAAAATTATGTTTGAAAAGAGTTTTTTTTTTAATAATAACCGTGGAGATATTAGCATACTCCGATATTTATCGTATGCACAATCTGCCTATAATAAACGCAATATAACAGATGCAACTAATAGATCTTTGCTCGGTAAAACACTCCGATGCGAAATGCACAGTAACAACCAACATGAAACTTAGTAATTCTTAATTTCTTTCGAAATGGAGTCTGGTGAGCAGTGCTGCCACTATGGCTATCTCGTGACTGCACTGTGAGCCAGACTGACTAGGATTGCAAAAGCAAAAAAGAGAAAACTATTAAGTTTAGTAGTAGATATTCAAATTTAAATATCTGAAAAATTATGAAGATTTTTTTTTTCCTTTAATCAACTAATATCTTTACTCAGGCAGACAACAATTTGTACATAAAGCATGGCAACATAAAAATATCTTGAGATTTTTCATTTTATAGTAAAGTTATTACTAATTAATCATTAGCATCTAAAAGACGAAGTGATTTCTGATATCAATTACAGGCAAATTTAGCGATTTATAGATTATAGTTTGACAAATTTTTAAGTGCTCTAATGTGTAGATGTAATGTGAGAAGTACTTCTTCTACCGTAAAGTGCTTTAAGCTATTAACTGGCGATTATCACATATGTATATAAAATTGTCATACAATTGTGAACACTCGGGTCTGAAGGGCGGTAGAAATACATCATATATTTAGAACTTAAATTTTTTCGAAATTTAAAAGGATTACGGAACTGTATTCGCAGGAAAGCTTAACATTTTCACACTACCACTTCACAGCAGCGACGCGTACGCCATTTTTTACTCGTTAAAACTTTAGATTTCAAGAAATTTAAATTAATTTAGTATTTATATTAATCCATCAGATTAAAAAAATATATGTATTTATTCAGTTACTATAGCTTGGAGGCATTTTCCACTAAATTGTATAATTGTTACAAGCAAGAAAGAACAGATTACCCGATTCTTGTCCGTTTTCAACGCAACTTTCTGAGGACGCCTTTTTAAAATTTGAAATTAAATGGCCTTAAATTTATATTTGGAATGAACAAAGTTCTATTAAAAGTATTATTTTTGATTAGAATTTATTTATTTCTAGCAACTAATAAATGTTTTTCCTACTTAATTTAACATTAAAAATTTGCTTTAAGGAAACTCCATTAAATTAAGGAAACTAATTTTTCACCATCATTATTATTATAAAATGAAGTATAGCTTCACTATCATTAGTCAAGCATAACTTTGTTCATACAGTTTAGCGTGTTTAAAATACTAAAGCTTTTGAACTGAAAAAACAATGCCTAAATCAGCACAAGTAAACATTGAATGCTTTTCTTCTGCAGAAAGGAACTATTTTCAGGCATTAGAATATTAAATCCAACAACTATTTATTTTAAGAATTACGTAATTTAGATTAAAATAAAAAGAAAAGCACTGTAAAACGTTACCGCACATTTCTTACGCTTCAGTTGGCACACTTGTTATACAGCAGTATTCCCACGTATTCCAATACACGCGTAATACTGGAACTTGCGAGAGGAAGTGAAATTTCTCTTATTACATATACTCATACACCGTCTATATGAAGCAGCATGTCCAGAACAAGAACATTTGTTTTCGACTGTTCAGATGATATTGACCAGCAAGGACCATCTACCAGAGCAATTCCGCTCATTTATCTGATAAATCTCCAAGAAGAAAATCGGCCTCAACTTAATTTCTTATTTAATATCGATAACCAGCTAAGACGGTTTTTCTACTTTTTATCTGTACACTTCAGCTTATTAAAAAACACGCAGACCCAAACAAGCATCTCTCAGCAAAGTAGTCTAATTTTTGAAATCCTTAAACCTTCATTCTGAATGAAAAATGCTAAAACTAATCTTCAAAATTACAAGACACCAACCCTACCAGGCATAAACTTTCTCCCACAAACCAATTTTTCAAAAGCTGTTTGTAAGCATCTTTTTAACAGATCTTATGGACTACCTCTCATTTGAAAACGTTAGAAACTTTAAATCATTTTAAAGCATATTAGAACCAAATATAAGTTTCCTCTTGTTCATTGTTAAGTACAATGTTACTATAATGAACAAGAGGTTTTCCTTTCAGCTTTCGATGGTTTCTACTACTCCCATTCCTCTAATGAACAAAATAGCAAGCGAATTCAATGTACCATAATCCCTGGGGTGATTTGAGGGATAATGAATGAGGCACTGTATTAATAAAAGATTTCAAAACACATAGTATTTTACCACCCACCCAGTTTTCTCCCTTTGAAGCCTCTCGCACAGTAATGCATTGTTTCCATCCATCTTTCTGGAAAACTTCAAGATTTGGATTTCTTAGACGATACTAATCAGAATACTCACAAAACATCCAACCCACGAACACAAAACATATCAACAAGACGAAAAATACATTAAAACAAATCTACGGTGATCAGTAAACTTCACCCTTCGAGTTATGACTGATTCTACTAGCAACTATCTCAGTACCAATCTAACTAAAATATTAGTAGTTCATCTTTAAAAATTCACCACTAATGGAAATTTATTGGTACTCAGTCATTTACGCAAACGACGGAACTTAACAGCGTTACACAAAAAAGTCAACACAAAACATAGATGTACAACGAAAAGCAATTTACAAACAAAATTTTACCTGCATCCTTAAATTTTTTTGCAATAATGCGGGTGGTCAACATAACCCACACAATAAAATGGGTTTGAAAAAATCAAAGGTAAATTGGATCGTAACCTACCGAGAACCACAGACTATGTGCACAGCACATACAGTTACTAAACCAGTTGGCACATCGAAATAAATTGACCTCCAACAGCTTAATATGTTTTGTGCTGAAAAGAAAGTAAATACGTATAATTAAATGCAATTATAATTCTTGATTTATTGTCTTTGATTTTAGCTTTAGTATTTAGTGAAATAAGTCCTGGACACTGATATTCTTTATTAACCCCTTCGGGTAAAATTACGAGAATGGCTCATCATTGGTTTTTCATGCCATGCCGCACAATGATGAGCTATATTCGTCATGCAATCTTCAACCTTTACAAAATCAACTACTTTTGTAAACAGTAATTTTCGTTTTAAAATATAGCAACGTCTGTAAGTTTCGTTTGTCGCCAATTTTTAAAAATAAGTTTACAAAAAGAAGTTGATGGTATTGCGTAAGGTTAGAGACTGGTCATGCGACTGCTGAATACACAGTAAATTTGGTTTAAAAATTCTAGTGTAGTGAATTTGCAACACCCATCACATATTGCTCACCGTTAGAATTTCTTTGCTCTAGTGATGGCCAAATTATTAATCAGTGGGATCACATTATAATTATATTAAATTCATATCAACAATGCTTATGAATTATAAAGTGAAACAAGCTTTTAAAATGCAAATTAGATTCACTATTTTTGATCATTTAATCTTATCGGAAGAGTTTAGAAAAGGTCCTTGTGATGTAATCAGATCACCAATATTACTCCTAACTAATTTGTTCTATTGGTTAACATTTTTTCGGCAATTTTTCACCAAATTTTGCTAATTTTGTAGTTCAGCAGATAACTACGGATTTTTTACGGGCATGAAAACTAATGAAAACCTTATTCGGAATTTTCAGGTTTCGAGATTCGTTCAGAAGAATGTTACAGTAAAATTCCACTGTGGTTTTCTCAGAAAAAGAATTATTGAAATATCTTAAACATTTCTTCAAAATATTAAAAATAAATTACTGCCGTTTTACTAAGTTCGAATTAAAATTAGAACATTTGAATTTACATTTATTGTATACAAGAATATTGACATTTAAAAAATCTTAAATATAATCGGTAATATCAGTTTGTAAAACTTTATTAACTGTTATGACACAAGTTTGATTTTGTCCTACTGTCCACTGTATGAGAAACTAAACTTCAGTTTTACGAAGTTCTAATCAATAAAACTTTATGTTCATAACGTTTAAAATGTATGCCATAAAAGCAATACAGTAGAACCTCGATCTATCGTTTTTCAAGGGGTGCGTAGTAAAAAACGATGCATGCGGGAAAACGACGAATGCGGGTTAAAGTCAAAATACGAAGAAAACAATATTTATGAATGCACATAATGTACACATACCAAAAATACTAACGTCATGCCAAACTGTAAAAGAAACAAATTGGAGTTGTAGAAAATTAAGTAATATTTATTTCTAAAAAATCAGTAATTTTACACTGGGTTTTTCCTTAATTATTTTAATTAAACGAAAATTTTAAAGATTTGCAATGTTTTATTTTTCTTGCATTCTCTTGCATTCATGTTTACACATAAAAGTTCATACAATTTGAAATGCAGTAATTGCGTCCGATAAACTCGGCACTGGTATAGGCTCAGTCTCATCGGCACGAATATTATTCTCCGCTTCTTAAACATTATTTCTATTTTTTGCATCACCACACATTTCTTCCATTCTTAAGATACATCGCTACGTCTATATGAAAGGAAATATAATCTCTAAATTTCACACCACATGCCACCACATTTCCTGTAACAACTCATCAACCCATGAAATCATACCAGAAAATAATTAAGTTTGATGTCATATGGACATCTCAATTTCAATTCGGCCAGGAGAAATATTTTACAACGATGAACGCGGGAAAAGGATTTTTTGACGAACGATAAATGCGGGACTCGTTAACGTTATTTAAATACAACTTGTGCAGGGACCATAGAAATAAAACGATCAATACGGGAAAACGATGAATGCGGGAACGATAGATCGGGGTTCCACTGCATTTACCGTCATTTGAAGAAACAGGGAAGACGGCGGTTACCCAAGATTTCCATTGAAGCCTCGAATATATGTTTACCTTTAATAAGTCATTTGTTTTCACTGGTTTCTCCAGATTTCATCTGTTTGGTCTCGTATATCTGGGCCAGGATTTGGCTATTAATCATTCAAATGCGTCTACAAGAAGTTGTAAAAATCGCTTTCCGATTCAGGTACCACATATACGGATAAAATAGCACGTTAATGTATTCTATTTTTGATCATAATCCTGTCACTGAAAAACAGCATAGCTTAGTAAAATATTAATTACGTAAAGTTTTATCTGTACCATTATATCCCAAATTATATTCGATATAAAAAATACTCACTACAATTGGCATGTTAACTAACACTAGCACAGCCGGTTCTGGTGTGCACTGTATACGAGCGGCTTAAATTTGCTCATTGCTTTTCCTTTAGTTTAATACTTTGGTACTGCATTACTAAAAGATCTTATTAAGTCTGAACTTTTGTAATTTCACCACGCCCATTCTGTTTCTGAAGACTAGTTTAACATAATTGCGTAATTAAATTTTCCTGCACTTTGATAGCATGAATTTATAGTTAAACCTCTTCACAAATAAATCACACCAAACTTTTCTAGTAATAAATTTTTCTGTGAGAGTTCTCTTTCTTAAGTAAACTTCTCGTATTATGTATGACTTTGTATTTACTAGATAAGGGGTGGCTAAACAATAACTTTAGACAGGCGAGCAAGTATCAACTGCGCTGCATCATAAGTATTTACCTAAATGGTTTTCAGAAGGATATTTTAACTAGAATCTAAAATGCATACAAAAACACAAAATATGTACATTGAAAATTTCATCCGACAATTAAAAATCTTTCATAATGCAAGTGTTCTATCCATCCTTGTGCGCCGTTTTGAGTGAAACCTTCCTGCTCTGGAATAACTGGTTTTTCAATAACTATAAAGAAATGCGTTTTCTTGAATACACATACTATTCTTTAAAAACTAGGCGTTTCCTTGTTCAGGGGAAAATGCCTAAAAACTAGTAGATTACCTTGAGGGAGGAAAATGACTGTCTTAACCATTTTGTGCATGTGCATGAAATATCTTGGTCATTAAGGTCACTTAAATTGTACGCAAATTCATTACTGTAGAATGGAAACTACACAAAATAAAGACACGCAGAACAAGTTTTTCTTCAGTAAATCCGTGTCATTGCGACATTTTCCGGCAATGAACAAGCATAGTCTTGCCATCGCTGGATCTTTTGTTCCAACTTCATTCTCCTCCACCTTTACGTAATATTAAAAGAATTATTTACAATGAAATGAAAAGAGCAAGAGCAGCTTTTTATGTTGATACAGCAGCAGATAGATGAACTATCTTGCTTGAAAAAAGAAATAATTCTGTATTATCTACCTCGATACATTGGTGTATCTTGCGTGACAACTGAACAAGATTACTTGGAGAAACATTTACATCGAGTAGGTGTTGGCCTTTGCGCCACCAGGGTGATATGGATTATGTAGATCTCAGGAACTGCTCTATTTTGAAGTTCATTAATGGCAACTCTATAGAGGCTAATTTTTACCTTCACTTTTTTACTCTCGTAGTTTTCAGTTGCTCTTCGACTGATATCCGAATTGGGGCAGACAGGCATTGGATAAAAATTAATTGCACGTGCGAGAATTGCAGAAGTCTTTCAAAAAATCATTTCCGGTTTTTCAAGATCATAGCAATCTTTCGACACAGTACTACGCAAGTATTTTAATTTTTTTAAAGTAAATAAGTTCAACATGACATTTTTAAGAAGGTCCCAAATTAAGGAAACTGACGAGCAGCTTCACTTGTGTAGTCTTGTGACCCATTTAACTAGTGTAAAACACTTCAGCCGTAGTTTTACCACGTAACAAGACTACTCTTAACGTGAAATTTAACTTTTTTAGTTAGATATTGTTAAAATGTTAATTTCGTTACATTATTATCCATAAACTAGTTCAAGAAATCAAACATACTATAAACATACAACTAAGTATACTACAAACTATATCCAATAGTAAACTAATCTTACTATCAGTATTTTAAACTACATTTAACAGAATGAGGTGATCAAATCCATTCTGCTTTTAAAATAAATTTAAGAATGAACATAAAAATTAGGAGTTAGTTTACAAAATTAAATTTCACATTAAGAGGAACTTAACTTTTGTAAATTTAGCCTGTCACAAAATTTGACAAAAATTTGAAAAAAAAAAATAAGTACTACGCAAAGGAAATTGCTCAAAAAGTTAAGTTTTCAAGTTCGAAATCCCTCCTCCTTTTCCATATGTTTCAGATAGCCCGAAGTGCAAAATGAAGAATTTTGTACGCGCCGTAAAGAATACTTTTCGGAAACGTTACGAAAAAACAAAATTCAAGAGTTCGTAGAGAGCTAACCTAGTTAGGGCTTAGTGACTACAATCTGTGTCAGTCCAACTTTTTCTAAGTAATCATCTCGAACTGTCATACTAAAGCAAACAACACCAATAGATAGAGGAAGAGAATTTGGAATTGCATTTCATTTTTCATGCAAGATTTTTTATCTCGTCTGCAGCAGTATTAACACAAAAGAATGCTCTTGATTTTTCAATTTATTGTAAATAATTCTTTTAATATTACGTAAAGGCCGAGGAGAATCAAGTTCGGACATAAGATCCAAGCGCTGGCAAGATTACGCTTGTTCATTCCCATAAATGTAGCAATGGCTTGGGATTCACTGAATTTGTGTGTGTGTTTTTTCGCGAAATTTCATCTGCAAGAATGAACTTTCATACAATTTAAGTGACATTAATGATTTAAATTTTTCATGCACATGCATAGAATGGTTAAAGTAGTCCGTTTTCTGTCAACGGTATGCCTAACTTTTAGGCATTTTTACCTCAAGAAGGAAACGTCCAATTTTTAAATAATGGTTTGTTTTTTCAAGAAAACTCATTTCTTTTAAGGAAAAGGGGACAATCCGAGAACAGGAAGATTTCCCTAAAAACAGGGCACATGGATGAAGGATGGCACTTTTCAATGATAAGATTTTTTTTTCCAATTAATGAAATATTAATGTAAATTTTTTTTAATTTTCGTACACATTTTGGATTCTAGTTGAAATATCCTTCTGAAAACCATTTGTAAATGCTTGTGCTAAGGTGCAGTACTAGATACTTTGTCTCCTGCGTAAAGTACTCTTTAGCCAACCCTATCCAATAAATTTAGTCATTAATAGTATAAAAATTTATGCAAGAGAGAAACCTCAAAAACTGTATTGAAAAAAATGAGTGCGTTTCATTTGTGAGAAATTTCGACTATCAAAGTGCTTTTATTATATACATAACATATTCTTCATCTGTAGTACAAAAATAAAATATGTACTGTTTTAAACACGGAACTTTCGGCTTCCAATACTTAATTATGTTGTAAATGTAATTGGATATGCCAGAATCAGCAACGTAACCAGGGAGTGGGTCCTTAAGGGTTGGGCATACCCATAAATTTTGGATAATTTGATGTTAATAAATCAAATTTTAAATCGCAAAAATGCTTACCTTTTTGGTACCTAACCTTTTCACCTTTTGAGCAACCCAATAAGACGTTAGCTAAGTTTAAAAGAATTCTATATCGAACATTTAATCATTAACAGCCTTAGAATTTTTTAATCTGGCAATTAATCTATCTTTCCGCTCGTTAAGTTTTAATTTACATTAAATTGGTTCAAGATAAGAACTTTGAGTTTTTGGGGGGAAAGCAGCAATTGACATACACAATAGAAACTTAGTTGTTTTAATGAGAAATTTAATGTACTGCTCTTCATAAATTTAAGTACAATTTTCAAGTTACTTAATAAGAGTTGGGAATTCCTTATTCATTTTTCAATACATAATTTTAACATGAACTGAGAAATTTGACCACTTAGCAATTTCACTATACAGAAGTCTTAACCCTTCACCAGAATAATGAGTAAACAATTCTTCATTAAAACAGATAAATATATTGACTTTCAATTTTACTCTTTGTTAAGTAATTCGGCACAGAAATAAGAAAATTTCTCTAAAATTTAGTTCTTAAGTTTATTTCATTACTTTAAAAATGTACTGTTTAAATTTTTTAATGCTTCACTTAAAAAGTTACCATATTGCAGTTGAATCTAGTCACAAAAGCACTCTTGATTTACTTTATTGACAGTTGTTACCATAATCCTCTGATTGAAGATACTACTCTACGACTTCTCTTTCTAATTTACTTTTAACTAGCTGCGTGCCCGTTCTTCGCACCGTAGGAAACGAAAAATTTCCTCACATGTGTAATTCGAATTAATTCCAGTGATGTGGAATCTAGAAAAAGCAAAATTATTTCACTCTTGACTTAATATTTGTGTCATATATGTAATAACCTGAGATCATTTTAATATAATGACACACACAAAAAAAAAAAAACTATGTCAGCATCATTCGGTATCAAAAAAGTGAAAATGGACCGTTTGCAGTGAACTTCTCACTTTCAAAATGTCTTATTTCCTCAGACATGCTGTCTTTTAGGTTCACGTTTTAGCGTTAAATACCTCAGACACTACATGAAATGGACATTTTTTTTATTTTAAAAATATGTCACCCTCTCTTGCAACCCTTTACAAAAAGAAAAGAGATAAGAGATAAGACTGCGCTATTTATAAAGGCTTTAAAATTGTTTTTCTAGATTATGCAGTTTAATTTTTCTTCTCACAAATAAATCCAGTATTTATTAAAGGAAATTGAGCCAAGCAAAGAAATCGTCTGCTCGCGGGACCCGTTTTTATTTATTTTTTTCAACTGGCAATTTTAATCATTGTTACTGTATCCATGACAACCAAACCGCAAGATATCAAACCGAAATTGATAAGCAGGTGCTACGGAAATGAAAATCCTTCTTTACTTAAAAATTCGTAAAAATTCTCCTAATTTATATTTTTCCTCCGTTCTTCTTTTAAAAGTGGGTTAATTGTGTGCTCCGTCTTTTGCCGAAATATAAAAAAGTTATGACAGATAGAATTCAAGATGCAGCAGTTTTAAAAATATTTTACGAAAGTCAGCGTCAAATTTAATTTTATTTGAAAAATTCCCAAAAATCTGCAAATTATGTTACACAGTCTGAACAAACAGTTTTTAAAAGAAAATTTACTCCTCTATACGATGATGTAACTATCGTTTTCTTGCGAGTGCAATTACCGGCGTTATTATGTATTACGCAAGAAAAATCGCTAAAAATCGGACAAAACATAAAATAAAACATTTTCTAATTCGAATTTCGAAAAAATCGCTTCGAGGTGTGTCGAGACCCGTCTTGGAGAATTTCCGTACAAAATTTGGTAGGTCTACGATCACCCGTTTCGGAGCTACGCGAGACACAGACAGACAGACAAACGGACAGTTTACACTCTGTTTTATTTATACAGATTACAGTTGCCAAGTCACTTAAAGATCAATACATACCTTTCCAATGAAATGATTTGAAAGCAATTACCTTTCCCCTTCGCCTTCTGATAAGCCTACTCGTCTGCCAGTCAGGTTGCTATTGCGGCCAGAGAGCCATCTGAAAAACTTAGAACGCCCTTAAATTTTACAAAATCTTAAAATACAATACTATAATTTGAATAGGCTAATTGGTGCAGAAACCAAAATGTTACTTAGAATTTGCCTTGGTAGTAACCAATGAACACTCCAACTGTAACCGACAGTTTACGGGGGAAAACGTGAAACGATACTAGTAAAAATAAAAGCAAAGAACATCTAAATACACAGCTAAGAATTACTAACATGTGAAAAGAAAATTCTGTGCTTTAAATAGATGTGATGACATGAAAAACTGATATTTGTCAACTGATATTTTCTGGAAGTGCCGTAATGAATAGTAACTGAGACCAGACTAGCAAAGATTAAACTTTAAAAAATTCAAGAAAGACTTCACTTAAACTATCAATAGGAAGAAATAAAGTCAGTGACAATTATAAAAACTAAATGCAAAATAAAATTTGGTAGCATTTGAACTGGAAGGAAGGAGGGGCTGTTTGTGGTGTTGCAATATTCCGAGCAGGGTGCGAACTGAACATTTTCTCCAGCGGAGGGACATTTGAAAGTAAACATTCTCCAGGGGGGGACACTTGAAAAGAAGGAGAGAAGGTGCAAATGCTTCCCTCACATGATATTACTTGACAAATGCAGTCGCCGACACGTGTGGGAACTGACTTATATCCAAACAAAAGTCATAGATTGTTTGTTCTATGGAATCACGGATACAGAAACTTCAAGCTACGTACAATGTGCCTGTATTGGAAGCCACCCTTGAGGGTTTTTAGCTTAGAAAAGAGACAAAATTTTAAGGCAGTCGCCTTAGAGTATAGTAACAAACGATAACATACCACCTTCATTTTGACTTCTAGACTTCCCAATCTGAATCCCAAAATCTTCACTCACCAGTTAAATATTTCTTCAGCAGGGGATAAATAGTATCCCTGGCAGGGATCAATTAATATTTCTCCAGCCAGGGATATTGCATTCTTCAGCCGGGGACGATCCCCGGCATCCCCCCCCCGTCAATTCGCACCCTGATTCCGAGTCGTCACCCAGATATTGCAACACGGAATCACAGGTCGTCACCTGCATTCCCACACGATTAGCCCCCCCCCCTCCCTCCCTTTTAAATATATATTTAACAGCCAAAATTAAGGAAAAAATCGATATCGGACTTATTTCTTCCAATACTATAGTTTACTATCATAGCAATGAAATTGGCTCAGTGCAAAATAGCAATGAAATATCTCAGTGCAGAGATAACATGCTTCATAGTTGATAATGACTTCTCTTACCAACCTGATTCTGACGAATAAAGTAAAAAATTTCATGTACAAAAGGGAGTACTTATCTAGAACAATTCCCGAAATTTATGATAGTTGTCAACACATCAATGTGACATTCACTTTATTTTTTTATCAAGTTTCTAATGGAAATTAAAGTGTTTGAGAAATTATATGAAATTAAGATTACGGCCCATTATCTAAGTGAGGGATCTAGGCCGAAAGGAGGATGCCCTCCGAGAGAGTCTTTCGAGGGGGGCCTAACCTGCATTTACCCGAAGTTTCCGAAAAAAACCACGCAAATGCGCTCAGTCACTGGTGGGGCAAAAAATGGTTTAGAATATATAGTTGAAATATGAATTATACGTGTGGCGTATTTCTCTTTTGTCTGCATTCTGAAATAGTTTTCGTATTACAATCGGCGAGTAATAAGAAGCGAGATAAACTTTTTCTTTTCAAAATTTTTACTGAAGTCATTACTACGAGACAGTTGGATTTAATTATGAATGTAATTATTGAAGCTTTTTCTAAGTATAACCAATTTATGTCGAGTTTCTATTATAATATTTAGAAATTAACTACTACACATAAGAATAACTTAATTGAATTTAGAGCAGTTTGAAGTATTTGGAGTGGGAAAAGAAATTAAGTATCTTTATACCCACTGCCAGTGTCTCAGTGACGTACACTTCAAGTTTGATAAGCTAACAGATGATCAACGAAAATCAAATTTCAGATTTAATTAGCTTAACTCTGGAATTTATCTATTTCAATCATTCCATTAAGAGAATAAAAGATCTCTGAATATAAATCTAAAATTTGCCTATACCATGCGCACTTCAGTCACTGGATTAAAGTAGCCGATTTTTTTTTTAATCCATCATACGCGACTACGTGTCCGTACAATTAGACACAGCTTCAAAATATCCATCAACACAACCATACAGCTTAATTTGACTATTCATAAAAAAACTTAAGACCGTACACAACTCTAACATACCAAAATTTTTCAGTAGAAGAAAAGTTTTCTGGTGTAAACCATGATTGAGAACACGTCTTGATGTCATTTCAAACCACAAATTAAATTCAGTTGTTCGGACATTTCTCAGAGCTCCCTAAAAGTCCTCAGCCAGAGCTTTTTTAAAAATAGAACAAGTTAGTGTATGCAACCCCCTAACGACTACAACACCCTCAATGGTACTTTTTACATCAATAATTCAGGGGATTAGACAATTTGAAACGCTTCAACCAATGGGCTTTTTAAAACAAAAACTTCCAGTGGCTACTGGAAAAGTTTCAGGATCCACGGAAAATTCTTAACCAGTGAGGTCTCACATTTCCAAACCAACGACAAGCTCTTCGAAATGTAAACTATCTTTAGTACGAGAGTTGTACGCAAAAATTAATACTCCTAGTGACCCGTATTTGGAAAATTTATTCTAGAAGATCCAGTATGTCAACTGAAACAAATCTAATGCAGTCGTTCTTATAAGTAACAGCAAATGGGATCTAATTGTTAAAGCAATTCTCAGTATTTTTTAAAATGACGTCGTTAAAATAAAACATTCGCTGACATTTTATATAACTACACCAACAGTTAATATGGAACACCACTCGAAATTTTATTTCAAAATGCCAAGTTTTAGCTTTTTAACACTAAATTAAAGTTTTTAATTTTAGATAGCAACCCTTGTGAAATAGAAGGAAACTTAACATGATACGGTGAATTAAAATGCACTTAATTTTTGGTAATACTTCACCTATGCATTTTGCACAATACTGCTTAAATATATAATGAAGTTTGATTTATTCGTTTAAAGTAGATATCGTAAAATGGCATTCAACGAAATTTCAATTTAAGTTCACATTTGTTGTCAAAAGCAAAAGCTATTTTCATACAGTATTTTTGCATAATAAGAACCAAGTTATTTTACATTTAGTTTAAATTTATATTAAAAAAAAAAATAATCTATCCAATAACTAGTACTAAACCGTGGTGTGTTGTAGCATTTCATGAGAGTAGAGAAAAAGTTATTCAGCCTTCGTTTTGACACACCATAATATTTTAAAATTGCCCATAACTTTCAAATGAAGAAACCTGAAAATAAGTTGGTCACTATTAGAATACTGAATTTAACTTGGTAAAATGAAATATTAAAGGATACCTCCAAGGCCCAACTTTTATGACCAAGGACTTTTTCAATTATTAGGCCTGGGTACCTTACAGATGCATTAACAGAACAATCTTCAAACTGAATATAGTCCGCTAGCAATCCTTATCACGCTTGTTAAACTGCTAAATAAAAGCAAAAACAGAAAAAAAAATTACACTATTTCAATAAAGCATATTATTAACCAATAGTAAACACTTTTATCATAATTTTTTATGAAATTATGAGCTTTATACGATATGCTACTTAAGAACATCGAAATAAATAGCATTAGGCTATGCCCTCGTGTATAATTAAAGCAGCACAAGAACCTCTTGCCCATTTTAAAGTCACATTTGTATTCAATACTTATGGGAAAAAAAGTAACACTATAAGACTACTACAAATAAAGCTGTTAAAATTATTACATGGTGTTTAGTACGTCGCACCAACAGGCAGATTCTTCCGAGATATGCAGTTGCAGAAACTCAATTTTAACTTTTATCATATTACAGAGTGCATTTTAAAATTCCCAAATTACAAGCTTATAATCCGAATAGGTTTATAAAACTACGTGAATGTATGAAAATTATGCGTAACAACTTCCTAATAACTACCAATTCTGAACTTAAAGCCTTTCAACCAGTGACAGCATAAACTTCCAACAAAGTAAGAATCTACATTTTTGTTCGATAGCACGAACCAGACGTAAACCGCATCAAACCACGGATTTTTTATTTTATTTTAATGTTCTTGTGGTTTTCGCTATGGCAAACAAGACCTGCATATACCACTAATGATCCTTTATGGGACAAACACAAAACACAAATATAGAGACTTTTACTACAAGTGGCTATCTCAGTTGTTTCAGTATCCTAATGGTACAAAATAATGAGATAGAAAAAGAAAAAAAGAAAGACGAAGGAAAAGAAAGATTGAAAAAAATGAGAAAGAAAACTTAAAAAAAAAACAACTATTAAAGTACAACTAAAAGGAAAGGAGGAAGGAGAGCCACGTGCAAACATGGTTTCCACAAAAAAAAAAACGAGCTCAAACCACCGACTCCGGCGGCTGTTCTTTTATCGTAGCGTTGCACAAGTTGAGTTGAGAAGAAAAAACAAGCTATTAGAGTGCCTATTCAAAATGTCACTTTTGAATAACTCGAGTTCCCGCAAATTGTTCCAAAAATACGCAGCAGATTTCGCAAAGAAGTAGCTCTGATCGACATTAGTAACCTTTTAGGATTTTTAATCTTTAGCGCGCAGTTCTGGACATGTGAAAAGCTGCATATAAAGTGACCATATATTTTTTCCTTCAAAACGGGACATCTACTACATTTTTGGCAATAGTGTGTTTATTTTCTTTCCCAAAACGGGACATCTTCTGTTTTTAAGGTAATAGTGTAGGACTTTCAGGTCTGGGTATCTTTTAGTCGTTAAGAAAACGCGCAAAAAAGCTTGTGTTAATGTTAGTTTCAAAATAAAATGAAAAAAAAATCTTTGCTAAAACACACATATGCTATAAAAAATAGTGCACTACGTACGTTTCGGGTGGTACAAGGGATAGGCCCTTCTTCGACTTCAAAAACGCCATCCGACACAAGACAGGAAGGTAGGAAAGGGAGAAGTAAACAAAAGGACACACAGGAAAAGGAAGTTGTCATTCGAAAGGGAAAAAATTCTTAGAAAACCAGAGTGAAACTGGAAAATAAAGTGGAGATCGGGGGGGGGGGGGGAATAAGCAAAAGAGGAACATGACTTAAAAAAAAAGAAATGAAAATTAAATAAATTGAAATAGTTGACAAAAAAGAGCATTAAAAGAACAAACACAAAACAATACCCCCCCCCGGCATTTTCTTTGCGTCTCGAAAAAGGAAGGGGGAAGGTTAGTTTTTTTTTTTTTTTTTTTTTTTTTTTTTTTTTACAGACACTGCTGTTGGATGATTTTAGATTTTTAGCGGCCTTTGTTGCATTCGTTACCGTGGATTGCTCTCTTTCTAAAAACGGGACATTGCAGGGGACACTTTCTAAAAACGGGGCATTACGGTGTCCTAAAGCTGGGCTTGGGGACAGCGGGGCAAGCCACCGAAAAACGGGACTGTCCCGTTCAAAACGGGACGTATGGTCACCTTATGTATATCCATACACCCTTTCAAAAAATATTCGAGTACAAGTCAATTTTCCTATGTCGGTTTCATTATAAAGAGTTGCATTTAATCCTTCAATGCGCATATTTTTCTAAAAAATATCACATCATAGTACATCCACTCAGAAAAGTATTTAAATATGAGAGAAATTTCTTGTATTAATTTTGTGAGTAATTGATTAATTTCTGGGGGTAAAAAAGCATGCAGTTGATAATAAAGCTACTTTTTATCAAAAATAACTCGAATACATATTCATTAACCATATTTTTTACCTTGATTTTCTTTTAAAAAAGATTATTATTCCATAAAAAGTACTAGTCAAAATTAAATCTTGTGTTTCAAATAGTCTTTTAGGCGTATATTTTCAGAGAATATAATTCTGTTATATCACAAAGTAGGAATGTTAGCTAAAGTTTTAAAATTGTTATTATTTGTTTACAAAAACAATGGGCACGTATATATGCTAATGATACAAATATGTAGATAAAATTAAATTAAAACACACTTTGACATTTCTAAACACAAATTTATGTTTAAAGCAAATGTGAATATACAGATAATTTTTAAATTTTATTTTACTTTATGTCGCAAAAATGCAATATCATTCCAAAATGGGTTAAAACCAGAATGGCAACTTTGAATGCACTTTTTAAGTATTGAGCAATCTATCGAGCTTTTCTTTAAAATCGATGGATTTCAAAAGGAATAATTCTCTGTTGAACGTCGATTCACACGATAGAGACGGCTGTGGTACGATGTACTGATGGCTGTACCACTGTGGAATCACCCTTACGCTTTTGAAATGTTTTCCAGACAGTACAGATTAGGGAGCTTGCTTATAAGAGACACAGTACCCGTAGATACACATTCTCAAAAAAGTATTTTTCGAAACTAACGTAGGAAGTTTGACTTTTACTTGAATACTTTTTTGAGAGGGTGTACACTGCATAGACATCTAATGCAATAGACGGCGCATCCGGCAAACCTGACGTGTGCATAAGATAACTATCACCTCAGTCAAATAGTCATGTGACATATCCTTATTACTGTGCTGCATACCTGCGCTGTAGGATGCGCTGTCTGCAGTAATAGATGCCCGTGATCAAAAACCACAGCTATTAAGGATTATTTTCCTCCATAATAGCGCAGAAAGAGCAATAACTGTCTCAAGCTGGCTGCAAGTCTATTAGCCACGTGGTGCATCCTTGCTACTGCGCTAGCGCTACATACGTATTGGCCATAGGATTTGCTGTCTACCGTATTAGATGTCTATGGTACATTGTAGACCCTCTCAAAAAAGTTTTCAAGTAAGTGATAAACTCCGTACGTTAATTTCTTACATTAAAAATTATTTACTTTGCTTTTCGTACATTAATGAACATAGAATAATTCATAGACTATGAATTATGCTATGTATTATTACATCTGTCGAGTTGTTCGTTTTTCAAAAACTCAATAATTATTTACAAAGCTAAAATAGAAAATTTCGCTCATACTCTTCGCTTATACTTCTTTGAGAGGGTGTAAAAGTGTTATTATAGATTGAACATAACCGTGTTAGATGAGATTAAGCAAAATTGCCTCCAAACGATAGTCATATTAGGGTTGGTCGATGTACCCATACGTCAATAAACATCGATATAAATCAGGTATCACCACACCGATGTCACATTTTTTAAAAAATCGAATCGAATGCATCGAAAAGAACGATGTAAGAAAATGACTTCTATGTTAGCACTTGCGTAAAAGAATCTGATTCACTCACTAGAAGATAAAATCCCTTGTGGAGACAGTTATAACGGGCATTAGAATAAATTGGACAAAAATATGTCTACACTCAATATATTCAATCTTCGACCATTTAAAATAAATAGCTTCACATTCAATTTTTATTATATACCAAAATGGAATTTCATTCTCCTAATTTGGTGAAACTTTTCGTTGTGTATAAACAGACCTTCTTATATCAATGTTCCATACAGAGGAATAATTTTATTTCTGAAAAAATAAATAAACTGGGTAATCTGGAAAAACTATTTTAAACGAATTGGAATAGCAATTTTTCCTTTAAAGCCTGATAACCGTGACTTCAATATGACGTCAATATCAATTGCAACACCCAATTTTTCATGCGAATGATCCACTTATTTTACTCTCGGAAATAAAATGGAGCTATAAATAGCGGAAGATCGCTTAAAAATTAGCGAAAGAGTAGATTTTCAGATTTTTAACGTAGGGCAGATTGTTTTCTATTTCTTTTTCATAATTATGAAAAATTTCAAGCTGATCGTGCAAACGGTGTAAGTTTCTGAACTTTTTAATCTTTTTAGAGTAATGATGGTAAAAGTTTTATCTTGGAGTAGTTGAACCGGAATTGTTCCAGAGTCAGTGAGTCAGGGATCAGAGTAACTATATAGTAGGATTATTAATGAGTTTTTAATGAATGAATTTGGTCAAAAGGAAGTTAACTAGGGTTTTAGATAAAACTAGTTAGTTAACTAGTTCATCAAATTGAATTTGGGACTGTCCATAAATAATGTTACGTTCGCTTTATATAAATTGATTATATATACTATTATTAATTGACAAAACATTCTATTCCATTTTTCTTTCCTTCTGTCACATCTGACGCTTTATTACATATACATGCATTTCAGAAACATTATAGATCATATTTCACAAATTTTATTTTAAAAATTTCTTTATGTGATTCAAGTTTCAATGACATATTTGTGAGAATGACAATAATAAATGATTCTTGAGCTTATTTTGAATGAATAAAGATTCAGGCTCACAACAAAAAACATAACTAATAAACAGTAAAAGGAGGTTTTCTTTTAAAAATTTTGCTGTGTTACCCTATCCTCAAAACCTAACTTGAATAACTGTTACCGAAAATAAAGG
Organism: Cheiracanthium punctorium; assembly: GCA_038373885.1. NCBI lineage: Eukaryota > Metazoa > Arthropoda > Arachnida > Araneae > Cheiracanthiidae > Cheiracanthium > Cheiracanthium punctorium. The sequence continues at coordinate 289,071 of JAWZYV010012162.1, forward strand.
AATATGATTAAAAAAAGACACACCCATGGTAGTTCCTTTTACCCTGATTAATTGACAATTACATCACGCTCAATATAGTTCCCCAAAATGTAAATTGGAATCAGATGTGAGAACATAAATCGAAACAAACATTTCCTGAGATAAATAGATAAATATATATATTTATTTTTTTATCTGGTTAAAAAAAAAAAAGAAGAAAAAGCAGGTTGGTCAAATAATAATAAACATAAGAATGTACGAAAATATGAAACACTTTCAGATTTTAAATACGTGCTAAAGTGCTATATATTAAAAGCGTATCATTATCCATGCATCTTCCTTATTTTCTTTCCTTACTCCATTAAGCTAGAAAGTGTATCATTATTCATGAATGTGCCGTATTTTTCTCCCTCGTTCCATAAAACACACATCTTTGGAATCTTTGGGAGAGCGTTGAAACTTGCGCATAACTCCTAGAGACCTTTGACTGCAAAAGCTCGCCAAAGTGCAGCGATTTTTTAGGTTGGCGAGAGTTAGGCGTTAAAATAGGGATCAACTCTTTCTTATTCCATAAAACACATCTGTGGGAATCTAAATCTATCTTAAATCGCCTACTAAAACTGTTTTACAATCTTCGCCTAGCATATGCCAACTGTACTTCACCGTTTAAAATACTATTTGGAATGTGCATCATAATCCATGAGTGTGTCGTGTTTGTCTGTCTTGGGCTGATTTCTACTTTAACGCTCCGACTCTCGCCAAGTTGGCGATAATTAAATATATGCAGTTACCACGACGACTTTTCGTATTTATGTGGCAACCGTAATTTAGAATTAAAATGGCAATTTGGAAAAACATGTAAGTACATGATAACAATGCTTATTTATTTATTTTGGGTTGCCAATGAATGTAGTAATAATTAACTGTCCTCAAATTCCTTAACTGGTGCGTTTATCGCTAATTTGTTCACTTTAGTTTTCATCTAGTTCTTTTGGGAAAGTTGAAACTTGTGCATAATTCCTCAACATCCATGACCGCAAAGTTCGCCTAAATGCGGCGATTTTTTTAGGTTGCCGAGAGTGGGGACGTTAAAATAGGAATCAACTTTTTCTTGTTCCATAAAACACATCTTTGTAATCGAAAATCTTAAAATCGCAAAACACTGTCGCGTATGCCAGATTTTAGCCAAATTCGGAAGATATCTCCAAGCTTGGTTCAGTTTTGAAGTTATTTTTTGGTGGCAAACTTGGCGATCAATTATCAAAAATTGCAAACCTTGTGCGACTTTCGACATTTTATTCCCCCCCCCCCCCCCGCGTCCGCTTTCTGTGGCTAACACGTTTGAAAATATCTTCAGCGTGCCAATAGATGTCTGCAAATCATGCCTATAAAATTGGGTAGACAAAAATCAGGGCGTGAACGAAGTAACACCCTAGTGTTAAAAAGAAAAAACAAACTTCCCCATATAAAAACCCTAGTGGCTTATCCTCTCTCAATCATATCAAAACTTTAGACCTGGTTGTCCAAAGGTATGCGCTAGAAATGGTGATAATTTTTAACAACGCAGATCTCACGGCTAGGGTTACAGTGTAAAATTTTCGAAAATTTCGAATGGCAATACATACCTTTTTCTAGCGAAAGTTGATCAGCCCATCGAAAATGAATAAATAAATAAATAGCTTTGGAAAGATATACAAAAGACGGAAATTGGCGGCTTGAAAAAATTTGAAAAAAAAAAAAAATATCATTGTAAGGAACCAGTGACAGCCAAGGAGAGAGAAAAGAGAGGAGAGGGAAATGGCTTGTATTGTAATTAAGTCTTCAAGTGCCCTTACTGTTAGTTTAACATTTCTACAGTCTGTTCCAAGGAATTCATCGAATTTTGTCAATATACCTTCACTCTGTGTTTACTTTGGTTTGTTGCAATGCTCTTCTTTGCAATTCTTTTACGTCGCCAGTTTAGTCTTACTGTATCGTTCCGCCGTCATTTATGGTTTTTAAATGCGCTGATCAACATTTGGAGTAAAAAGTGAGTGTTGCCACTAGGAAATTCCGATTTTTTTTTCTCTGTAACCGTAACCGGGAGCTCTAAGTTGTTTAAAACTATCGCAATCTCCAACGCATACCTTAACACCCATGTCTAAACTTTTGGTCTGATTGGTTGAGAGGATAGGCCGTTAGGGTTTCATGTATAGAGAAAGTTTTATTTATTTACTAACCGCCTCCGGCGACCAGTTGGTTCGCCATTTTAATAAATCTTGTTCGGAGAGAATCCTGTTCCGCACCGGCTTCCTTGGCACTGAAATTGTCAATTCTGAATGAAATTTAAGATTAAGATGATTACAAACAGGGGCGGCCCTAGGGCAATTGGAAACCTCTGCTAATGTAAAAAAGACTCCCCCTTTTATGCTCTACTTAGTTTTTGAGTTCGAAATGACGCCCCTTCGAAGCCAGCGCCCAGATGCGATGCTTACCGTAAAATTAAGATGGTTAAATGATAAAATCCTACACACAAATTATTTTCGTCCTATATTAATTCTGAACAGCTTCTGGATATATTGGCCTTCATCAAAAACCGGAAAGAAAAAAAAAAGTAAGAAAATCTGAAACACTTTCAGATTTTCAATACGCAGATGATATAAGTGCTATATATTAAAAGTGTATTATAATCCATGGGTCTTCCCTATTTTCTTTCCTTATTCCATTAAGTTGGAAAGTATATCATTATTCATGAGTGTGATTAAACACAATTAAAATTGATATTTCTAACATCCTTTTTCTGGATGTAACACATTAGAAATAGATGGGAAAAACTGCGCTGAAAAATGCACAATACTTACTGAATGAAAGTTCCAAAACTTATGCAGGTGTATTCATAATCCAAGTATCAGACGGTTAAAAGGGCGATAAATTGCGCCAAGCGCTAGAATCACATCTTCTCAAAATCGCATATGAGCCATTTTATTTTTCGCCAAATTAAAAAGTTGCACAGTCTCGGAAAATTTCCAAATCCTATTTTTCTTTTGAGTATAAAACATTTCTTCCTGCTCTGATTACACATGCACACGATATTTTAATTAAAAAATAACCTTACAAATAATCAAAACCCCCAAAAAATCGTTATCCTTTTATTTTTTCTTCAAGAGTCTGAATCATTTAATAAACTTGCCAAATATGGCAACCTAGATATGCTTAATCGTCGCTTTTTCCACTGCGGGGTTACAATTAAGAAATGGCGGAGAGCAAAAATTAGCCTTTTGCGACACGTTTTTTATCGATATCTCCTAAAATAATTCGAATTTCGAAAAAATCGCTTCGAGGTATGTCGGGCCCCGTCCTGGAGAATTTCCATACAAAATTTGGTAGTTCTACGATCACCCGTCTCGGAGGTACGCGAGACGCAGACAAACTGACAGCCATTTTACACTTTGTTTTATTTATATAGATTTGACCACCCTGTATTTTTTCATTTGTATTAGTTGTTTTAATAATCTGCATTCCCATGCGAAGAAGTGGTATTTCAACTAGTATTAAATACAATCATAGCAATATAAAATAACATAAAGTTGAAAAAAAAAGAATTAAATAAAAAATGCTTTAAGTTTCTTTTAAGTAATTTACTCGAAAGTTTCCCAAAAGAGTTTTTCTTTCGTTCTTTACTAAAATTAATACATTACTAGTTAACCCGGTTGAATAATTTACAACATGCCAGATAATAAACGTACTTCGCAAATGCTATGTTATGAAATGGAATAATTTTTATTTGAATAATTTTACAGAACAAACTTCTTCTGAACAAAAAACTTCATAAATCTTCTTCTGAAACTGTAAAAATGCTGGGCATCATTTTTAATTCCAACTTCTTATCTTTTGTTTATATTAGCTATGACCTTACCCTTATCAAGAATTTGAACAGATCCATCTGGTTTAAAATCAATTGTTTCATCATTCCACTGTAACTCATTAACAGGTTGCATTCCTGATGCTTGTCCTTGGTTAAGCGGTCCACCGCCTAAACTGTTTAGTATCATTCTCGTGCTTGCTGGGTTGATAACAGTTGAAATCGGATTTCCACCAGACTGTTGCCAATTTCCTATCCATGATGGAAGTTGAAATCCAGCTGGTGGCTGCGCGTTTCCGAGTCCTTGTGTCCATGCCGTATTTTGACTAGTCTGAAATGATTGTCCATTGGGTGGACCTGGCTGCCTCAATGGTATCTGACCTGTTGGACCTTGCGGAACATTTGATGGTTGTTGATTAACCGATGAAGATTGGCTGTATGCATACGACTGTCCTCGTGGAACATTTGATGGCTGTTGATTAACCGATGAAGATTGGCTGTATGCATACGACTGTCCATAATTTGGATATTGCACGTTATTTGGAGCTCCTTGTAAATTTTGGTTTTGAGCGTTCCAGTTATTTATTGGGTAATTGTAGCTGGGAGGGTTTACGTTGTAATTTTGATTGCCACCTTGAGTTCCATAACCATACTGCTGATTACTGAAGTATGGGCCATTTTGATAAGGATATTGATTTTGGTAGTTGCTGTTGACATATTGTGGATTAGATGCTTGGGTATTAGCAGAGCTTCCAGCATTTTGTCTGGTCGGATACTGTCCTTGAGTTCTAGATGATGATTGAGCCGAAGAAGTTTGAGCTCCAGACGAAGCTTGCGCTCCAGAAGAAGCAGATTGAGCTCCAGACGAAGCTTGCGCTCCAGAAGAAGCAGATTGAGCTCCAGACGAAGCTTGCGCACCAGAAGGAGCAGATTGAGTTTGACTATTGCTTTGAGATTGTGGTACCGTTGAAGGTGCAGTGTCATAATCACAGCTATCACATTCATCGGCATTATCATTATCATCATCAAGATAATAATAATAGTAAATAATATAATCTGAATCAGCGGTCTTTGATTTTCCTAGTTGTCGTCTATACGGTTGTTGGGCTTGATTTCCAGCTGACGACTGAGATGAAGCTTGACTCTTTGATTGGCTTTGTGAATATCTTCCGAAATTTCCGCCGTTTTGCCCTGCTGGATATTGTCCTTGCCTTTGTGAATTCCCATTCTGAAATGAAGCTTGACTATTTGATTGGCTTTGTGAATATCCTCCAAAATTTCCGCCGTTTTGCCCTGCTGGATATTGTCCTTGCCTTTGTGAATTCCCATTCTGAGACTGTCCAGAGTTTTGAGTTGCTTGCCCTTTTGCAGGTGCGTTCTGAGATCCGGATTTATAATTTCCTCCGTTGTAGTAATTATAATCATTGTTATTATTGTATGAATTACTATATGCATAAGCACCTCCTTGAGAATTTTTATTGCCATTAGAAGAGCTACCAGTATTTTGTGATTGAGACGAAGCTTGAGCTTGTGACGAAGCAGACTGAGCTCCAGATGAAGCTGGTGTCACATTTCCGCTTTTTGAATCATCATCACAGGAATCACACTGCTCAGTTGAGGTTGAATCTGCGTCATCATCATCATCATAATAGTAGTAGTAGTAATAATAATAATCACCATTTGCTCCATTCGAACCAGAATTAGCATTATTTGTGGCCGAATAACTGTATGCCGATGCTTGTGCAGAATTGTCGGGTGCAGTGGAATCATCACAGCAGCCACCGTCTGCACCACTTCCTGATGTCTGAGAATTTTGATTTGATCCCGTGCTTTGAGCAGAAGCTTGACTTTCTGCTGCGCTGCCTTGTTGCTGATTACCTGGTGATGATGAAGCACTTGCTGCTGAGCTGCCTTGTTGCTGATTACCTTGTGATGATGAAGCACTTGCCGCACCTGAACTTCCGGATGCCGAGGAATTTCCGTCATTTAAATAGTAATCAAACCAGGGATCATCGTAGAAGCCACTGTAAGCTGAGCTGTTTGAATTTCCAGAAGCTCCACCATTAGATCCATTGTCGCTATCTGTATTATTTAGATTCAGTGCATAACCGCTGGTGCTATTTGGCGCATCCGTGGGTGATGCCTGATTAGTCTGGTTGCTCGTAGCGCTGATATTACATACTACATCAGGTACTGTAGAGCGACATTTTGTGGTTATGCACTATAAAAGAATAAAATATAAAAACTAACATTAATGCAATATTTCTACAAAAAATATGTCAACATAGAAGGAATTTTCATGATTTAGGACTAACCTAATGGGCGCCTAATTCTCATTGGAGGTCTCACTAACCAGGGGCGCAGACAAGGGGTGGCTGATGTCACTGCAGCCACCTCCGAAATGAGTAAACGTAAGATGTGAAAAAAAATTACGTATTCCTGGATAAATTTAAAAGTTCCCCCTCGAGAAATTTGAGGTTCAGCCACGGAAGCCAAATTTAATTTTCTTTTCTACTGCATGTTTTTACAAATGCAAAGATTTTAAACTCGATTTATGATTTTTAAAAACATTTTCTTTGTTTCTTTTCTTTAATTTATTTTCATATGCGACATTTTTAGGCAAAATAAAGGAATAAATTTAATCCTCCCTCCCCCCCCCCAAAAAAAAAAAAACTTAATTCGATTTTTATAAGTTATACTGCATTACAATGTTTGAATTCTTAACCATATCCGAAAAAATTCCTGGCTACGCTACAGGCACTAACATTTACTAAACTATTCAAAATGAGATAAATTTTACAGGTATTTTTTTTAATTTAAAACTTAACTTTACAGAAAACAAACTGAAACAACAAAGTCGAAAAGGTTAGTATCCGGTGGGGGAAATGATCATAAATTAACTATTTTCAACTTATCTAAGCTAATCATCTAAAATGAAACAACGCAGGGTGTCCCGGAACTTCGTGTACAAACTTGGAGAAAGGTAAACAGCATCGTTAGGAATCATAATTACATAGGAAAGCATGGGTGGAAATCGATAGGTGGCGCCGCACGCGAGCTCTCGAGGTCGTCGCGTGTGGCTTCCTCATTGTCATATCTGCCCCACCATGGCCAAGTGGATAAGACACATCATGGTAGATGCCCGGAGTGAGAAGGTCCCGGATACGAGTCTGTTGTGCTGCTGTCGATCCAACGTCTGGAGTTTTGTGCGGTTTTCTCCAGGTGTAACGTGAATACCCGTTAGAACTTCATAAAAAGTCCTTCCACCAAAGTACCTCTTCTCCGTAGGCAGATGCCTCTCGTGCAGGATTGCCATAAAACAAAATAAAACAAACATCTGCCAACTTTTACAGTTTTTACGTAACTACCACTACTTTCAAACAGTTTTATTTTACATTAAAATTTTGAAATTATTCAGACATCAAATCACCAAAAAAAGGAATTAGTGATAGGTAATCTTCCCCCCCCCCCAAAAAAAAAACAACCGTATGACAATCAGGAAGTCACACAGGCCAATCTTGAGAGCTCGCGTACAGCGCTACCTATCGATTTTCGCCAAAGCTTTCCTATGTTAATTATGGCTCCAGAAGATGTTGTGTATCTCTCCTTTAAGTTTGTACACGAAGTTCCGGGAAACCCTGTATATTACACTTTTTCACGAATATTTTACTTTTTACTATCTGAGAGTTGCTACAAATTTTTGTTTGCTTCATTTATAAACATTAAAACTGTTTAATCATTACTTTTTCTGGCTTTTTATCATTGTCATTTTATAGTACGAGCTGAAAATATTATAGATAAAAAAAATTGAAACAACCCATGGAAAAGGATATTGTATGACTACAGTATATCGCAGAAGTTTTGAGACGATATGTTTTTCTGTAAGCAAAATTTCTTAATGGTGCAAATTAGTAATTTGTAACTCTAATCCTTCTACATAGAGCTACTAATACTAATATGTGTTACAATTGTCACCTTAAGAAAATACTAAGCTTTAATTTGAAAAGTTGAAAGCAGAAGTTTTGAGGCGACTCAGTTTTTCTAAACTTTTCTTGAAATTAAAAGTCTTAATGTAACCTAATACGGAAATATTTAGTATGTTACTGCATGTTCTTTTGCTTTGAGGACTGCGCTACAGAGTCTCTGCATAACAGTAACAAGTGCCAGGTGAACCTAGGGGTGTTTGCCCAATCTGATTAAAGATATTGAAGGAGTTCTGCCTTTGAAGAATGTTTCCGTGTTGAAACTTTTCTTCCTGTGCGTTCCCAAAGGTGTTCAATAAGATTGAGGTCAGGTGACTGATACGGGCAAAGTTTAACTTCTAACTTCTAAAAAAATAATAATGTATGCTAAAATTTGCGTTCTACATGTCGAATAATTGAATTTTGCATTTTGTTGCATGGAAATCGGTTAAATAGAACGCGAGATAGAGACCTTTATGCGTACCAAAGAACTAACATTGGAAATTGGCGGTTTCTCGCCGAACAGCAGCTGTATAACTTAGCTGACTTGTTTTTATGATTTATTTTTGGAACTAAATTGGGGATATCGAGCGAAAAATGTTCCACTTGTGGCAGCATTTGGGGCGATTATATTAACGTCGTTTAATTTTTACAGGCCTCATTAATAAATCTGCAAAAATATATTCTTACATGGGAACATACCACCTAAATTCTCGGATTTTTTTTATTTAATTTTTTTTATTAATTTGCAAAATTTGGATACGGAAAGATCTCTAAATGTAACTATTTATTGTGTGCCCCAAAAACACTAATTTAATCTTTGATTCCTTAAATACTGATGACTGACCTGTAGAATAAATTGCAAAGTTACGTGAAATAAGGTGCAGAATTTTATGGTGCCGATTAAATTTTTCAGGAGATTAAGTACAAATTATTACAAAATTTAAATTTTCATATTACCCCACGCAAAAAAATTCTCAATTAGTCAGATGTTATGTACAAAGTTTCAGCCTTTGATCATAAAAGGGCTCAGAGATATGTTTAAACAAAATTGGTGAAGAGCTATGCTATACCGATGATTAGCAAAAGTACCCGATCCCAGCCCAGCTAATCGGATTGTAGAATCCAGAAAACAAATTTTTATACGTTACTTTGTTGCCACGCGTTTTAAATTCTTTTGAGTTTGTAATGTTCAATCTCAAGACATTGAAATCACGGCGATTTTAAAACGACGAGTTAGGAATAACTCCCCAGGAAGTTTTATGCCTAGTCACATTTGGAAGACAGTACTTTCTGTAACATTGTGAAATTCTACACAAAATCTGACGTAACTGAATAGGAACTTTTCGCATAACAAAGTGTAAAGAGAACGTTTAATTTGGTGATGAACGTTTCGTAAAGCTTCCTTTCTACTCATGAACTAAACGTGTGTACAAAAGCAGTGAACCATTTTACCTGAATGGATTGCAGCACCGATACAAAAGGCACAACGCTCTGAAAAGAGAAAATAAATAAATAAACATTTTATTGCTGACTCATACATATAAGTAAAATATAATTTAACAAAGGCCAAGCTATGCATGCATACTTACAATTTTTACGAATAACAGTAAAATTTTAACCCTTTGAGGCGCAACCCTTTCACAATGCTGAAAAAAGGGCAGCCGTTGCCATCGCTCGACTTAACTACCAGCAAGATGGCGGACGATCGAAACGTTCATCGCGTGCCACAGATCTAGAGACCCTTTTTTTGATGACAGCTGGACGTGCCGGCACGACAGATGGCTGTGCCGGCACAGCCAGGAAGTTCGTTTCATAAAAAACTTCTTCGGAATTGAAATCTGTATTAAAATCGACTACCTAAACTGCTTTAGAATCTTCGCCATTCATTTTCCTACAATACTAACTATACTTGGCTTTTATTTACACCAGGGGTTCCCAAACTTTTTTTACCCGCGGCACCCTTGTCAGGCTAAAAGCATTTCGCGGCACACTTGTCAGGCTAAAAACATTTTGCGGCACCCTTTTTAGGCTAAAAACTTTCGCGGCAGATTTCCTTTAAAGAAATATGAATATGAAGGTTAGAATGAAGCAGTTTGGATGCATTTTACGTTATTTTTTGTTTGCTTGTTTATAGGGCTAACTATCAAGAAAGTACTCTCTTGGGAAAGGGATATAGAATTTTGACAATACCCCCCCCTTTCAAGGAGTTCCTATAAAAGAGAGGCTACAGGACAGTCTTGAACTTGACTGAAATATTTTTGTTTGAGCCCACTTAGTGATCGGCTTAGCTCACTTTCTTGGGGATACCGGTTCAGAGGAAATTATTTGATTATACTCCACCAAAACACTTTTCTTGATTACCGCCACGGCACCCCTGACATACGCGGCACCCTAGGGTGCTACGGCACCAGTTTGGGAACCTCTGATTTACACTAATATAGACTCTATTAGTGTAAATCAGAGGAGTGGAACTGGTTTTGGCAGTTTCTCGCCAGATGTAGAAGATATCGCGAACCTTGGCTCAGTTTTGGTGACTTACTTTTTCGGCACCAAACTGAGCAATCAATCGCCAAAAATGGCAAACATTGGCGACTTTTGTAATTTCTCTAAACCACGCGCTATCCAGCAAACCTTGAAAAGTGATATAGAAGTTTCTCTCTATTCTAAAACAAGTAACGTCCGCTGTCGCCGCCGCCCTTGTCAAGAGCTTGTTCGGCTACCTCCTCTTAAACCGTGGGGATTTGAGTTTCGACTAAGGTGTCCACGTATTCTGAAAATTCCGAGGAACTTAATCGAACAATGATGACAAAATGATGACAAAATTTAAGCTGACTTAAATTTTGAAAACCGAATTATTTTAGAAGATAGTAATAAAATACTGAAAAAATAAACATAATGGTTGCCAGATTTGGCATATTACTATATTATAACTAATCATTCCTTTTCAACAAAGCAATTCCAAGTATGTAGAATCGCGTGAAATTGACAAACATGAAGTAGAATTACACCCATTTTACGCCAAATTAAAAATTACATGCAATAAATAACTCAAAGTGTGTTACACAAAGTTATCAATTTTCAAATAGTAAGTTCGCTTAGACAACAGGAGTTTAGAATTAGCGGTTATTCGTTTTTCCAAAACAGAATAACTAATTGTAACTGATTTTAAAAGCGCCATCTTGGCATTAGGTATCTTTCCAAGCAGGGGGAATCTAAACCGCAAGTTCCAAAATGTTAGAATCCAGTATCTTGAAAATGAAAAATAATTAAAATGCAGATTATTTTAAAGCCGTTTCGGTCCAGCCGGAGTTAGAAATATTTGGTGGCGTTAACATGCCACTATAGCAGTTATAGTACACTTTGGATGTCTGCCGTATACAATTCGTGGTGCTAAGTACGCCAATCTGCAAAGGATTATGTATATGGAAATATGGATAACGGTTTTCCGGGAACCTTACATGAGCAGCAATTATAGGTTGTAAGCATGTGTGAGTCGCCAAATAATGAAAAGTCGTCATTAGTGGTAAGCTATTCTAGCTGTTCCGTAGTTTTTATTAAAAAAAAAAAAAACATGTGAAGTACTGTTTTCTTAGAGCTAATTATTAACACGCAAGTCGCCAAATTATGAAAAATCGCCGTAATTGGCTAATACGCAAAGTGTTCCATGGGTTTCACATAATCATAAATAGCGCGAAGTTTACATTTTTATGTTTCAAGGAACATGCAAGAACCAAGCAATGTGTAGCTCGGTAACATTCTATCTGATCCAACCTTTGGGTTTTGTTTGTTGAAATTATGCCTTTTTTACGAATAAGCCTTATAAGGTGCCGAATGCCTCATACGAAAAGCGAACGTAGCGAGTCAGGGGCCTTGGCGCCTAGACTAACAAACAAAAATCCTTGTCTGAAATTAATAGCATTTAAGTGCTTTAAAAAAAAGAAGAAAGGATGCGAGACCAGACGGTACAGAGATTTACCACTTTTATGCGAGTCGAGGCAGACATTTTTATTATTACAATTTAAGAATTTTCGCGAGGTGAGATAAAGCTTTGCTGCTGCATTGCAAGATGGGACAGGCAAATGAAAGCGGTAAAACAGGTTGCTTAAGAATTTCAATCCATTATACAATCACGCAACCATGACGCCAGGCCTGCCGAAATGAACTGAAGAACAATTTATTTTTTTAGAAGCGTTCGTTCATCATGAATTTTTTTTTTTTTTTACAAAAAATAAATTACGAATTATATTGCTCTTATGATGAAACAGAAGCAAATAAATGACTCACCTTGCCCGTGGTATCCAGGTCAACTGTTGCATTCTGAAATAGTAGGAGGAAAATTGATTAAAAGTTTCATGTCCACATATATGTTATTCATTAAACTACAACAACACAATAACCTTTTACAGATCGAATTGAGATCCAGGCAAATTTTAAATTAGTTTTTTCCATATTTCGTCATCTAATACGTTAAAGGATGTGAGTTATTTAAATGGGGAAAAAATATTGTATACGATACCCACAGTGTTAACAATTGGGGCATGAGTCATTTCTGACTATACTTGTACATTGGTTTTCAAAAATGGAATATACTGATGGGTAATTTAAATAATAAGTGAAATATTGGGATTTAATAAAAGATTTATTTTTTATAAATTTAAGTACTGGTATTCGAATTAAGTTTGAAGGGCGGAGGGTGTATCAAGACAGCTAGCCTGTAAAAATTTATGAAAAATGGCAATTTTCATGATTTTTTTTTTTGTTTAGTTTTCCACTAATGATAGAAATGCAACTTCTATTTCAAAAAATCAAGTCATCTTTAACTTTATCTGCAAATTTTTTCAAGCAATAATGAAATTTCATTTTTTAATACTTTTTTAATTCGATGTTCCCAATTGGGGGATCCAAGGGTCCGAACCTCCCTGTGACGAAGTTCACATATTTTTCGCGTCTTAAAATAATGTTCCTATGTTTCGTCTTTCTAAATCAAAATTACGTATTCCGTATTAATCTCTCTCCCCTTTGTTTTTTCGGCTCGATAAAATATTCTTTCTTTCGCGACGCTATGTCTGTGATTTTTTCGGGGTTTCCCTTCTAAATTAATTTCGCTTTAGCATATGCTGTGTTAGTTCATAGCGCCTCCCGGTCTCCGTCGGTGTTTTCTCACAGGGTTGTAGCCTTTCGTATTGGCATCCGCCAAATTCTGGCACTTCTGTATTGGCATTAATCATTTAATCCGTTTGTTTCAAATTTTTATATTGTTTACGCCTACCGGACGGTGGTTGTCACGTGGGGCAGTGGCTTATGAGTGCTCATATTTTACTCGCCAACCTGTAGAGAGCTGGCAGTTTTTGTAGAAAGATTTGAAAGGACTTCTCGATTGCTCTCCGTCAGAGGAGGTTGTGTTCGTTTTATTTTATGGAACTCCAGCGTTGTGCGACCGAAAAGAATTTGCTGATACCTGTGTTCTTCGTATCTACATTTTCCGTAGTGACCGTTCCGGTGTTACGATGCTCTTCTGGTTTCGCCTCGCGCTTCTGGTTTCGCGGCCCTGTGTTTTTTTTTTCGCTACCGTGTTAGTTGTGCCCGAAGTCCTATGTTTCCTGTATTTCGCCGATACTTCTGAGTCAACTCTAGCGGAAACCGAAAGACGTATGTGGTGTTCAGAATTATGTGTGTTTTTATAATGGATTCGGAACTTTTATGTGTGTCACAAGGATAGATGTTTTGATTTTCATTCATAAGAGGATAATTTTTGCGTTTTGTGTGTTTTATGTCATTTTTGTAGGTAAGTCATTTATTTTTATTATTGTAGAATGTCTAAAATTTCTGATTTTTCTGTTAATATCCCATCATTTGATGGTAATGCCGTAGAATTAAAACATTTCTTTGGTATATTGGAAGACTTAGCATCTTTAAACAAATGGTCAGAAGAAAAAACTATTTTGTATTTCAAGACTAAACTAATTGGTCCAGCATTACAGTTTTTTATTGAAAATGAGGTTGTAAATAAAGCGAGAGATTTTGATGTAATTAAATTAGAATTTGAAAAATACTTTTGTAATAATGAAATTCTAGCTCCAGTAACCGAGCTTAATAATTTGAAATTTGAAGATTTTAACTCTGTAACTGCTTTTGTTCATCGATTAAATGTTTTGGTTTCTAAGGTATATAAAATTAAAGATTCTCAAGCTCTTGATGATATTAAATATGTTAAATTGATGTCGGCTTTGCCATCTAACATTAGAGTTAAAATTTTGGAGGATAACATAACTGACTATTCTAAAGCTGTTGTGCGTGCCCAGCAATTACAAAATATTGCACAATCTGAATCACTTGTTTTGGCTAATCAACAAAAAGCCCCAGTGTTTGCTATTTCTGAAAAAATTGAAGAATTAGCTTCAAAAATTAATGATTTGACTTTTAAAAATTCTACTTCTGGTTCTGCTGACACCAATCGTAATGCTTCTGCTTCTGCTTCTGAGCAACGGAATTTTTTCAGACAACGTAGACCTCATAATACACAGTTTAAAAACAGAAATACAGTTTTTCAAAATTATGACAGAAATAGAGGTCAAAGTAGTATTATCTGCCAATTGTGCTCCGGCAGACATCATTCTGCACGCCAGTGTAGAAAATTTAAAGTTTTGCACAATACTCCACAAAATAATAATTTTGGTCGTCGACCCAACTTCCGAAATTCAGGAAGAAATTTTTCTAATGACTGTAATTTAAACTAATTTCGAGGTGTGATTTGACTGGTGGGAACACATCTCGTTCTTTCATACATACACCAGACAATTTCCCAATTTTGTCTAAAAATTTACCAAAAGTGTCTAATGAGCGTAGAGTTCGTTCTTGTTCGACTCAGACTATTGTACCTGTTACCATTGCTGAATCTAAATATGTACAGACTGATAATATTTTTGAAGATGAAAAACGAAATGAATATTTTATTGCAAATGTGAACAATGATTGTAATTTATTACCAATAATTGAAGTGATGGTGAATAAACAAAAACTTAAATTCTTGATTGATACTGGTAGTTCTATTTCTTTGCTTACAAGGGATGTTTTTAATGAAATTAAATCTAAAATCCATTACAAACACCTGGCTTCTTCAGTCACTATATCTACAATTAATTCAAAAATAAAATTCTCTGCTTGTATTAAATTAACCTTTAAAATTAAATCAATGTTTTTTCACCACTGCTTCTATATTGTTGACATTCCAGTTAATGAACATTTTGATGGTATTTTGGGTTTTCCTTTTTTAAGAGAAAACAATATTTCAATTGATATGAAAAATTCTTGTCTTATGGTTAATGATTTAAAGGTATATTTTCTAAATAATAAAGACTCTAGCAATATGCATGTGTGTGCAACTGATAATAATGAAAAAGGTCCTAATTCAATTAAAGTAAATGACAATTCTGTTTATCTATGTCAAAAGGTCATTTTAGAATCGGATGAGCATATTTATGCTCAGGTTTGTTGTGATAATAAGTCTAGCACTGAATATTTTCTTTTTTCACCAAATGATGCTGAAAATTACATTTCTTATGAGGATTACATTTCTTATTATTATTTCATATTTAAATGAACACTTTAATCAAAACAAAAATGGTAACAAGTGCTCTCAAAAATTTTCTATATTTATTCATAATGTATCTGAAGAGAAAATTCATTTAAATAAGAATACTAAGATTGGTAATATTTATGATATTGATGAAGTTAAAGAAAGAGACCTAACCGATGATTCTGAGAATTTTCAAATGTGTAATTTAATACAGCCTTCATCAGAAGTGCTTAATAAAAGAAAACAGCAATTAACTTCATCTGATTTTGACTTAGCACATTTAGAATGTAATGAACAAAGTGAATTAAGTAGTTTATTACTAAGCAATTTTGCTGCTTTTTCAAAAGATATGTCTACTTTAGGACACACTGACAGAGTTATTCCTGTGTTGAACTTTACTAATGATTTTCCAATAAAAACATTGCCATTTCCAATTCCTCAGGCTCTTCAAAGTGAAGCTAAAGAGCAAATAGACCAATTACTGAATGCAGGTATAATTGAACGTAACTGTTCTGAATGGGCATGTCCTGTAATTTTAGTAAAGAAAAAGCCTGACTCTTCTGGCAAACAGAAGTATAGGTTAGCCCTTGATTTGCGTATGTTAAATTCTGTCATACAAGGTTCATCATATCATATAAAATTCAGACAATTATTGCTAATCTATCAACATATAAATTTTTCACCAGTTTAGATTTACAACAGGCTTATCATCAAATAGATTTACCAAAAGATTTACAAGATAAATTAACTTTCACTTCTCAGTTTGGCTCATTTAAATATAAAAGAATGGTTTTCGGTTTGAAATCCGCTGCCTTAACTTTTCAGGCTCTTATGGATCTTTTACTAGACGAGGTTAACTCAGATGGAATTTTTGCATATCAGGATGATCTTATTATAGGATCACATTCTTTTGAAGACACTGTACATAAACTTGAAAAAGTTTTAAAAGTTTTATGTAAATATAATTTGACACTTGCTCCTACTAAATGTTCTTTTCATAAAACATCAACAAACTATTTGGGTTTTCATATTGAAAATCATTTTATCAAGCCTATTCAATGTAACATTGCAAAAGTTGTTTCTTTTCCAACTCCTACAACAAAAAAACAATTAAAACGCTTTATTGGTTTGGCAACTTTTTACAAACACTTAATTCCTGCATTTTCTGAGTTATCTCAACCTTTGATTCAATTAACTACTCCTAAAGCTAAATTTGTTTGGACTTCTACACATGAACAAAATTTTCAAAAGATGCAACAAATATTTTTCTCTGAACCTATGGTAAGACTTCCTGACTGGAATAAGACTTTTTATTTAAATACTGATGCTTCCAACATTTCTATAAGTGCTTGTCTTTTACAAATGTATGATAATAAACTACTTCCAGTTGCTTATTTTTCCAAATCGTTAAATAAAGCTGAGCAAAAGTATCCTGCTCTTAAGTTGGAACTAATGGCTATATATAAATCTGTTAATGCCTTTAAATATTATTTGTATAATAGACATTTCATAATTCTTTCTGATAGTGCTCCTTTGAAAAAATATAAAAAGACTACCAACCCAGCTGACATAATCACAAGGTGGTTACTTGAGTTGTCAGAATATTCATTTAGTTTTCAGCACATTGCTGGATCTAAGAATGTACTTGCTGACTATTTATCTAGGGAGAACTTTGAAAATAATACTGAAACTCTTGACAGTAATCCTCAGTTAATTTATGATAAAGGTGTTATACCAATTGTTGATAATGTTCCTAAAAATAATGAATATGTGAACTTTTTAGTTACAAAAAATTCAAATAGTACTGATCCACTGTTGGAAATTTCAAATGAAACTTTTTTCAGAGAGCAAAATGCTGATCCTGAGTTGTCTGTCATTTATAATGAAATTTTAAGTAAGGGTTCCTCTGCAACTCATCCTGCCTTTTTTATTCATCCAGAAACTATGTTATTGATGTGTGAAAAGTATAATGTTCATAATCAAACTTATCATCATGTAATTGTTGTTCCACATTCGTTAAAAGCAAAAGCTTTAACAATTTCTCATCTGTCACATTATGGTTTAAAAAAGACTTACGAATTTCTAACAAGGAAGTATTTTTGGAAAGGTATTTATACTGATACTGTCAATTTTGTTGCCTCTTGTACTGTATGTTTACAGGTGAAACATCATCCTACTCGACCTGCTCCTTTACAACAAACATACACACCAACTTATCCAGGACATACTATTGCTATTGACCTTGTTGGTCCCTTCAGTAATGGTCGTACTGTTCTAACAATCACTGATCATTTCTCTCGCCATATGGAGCTTGTGCCTCTTACTTCTACGTCTGCTAATGTAATAGTCGAGGCTCTTTTTAAATATTTTACAACTTTTGGTCGTCCTGCAGTGATTTTGTCAGATTTAGGGCCACAGTTTGTTGCCTCAATTTATAATCATTTTCATGACAAACTTGGTATAAAAATTAATCATTCTTCGGCTGGTCATCCACAATGTAATTCGATTGCTGAACGCATAAATACTTCCATTAAATACTCTGTAAATTCTTTATTACTTGATGGCCACAACTTCGAACATGCAATTTTAATTCACAAATCTTTGTATAATGGTTCAACACATTCAACTACTGGTTTTACACCCAATTTATTACATTTTGGCAGAGAATTATCACTTATTTTTGACACATTTAACTTTGAGACAACTCCGCCAAATCTTAATGACATACACACTTATAAATTAATGCAAGAATTAGACTCTATTTATAAGAAAGCTTATCAAAACATTATTTCTTCACAAACGATTCGCTTTCAGAGACACTCACAACATGCTAGGCTCAGAGATTTAAATGTAAATGACATTGTTTATAAAAAGTCTTTGGATAAATTTAAACCTAAATTCACAGGTCCTTATGTGATCACTGAAAAACACTCACCTGTTTCTTTCTCTATTAGACGTTTGCAAGCTCCCCATCTCGAACCTCAGAGAGTACATATTGATAGATTAATTTTAGCTCCTCCACGTTCTGAATATCTTTCTTTACATAGTAATAATCACTACCATAATGGTGTTACAGATAATTTTAATCTACCTACAACTTCACATAATCAGTATAATTTAAGACCTAGAAAGTAGATGCATGTTTTCGTTTTAGTAATGGCGTGTTTGTGAAGGTACCCACAGACACTTCCTTGCTTTGTACACTGTTGTATAATATCTTGTTTGTATCTGGCTGGTCCAGTATTTTTAAAGATGTACACTTCAGTATACTGTATGATATGTATCTCTTTTTCATGAAACTTAGTTAATCAAGTTGTTGTTAATATTTTTTTAAAAAGGAACAATAGTTTTCTGTAGGTGATCTTACGGTAGTCGGTAATCATTTTTTTTCTACCCAATTTAATGGGTTTTTCTAACCTTCACCTTCTTTACACACACAAACATACATTTTTCTTTTGTGTTTACCATTTTTTTTTGCAAATATTGTTTATGTTCCTGTTTCGTCTGTTTGAAAGTTTCCTGTTTTTGGTCACAAAAATCTTAATTTGTTTTGAAGCTCATGTATAAAAAAAAAAAATATTTATATATGTTTTGATATTTTTATTCATTGAAAGTTTTTATTATGTTTTTCACGAAGTAAATTGTGTTTCATATTAAAAAAAAATATTAATAAATAAATAAACAAACTTTAAGAAAAAAAAGAGAGTTTGTTTTGAAAGTTGATAGCAATACCTGTACTGCAACTAAATTGCATTGGACACATTTCAGGTATTTGATTGCAATCATTTTGACTTGATTTATTTAAATTATGTCATGACTTTTATTAGAATCTTCTTTGACATTCATTTAATTAGAAGCTTCATCTTTGAACTTTATTTTAAAATTTAAACCTGATTAAGTGCACTAAGTATATTTGAGATTTGTTAATAATATTGAGAAACTTTCATTTCTTATTTTGCATGGACGTTGATAATGCAAAGGACTTCGAAAGTAAATTTTTTGCCAGTTCAAAGCTATCTGCAATGTTATCTGCAAAGTTATCTGCAATGTTTTCTGCAAAGTTGTTTTTATAAAGAGATCTCACATTTATGACGTCATATGTACATATATTATTTTGAATATTCAAGGTTATTTTTCTTTAGTTTTTGCACATGTGTAATTTTGATATGTAATGGATAATTGAATCGTTTTATATTGTTTTATTTGTAGCAGAATATTGTTGATATTTTTGCAAATGGTATTTTGTGATGTATTTTATAATATGTTATGTTATTTGGTATTGTATTTTTGTGATGAGCCCTCATAAGCGCTGCATGTTAGGCTTTCTGTTTAATTCAAGGGTTAAAGTTCTTTGTTAAAAAAAAATTTTCTGGCGTCAAAATTTTTTTGTTGGGCTGTGGAGAGATATATGTGACGAAGTTCACATATTTTTCGCGTCTTAAAATAATGTTCCTATGTTTCGTCTTTCTAAATCAAAATTACGTATTCCGTATTAATCTCTCTCCACTTTGTTTTTTCGGCTCGATAAAATATTCTTTCTTTTCGCGACGCTATGTCTGGGATTTTTCGGGGTTTCCCTTCTAAATTAATTTCGCTTTAGCATATGCTGTGTTAGTTCTTAGCGCCTCCCGGTCTCCGTCGGTGTTTTCTCACAGGGTTGTAGCCTTTCGTATTGGCATCCGCCAAATTCTGGCACTTCTGTATTGGCATTAATCATTTAATCCGTTTGTTTCAAATTTTTATATTGTTTACGCCTACCGGACGGTGGTTGTCACGTGGGGCAGTGGCTTATGAGTGCTCATATTTTACTCGCCAACCTGTAGAGAGCTGGCAGTTTTTGTAGAAAGATTTGAAAGGACTTCTCGATTGCTCTCCGTCAGAGGAGGTTGTGTTCGTTTTTTTTATGGAACTCCGGCATGCCGTGTGGCCGGAACAATTAGATATGTTCCTGGTGTTCTTTTTATGAAGCAATGTACGGTGCGTAATTGAACTTGTTCTTTAATAACTGTTTTGTGAAGATGCCTACAATAAAGTGCAGCTTTTTTGTGTATTCCAATTGTCCGTCAGTTTTTCTCAAATACCTTTAGTACACTATACGTCATGTAAGCGGCCGAGGGAACGTTTCTCTTAATCGACCTCCGACAACTCCCTCATACTCCCCCCCCCCCCACACACACACACACGAAATTTTTAATTTTTGTTACTAAAATGATAATGATATAGTGTCATTTTGAGAAAAATACTGCCGTTTTACCGTTTGGACTCCTCCGAAATTTTTGAACCCCCTAGAAAATGTTCTTCATGGGGAGGGGGGGGGGTGTCGGACCTCTGAACAACCTCCCCCCTTAAATAAATCCTTGCCCCTGGTGCTGAATTTTTGAGCTTTTTTTCCGCGGATAATAAATTCTCTGACCACCTTTACACAATTACCAAGTTTGATAACATTTGGTCGAGTAGTTTTTCTTTTCCGATCATTTTAAAGTGGAACTTTAATTATAATCACCCTGTATATAAAATATAGTGTTACAAATCCCCCACAGAAATTTTTTTCTGGCTACGGCCTTGACAAAACAAGACAAAGAAAATGCTTTGGAATGCTTTGGAAAGAAAAGAACACAATACGTCGCAGCATGGGAGCAGGCAGAATATTCCCCAGGGGGGGGGGGCAAAGACTAATTCAACGTATGGTTACCATATTGGAAAGAGCAAAAAAAGCAAGGGAAACCACTGCATACAAAAATCCAGGTGGGGGCCATGCCCCCCCTTGCCCTATGCTGCCGGCGCCCATGCGTCGCAGGATAATTGAAGTCCTTGCAAAACACTTAATATATATATATATATATATATTGCAGTAATATTCTTTGTGTGTTTTACTTATTGATTACATATATATATATACATTCTCTTTAAGAATTAAAGCGAAATGTCCTTTATGAACTGCCTTGTTTGTCTTGCCTATATTTTATCATAGATCAGTAATAAAAATTGTACTGGTTGATTAATTTTTATATGTTTTGCATTTTCTCTTGGGCTGCCTAATGAAGACATATGCTTGCAGAAAATTTGCAACTTTTTGAGATCATGTTGCAGAACACTGGGTATAATTCTGCTCCTAGTCAAAAAATACCTCAGTGCGTACTCCGAGTCAAATTTCTGCAAATTCTGAATTCAGACGAGCATATTGATCAGGGCCTTTCATAAGGGAGTGAAGGAAATAGGAGGAGTCCATCCCCACCCCCTAACACATTGTGTACATTCTGTAACACTTTCGTAAAACTCTAAACTAATTCGGAATATGATTGACGTTTTAGCAAAAGTGATCTTATATTTTCGAATTATGATAGACTATAGAAATAATTTTAAAACTAGCTGGAAAACTTTTAAGTGTCTTTTCGTTCATCGAAAACTTGATTATAACTTGTAATTTTTCCAGTGCACAGATCGCCTTTTCTCTGCTGTTGATAAACAGTTAATATATATGTATATATTATATATGTATATGTATATAATATTAATATATATGTATATGTTCGCAGTTAATATATATATATATATATATATATATATATATATATATATATATATATATATATATATATATATATATATATACACATAGTAAATGATAAATTAGTCCAGCAGAAGTTGAAACGAAGGTTCAAATTAACGTTTTCCAACCTTGGGAACTTTTACTAAAGCATAATTCTTTATAGAAATGTTTTGGATTTTTATCACTAAAAATAGCAAACTTTTAGATGAGGTTTGTTCTTTTCATTTTATTGTTTTGTCACAAAACTACCTCTTTCACTTATACCGCAAACTTGCTTTTAAAACCTCCAAAGATTACTAACAAAGCGTATTTCTTTTTTTATTTCTTTATTTCATTCTGTTTTGTTTCTGCATTTTATTTAGGTTTTTTTTATATCCCTCCTTATTCAAAGGTATATGCATTAAATATTTTAGCGTCTTATCGACTTTAACCTGTGTGCTCCCATCGTTGCAAGGACGTAACGACAGCAATTCTTCCTTCTGCACCCATCGTTGGTTCTCGGTAATGGGTCTTTGAATGGCCCCGGTGCAGCTCAGCGCATGCGCTTGTCGTCGCATCCTCGCAACGATGGGAGTGAGCAGGTTAAACTCATGGGTGTAGCCCAAAATAGTTTCACGTGTCATTTAGGACAGGCATGTCATATTTTCAGCATCACTGTTGTGCACTAACATTTAGGTAGCTCCAACAGTAATAATGTCTTTTCAATTTTGAAGTCACAAGTGATCTTAAAAATCTCATTAAGGAGGAAAATGTATGGGAAATACTTACACATATGTCCCCATTGATGTAAGTAAGTCCGAATATATCTTGGTAGCACTGTAAATATACAACAATAATCGTTATTTGGAATTATACATACTACACAATACAATGCAGTAGTAAAATTATATACGTTAGCAAAAAGAAAAAGTCTAGAAGAACATAATCTGTACCAGGAAACGTTAATTGAAAATCAAACATTCAAATAAATTAAAGTTCTTAGTATGAAAATATGTCAGTGCACACTGTTTTAAAAATACATTTAAGTTTCTCTTTGTCATTTTAAGGGCTAAGACCATAGCTAGCATTTGTCAGGTAAGTAAAGGTAAAAGGTTTGTCAGGAAAGTCAGGTTCGCATTCTGCGAATTAGTTCTTAATTTTGTTTTGATGGTAAATAACTGAATGGAATTTAGGATAAGAGTTGCCAAAACTTTGTGCTATTCTTACATCGGGCAACAATAATTTTAAATTTTCTGAACGACTTAAAATTATGTTATGAGAATAACAGAATTCGTTTTTATCATTCTCTATCGATAGCAACTTCTGAAGTAAAATTACATCGCTAGAAATGTTTCATTTTCAAGAATGTTGATTTTGAAAAATGGATTGTTTTATAGGTCAATATTGCAGTAAGATTTTTCGGTGACTTCCAGTTTTGTCGAAAACCAATAGTTTTTGAGAAAATTTTAGCGGTAAATCTATCAGTTTGATAAATATAATGTTATGCTTACGTACTTGTGTAATATACAGGATATACCAAAAATGTGGTGAAAAAGACTGCATTTAAAAAAATTATTTCGTTAATTTTTAAAAAGTTACACATTTTAAATCTGTATATGACCCCCGCTCGAAAAAAGATCCTCAAATGGTGCCCCGTATGCTAAGTAGTAATGAGTTGATGCACAAAATTTCGAACTTTCATCATAAAACGCTTCAGAGATATCTTTAAACATAGATGATCGAAGGATATACATGAATTTGAATGTAATCGTTTATTGCTAGAGTGAAAAAAAAAAAAAAACTTTCTTAATTTATGTGCAACCCCTGAACTCGCTGATCCGATGTGACATTTTCACTTCTAAAGCCATTTAAAAGCAGTCAACATAATTTTTTTCTTCATATCTCTGACACTTTTTAGGTTATAATTTTCAAATTTTATACATTACCTCATGGGGGATATTTTACTAACTAGGAAATTTTTTGCCCGGGCGAAAACGTATACAAATTTAAAAGGTGTAGCTTTTTGAAAGCAAACGAGAACGAGAGGAGCTTTTTCTCAAGCGTTTTTTACAGACTTTATTTTGAACATTTTTTCATTATACATTGCTCATTTATCTCTATCGGAATAGATAAAGAATTAAAGCCCATTACCACCTTTTTAGGACACCCTGTATATATGTAATGTATATACAGTGGGACCCCTGGTTATAGTGAACCTCTGGAGACCGGCAAATTTCGTTCACTATAAGCGAAATGTCCCCCATATAAAGCAAGTAATGAATTATATATGTTACGGCCAAAGCCCGAAATCAGCCTGTTCGCGAATTGGCCGGCCAATTCGCGTTTTGGCCAACATTTCTGTGAACTTACCGGCCAATGTCCGATCTTTTCTTGATTTCGGACTTTGGGCCCGGCCCGATTCCGCGAAGTGGGCTTGGGGACGATCGGCCAAAGTAGGAAGAAAGAAAATCAAGAGCAGATTGTTTTTACACACTGTTAAAAATGAAGTACTTAAAAAAGAGTACTTCTGTGCATTGTTTAATTTTTTTCTTTTCTTTTTTAAAAAGTACAATTGTTTTAGAAACGAGTTCAAATGTATAAGTGACATCTCTGAGTTAAAAATAAGCTTGTAATATATAAAAATAGGATCTCGTGTTATTCTGTTCTCATATTAAAGCCATAATGAGTGTATATGCTGAAACAACGAGATATCGCGAAGAATGTTGAATTTGCGCCCTTCAAAATGATGAATTATATCTTGAACAAATGCGTTGCGTAAGTTGAAAGAATACAAAGGCAAACTGAGTACCCCATTTTTCAACTACCTTTAAGGGGTATCCTTAGTCTTTTTCTGCTCCATAGACCTAATGCTAAAGATCCCAGATCACACTGTCTCCCGAAATATCGCTTCAAAAAATATGAAACTTTTTGCAAAGGCAAATAGATACCGCTTGTCTACCATTATCACTTCGGGCTTTGGTCAAAGATTCCCAGCCACTTCGCGAAATGGCCAGCCAAGGTAGGATATACAATACTAATTGCAAGTGCTTCGGACTTTGGCCAAACCTCTTGGCCAAAACGCGAATCGGACAGCTAAATCGCGAACTGGCCGAACTTCGGGCTTTGGCCGTAATATATACGTAAGTAAAAAATAGTGCTTTATACCCACACTGATTATTTGTGTAAATGAAACATAATTAATCGTATTTATGCCTTATTACTACTAAGTGCTACAATAATTTGAGAGATTCCATTCAATTTTCCAGAAAGTGCTATAGCCAATCAAGCAATAGCGAGCAGTGGTAATCCTTGATCTGTGCTAATGCACTGGGAATGGAAAATGCAATCGCATCACTGCAATGAATAAATTCCTGGTTTCACAGCGGTCAAGAGTCTAAAAGCCCTTTCTCTAGTGCGTTATTGTTCCCCTCTCCCCCTAGCCATGTTAGACCACAGACCTCAGCCTAGACTGACAATTCCCCTGTATTTCGGAACAGATGCTTGATTCGGAACAGATGCTTGATAATCTCTTTGTGTATTTATCGAATGCAATATAGACAACCTTTGAGAATGTAGACATCGAAAAACTTCATCTCCACCATTTCCAGAATTTTCGAAGTTCAGTTTTAAGGTTCACTATAACCGAAGTCATGTTCACTAAAACCGAAAAATGCTATGCACATTTCTAATGTAGGTGAATCGGGACAAACGATTTGCGTTCACTATAGCCGAAAGTTCACTATAACCGGAGTTGACTGTATATATATTAGTTTGACTCACTACTAGTATTGAAGAACGTCTGATTGATATTGGAAAAATATATTTCGTTGGTTATTTTCTAAATCATGGCAATATCCTGTATTATTTTACTGCTGAAGCTTTTTTTTTAATCTAATACACATTTAGCCTATTGTTTATTTGTATATTTAGGGGATTTTTAATTTGATATTAATTAAATAATGGGCAGCTTTTAAAGAAATGAAAGGCTGAGCTTGGACTGTTCCACTTACAGTTATGTGAGGAGGACAAGGGCGGCTCCAGTGAGGGGCCCACGGAAGCCATGACCCCCTCCGAAATTTTGTTTTACATCTTAGATTCGCATACTTCAAGATTTCACACGTTCAGTTTGAATTTTGAACAATTTATAGACCTATGCAAAAAATTCAATGGCCCACATCCGAGAATTCAGTGTGGTGCAGGCCTTAGATGAGGATCTTTTAATTTTCTGGAAATATTGTTGGAAAGGTCCATGATTCGTAAAACAAAAAATAGATATATATTCCTATGATCCTATATGAAGTTTTCTGATGGTGTTTTAAAAAATTGACATGTGTGTGCGTTTTCCGGTTTCTGCTAATCTCCATTCTGTCTGTCAGTTTCCTATTTTATTTTGGTAATCACAGAAATCAAATGCTACTAGCTGCCACGTGGTTTGCTACAGTGCTCCCCACGAAACGTATCTGAATATCCTCTCTACAACCCGGATTTCGCACCCGCTGATTTCCATCTCTTCAGGGCGTTGAAGAAGAATCTGGTCGGAAGGCATTTCCAGACCGATGTCGCAGTTCAGAATGCCACCGTTAGTAGCTCAGCGACCAGACCCCTGATTTCTTCAACATCGGTTTCAATAGGTTGGTATGCAGGTGAAACAAATGCTTTTATGGCCATGGAAGCTGTGTTGCAAAAAAATTTACACCAAATGCTTTGATAATAGTTTGGAATCTGTTGGATTTCGTGAAAAAGCAGTTTGGTTAAAGGACTTGTTACTTTATTTTTGTAGCATCCCGTATTTACTCATTTACGTAAAGGGTACTTATTTTATATTTTAAGGAACAAACATATATTTAAAGACAACATACCTGTAAAGTGCATTGGTAATAATCTGAATATCCCGCTAGCAAATCAAAGTAGAAATAGTAATCATCATCACTACCATCACTATCATTCATCATCATCACCAGAAGAATAGGCAGAAGATTGAGCATTGGCCTGAGCACTACTATCTTGGCCTATAAGAATAATTTAAGCGCTAATTCAATCAGATACTAATTAATATAATAAAAAGATGCCTGATTAATTATTATCAGATTTAACTATCGAAAAAGTAAAAGTGTAATACACGTTACTAAATAATTATATATTGAAAGGAACTTTTTTTGCTGCCTTTCAAAATTTTGTACTTATTCAGTTGCGGATTTTTAAACAAACTCTCCTGCTCTCTTTAAAAAAAAACTTCTTTTAATGATTTTACTGAATAATATATTTTTAATGCAAGAGGTTTCTAAAACTTAAAATATACATTTTAGCACCCTAAAGCTACCTCGATAATTCGATCCACATTTTGTAATGATTACTGAAGTTTGTTGTCACTTGTTTGCCATGAATAGAACAGTGGTCTTGAAATTTTGCGAACTCACGAATTCTTAGAGCTACTGTGTTTTCTGTTTGAAACCACATTTCGCTTTCAGGAAACTATAGCTGAAAATAGTTGTTACAGTTAATCAATGGGTTATAGGTACTTTATAAATAAGAAATTAAAGAAAAGTGTCGAACTGTACTTTAAAAATGTTTAACATAATGCGATTTACTTATTAATAATATTAGTTTTTGCTTCAGGTCTTACCTACCCTTACATTACAGTTTGCATCTGGGATATGCTTCCATTCCTCCTGTCATAACCTATGTCTTAACCTACCCCGCCCCCCTCCCCAAATATTTTCTCTATATCAATCTTAGTTACAAATAAAGAGAGGAAAAAGAGGCGGATATTTTGGTCACTTCGTTCCCTAGAATAATCAACAGGTAGTGACGCTTGTGCCCAGCTCCCCTTTTCTTCTTCCTTACACTCACATACTGGCGAAGTCGAACTCTGTACAGATGTTACCTGGAGTCGCATTTCCTTCTTTTTTTTTTTAATGCTCTTGAGGTTTTCGCTATGGCAAACAAGGTCTGCATAATGAATATACCTCTAATGATCCTTTATAGGACAAACACAAAACACGAATATCGAGACTTTTACCACAAGAGGCTGTTTCAATTGTTCCAGTATCTAATGGTACAAAATAATAAGATAGAAAATGAAAAAGAGAAAGAAAACTTAAAAAAGCTAATAAAGTATAACTAAAATGAAAAAGGAAAGGAGGAAGGAAAACCGCGAGCAAACATGGTCACCAAAAACACAAAAAAACTTGCATTTCATATTCTGCATTCCATTTGTTTTTATATTTTACATTTATTGTCACATGCTCAGGGCGTAAGTCACCAGCGAAGGAAATTTGGTGCCCCCAAAAGACCGAAGGCCCCAAGGTCAGCAACTGGTGGTCTAAAAATCAAACCTGGTAGAGACAAGTTTAGAGTTGCCTTATTTTTCCTTCGTTTGAAAACTTGACATACTGAAAACGTAAAAACGATGTAAAAAATAAATTAACTCGCGCGTGCAGAAAACGAACCGGAAGTCGTCCTGCCTCAGTTCTCCAATTTTTGAGCAAACCGAACATGCCAGAGCGTATTTTAAGAGATTTTCACTAGGTGACACTACGGCTATATGAGCTAAATCTATTACAACACATACGTATACATCCTACGGGGAGTCGAAAAATAACGAAATTTGCTTTTTCAACTCCTAATACCGCGGATAAGTTGCGAATTTGGCTGACTAAAAAGATGCCAAAAAAGAAATAAAATTGGTTTATATCTTACATATCGCGCATTTGCTCTAAATTTTTCGGAAATTTGGAAAATTCACTTTTTTGCGGTAATTTTTGACGTTTTAAAAATAGCCTGTTTCTGAAGGTAATAGCTCAAAATCTTATGTAATAGAAGCATAAAAAACAATACTCAAATATTCTTTAAAATCAGCAATATTTTCTGGTGGCGCATTTGCTGCAAATTTTTAATGAGATTTTTATAAAAATTTGTGTACACCCTCCAAAAAAAAAGTATTCGAGCTAGAGAGAAATTTCCTACGTTGGTTTCGTATATTAAAAATTATTTATCATAGAATATGAATTAAGCTATGCATAAATATGACCTTCCATATTTCTATCAAGTTGTGCGTTTTTCAAAAACTCAATTATTATTCGCAAATCTAAAATAGGAAATTTCTCTCTTGCTCGAATACTTTTTTTGGAGGGTGTACACCCTCCAAAAAAAGTATTCGAGCAAGAGAAAAATTTCCTACCTTGGTTTCGTATATTAAAAATTATTTATCATAGAATATGAATTAGGCTATGTGTAAATATGACTTTCCATATTTCTATCAAGTTGTGCGTTCTTGAAAAACTCAATTATTATTCACGAATCTAAAATAGGAAATTTCTCTCTTGCTCGAATACTTTTTTTGGAGGGTGTACAATGGTAGTTTGCAGTCCCCGTAAACTGCAGTTTAAGGGGAAAAGTTGAATTCATTGAATTTGTAGAGAATGCGCGACCGGAAAATTCTGATGGATTTGTAAAATGTTTCAGCATTATTATTATTATTATTTTGTGTGTGTTTGACTGGAATACCCCTTTAAGTTCTTTTTTTTTTTTTTTTTTTTTTTTTTTTTTGCTACCTTCACACCGAAAAAAGTATTTGAGTGTGAGATAAATTTCTTACTTTAGTTTTGTGAATAACTAAGTTTATCAAATAAAAAAAAAACTCAAAAGAAATATGAGAAATTATTATTTCATGCCTGATTCACTTCTTATGAAGAATAAGATTTCATACATGGAATCGACTTAGAAAATATGACTTACGCTCCAGTACTTTTTGAGAGGATGTAGATCAACTACGCAATAGTATATAGGTCAGGACTTAATGCATTTATAAGAATTTGATCTAATACATCCAGAAACAGCCTAATTTAAGTATGTCAAAAATTATCATATGAAAGTGAATTTTTCCAAATTACGGCAAACTTTAGAGCAAATGCGCAATCCGATGATATAAACTGATTTATTTCTTTGACGGTTTTTTTTTTCCTTCTAGTCACTCAAATTCGTAACTTTCTCGCAGTATTAGGAATTGTAAAAAAGAAATTCGGTTTTTTTCGACTCACCTTAATACATACTTTCCAAATTTCCCTTTTTTCGCGCAAAGCGTCAAACCACAATTTTTTTAAAAATCGTCAACGTCTATACTGCAGTAATATTTTAAAAAATAAGTTTACCAAGGAAAAGAAGTTTAAAAGAAAATGAAATTTTTCGTGATAAATGTCACTTAAATAATAATGCTTAAGATTCTCGCTGTGTGGGAGCAATGACTGGGACTAGGTGGCATTAGGTGGCACTTATTACCCCTACGTGGCAATATCTTTTCACTGGGTGGCACTAGGGCCACCTACTTTGTACGTTAAAATGTGATCTGGAGCATGTACGTAAATTTGAGAAATAAATAAATAATTTTACTGTTCATCGCAAGATTCCTGGCCGAACAATTCATCTTTGAAGAGCAGTGGACGTTGAAGTGACTGCAATGACATTGCTTCAACACTTATACATCGTATAACATCAATAATGACTCCATTGTTAGAAAAATATAAACTTTATTACAATAACAACATAACACGTCCTCGTACGGAGATTGGCGAGCAAGTAAGCGGCCGTAATACGAACCGAAACTAAACTTCTCCGCGTTCGCGGAGTGAGAGTTGAAGTGCTCTGAAAGTGACGATGCTCTTCAACATAAAATTGACGATTTGTATGTAAGACGGAATAAGCTCTTCTTTTTTAAAATACCCACAAAAATTCTACCCGGGAAAAAAAAAATATATGTTTTCGAAATATTAGAAGCTTTTATATTCAAAATTAGAAGTTAATCTTACCAAATATTTGGTATAGTTGTTCATGCATGGTTATTATTATTTTTTAGTTACCATTTTTAGTTATTTTATTCAAGTTTTAATAATATGTACTTCTCTTGTATGTACAAACAACTATGGTCAAAATTACAGCACTCATACACTGCTGCTTAATTGTTTGTTACATTAAAACAATTGCAAAACTATTAGCAAAAAAGCAATTTTTTTAAATTTTTAAAGTAGTGTCAATATACATAATTACATACAGACAATATAAAAGTGAATGGATAATTTATTCGAAATTGATTCTGATAACGCATCTTGAACTGCCGCTAGATTTTACCTAGTTGCATCATTAGTAATTAAAGCTCGCAATAAGACGAATACATTACCTATTGCAAGATCAGTAAACTGAACGGTAAGCAAGAGGAGCAAAGCAACGCCATATATTTCCATGTTCGCGATGTACTTTTTCTCCTTAACTAAAACCAGAGTAAAAGAGTCTGAGGATCTATAAACACATTTTTAAGTCGCCTGCACAGAAAGCGTAGAGTTGTTTTCCTCACGCAGTGACAGGTGTGAATTCTTAATATGCATGTGACGGCAGAAATCGATTCATGCGTTTGACTAACAGATAAAGCGACTTAAGGAAGCACTACTTTTGCGCTTAGTGAGGAACAACTAGTTCTTAATCTTATGAATTTAATCGCAGCTGTGAGATCTTGTTCGCAGATAGTCATCAGATTTCATAACCTAAAGGATGGAAGCTATATCGACTTTGGATTCCTGCTAACTCTAACAAGCGTAGGCTTATAGTCAGGCATGTGCATACCAGTGGTGGCCTGTGGTCAAAAATGTTAGTGCAGCCGGAAACATATGACCCCCCCCCTTCCTCCAGACAGGAATGGAAAATATTTGTTACTGAATTCGAAAGCTGGCGGATTAAGCCCTCACCCAGGATAAAAAAAAAAAAAAAGAAATTAGATAAAAAATGTAAGAGATCCTATTTTACTTCCATAAAATGGACGTAAATTTCAACCAGCCGCTCCTCTCCTCAAAATTGCATTAATCCGTGTCTGATTCGAAGTTTCCTGAGAATTTTCTTTTGTAATGATAACTTGAGAAAGAAAAAAAAAAAAAAAAAAAAGAAAACTTACTTATTTTTTTATAAGTCAAATCAATCCTCCTTTCTTTTAAACTTGCGAATCAGTCAGTGATGTCCTCATAAAAAGGCGTTGTTTTAATTCAGATATCATTAATTTTAAAAGCTCTTTAAAATTCCCCATGTTTAAGGAATTTTCTCGCTCGCCATGTCCTCTTAATGCCAGTTCTTGCTTACTTAAAAACAATACTGTTTTGATGGGTAATTGCATGAAGCGTCTATTCAGGCTTACCTTTTTGATAAATTCAGAAATATAAAGTCGAGAGTTTTCCTTTAATGCGTCAGCAATTTACATCCCACTTCTTATCAACTCCTTAAATTTTAAATGCTCGATTGAGCTTTCATTTGTTTTACATGCTCGTGTGAGGTGGTTAATCCATCCTATCCAGTACCATTCCAAACGCTCTTTTTTTTAATCTCAACGATTAAACACGGCCAACAAAACATTTTTTTTTTGTAAATAAAAACTGCCCCATAGCCACGAGTATAGTGCATATCATGATGAATGGAAGATACGACCATGCTGAGACGAACCTGCCTTTTTCTTATGAATGGACAATTTTGGTGTCGTTCTATTTTCTTTTAGTGGTTGTCGTTTATCATCTTCTTTCCATGTGTTAAACGGAGTTTCAAGCAAAACGGAAACTGGATAATAACGGGGCGCCATGTTTCAAAACGGTTAAATCATAGATTCCAATAACACATGGACACAGTAACAAATAAAGCTAAAAACTTTCAACCTTCCCAGACAAAAAAATAAATAAATAAATAAATAAATCTGAAACCTTTTCAGATTTTAAATACGCACCAAAGTGCTATATATTAAAAGCGTATCATAATTTATTCGTCGTCCCTATTTTCTTCCTTATTCCATAAGGTTGGAAAGTGTATCATTGTTCATGAGTGAGCAGTATTTTTCTTCCTTATTTTATAAAAACCATCTTTGGAATCGAAATCTATCTTAAAATCGCCTACTAAAACTATTTTACAATCTTCGCCAAGTATATTACAACTATACTTCACAGTTTTAAATATTGTTTCGAATGTGCATCATAATCCATGAGTGTGCCGTGTTTGTCTTTCTTGGGTTGATTTCTACTTTAACGCCCCAACTCTCGCCAAGGTGGCGATCATTAAACATATAGAGTAACCATGACGATTTTTTGTATTTATGTGGCAATCGTAATTTAGAATTAAAATGGCGATTTGGAACAACCTGTAAGTACAGCATTCCGTTACATTTTTATTTATTTTGGGTTGCCAATTAATGTAGTTTTAATAATTAAGTGTCTTCAAATTCCTTAACTAGTGCGTTTATCACTAATTTGTTCACTTTAGTTTTCATGTAGTTGTTTAGGGAGCGTTGAAACTTGTGCATAACTCCTAGAGACCCATGACTTCCAAGCTCGCCAAAGGGCGGGGAATTTTTAGGTTGGCGAAAGTAGGGGCGTTAAAATAGGAATCAACTCTTTCTTGAACCATAAAGCACATCTTTGGAATCCAAATCTATCTTAACCTACGCCTATTGATACTGTTTTAAAATCTTCACCAGGCATATTCGAACTATAGGCATATTCCAAATATATCTCGTAGACATTTTAAATACTGTTTGGAATGAGCATCATAATCCATGAGTGTATCGTGTTTTCCTTCTTTGTTCCATAAAACACTTCTTCGGAACAGAAATCTATATTAAAATCGCCTACCAAAACTGTTTAACAATTTTCGCCAGGCATAGTCAAACTACACTTCACCTTTATAAATACCATTTGGAAAGTGTATCATAATCTATGATGTGTACCGTATTTGTTTTCACTATTCTATAAAACACTTCTTCGGAATTAAAATCTATATTTAAATCGTCTACTAAAACTATTTTACAATATTCGCCAGGCGTTTTCTAACTATACTTAAAATATATTTATAATAAATTGTCGCATTTTGGCACCCAGTTTAGCGATCATTTATCAAAAATTGCAAACCTTGTGCGACTTTCAACATTTTATTAACGCCTCCCCCCCCCCCTCCACATTATCTGGCAAACACATTTCAAAAGTGACTCGACGCGAAAATTGTACCAAAATCGTGTCTACACAAAAAGCAAGGTTGAAATTAATAGCACTCTGGTGCTAAAAAAAACTATTGTTTTCGTTAGAATGGGCTAGAACCAGCGGCGGATCAAGCATACTGGAGGCCCCTGGCGGTAAAATTTTCGTTGCCCCTGAGCCCAAGTTCCCTCCATAATTTAGTGTTTTAATGGTACTATCAGTTTTTTCGATGAGGGAGGAACACTTAACGCTTTCACTCAGCTGCTTTAACAATAAAATTAAACTTACAAGAAAAAGTAGAAAAAGAAAAAGAAAAGAAAAAAGAATTTATGAAATTAAGTGTGCTAATTTAGACATAATTAGAAGAAACTTTACACAACTGCTTAAAGTACTTTATACGAACTTGCTTCTTACTTTATCTTTTCCAAATGCATCAATAATTTTTGTGACGCTTATCCCTGCCAAACTTTCTTGCTTTATGCACAATAAAGCCAAAATGTTTAAACGTTCTTCCCTGTCGTAGTTCTTAAATCGTTCTTCAGGCATTTTAAAACCGAAAAAGATCTTTCACCCGAACAGACTGATATGGGTCTGATATGAGTTTGGACAGTCTGGGGAACAGACTGATATGAGTTTGAAATAATTTTAAAGTTTTTCCTACATTAGGAAAAGTTGATAACATTTCTTGAGCAGCCATGCAAATTTCAGATACATTTCTGTCAAGTTCATTGTTTCCTTCCAAAAATAGCAAAAAAATACTCAGTCCATCGTCAAAATTTTAAATGATTTTGCCACTTTTTGTAAATATTCATGTTTTGTATCGAATCTTTCTTTTCCTCTTTTGATGATTTCTCGCCAAACAAATTAAAATGCTTTAAAATATTTTCGTGTGTTACCTTTCTTCAAGATTATTCGGCTTTGGTATATTTCGAATATTACATAAAATGAATTTAATAAAAAAAATCCTCTTTTCCAAATTCATAAGCTGTGTCCTTGTTTCTCTGGAAAAATGCATTCTTTTTCTTGTAATCTGGAGCCCTGCTCACTGTCGTTATCAAATGATAACCCTGACAGTTTAGATGCGTCTTCTTCGACTTTCTCATATTTCACCTCTACATTTTGAAATAAAATTCACCTCTACATTTTGAATATATTGTTATTTAGTTTTATTTATTTTCATTTTTTATCACCAACACCAATTCTTTTATAATTTTCAAAATATCAACCTCAAAGTTTTGCATAAAATAATAATAATAGTAGTAGTAGTAATAATAACAGGGTAAGAAAAACGGCTTTCGCAACTTATTGTAATTTGTTCCCTTAGTTCATGAAATAATGATAGTATTAATAATTTTTAAAAACCCATT
The DNA here is from genome assembly GCA_038373885.1 of Cheiracanthium punctorium. Lineage (NCBI taxonomy): Eukaryota > Metazoa > Arthropoda > Arachnida > Araneae > Cheiracanthiidae > Cheiracanthium > Cheiracanthium punctorium. The sequence goes on from JAWZYV010012162.1 coordinate 324,318, forward strand.
TATACTTTAAAATAAGCAAGCCACAATGAAATTGCATAGCAAGCAGAGGCTACGAGACCGGTTCACAACGCGGACCGCAAGCTGAAAAAAAAAGATAGAGGAAAATCTGAACACCGGAAATTTGAAAGAATGGGATAGTAGATGGTCGAAATTAAAGAGAAGAGCCGACAACCTTTTGCTATGCCGCTGGTCTCAAAATTAAATAGTGTTTCACGGAATGTTTAAAAAAAAAAAAAAAAGGTTCAAAGTATTTTATCTTTCAGGATTTACTGGTCTTGCCTCGAAGAACTATTGCACATCTTCTAACTGCAATAAATAAAAAAGACAAAAAAAATAAAAAAAGACAAAATAAAAAAAGACAGCCCAACTTAAAATGAACACAGCACATAGAATGTAAAAAACTAAGTATAGTGGTGGCTAGCAATTTGAATGGGAGTGACTTAAAAGCATAAGGATCACACAGGAGAAAAGCAATGGTACATCTGCGTAAACTAGAGTACTTTTCCAAATTTATGACTGAAATTGTCGTGTCAATTGTGTTCACAAAATACATACAACCGTATGGGATCGAAGTTTATTGGTAGTCAGATTTCAATTAATGAATTGAACGGGATTTGGCCATACAAATAAAGGTCAACGCGTGTTTGAGTTCGTTTGTCATACGCTCCAGGCGATGAGGGGAGTTTTTTAAGGGTCAGTGTGAACGTGCAGGCTTTGTGGATCGAATTATTTGCGGGATTTTAATAACTGGTCGAGATTCGGGATAAAAGCTAACCCGTGAAACCACATAAAACCACGCCACAAACACAAAGGGGAGACTTTTCACAATTCGGCAAGGAGATATTGAAAATTACATTAAATTGACATTCTAGCATATGACAACGGACTGAAATGAGAGTTGGCATTATGACCACAGCTGGCTGTCGTCAAAAAAGGGTCTCTAGATCTGTGGCACGCGATGAACGTTTCGATCGTCCGCCATCTTGCTGGTAATTAAGTCGAGCGATGGCAACGGCTGCCCTTTTTCCAGCATTGGGAAAGGGTTGCGCCTCAAAGGGTTAAAGCCCCTTCAAAGGATATGGAGACTGATCCCTTTTTATCAAGTTTGTACTCTTAATGTATTGCTTCGCTTTTGAGTTTTTAATTTTTCTTTTTAAGCAGTTTCAAAGTCTGGGCCTTTGGGGGGTGATCGGGGCCCCTGGATGTGGTTGAGGCCTCTGGCGACCGCCAGGTCCGCCAGGCGTTAGATCCGCCACTGGCTAGAGCAGCGGTTCTCAACCTTTTAAAGTCGTCCCCCCCCCCAACAAAGGCTAACTTACAGTGGCGCCCCCCCTCACATTTTTCAGCATACATTGAGTTTTTAATCTTTAATAATGAACATTTTAAGCGAAAATGGATATATTTTTGAGTAAAAATAAGAATAAATAAGATGTTTTTTTAAAAACATGCATCACTACTTGCTCTATAGTTTTTCTAGCCCCCCCCCCCTGCAAACGTTCTGCGGGGGCGCCCCCGCCCCTCAGGTTGAGAAACGCTGGGCTAGAACATATATTCTGTGTCTTTATTCTCTCCTTCACTTCTCGTCCGAGCCAATCAGCTCGTCGAATTCTCTAGTGCAGCAAAAGTTAGAAAACCTCTTTTCAGCTGAGTCTTAGCTTAAACACCCTATGCTATCCTAAGCCGGAGAAAGTGCTTACGTAGTCGTTACCATGGCAACGGTGCTGCCAATTCCTTAATCAGTGCTGAGGGCTCTGTACCAACGACTTTCGCAGATGAATTGCGGGAAGATTAAAGGTTTTTTTTTTCTGAATGAGCGATCTGGCTGTTACTACAATACGTTTTTTTTTTTTTAAGATTTTTTTTTAATTTACCATAAGAAATCCATAATTCTAATCTGAATTTAAGAAAATTTATAGAATAAATTATTTTAAAGTATGTGCTGATAATTTCAAGTGCAGCCCGGCAGTACTTGCTGTATCCCACGAGCCGCCACTGGTGCATACAACTCTTTTCTATTAAAGCTGTGGAATTCATTTTGGAGATTTCAATATGTCTATAAAGTACGCCGGAAAAAATATCGTTGTAACTATTCAAAACATTATATAGCTAAGCCGGAATTCGATCCAGCAAGAAATTGCAATATTTTCCGCCTCAAGGCTGGTGTCCATTGAATAAATGTTTATATCGGTCAATTCAATCAATATACAGCGTGTGCAAAAAGTCCCTGACACATTTCAAAATTAAATATAAAATCAACTGATTGTGTTACGAGTTTGAAGTTTGTACCAAAATGCTTCCTATTATAAAAGTTTTGTTTAACCAAATAAAAAAAATTGTTCCAAATTTCACACATAGATGTCGCTGCTTGATCTTGCATTAAGTTGAAATGCGTATTTCATTTGAGACTTAACCCCCTCTTGATTTCTTTCTGTGGGGGTATGTGAAGGATAAGTTTACTCCTCTGCTGTGGCTGATATCGAAGAAACGAAGAGGCGAATCACACTGGTAATTCAATTAAAACCACAAGCAATGCTACCAAATGCGTGGAGTGAAATTGAGTACCGTTTGGATGTGGTTAGCAGGGGCGTAGCCAGAAATGTTTCATGAGGGAGGGGGGGGTTACGACTACTGCAACTCACATATATGCATACATGTGTGTGGTAAGGGAGTGAAGAATATATATTGTGTATGGCAAAAAATTCCTCATGGGGGGGGGTTATGACCCCCCTAACCTCCCCCCTTGGCTACGCCCCTGCTGGTTAGAGCTACATCAGGTGCACATATTGAAGTATGGTAGCTGGTTATGCTTGTATCTGCTTCACAAAAAAAAAAAAAAAAATGCTGAATATTTAATGATGAGTTTTGTTTTTACTGTTTCTACAGCGCCATCTATGGGTGAAATTTGGAACTATTTTTTTTATTTTCAGAAACAAAACTTTTTATCACAGGAAGTATTTTGGTACAAACCGCAATCTCGTAACCTAATTAGTTGATTTTATATTTAATTTTGAAATGTGTCAGCGACTTTTTGTACACCCTGTATAATTGTACACAAGGTCAACCAGTCTGACACATTATATCACCATAATTGACTGCTACCTATTATGGAGGGTGTATTTAACCTTTTGAAGCGCAACTATTTCCCAATGCTGAAAAATGGGCACCCATTGCCATCGCTCGATTTAACTACCAGCAAGATGGCGGTTGATCGAATCGTTCATCATGTGCCATAGATCTAGAGACCATTTTTGGCACAGACTGGCTGTGCACGATGAACGATTCGATCGACCGCCATGTTTCTGGTAGTTAAATCGAGCGATGGCAATGGCTGCCCTTTTTTCAGCATTCGGTAGTCTATCCAGTTGTTCTTCTATATAGTGTATTTCTATCGTATTCTCCAGGTTCCAGCGACATGCCAGTGCTGTTAAAAATAATCATGACAACTTGTAATAGTGGAAAAGTTTTACGGGAAATGATACGCCAAAAAGTAAAGGATTCTCGTGTAATTATGTCATCCTTAAATATTTTTATAGTTATCAAATTTATTTTTCGTGACTGTCAACAGTCAAAACCTCAGAGTTTTGTGTCTCCACAGAGAAGACACAGAGCGTTAAAAGGTTAAGAGTTATACATAAGGCACCCCCCCCACACCCCTCGTGTAGGCTTGCCAAAACCCAAAACATTAAGTTAATGGAATAAATATTGGTGTTCTATTTCTTCCTATTTACTAAATGTCGTCAGTAATGGAGAAGAAATTGATAAATTTCTCACTACATATGTAATGTTATCACAGTATTATATGCAAGTTGGCATATTGTTCTATATCCAACTTGAGGATGTAATCCTGCCTCTTTTATATAGTTGATATAGTTGTGCTTTCAGTTTCACTTGCAGAAAGGACAGATTGATCTTGATGCAGGAGTAAGTCATTAATGAAATACACTGTCTCCAATTACCAATTCTTGGAGAAAACGGCCATTTTGCTGAAAAATAAAACTAGAAGTATCCAGAATTTTCAGATTATTTTTCACTGTGCGCGCATGTTGTACCTTAACTTTTGGAGGCCAGTGTACATCATTTTCACCTTGAAAAATTATACGACGATGGATGGCATTTACGTCTTTCAGAAGAAGGAAATTCACACATAACTATTTACGTTATTGGTTCACTGGCAGGATATCGGATTTAATGTTCTATTCTTTGGACTCTAGTGATTATTAAATATCTATCTATCATGTATGTTATCTACTAAACTATGAACTTGGTAAAAACTTGGGAGACTGTTCCATTTGTCTGTCAACTCCTTCCTTATGAGTTTTCGTACAATTCAGGAAGGTTTCGGCCAGTGAAGAATATGCCTACTCGCTGTGTTTGTTCTAAATGATATTTGTTAGGATGAATGCGAAACGAGACAATACAGGGATTTATAGTTATTATGCAAGACGAGGCAGGGTTTTTGCAAGAGACAAGCAGGCAAGACAGAGATTTACAGTTATTATGCGAGACGAGACAGACATTTTTCTCATTATTAGTAATACTGGGTCTCCCAAAAATGGGGTAATGGGCTTTAATTCGAGATATGTGGGCAGTGTAAATTGAAAAATGTTCAAACTAAGGTCGGAAATAAGATTCCGTTAAGAAAACATTCCTCTCGTTAATTTTGAAAAAATTGCACTTTTTTAATTTGTATACGACCCCATACAAAAACATTCCCAGTTAGTAAAACATGCCCAATAGACGAATGAGGTGATGTACCAAATTGGAGCATTTCATCATACAGCGTCGCAGAGATATCTTTATCATCGGGGACTATACATTATTTTGAATATACGCGTTTACTGCTACAGTGGAAAAAATATTTTCTTTCGTAATTTCTGTACGATCCCTGAAATGCGATCATTCGAAGATATTTTTTCCCTTCGAGAACCATTGAAAAGTGGTTTAAGTCAGCGTTATATTTATCTTCAAATCTCAGACACTTTTTAAGGTATAGTTCTCAAATTCTCTCTTTGTTAAGTCACATCATTAGTGTATGGGGGCACATTTTGCTAATTGGGAATTGTTTTGTACGAGGGGTCGTATACAAATTTTTAAAATGTAACTTTTTGATTATTAACGAGAGGATTTTTTTTTTACTTAACACTTACTTCCGACCTTATTTTGAACATTTTGCTCAATTTACACTGCCCACTTATCTCTAATAAAAAAGGAATTAAAACCTGTTACCACAGTTTTGGGATAGCTTGTATAGGGATTTTGCAAGACGAGGCGAAGCTTAGCGGTGTTTCCGCAAGCACCACTTTTGCAGTCAAACGTTGAACCAGGTTCTAGGTTTTTTCTTTAACCTATTATGTGAATACAGGTTGAACCAAGATCTTGATTTTTTCTCTAATCAAAATTATAGTAAGAGGTTGAACCAAGATAGAGGTTTTTTTCTCTAACCAAATGTATGGTATAAGAGTAAACCAAGATCGGAGTTCTTTCTTATAGATATTTCGTTAGTATTTTATTTAACTGTTTTGCGAACCAAGAGAGGCTTATTTTTCGTCTTGCGTTCATCCCTAACATTTATGATCAGGGATTAGGCAACTCATGATATGCGGTTGTTACCTCACGTTGATGTTATGTTGGAAATTTCATTTGTCTTGATTTCCTTGCCGTGCATTGTAAGTCTTTTACAAAGGCCAAAATTGCAATGTCGGTTGGAATTTCGACATTCGTGTTAAAAAAACCATTGCCGTGTCACTCTCATGTCAGCTGCCGGTATCGCAACGGTACGGAAAATATTAGCCTCTCACAGTCGCAGAGATTCTAATTGGTCCTCACGTTGATGTTATGTTGGAAATTTCATTTGTCTTGATTTCCTTGCCGCGCATTGTAAGTCTTTTACAAAGGCCAAAATTGCAATGTCGGTTGGAATTTCGACATTCGTATAAAAAAAACCATTGCCGTGTCACTCTCATGTCAGCTACCGGTACCGCAACGGTACGGAAAATATTAGCCTCTCACAGTCGCAGAGATTGTAATTGGTCCTCAAGTAAAATTCACTTAGTGAATGACATCGACCATTAGCACTGGACGGCTATCATATGTATCAATGGGGGGGGGGGCTGTATTACCAGAACATCAGAATCTATTTTTTGCAAAATTCTGCAAACGCCATGACAGGAAAAATTCTTTTCACATTGCATTTTGCATTCTTTGTGGAATGCGTTTTTTCTGCACATGTTCATAATATCGAAAGATTTTCCCAAATTTCTGGATTTCAACCTGATGGAAAAATCTCCTCAGGGCGACCCGACACGGTAAGCATCGCATCGGGTCGGGGTGCCTGTTTCGAAGGGGCGTTATTTCGAAATCAAAAACTGAGTAGATGGGCGCCTTTTTTATGTTTGCAGGGGCGCGCCCCATACCCTAGGACCGCCCCTGAACCTCCTCTTCTGCCCATAAGAGTGACAGTAAATTTAATTTGAAAAAAGGATATTTTTGAAATTATGTTAAACTTGTTTTATCAATTTGGAATCAAACGACTTTTTTCCTTTCTGTAAGAGGACCAGTATTTCATAAATGTTTGTGCTGACCTCAAGAATACAAATACTTCCTTCTCGAAAAAGGGTTCATAATTCTGCATTGCGTCATTTATTAAGCACCGATAAAATTTAAGAGCTATCTTTTGCAAGGCGTTTTACATTTCTCAAGCATCTTAAGCACACAGGCACGATATCAGAAGATTTAGTTGGCATTTTGTAAATAATAAGTGCGAAACCGTAGATCTCTTTCAATAACGTCACTAGAAACGGATTCCAACAATCAAGACTTTTTCACGCGATATTTACTCTCCCGGAACATGGATCTAAACCAATGAAAACCTGATTTTCGCATGACGTATGTCCACCAGGAATGTTGTTGGGACTAGAGATGAGTTCGGGCTCATCTTTTGGAGCCCGAGCCCGCCCGAGCCCGAAATTTCAGCTAAAGATAAATAAAATTCAATAAAATTCAAAGAAGTTATTCTTTGATAGAATACAATAAATTTTGCCGTCCGCAAATTACAGACAAATATAGTTGCACATTTTTAATGCACTTTCTAATTCTTTATATCTATTTTTATGAAATAATGTCCGATCTCATGACTAACTAAGCAATATAAGCCGCCGTTCTGAAATACCCAAAGAACTTAATGCACCTTCTAGGTACCCGTGCGGCTATTTTTTTAATAAGTACTTTTATTTTCCATATGAATCCCTTTTTAAAAATCTGTTCTAAGGAGTATATTCAATAAAATAGAAATTTTTCACGAGCCCGAGCCCGAACGCAATTGTGAATTACAGGGCACGGGCCCGGGCTCGGGTTCGGGCTTTCGGGCTCGGGCTGAGCCCGTCTCATCTCTAGTTGGGACCTCTCTGGGACGTAATGTGAAACAACGGATACAGCCACAATTTTTGCTTTCTGTGTGAAGGACGCTTGCTTGATTTAACATTTACATATTTATACTTTAAATTGGATCATCCATTGATATCCAACTAATTTGATTATTGAAGTAGCAAACTCACAATTCTGACAGCTGTGTGCTGCTATGTCTCATCGCATCTTGCCAACGAGCAGGGCCGTATTTCTAATAGGCTAGAGTAGGCTGCAGCCTAGCGTGGCGTTGTCTTTCTTTTGGTCACACTCTTGTCTATATCTTGTACAAATTTTTAATCTCTCTATTTTTACTTCCTTGTACGTAGTATAAGGAAGTAATGTGATCCCGAAAAATTTTGGGGGCCAAATTTCGACATAAAAACCGATTTTGACTACCTCTAAATTTAATTTAAAAAAATTTTTCGATGCATCTCATCGTAGGCTAGCATGCACGATCATATTAACGCGTCTGCAACTCATTTTGACCAGTGGCGAGTCTACTGTGGCCAGTTTTTCCATGCCGTCTGTACGTACGTACGTACGTATGTATGTAACTCGCATATCTCAAAAACTATTGGTCGTAGAATGTTGAGATTTGATATTTAGGATTGTTCTATGATCTAGTTGTGCACCTCCCCTTTTGGTGGCAATCGAATGGATAGTTTATGTACAGGACCGCCCAAAAGATTCGAAATACATTACGCTCTATGGGCCGAAATTCATTAAACTCGCCTAACTCAAAAGCTATTAGGCGTAGAATGTCGAAACTTCATATTTTGGATAGTTGTAACATCTAGTTGTGCACCTCCCCTTTTGGTTCCATTCGACTAGATAGTTTATCTACAGGACTGCCCAAAACATTCGAAATACGTTACACTCAATGGGCCGAAATTCATTAAACTCGCATATCTCAAAAACTGTTAGGCGTTGAATGTTGAAACTTTATATTTAGGATTGTTGTAACATCTAGTTGTGCACCTCCCCTTTCGGTTCCATTCGACTGAATAGTTTATCTACAGGACCGCCCAAAAGATTCGAAATACATTACGCTCTATGGGCCGAAATTCATCAAAGCGTTTTTTAGAGGTATTGGGCTATTTCAAACGACTCAGAAGTGATATATGCTGTAAAGAGTTAAAAAATGAATTTCTCTATTAAAAAAAGTGTCTTTATCATTTATAGTTCTGCTACAGGAACACTCAAAAGATTTCCAATACATTACGGTCAATAGCAATTTTAGGGGCATTCATCCATTTCAAGCACAATACCGTCCTACCACATAAGTTAGGTAATGGTCCGACCACGGTCACGTGCCTCCCTCAAGAACTATCCAAAAGTCGCCAAGCTTGGCGACTTTTGGCGTATGTGTGTGCATATTTAACTCTCAAATCTCAAAAACTATTATGAAATTTCCTATATAAGAATGTTGTAACATCTAGTTGTGCATCCCGATTTTTGGTTCCAATCTACTGGAGAGTTTATTTACAGGACCACCGAAAAGAATTTCAGTACCTTAATGTCTATGGACATCTTCAATATAATACAACTGTAGACAGTCATTGTTTGGTACATGCCCAAAATCTCGCCGTCTGTCCTCGACCTTGGCGAGTTTTGGCGATAGTCAGTCATTGGGTCCATGCCCAAAGTATCGCCATTTGTCATCGTTCTTGGCGAGTTTTGGCGAAATATCGCCAAATTTGGCGATAATCTGTCATTGTTTGGTTGATGCTTAAAATCTCGCCAAATGTCGTCGACATTGACGAGTTTCGCCGAAATATCGCCAAATTTGGCGCCAAAAATTATTTCCTATTTTGTATAACTCTAAAACTTTAACCCGTAGATTTTTTAACTTTATATTTAGAACTATTGTAATACCTAACTGTTTTCAATATCTTTTTTGACAGCAATCGACTGAGAATTTATTTACATGGTGAGCCAAATGACTTTGAATACATTGAGGTGTATAGATGCATTCAATTCATTGAAAGTCTGTGGTCAATGACTACTTTGGCTATCCCCAAAATCTCGCTGACTATCTCAAGTTTGTCGGCTTTGGGTGAAATATCGCCAAATAAAGTGTCAGAAGGAAATCTTTCGAATTGAACTCAGCTTGGCGATATCGAAATATTTGGCTAGAAATCGCTAAACCTTACTATTATTGATATTTTATCTCTTTCAAACAAATAAATTTAGAGGAAGTCCGTCGAAAATATTTTTGATCTAATGGACGTGCAAGGAAGTCATGTGTTGGACACATCAGATTTTTAAAAAAAGTAAAGGCCGCTGGCGCTGTCAAAGTTTGTTGGCCTATCTCCTCCTAAACCGTGACCGTGGGGATTTAAGTTTCGACTAAGGTGCCCACAGATTCCAAGGATCCTGATGAGCTGACTTAAATTTCGAAAATCGAATTATTTTAGAAGATATTAATAAAAAACTGAAAAAATAAACAGAATGGTTGCCAGATTTGGCATAAAATCATTCATTCCTTTGCAACAAAGCATTTCCAAGTATCTAGAATCGCGTGAAATTTACAAACATGAGTTAGAATTACGCCCCTTTTACGTCAAAGTAAAAACTATATGAAATAAGTAACTCAAAATGTGTTACACAAAGTTGACAATTTTCAAATAGTAAGTTCGCTTAGACAACAGGAGTTTAGAATTAGCGATTATTCGTTTTTCCAAAACAGAATAACTAATATCTTGAAAAATAATTAAAATGCAGATTATTTTAAAGCCGGTTCGGTCCAGCTGGATTATTTGCTACCAGTAGAAATATTTGGCGGCGTTAACTATGCCATTATAGCAGTTATAGTACACTTTGGATATTTGCTAGCGCGACGAGATGGCATAATTCGTGGTGCTAAGTACGCCAATCTGCAAACGATAATGTAAATTAAAATATGGATAACGGTTTTCCGGTAACCTTAAATGAACAGTAATTATAGGTTGCGAGCATGTGTAAATCGCCAAATAATGAAAAGTCGCCACTGGTGGCAAGCTATCCTATCTGTTCCGTAGCTTTTATTAACTTTACATATACGCATGTCGCCAAATAATGAAAAATCGCCATGGGTGGCAAATTCGCAAGGTGTCCAATAGGTTTTACATTATTAAAAATACAGCTGAAACAGATGTTCTGATTTTATTACGCTTTAGCTCCTAATTAATATAACTTTTGAATGGCAACATTAAATATCATTGTGTTTCTGGGGAGTGCAAATAATTTTTCTAGCGATTATAAGCGGAGTCCGCACTCCAGGTGGAGTATAGCTCAGGACCCGTACAACACGGATTCCCATAACAAAATATCTTCCGTGTTATGAGGGGGAGGGGGTCTACTGTAGTGTGGAGTTTAAATTTTTATGTACCAATGAACATGCAAGAGCCAAGCAATGTGTAGCTCAGTAACATTCTATCTGATCCAATCTTCGGGTTTTGTCTGTTGAAATTATGTCTTTTTTACGAATAAGCCTTATTAGGGGCCGAATGCCTCATACGAAAAGCGAGCGTAGCGAGTCTGGAGGCCTTGGCCCCTAGTGTTGAAGAAGATTGTTGTAACTTCTAGTTACGCATTTCGATTTAAAAAAAGAAAAAAGAAAGAAATGAGCAAAGAAACTGAAATATAGCTGTTCGAATCATAGAACATAAACGTGTTATGCAGAATTACTGCCGAAAAACTAAAATTTATGCAATGACATGCTTTAACATTGTGAAATAGAGTTTAAATTACATTACGATTTTTTTTTTTTTTTTTTTTTTTTTTAAGGCTTCAAGAAAAATACGAGACTTGATAATTATATATAGCTGTCCGGACATTGATGTCATGTCTGTTACCATACACTATTTTCAACTTTTTAAACAACAAAATTGAAATTTGAGAATAGCAGCACCTGTTTACCATTAGAGAGAGCATGGTCGAAAAGTAAATATAAACTGACTACTTGAGTTTTGGCATTTGACTGAAAAAGCAAAAGCCGTGATTGGTATTTTTATTGCATGTCATGTTTTACCTTAATTAGTTGTATAAAATATTTTTATTTATTTGTTTATTCAATTGATTACTTTAGATCATTAGTTTTTTAGTCTAAATTAATGTCTCTTTTCATGTTCTTATGGAACTATTTCAGACTCATGAATTTTTGTTCTTTGAAATGTCATGTCTGTTACTACGAGTATAATAAGTAACTGACATGACAAACAAAAACTTAATTTTTTAAAAAAACGAAATTTTTTTAAATGGGATTGGGAAAGACAAAAGGACTCTTGCGTAATATATCATTTTGCATTATTTTTGCTAAGCATAAGTGTACAAATTTCAAAGAAAACGTCCACTAACAGACGACAAATTTCATAAATTCTGATAATGGAAAAAAAAAAAATAATAATAATAATAAATAAATTAAATAAAAAAAATAATGCATAAATAGTACTCAAATAATGTTTAGAAACAAGGTATGTTTTATATTATGAAAAAAAAAAAACTACTTATTTTTTAAAATTTTATTTTTGCTTCTTAAATTTCCAATTTTGAAAATGACCCATTTATCAAAGAACCCTACAATGCTTCAATATTTATATCTACTACCCAAATCCTCCTTAGAAAATGGGACATCTCGTTAATTTAATCAAAAGCGAGATTACTGTTTTCTTTTCGTACTTGTATGGCCGAACTAGGAGGCAGGTCATAATTAAGGCTGTCTCGTCTTTTAAACAAGGGCTAAGTCGTAAATTAATCTCCGTAACGCTTTGTACACTCATGTCCATAAATTAAGGATAATTCAGAATCACACAGAAATTGATCTCTAAAATAAAAATTTCACCTGTGGAATGATCACACACATCTTGAAGAAGAATATGCAAATTACAGGAAACCACCAGATGGAGTGGATGGTACGTCACAATGACGAGAGTGTAAGAGAGGGGTATATAAGGAATGGTGGCAAAGTAAAATTGTTCACAAGCGCTGTGAAAGCCTTTCAGTGCAAAAACCGCATAGTTATGGCACAAAGGAGGCATTTGGATGATGTTTTACGTGGCAGAATTATCGGACGACTGGAATGTGGACGTACCCAGCTGGAAGTATCCGAGGAACTTGGAATCGCCCAGAGTGTCATCTCCAGGCTTTGGCAACGATTCCAAGATGATGGTAATGTGAGTAGACGTTACAGCACAGGTCGCCCCCGAGTTACAACGCCGAATGAGGACCGCTATTTGGCAGTTACTGCCAAAAGAAACAGACGGAGTACAGCATCAGACCTGTCTCGTCAGCTCTCTTCAGCTACCGATACGACAGTTTCAAGTCAGACCGTGTACAGACGCTTAGGGCACATTGGTCTATATGCTCGTAGGCCTGTCAGATGTGTTCCACTTACCGCAACTCACTGTCGCCTGCGATTAACCTGGAGTAGAGAGCATGCATTGTGGACACCGCAACAGTGGTCTTGTGTGATGTTTTCCGACGAGTCCAGGTTTAGTTTGGAGTCTGATTCTCGCCGGACATTCATCTGGAGAGCGCCAGGTACCCGTTACCACCAAGAGAACACCATTGAAAGACACCGTTACGGTGGTGCAGGATGGCTCGTTTGAGGAGGAATTATTCTTGGTTCCAGAAGTGACCTGCATGTTCAGAGTGTAACGATGACAGGCCACATCTATCGGGATGTCATTCTGGAACAACATGTACGTTTGTTTCGGGGCGCCATGGGTGCTGAATTTGTGTTTATGGATGACAACGCCCGTCCTCACCGTGCAAACATTGTAGACGAATGCCTTCAATCGTAGGATATCACCCGTATGCATTGGCCAGCATACTCACCGGACTTGAATCCAATAGAGCATGTGTGGGATATGCTTGGCCGACGAATTGCAGCCCATCAAACCCCTTCCACCTGTCTACCGGAACTTCGGAGTGCATTGCTTGATGAGTGGTGTAATATTCCCCAAGATCAGATTGATCATTTGATACTCAGCATGCCTAGGCGTTGTCAGGCCTGTATTGCATCGTCCGGGAGACATACTCCGTATTAATCATCCTACTAACCATGTTATACTGTTTTTTGTAAATAGGTTCTTTTTTGAAATTTGGTCAAGGGAGTAAAACTTGCAATTTTTATTAATTATGTCAAACATAGCATCTTTTTTGCTCTTTACTTTTTGTTTAATAAATAGACTTTACAAATAAGTCAAATTTGTTTTGCTTCTTTCTCTTTCTTTGCCTGAACTTCATTATCCTTAATTTATGGACATGAGTGTAGTTTGCAAAATGAGGGTGATTACTTCACTTCAACCACAACATTTTGCGTCATATGTAATGAATTACTTTTTCGAGGAAATATTTTTAGATGCACTGAAATAAAGATAAAAATGTTTTTCGTATATATGAAAGAACACCATACGTTTATTATTACTGAGCCTGAAAAAGCAGTGCTGCCCAATGTCAAGAGATAACCTCCATGCACGCTGCACCTTGTCAATTGAAGGCCCGGTAAGTGGATACCTTTGGCCCTGTCGGATAGCGCCTTAATCTATCACGCGAAATTCGCGAGATCAAAACCAGCTTCCGCCACACGCTCTCCCTTCAGCTAGTAGGGATTTCCAGCTCCTCTACACCTCTGCTCGCAAATCATCCCTCGAGGTCAGTAAGAGTAACAACCCCATACTTTTAATAGCCATGAGAATTTTCTTTGAATCTTAGCTTTTGTTAAACGAGGCGTCATCAAACAGATTTCATCAATTAAAGGTGAACGAAAGAGAATAATTTTTTTAATTAAAAAAATGTATTGAGCTACTCACGGGGTTGCGGAATCGCTTCTGATAAACCGTGCGCATGTTGGGATGTAGCCCGCCTCCCCGAAATATTCTAGAAGCCTTTTGTCCGAAAACAAAGAAAAGTAAAGAGAAGAAACTTATAGCACTAAAGAAATAGAAATGAATCTGAGATAGAGAAAATCTTTTTTATGTGTGTAAAACCAAAACTTCTTACTAAGTAGGCTCCACTGTATTTTTAAACTCATTTTTGGGCAAAATTTATACGAATCTAAGACTGAAGAATTTTCCCTTTAAAATATGCTATTTTAACGAGTCGATCGTACAGTTAGACTAGACTCAGATATTTTAAGCTTTCTTAGAAATGATTCCGGACATTTTTTGTGGCGACCTTCAGTACAAGTTAGGTCGAAATGCAGTGATGAGAGCAAACGCCCTTGTTTAATTTCAGCAGCTGTCTCTTCGAGATATACCTAAGAAATTCGCCCATATTGATACGAATGATATGAAACATCGTGAAAAAAAGATTTTGAATATTTTCGTGAAATATATCCTCTACTTTTGAATTTCGACTTTGATTTTCGAAGGAACCATCATTCTATCAAAATAGCGAAAAGATTTTCCTCCAATCTAAATCAAAAACTCGAAAGCCCCCCCCCCCCCGTCCCTTGATTGATGATTTTAATTTCGAAGCGGGAAATTCGTTGATAACTCAACCCTCTTTTGCACAAACGCGATTAAATGGGCGGCATTTTTCACCTTAATTATGTGTATGCAAGCCCGTAACGAAAGGGTTGCGTGCTCCGGGCGCCGTGATGAAAGAGGGGGGGGGGGTCAAAATCACTTATACTTCCGAAGAAGGGGGCGCTAGAATTAAAGTTTGCCCCTCGCGCCATATATAGGGGCTGCTAAAGGATTTGCCTCGGGTGACGTTAACTTCAGTTGCATCACTGTATGTAAGGCTATGCGTGCAATGTCCTTTTACTAGGCATATTGCTCAAACTGAAGTGTAATTCTTTTTTGAAATTCTATTTCTGAACGATCAGTTCATGCTTTTAAGACAGAATTTAAATGCAATATGTGAATGAATTTCGACGATTTCGAGAAGCAGGGAGTATCTAGGTAGATGCATTTGGGGGCAATCACCACCATGGAAAAAAATTT
Organism: Cheiracanthium punctorium; assembly: GCA_038373885.1. Classification (NCBI taxonomy): domain Eukaryota; kingdom Metazoa; phylum Arthropoda; class Arachnida; order Araneae; family Cheiracanthiidae; genus Cheiracanthium; species Cheiracanthium punctorium. Next base: position 339,653 of record JAWZYV010012162.1, read on the forward strand.
GCTCCCCCTCCCAGGAAAAATGTTGCCATTCATTCAAATTTACAGGATAGATGGAGTGGCGCTTTGAAAAAAATTAAATAAAATAAAAATGTTTAAATAAAAACTCCCCTAAAAATATTAAAAATTTTAACCCATTTGTGCCCAGATATTTTTGCGACTTTCTTCGATTTTTGCCTATACCAGCAATAATTGCTAATTTTCTGATGTCAACTTCTTGGACAAGGGATGATTTCTTTTAAAATCATTATGTATAAAAATTGAAATGTCAGCATCCTACTGGGTCATGTTAAAACCCTTTAACGCGCAGTGATCCCGCTCTGGGAACACCCAACTCTGACGTTTTGGCTGTTGCCAGTCACGAAGAATAGATTTGATTTCTATAAAAATAGTTATGGGTGACATAGCTCCACGAGAATCCTTTACTTTTTAGCACGCCATTTCCCGTAAAAAAAGTTGTCACAATTATTTTTAACAGCACTGACATCTGCTGAAAAATGGAAGAATGAGAGAACAGCTAGATAGATTTCCCAAGGCTGAAAAAAGGCAGCCGTTGCCATCGCTCGACTTAACTACCAGCAAGATGGCGATGAACGTTTCGATCGTCCGCCATCTTGCTGGTAGTTAAGTCGAGCGATGGTAACGGCTGCCCTTTTTCCAGCATTGGGAAAGGGTTGCGCCTCAAAGGGTTAAAATATTTTGTGGAGTTGAGGTTCAATACTCGTGAATAAAGGTTAGGAAAAATAAATAACGTTTTCGTCTGATAGCGAAAATGCCGTCCCAAAAAAGGGACCCTAGGCATAAATGGGTTAAAGTTCTCAAATTCTGCTTTACCACCACTAAAGTATACAGCGGGATTTTATGTAAGTACCGACATCTATTGCACATCGTTGCTTTTACATAAATCAAACGGCATTTACATGGTAAAAAAGGTTGAAGGACAGAGTTTTAGGATTAGATTCAGAAGTGACATTAAAAAAAAAAGCATGTCTAACTTAAAGGACCTATGCAGAGGAGGGGGAGAAGAAAACAATTTATAATGCAGTCATTCTGAGGCATTGCCACCCTTGTCGAATCGGCTGGCTAAGCCCATCCTAGGAAGATTTTAGCCCTCTCTGAAAAAATAGATTTTGTACAGCAAGAGAATAGCACATGGAGCCCTACTGTGGGCTGAAGTCCGCCCTAGAAATATTCAAAAATCCTACCCAGTTATGCCAATGGACAAACGTGCCAAAAATGGCACGAGGTGATCTACTGTGTGTCACGCATGTCCAGTACTAGTCTTATTTTGAATAAATCTACATTTTAAATCGAACATATATATATATATGTTTTCCTTCAAAAGGAGGGCACTTGCTCATCAAGCATTCGCCACTAAGACCCGAATTATTAGCCATTTTGTTATAGGAGCACCCAGTGGGTGGCCAGCATTAACCCCTATGAAAGGACGGACAAGTTAACACCCAAGGCCAAGGTGGAATTCGAACCCGGACACAATGTGAGATAGAATGGTTCTTTAGCTCCCTACACTACCCGGGCGAATTTCAAAGGACTTACTATTCAGTTTTCACAAAACAAAATGCTGTACCCAGTAGAGTAATAATACAGTTGAGACCCATGGCAAATTCATAGATTGGGTCCTCCCCCGTAAGTTCAATAACATTTCTGGGGTATTCTGCGATAGCCTGGGGAAATTTGCGTCCATATGGCCCATGTTCCTAGTGCCCGTTTTTGCGTCCACATGACCATTAATGCCGACCCTTCCTAGTGCTCATTTTCATGCCGCCGCCAATTTCTTTCTATTTCTCACGCCCACATACTACAAAATGAATATTTTCAAATTACATGCACCAAAGAGCCATTACATTATGACCACCTACTCAATATCGCGCCTCCTTTCGCTTCAAAACAAGTGCAACTCTCCTGGGCATGGATGCCACGAGTTCTTGGTCGATACTGGAGACAGGTTGTACCAAATATTTAAGCAGCGGCCACACGAAGTTGAGATATTGGAACATGGTGGTGCTTGAGCTATAAGGAGAAAGGAGCAGCTGTTCTCCTGGAAGACGGCGTATCCTGACACGACCATCGACGTGATGAAGGAGAAATCAGGATTCATTCTACCATACAACTGTCTTCTACATATCCGTGGTCCAGTTTCGATGTTCCCGTACTCACTGTAGGTGTAGTTGACAATGCCGCTTGGCAAGCAGAGGCACACGAGTCTGCTCCGCAGTCCCATATCCAATAGCAGCCGCTGAATTGTGAGTTCCGAAATACTTGTACTTGGTCCTGCATTGTATTGGGCTGTCAGCTGAGCCACTATTTGCCGTCGATTTTGCTGTACTAGGCGGGGCAGTCTCCGGCATACTCTTTCTTTGATGATGCGTGGACGCCCAACATCTTGGCGTCTATTGCTGGTTCAACAGTCATTAATCCACTTTTTATAAGTACTAACAACGGCAGATCTTGAACAACCGACCAGTCGTGCAGTTTCGAAGATACACGTTCCGAGTCTTCGGGCCATTACAATCTGCCCTCTATCGAATTCGCTTAGATCAACAGCCTTTCCCATCACTCACAAACGTAAGTCCAAGAGTGATTCCTTACCTTATCCAGCAACAGTTAAAATACCATTCCCATTTAATTAAGTGCTCTCCGTGACATCCCGACGAGGTCATTGAAAAATGTGTGGGTGATCATAATGCAATGGCTCTTCAGTGTATATACTTGATGTAAATTTTTAGTAATTGATGATAGAATTTTTAAATTTCAATGTAAACTTTGAAATTTGATTTTAGTATAAAACAGATTTACAAGTAATCTCAGGGTGGCCACTCTTTCTCAGAGAAAAAAATTCAAAGACATTTAAGGACACAATGAGCATACATATTTTTGAGATTTTTTTATCATTATTTCTATTTTCTTATAACCTAATTTAATCTCATGGTTTCATGAACACACATATATTGAAAATTCCCCCAAAACACTTAATACTATTTCATAACTCCATCATCCATTGATAGCTGAAAGACATTTTTTAACGGCACATCTTTCAAAGACTGCTTAATGCTTTCAAGCAACGCTTCAGCATTTGCGTGCCCTAAAAACACTCATTAAATAGCGTGGCATCACTTTGCCTTCATTCCAAAAGATAAGATTTGGCTGTCCAGAAACATGGATCGAAATAAGCCATCGATTCCATCGCACAATCTGTAGGACAAGTGGCTTTGTATCACTTTTAATGCCCAAAATACTTCAGCCGTCGTTGATTCTGCTTTCTGAAAACATGCTACCGACGAGGGCTGTTCTTGTAATACCGATGCGGAATCATTAAATGATGGTTTACTCGTGGATGATGAAGATTTTAATGACGGTACTTTGGATAGCAGTCCATCCAGGGTTAAGGTGTTCCTTTTATTTTCGGTAAGTGACATGTGCTTCTTAGCTTGCATATGGCTCCTTAAGACAGACTTTCCCATTGATGAAATGTTGATGTTTGTTGAGCATATCAAACATCTTGCCACGTGTCTATCACCGGTAACTTTTCCGATCCACGTGGCAAAATTTGGATCTTGTAACCAAAGATCGTTAAAATAGCACTTACGGCTCATAATTATGAAATTTCATATAATAATCAATATTTTTAATAACTACAAATGAGTTAGATCAATAAAAATGCATATTACAGCAAGGAAAAATATATGAACACACAACAACTCTGATTGCAGTGCGTTTGTACATAGCAGCTCCATGGTACGTGGTTTCATTATCGTAGGGGCTGAGAATAACCGATAAAACAACAAAAATTCAGCAATTGGATAGTAAAATTTAAGGATATTCCAGACTTCCTTTCAAAATTTAAGGACATTCCAGACATCCATTCAAAATTTAAGCACATTCCAGGTCTTGAACTTTTTTTTTTTGTAAATTCAAGGACATTCCAGGTTTTCAAGGACGCGTGGCCACCCTGTAATCTGTATACAGCAAAACTGCCTCTAGAAATGATGGGAGAATGCAATATTCTTGGTTTCCTGGTTGCTGCAGTATACAATTTTTCGAGAGGAGGGTACAAAAGCCTTCCATGAACCCACTGAGGGATGGAATAAAGTTATTCTTCAGGAAAGTTTTCGGCGAGATATAAATTTTTTAGATTAAAATATATATTTTTTTAATCGATGAAACTATTTTTCAAATTTTCTTTTTAAAACAGCTTTACGGCCTTACGCTGCCCCCTCCCCCCGAAATCTTAGCGCAGTGGTACTATGGAATTAGTACCCTCTCCCCAATGGCAACCCTGCTTTTGAACATATATTTTTTTACTAACACACATGTAGACAGAACACGATTTGCTAATTTTTTTTTAATAAACATCAAAACACAAAATGAAAGAGGAAAATATCCCAGGACTAGTGAGGCAACTAAAGTTTACATCAGCACTGTCAAAATTTAATTAGGGGCGCGTCCCGGGCCTCTCCATGAAACCATCGCCGATATTGGCGGGGCACCATAGCATGATGCACGAGCTTTGTTTGCTCCTTCTAATGGCAACATATTAATCACATCACATTTATCTATCCAGCCAAGCATGCAACTATTAATTTATAAAATATTACAACAAAGAGAGCCTAATCACAAACAGGAAATAGACTAACAATAATCTAATGAATCATTTGATTCAGCATCATTAATTTTTGAAACTATATTGTGAGTTACTTGAAGCAATACATACTGAGGTATCAAGAAAAAAATAATAAATGTTCATTTAATCGCATTTCGAGAAATACAAAGATGGGTTTAAAATTACACATATTTAGAAACCACTCCCAACAACTTTTGTAAATGAAATATTTTATTTGTAACTGGATTAATAAGTAACAAACAATATATAAATACATACAAAATTTAAAAAGATGTTTCCTCTTGAATGCATTAATAAATCAACAGCAAATAAAAATTATGCAGGAAAAACCTCATTAATCCATATCTAATAGTTCATATGAGTTCAAGCTAAATACTGTAAATTAAGAGACAATAAGCATATACATAAACAACTAAATAAATTTTTAATACATGTGTTCATCTAACTGCATTGGTTATCGAAAATTGGTCTAACTGTATTGGTCAGTTTACAATTGTGTTGCACATGTTTCATTGGATACAACTGAAACTACATTGCTTTTAGAAAGGCATACCTTAAAGCCATTCAGACAGCAGTATTTTCAGGTTTTCTAGATCATACATTATTAACCTTGAAAGATTCATGTTCAAAGGGAGATTAAAAGCAACTGAAATTAAACCAATTACTGCATAGAACATCACTAAAAGGAAAAGGCCGGGATTAAGAGGACTAGAGGCCCTGGAGCTGGGAAAAACAGTGGGTCCCATTCACAAAGGTTTTGGGGTTTAGTTATTAACCAAAACGAATCTATGGACTATGGGTTTTCAGAACTTCCTGCATTATGTTGTGAAAAACACTTAACAAAAAGTAATTTTTAAAATTTACAATGCTCAGTAGCTTTTTTTAAATTTAGTTTTGAAGTGCAATATAAACTAGGATGTAAACAGTAGTGTTTAAAAGGTTTTTTTTCTTGCAATTTGTTGATGCAAAATTAAGGACAAGCTCTTCAAAAAAATTTTTTAGTAATTTATAAAAAGTCTTTGGGGCACCTTCGGTTGCAGGGGACCTGGTGCGATCGATCCAACTGCCCCACCCTTAATATCGCCCTGATTAGGAATATCTACTTCTTGCATAGAATTTTGCAAGGGAGATTCAATATTTGTATGTGTGAATTATGAGATTTCTATATATATATATATATATTTACAGGTGTGATTTAATATTTGTGGACTAGTTTTGAGATATTCTGTTTGAGTTTGCTTTAAGCTTAGAAGGTCTGGAAAGATTTGACTGACAAAACCTCTGCTGGTCTTTTTTGGGCTTCACAGTCTTAATGAGGAGGAACATTTAAAACTTAAAATGACTGGATGACCTCAAACATAAAAGTGCTACCATTTGAGAAAGCCTTAAGGTACCTAAATATTTTACTATCACAAATTTTTGAAAATTTGGTAGACAAAGCTGCAAAAGTGTGGTGAAGTTGAAGGTCTAAATATAATAGAAAATAAATTGAAAATGTGTCATTATTTTATAAGAATGATATTCAAACATGTAATGTACATTTATCTGTATTTAGTTATATATACATTAGTCAATTAAAAATAAGAATTTTATTCAACTCAGTAGAATTTGTTTATGCATTCCTTTAATAGGGAGTATAGCAGTTCCTTGAGCATTGAAATTGGGTACTGCCTGTCAGCTCAACTTTTCATTAAAACACAAACGAAAACTTTTTATTGAAATAAAGGTTTATTTAGAATGCATTGTTTAAATATCCAGTTTATTTTTTCTGTCCTTTTTTTTCAACATGTAAATTACTTTTCTTACACAAGTTAGATTGAATAAATTAACAGTCGATAATGCAATTAGAATTATTTTACTGTTACAGGTCACGTTTTCATTACAAAGAGGAAAACTTAAAATTAAATTTCTATTTTTTTTTTCAAATGCCAGATGTAAAATAAAGTGAAAGGCTTAATCATTTCAATCTCACTTTCTCATTTTTGTAGATGTCTGCAGATGCCAAATAAATTTCTGACATTAGTTTTGTGATAAACTGATAATTTTTCCCATAAATATGCATTAAAAAAAATGAAGTATTCATTTTGCCAGCTTTTAGCATTTTGTGAGAATCAAATTTATTATAAATCTAACAAAAATAGAAATTGGCTAATGCTTGTAAATTTTTGCCACTGACAGTAAAAATATTCAAATTGAAACCACTATATTAAAGAGTAAGGAAAAGCTCATTTAGAGCAAATATTTAAAATTGTGGCTTGTTATTCAACATTAAAGTGCTAAATTGTTAAAATGCATTCTTCAGTAAGCTGTAAAACTTTATTTATAAGTATAGGCATGAGATTATAATTTATTCTTAAGAATAAAAACATACATTTTATTTTGAATCTACTTTTTATTCAGTATCACAATTTTTTTTTAACAAAACTGTTCCTTTTTTTATTTACATTCTGATAGGTTTTTTTTTTCTTTTTTTTTTTTTTGGGGGGGGGGGGTATTTGTATTTAGTGTTTGAATTTTAAGGTGTTTTTTTTTTTTGTTTATAATTTTATTTGTTTTTTTTTTATTACAAATGTTTGTTAACAACCAAATTTCACTGACAAATGTTTGGTTACCACTTATTCTAATTGTTTTGAGTTAATGTCTACCTAGAGGAAACAACTCATATAAATAAGATCTGAATCAACAAGGCTTTTATTCCATTTATGCTACATAACAATATATATAAAACTAACTATATAAAACTAAAATACATAAACATAATGTGACTTACTTATGACTAGGTGATAATCATTTTAAAATGACTAACTCAAGTAAGCAGATATATTTCAATAATTCATTTCAATTAAAAAGGTAAACTAATATCACATAGAATATGCACTATTACAATAAAAAAGCATCTGGTATTGTATGCTAGTTTTAAAAAGAGAAATATTTAACGAACAAAGCCATGAAATATAAAATCATACCTAATGCATATGATGTATTTATAAACTGGAACTAATGTTCTTTACCTTAAGTTATCTTTTAACATTCGTATTACTAAGTATATATGTTAAACATAGAGCTCATGTTTTAAACACAAGTTTTCCACATATTATTTTATTTTTCTAAGTACTGAGATATGCTTAGCCCAGAGTAGTTTGCTTATTTATTTATTCATTTTGATATCATAAAACATTTAAAATTGAAAATGTAAATATTACTAATTTACAATAAATCTTTAAAAATGATAACATTTTAAGATGATAATCAAAACTAAAGTTGAAAATATGTAATGTATCAAACAATACTTAAACTCGCAGACAAATTTATCAGTAACTTATTACTGATAGTTTAAAGTCCAGCTTAGACCCAAAATATATAATAAATAGCTTAGGCCCAAAATATATAATAAATACATGACTGTTCAAACAAAATCTGAAACTTTGACTAATTATTCAGTCAATAGTTTTTGGAAAAGGATTTTTATTTTTTTTTTTTTTTCATTACACTGTCATTTATTTTACATAGTTGACTATACAGATAGAAATAACTTTCCAACATATTTCTACAATATCTAAAGCTTACATCAACTGATGTCATTAACTATTACTAACTATCACAATTGAAACTATGTACAAATACATTACATCTTTGAACATGAAAAGTGCCTTAAAATATTGTATCATTAATTTTAAGATTCATAAAGTGGTGTAGTTTTAACAAGAACACCAGTAACTTAAAGCATATAATATTAAATAAGAAATCATCATTTATAATTAATGAAATATTTTTTAGATAACCAAGCACAAAAACCTTTGAAATTTAAAATACTGATAAATGAATGCTAATGTAATAGAGTTAACATAACACTGAAATCTGTATTAAGGTTGTTGGCCAGCTACCGTCTTGTATTCAACAAATCCATGTTAACCTGTAGACAGAGCCTGGATAAGGCAGAGACAAGCAAGACAGCTGCCCTGTGCACTCCCAGTCAAAGGGGGGGGTGCCCAAATCAAGAAATGTTCCTACCAAATGGTGAAGAAATGTGTAGTTTCTAGAAGAAATTTTCCTCCCTCTGCTTAAACTTTAAGAATTCTCTAAGAATGTTATTAAACTATGCTTTAAATAAAAGGGGGGAAGGGATAATAATAAAATATTTTGAGAAAAATGATGAATGAATGGTCAATATAATCATGTTGGGCAGTACCAAAGGGTGGCCCTTTTTTGGTTGCAAAAAAATTCCAAGCATTTACAAGAGTAGAAAGCCTGGAACTTAAGCAAGCCTGTGGTGCCAGGCTTTCTAATTTTTGTAAACTGAATGGATATATATGAAATTGGCCCCCATAATAAATGTCTGCCCTGTGCCTCATGTTGATTTAGTCAGGTTCTGCCTGGGTGGAATTTTTTTCAATTCTCTGTAATAGTATATACTCAATTACTTCAGCAACAACAAAAAAAATACTGTAGGTTATTCAACAGACAAATGCCTATGCAGAAATCTTTTCCTTTCTTAAATACATTGAATTTCAAAAGTATATTTACTATGTATCAATGACTGCTTGAGTTTTCAAAATTTTAAATGAAATTTAACCTTTCTATTAAAAGATTATGGACAAAATGGGAGGATTTCTATGCAGACAATTGTCTGCTGAGCAACCTATAGTAATTTATTTTATTAAAATACTTGAAAGTATACTATTGGAGAGGGAGAAAAAAATTTCCATAGGTTAACTAGTGAGTGGAGCAGAGGAGATGTAGGTTAACTGGCTGTGAAGGTAGCAAATCCAAAATGGCAGCTGTCTACAGCCTTAGGTTTATTGTTTCACAAAGCAATACTGACTTTCAACTATACAACAGGCTATAAATGCTTCAGCAGTTGAGAAATTTGAAAGTAGTTCACTAATAAAAAAAATTTGCATTCAACTGACTAAAAAATATTTACTTTAAAAGCAAATTCATAAGAATGTTAATAATTGATTCATCTTTAATAATTTAAGCTTTTGGTATCATGAGGCATTTTCTAGGATTAAGTAGTGTATAAATGAAAATTTTCCAGCCTGTTTCTTTAGTAATTCCATTTTACAACGTTCTTCTGTCTGTTTTTTCAGTAATTTTGATTACAAATGCAGAGTTGTAAATTTAATGATTCTTTATTCCATAAAATATGGGTGATGCCGTTAAATTAAAAAAATAAATAAATATGACACTAGAAAGAAAAACCTAAAAATAAATTTATATAATAATATATTCATATATGGTATGCTTATAGTTTATAAAAATAACATTTATGTATTGCAAATTTGATAATATTTTCCATCAGATGTTGAACAAGCTTAACATAAATGGCAAGCAACTTTCAATAAATAAATAAATAATTTCTTAAACCAACTAACTATACAAGGCACATATAAATCTCATCACATTAGAAGCAGACATATAATGCATGGAAGACAATAGATCATTTTCAAATACCATTTTTTGCACATTTTATGTTCATGGTTTAGTGCTACATAAAAATATTTTTCATTCTGAATGTATTCATTCATAAAATATATCTTGAACAAGGAATGTAAACTATTTGCTTTATATTTCTGTTTTAATCTCCAACTACTTTGCTGCTCAATAGCATCTATTATTTGGGGATGGAGGGGGGGGGGGGAGTTGACTGCAATTCGTAAACATATTTATGACATTTACATTTATTTTTCCTACTAAGATAAATTAAATTTCAAACACATAAATGCATACTTAATGTTTAATGTACAGTAACTAGTTTGGCACAATACTCAGTGAAGTGCCTTCAACATGCACAATAAATTTTGCCAATAAATAAAACATATTTATAGTTATATTATTAATACATTTACAAAACCTTTAATGAATGTATATATGAATGCATAAATATTCATGTCAAGTCTAATTTTTGTTGTATTTTCCTACCATGTGTTTTCAATGTTTGATAATTCAGTCCTTTTACAAAATCCCATGTTTTAACCCACAAAATACTGGGGTTATCATATGGTCAGAGACAGCAAACAATGGTTTATAGTATAGTCATACAAAGGACAAGAATAACTGTATGGTCGCTAGGCCATATTTACCAAATCTCCCATTTAAAATTAGAAATGGAAAAAGAAATAAATAAGCATATGCTCATTCATACACACAAGTACTCCCAATGAAGATAATTTTGTTCTGGGGAAAGATTTGAGGGAAAAAGGGAAATGAGCTTTCATCCATAATAGTTTAATAAGTGATGTATAAAACACATACATCTAGTTTTATTATTTATTTTTGTAATTTATTAATATATTTTTGTTTTCTGGAGGATTAAAATAATTTTATTCTTTAAAAAAGGAAACAAATCAGTAGCATATATAATATCTATAAATAATATACTAGTACATAAGTACTACACAAGAGGTGCACACACACACACCACACACACATATATATATATATATATATATATATTTATTTATTTATTTATTTAAGAAGTTATTAGGTTTGCAAGAAGATTGGGAACCACTATCTTAAAATAATTAAAATAAATAATCACTTTCAAAGATTTAGTTTTTGATCATTGAAATTTATTCATATACAGTTGACTCGCATTATAACAACCATATATGGTTGACCCTATTTGGATCGTTATATGAAACCGATTGATAATAATCCTTTCAAAGTTTGCTTTTCTTTAAATATAACATGTGTAAAAAATGAATTGTCTATGAAATTTTTAATAGAATAAATTTGTTTAAAATTTAGATGAACTAAAAATAATGAATGAGGCATAGTATACTTTTTTTACTTAGTAGAAAAGTGATTTCCGATGATCATTTGAGTTTAGACTGTGTATATACTAAAAATATAAATTGTACAATAAGAACTTTTAATGAAACAGCTAGAATTTCACTGTTATTCATCTTAGCCTGATTACAATAATTCATTACATGTGGTAATAATTGCTTTGACGGTTCTTAAAGCATGGTGCCACATTCACTTTTTACATCCTCATCGTCAGGAAAGTCTAATAGGTTTTCTTCAGATCCACTGAAGTTTTGAAAACCTGCACACTGAAAACAGTATCAGATGGTTTGTTTGGAAACTGATTGCTAAGCAGCTTCTGCTGATCAAACTACCATAAGAAGGTTTCCATCAAACCACATATTATTTTCATGAACAAAAATTGGTAAATAAGGTTTCTTTTTTTGTAACATTTTCTAAAACTATGAATCACACTTGATCTACAGGCGAAATTTCTGAAGCTGCATTGGGAACAGATATTCAACATTTACCAACATCAACATAAAGTTAACTGAATTCTTTTTGTAAAAACTAATTTATATTAAAAGTTAATATATTAATTTTTAAACTATTTTCAATGAAAAGCCATTTAAGTATTTTATATGAATAAATAAAGAGGTATCCTCCCCCCCCACCACCACACACACACACAGAAGAATAAGAATATTAAATTTTTTATGATAAATATAATTTTTTAAAAGATCTACAATTTGAATTATAAATGCAGAAAACAACGAGTATCAAATTTTTAAGGAACTTCTAATTACAAAAATAGTTATATAGATGCATGCTGATATTGAGATGAAATTTCAATGCATATCAAAAAGGCAGCAGAGAAGATCTGAGACATGAAAAGAAACATTTCTCTTCAATAATTTGTAAAATAAAAACTATGAAATAAGAAATATTATGTGCAAAGGTAAAACTTGCATAAATCAATATTTTCTTTTAATTAATTTTTTAAAAAAAAAGGTTATACTTCATCTGTATCCAACAAATGGAACTCATTTTAGATTAAGAAGATATTTTAGAGTAGTGTGTACATCTAACAAAGAAAATACAATAAAGTAAAAATCACAGCAGTAGTTTAATTGGTCCCCTTAATTCATGCAGTAAACATATAAATATTTCATGCAGATATTTAATATTTAAACGAAGCTCGATCAAATAAAATAATTGAATATTCAAGTCAAATATTAATGTTTTTATGTTGGCCATGTGCATGGGAGAATAGACATATGGGATGAAAAAGAAAAATTAAAAACTTATAAAAAATGATGGAATTAAAATGACAGAAAATATATTAAGGGTAGAGTAATCGTTTAAAAAAATAATTGGGGGGGGAGAGGAATAGTTATATATACTTTAAAATTCACAATAATAAAGTATTATAGTTAATTTTAAACAGTAAAATTCAGATTTCATTAAAATTAAAAAAGTAACAGAGAAAATAAAAGTTTAGTAGCTTTTAATAATGCATTTTTTAAAATCATGCTTAAAAATAAGCTTTAATATGAAATATAATATGATAAAAAGTAAGTAGAGAAGGTGGCAAAAAAGTTTTTAAAAGAAAATCATTTATTCTAATTGGGGGCTGAGTGATTATTCATTCTTTCTAATGTTGGAAAAAAGTGCTAAGAGAAAAAAAAAAAAAGAAAATTAGAGAGAAAAGACTAAAGGAATTATTCTAGTCATATATAATGCTAACTTAAGCTGAAAACCATAATAATAATAGCAATATCAAAAGATCTGTAAGCAGCAACTAAAAACAGTCTTACAAGCAAGATGAAAAGTTACATTTCTGGATAATACGCAAACAACTACACATTTAGGTATAAGAAATTTATTTCAAAGGGAAATTTTTAAAAGGATAGCTTGGCAATAATACTCATTTCAAATAATCAGAAGAAAACTAAAACTGTGTGTTCAGTGATAGAATTTATTGATATGATAAAGAAATAATGTTGCCAGGAATTAATGTTTATATCAGTGAATATTAATGATTTTACAGACATGAAAACAATTTATAGAGCATCAATTCAAAAAATATCTATGACTAATGAGTAAAAAATAAACTTGTTACCATGGAAATTTGTAGAAGTATTTTTCAGATATGCAATAAAATGATTTATTCATTCAACAGGGTACACTACCAGGAGGAAAGAATAGCTGCATGAATAGCCACCAAAACATAAAAAAGTTGCTAAAATATTTCAGTTCAAAAATATATTATTGAAATTGTAAAAGAAGAAAAAAAAGCTTGAGATGAAATAGTCAAATTCATTATTTTTTTTTTTTTTTTTTTTTTTTAACTTTGCATTAGAATTTCTTGTTCTCTCTTACACAGGCAATTGGCCATCTCATACATCATAAACTGATAGAATGCCAGTACAATTATAAATTTCATAGCAACATTATGTTTATATAAAAAAAGAGAGGGGGAGAGAGAAGAAAAGAAAGAATGAAAATTAAGCAATGAAATATTTTTAAAAACTTTGTATTACATTTTCTAATTCTGTCACATACATAACAATTTTTTTGAAACAGCATTGTGTAATGATGACCAAAACACTGTTTAGTTCCCCAGAATAGCTATGACATGCAAATAGATAATCCTGGGAAGGCTTCTAGGAATCATCTAAACAGCAGATATAACTTGGAAAATAAAGAGAAATAACGAAAAAAAAGAAACTTGATACTTTTTGCAATTACCAAAATTAGTTGCCTGAAGTAAAGATAGAGTTGTCAAATATTTGAAAGTAATATGAAAAAGTATTCCATGTCGCCTATTTAATAAGATAAGTCTCTTTTTTAGTTGGCAGTGACTCCCAGAACATATTATATATGGCTGAGTAGATAAGACACTGAACATGGCTGAAGTGTGAAGGTTCAGTGCTTTGGTCTACCACACAGCTGTCAATCTAATGGTCTGGAGTTTTGGTCGGTTTTCTCAAGATGTAACATGAATATGCATTAGAATCCCTTAAAAAATCCTCTGAACAAGGCACACACCCCCCTCCCCTAGGCAGATAGCCCATACATAGCTTTGCCTTATAGAAATAATAAAAATCAAAATACAATACAACTAAGACTGCACATGTATAAAATGAAATTTCCCTGAAATGAAAAGAAAATGAAATAGAGCATATTTCTATATTATAGTATTAACTGGAAACTTGTCATACTCAGAACCATGAAACAATTTTTGGAATGAATGAATGGACTAAAATGTATAATGAAAATGAAATTTCATTATTCTCATAGAAATTGGAACATTATGATACTTTCATGTCTCTGTTGATATTTTTCTCTATAGAGTAAAGACATTTTTGTGTAGTTTTAATAAGAAGATTTAACACATACAAATCAATCAAAAATACACTACAGGATGACTGTTTCAGGTTGTACAAATTTATTTTATATTTATGTGTGTTGTTTAATGAATTTTAACCTTTAAACACCCAGTTTTATTATTATTATTTTAATTATTATTATTAAATATAATGTTTCTGATTTAAGTGAAATTTCACTTTTGTTTATGTGAAATTAAAAATTGTAACTTGACAAAGAAAATACCAATCTTTTCTACAGTTAGTAAAACCTAATTTGAAAATGGGAAATTCAAGATGAAATCTCTTATCCATAAAAATATTGGGAAAAGAAGGCTTTTTTAACTTAAAACTTGATTCTTGAAAAATCAGTACATATAAAAGTTTATTACTTTAGACATTAGTCTGGAGAGATATATATAACTTTCAGTTATTTAAGTAAGTACGGGTTTTCCAAATAAACACTATAAAACAATCTCAGCCCTGTCTAAATTGATAAAACCAAAAGTATAAAAGGAAGGATTTCAAAAAACGTTATAAAAAAGTTATTATGGCAAAAGTATAAATAGTAGGAGCTAATATTATAAAAAAAAAGCTGTGATATTATCGTGAAGTGAAATACTAAGATATGGAGAAGACACTATTAAACAAATGGAAAATTTGGACATAAGAAATTTAATATATATCAAATGAAAATATGAAATTTTTGAAATTCATGATGCATAAATAGAAAAAAATTATTGACTGCAAGAAATATTGCAGCTTCGATTTGTTCATCACGTCTTTCTATCTATATCTATACATATATATTCAGGTTTTGTTTAACAGGTATTTTAATGAAAACAATGAAAGAATCATAAAAAGAATCCTAAATAGATGTGACATTTCATGCAAACTGAATTTATATTTTTAAAAACAAAATATATAAGATTATAAATATATATGGTTAAAAATGACTTAAATTTTACATTTGATTAATGCAATACAAACTACTATTTCTACTTTATAAAGATAATAAAATCAAATTTTCACTTAAAACACAGCTTAAAATTGTTTATTACAATAATTTAACACATCAAATACTTTGCCCCATTCCATATCTATAATTAAAAAAATTATACTTATAATATAATGATTATTTACATCTATCATTTTCCAAAAACAATAGTTTAAAAGTTCATAATTTCCCAAAAAAAATTTATTAGGTTATAAATACATGTGATATGGATTGGCAATGTCACATATCTTAGGATTAAAACAGCTAGTAGCGTGGTTGCTACTCTTGTGATATGTCACTGAACAGCTGCACAATAAAGAAAAAAGAAAGATACTGATACCCAAAAGAGAATGGGTAACACTTATTTTCATCCCAAATAATTAAATGCTAAAGTTTCAATCAATTTCTTAGAGTGTATGACACTGCAAAATTTCAGGTGGATTTTCAATATCCTTTTTGCTTTGTATTAACTTCAGTTCTAAGGAAAATGGAGACGATGGATCTTTCAAACCTGTAAAAAAAAAAAAAAAAAATTAAAAAAACCAATAGAGATGATTTAGTAGAAAAGAATGTGGCTGTGTTAGATCTGATAGCTTGTCGACACATTTAAATTAAATTTGTAGACTGAGCTGTAAACATTCGAAATTTGTAGACATGGACTTTGATAAGTTTTACTACCAGGGACATAGCCAGAGGGTAAGCTACAGGGACCCAAGACCCTCGTGAAATTTAAATTTTTGTTGACTGGATGCCAATAAATCTTTCTTGGGAGAAATTCTACCATTTCCAACTTTAGGGCCATCTCTAATTTTTTTTTCTCCCTAAGTCTCTGACGATTGCTATTATTTTTCGGTTAAATAGGAGAAATCAAGCTTCTTGTTTTGATCAATGCAGCACTTTTTCAAGTACTGCCTTTCACTTGGTATTTCCATTTAGAAAAAGTTTTTTCATGACATTCAGTTTCTTTTCAAGCCATAAATTTTATAAAAGAAAATACTTTTTAGGGTGACTCTGTCAACAATCCTCCACCCCACCTTCCATATCCAAAAAAACCTACTAGTTTTCCTCTATTTAGAGGAAAGCATAAACTAGTTATATCATAAGTTTGCAAGTAGAATTTAAGCATACATTTATGTGCATACTAATGTTACATACCTTTTAATTAAAAAAAATTATAATTTATGACCTAAAACAGTCAATTAGCTAACTTATTTTAATGAAATTCTGGTATTTATACATACTATTTCATGCATATTTTCAGAATATCAGATGAATGGTATTTTAGATCAATTTCTTAACAAGTAAAAGCACTTTAAAAATGAAGACTAATTCAAACACCTATTCATAATTTAGGCCTTGCATTTAGGATTACTAAAACATGGAATAATCAACTCCCCACTGTTAAAACATGCTAGTAAACGTAAACCCCCGTAAAAGTCCCCTGCTTAAGGCATTCCCCCTTTTATGACAGACCAATTGTGTTTTGCCTTAAACAATAACTTCCCACTAACAAAGTGCAGTTTTATCAAAAGGAGCAGTAATGCAGGAGTAAATATGAGAACAGAAACAGAAATGCTAAAATGTTTGATTTTACAAAGAATAAGTTGTAAAATAACTTATATAGAGAATATTAAATATGTGATTTACATTACAGCGAACATAAATGTAAAGCATGAAAAGTAGTTACGGTGTCAAGGTGCTCAAACTTTTTAAATTACTTGTATATAGCAAATGTTGAATTTGTTATATTTGATTTAGGAATGATTTTACTTATTTAGCTTACTTTACTGTGCTATACATAAAATCCACTAATCTTCTTTCATAAACCTTTGTGCATTGTGACCTAAATGTCTATTCCCTTCTCCCCCCTCTCTCACTTACTACCACAGCACTGTGAGATACAGGCAAATTCATTATAATTCTTTATACCAGTTCACTAATCTCTTAGATGTTTATAGTTGTTGTAAAGTTCTCAAAATATGAAATCTATAAGCATGAAAATTAATATAATAAGATGCAAATTAATAATGTAAAAATTCATGAAAAATTGAAACTCAAAATGATTAGAAGGGGCAGCAAAAAAATTTCCTACTCTATTTTTAATATTTGTTCAATAAAATATTAGAAATAAATATTAAATAATATGAAATCATAATGATTTTGAATACCAGTGAACTAAAAATCAAAAAATGCTTATACATGATACCAAAAAAAGATGCTATACAAAAACAATCCGAAAAATATCAGCAATATTTAAATATACAATCCCTTATAAAATTTATGGTATTAAAAGAAACTGCCACTTGTTAGATAACTTTTTGTAACTAGAAACACAGTGCTAAGCTCAATAGTTTAAAAAATGTAGTATTGATCAAGATCAAACAAATTAAAATACCAGCATATTAAGCAGACCATTGACTTCAAATTCCAATACTAAATAAACATCTAATTTTAGCAATGAGTAAATCACAAAATTTACTGCAATAGGTTTATCTTTGTTGAATAGCCTTTTATGTACTAATATGAAGAAGATAACCTCATTATAAACACCTACTTTCAATAATGAATAAACTACAACTGTTATCTTTATCAATTAACAATAGCACTTTTATCAATTATGATGAACAAGGTTCTATATGAAATTTTGAAGCTTGTAGCAAAAAAAAATTCTCCGAGCTCTTACGAACTGGCAGCAATCACTATCCAGCTTACAACAAACTTATCACACAAGTAATAAAATTTTGAATACTTCCAAAACTTAACATGGCAACTTGCTGTGAGAACTGTTGACCATCATGATTATTTGGGCTAATCTCATGGCATTTGCTGTGATTTCAAAGACTTATTTCAAGTCCTAATGATTAATAAACTACAACATTTATCAAATACCTTCAAAATACTAGTATGAATAACCTGCAATGCAAGCAAATCAAATGACTGAAATCATAAAAAAATGTAAGGATAGGTATGCTAAAAGTTAATTTTTAAATTAACTTTATTCAGTTAGGCAACTAAGCTACATGCACTGAAGCAAAATGTACTCAGTAATTTGAAAAATATATATATATATATATTCAAAACTTCCCTTAGAAAATCGACCGTGGGCAATAGACATAGCAGATATACATACCATGTAATTTATTACATGGAAAACACTAACAGATGAAGGATTGGTCTCGAAGAGTGTAAATCCATTAAATAGTAAATTTACGGGAATTTTATTTTATCAAAGTTGCCAATTCTTTAAAAAATTGTAAAACAGGTGTTTAATTTTATAAATATGATTATCAGAAAAAAAAAAAAAAAAGCTGAGAGAAGAAAAAACTGTATCTGAATGAAAGAAATTATTATTGTGAAAGAGGGGGGAAAAAACATTCACAAAAATTATAGTTACCTTTTGCATACTTTGAAGTTCGCATTAATACACTGTACATAGTATTTTGAACTTTTTCACAAGAAACCTAAAAACACAGATATATGGTGAAAGTATATAAAACATACAGTATATTCTAATTACTTCATACAGCCAAAGATCTTGAAGTTAGGAGTTTAAAGGTATCCGTGCAGTTTCTTTAAAATTGATTACATAATTCTAAGGTTACCTGACTTTAAAGTCTTTTACTAGGCTAGAATGTTTTTCAACAGAGAAGGCATAAATTTGCAGTTATCATATGCATTTCAGTAAACAACAAGTTCCGTTTAATTTTTATTTACAAATTAATGGAGCCCATTTTCAAAAATGTGAGCATGTAATTTTATTAGGATTTAATAAACATATATTTCACTCATTTTGATGAGAAAATTATAGTAATAAATCCATATGATGAACCAAACACAAATTGAAGAAAAGGGAAGAATCAAAAGTAAAGGAAATGTACAGTAAAATTGTTCATTTTTAAAACTATCGCTATGCAAGAAAATCAGTTCATTTATTTGTCGTCAACATTTTTCTAACTGTCTTAAAACCATTAATTCTGTGAAAACAACTTTCCAGCAGATTTTAAAAATAAGAGCAGGTAGGAATTTGAATTTTACATGACTCTGGCTAACTCAATGTGTTACTAGATTTTATTTGACAAGCAAAAAATAAACTTTATCAGTTCTTGTATTGATCCTTATAAGTTTATGAGTAAGTTTGATTTGTTCAAGGGTACAGGCATTTTGCCTAATCCCTGAAGTGCATGATGATGGAAAAAGTTAAACAAATTATTAATAGTGATAATATTCTTCTAAAAAATAATTCCTCATGATAAAGTATTTATGAAGTCAAATGTTTTCACAAATAAGACAACATTAATTTTTATAATTGATTCAGTCAGATAGTGGAAAACAGTTACTTAGGATGCATTTATTCTAACTAGTTAATGCATATGAAATCGTGAGAAACCTTATTTGGAATGTACTTGAGTAAGGGATTTTGCTTTCCAACGAGAGTTTTTGGCGAGTTTTATAAAAAAGTAACTAAATTTCAAATTACCAATGACAATCAAAATAGCCCAAAACAAACAAACAATTTGTTTGTTGGGTTTGTGTTGCTTGTTAAACCAAATAACTCAAAGCCTGTCCGATAATAGCAGGGGGGGGGGATTTATATGGGAAGCAAAATTAATTGTGGTGCATTTTAGTAAACATATCTCTGTAAAAAAAAAAAAAAAAAAAAAAAAAGTTTTTATCTATTGCTTGCACAGTTTACAAAATTTCTAGCTGCGAAAATAACACAGGCAAATAAAATTTTCATGCTGATAATAACTCAAAAGTGCCATGAATAAGTACACTACTGTAAATTATGTAAATATATCCACAGCGAGCATCCACAATTAATACAAGTTATAGCAGTGACAATTAATGGTAGGATATGTAAGACTTTAAAAATTTAATGACAAAGTTACAATTTGATGCTATGTTAAATAAATCTTTTTGATAGATGCCCAATACACAGTCATTAATAGTTGATTATATACTTCTACACAAAGAATACACATGAATAAATTTTAGCTGAAAATAAATTCCATCCATCTACCCTCCTTCTAATCAGTAACCTACCTTTAATGGAGCTTCCTTAGAAAGTCCCCACAGAGGGCAATCCCACCCCTGACCTAGATCCCTAGGTAGATAATTGGTCGTAGCCCCCCTTTCCATTTTTTACTTTCCGAACATGTACCATGTAAGGAAAGTATTGTAATCATGAAAAAATCTGACTTCGAGATTTTGGTGTATTTACACGTTTTGAGGTCTTCTGAATTCATTTATGCTATTTTTACGAGATGTATGTATGTATGTATGTACGTGAGTGAACACGATAGCTCCTAAACGGGGCATTTGATTGATCTAAAATTGGGTATATATGTTATAAACCACCGTCGCAAGATTGGTATTGATTTTGGTGTGTATAGGACTTATAGTTTTCCTAAAGGGCTACAACAAAGATTTATTTTACATATTGGCCTATGGGGGGAAATTTTTGAAAGTGCGCTAGCATTTAAACGGTACATTCGATTGAGCTCAAATTGGGTATATATCTTATAAACCACCATCTTAAGACCGGTATTGACTTTGGTGTGTATAGGACTTATAGTTTTTCTACAGGGCTACAACAAAGATTTCTTTTACATTATGGCCTATGGGGAGAAATTCTTGAAAGTGCAAAAACGTTTAAATGGTGCATTCGATTGAGCTTCAATTTGGTATATATGTTTGAATTATTCATTGATTAAAATTTATTTAAATGCTTGGTAATGATCTTAATTGTAAGTGTTCGGGAAGTCGAGTGGAGTCACTCCAGATTTTTTCCATTTGACATAAGTGAATTTTTCAGTGTATGAGAAATAGAAAAAGGCTGCCCAGATGGTGTAGTGGCTTAAGAATCATTCTATCAAGCCTTGTGTTCCAGGTTCGAATCCTGGCTTGGGTATAGATATTAACTTGTCCATCCCTTCATAGGAGGTAATGCTGGCCGCTCCCATAATAAAATGACCAGTAATTCAGGCCTTAATAGTGGCAAAATTCTTGATGAGCAAATGCCTGCCCATAGGGGGGAAAAAGGAATAGAAAAATTGTGCTTTAAACTTTTTTCTTAACATGATTCTCAAGTATGTTAGTGGTTAAATTAACCTCTTCAAATGCATAAGTAAAAAGACTAAATAATGCAGTTAAAATTTATCCAATATTAATTGAATAGCTATGCATAAATCTTGTAAACAATATTATAAAATAAAACTTTTCCAAAACCTTTCATGGTAATTTTTTCCCATCCCCAATTTCAACATATGTAAAATGTAAGAGAGTAAAATACAAAACAAACCTTTAGATTGCCTTCAGTTTTTGCCATCCATGCTAATAACAAGGCAGAGAAAAGATCTCCAGTCCCAGTAAATGTACAAGGTAATTTTGGTATTTCCATTGAAACCAGACTTTTGGTACCACCTACACAAAGGGTAAATAGCCATTTACAGAACATCTGTAAAGTTAAAATAATACAGATCACAATAATTAATGTAGTTTAATCATATAATAAAGTATTTTAGATTATTTATATTATTTTTTTTTTTTACTCTCAACATTTTTTTATAATCTGAATTACACACAAAGAGCTTTGAAACAGCAATTTAAAATCAAATTAAATTACAAAAGTCTGAAATTTAATTATATTTAGTAAATTAAAAAGAAAAATTTATTACATGAGGAGTTTATATCAGTTGCTTAAAAAATAACATACTTTGTGCTGAAATGAAAATTAATGCTTTTCATAAAGCATATGCACAATAAGTCTTCTCTTGTTAAATTACCATACAGAATGCATGTTTTTATTTTAAACGAATTGAAGCAAAATGTCCGATGTACAACATCCTTGAAAGGTAGAGTATAATATTTTAAGAAGTTTTAGCTTGTATTTGTATTAATAAAACATTAATAGGCTTATTGCAGCTCTAGACAGTTATAAAAAAGCAAATGAAAATCCTTGACTTTCTAGGGAAAAATATTTTACCATTTAGGATGAAAGCAGTAGTTTTACATAAAATTAGTCAGGAAATACTTACAAAAAAAAAAAAAAAAAAAAAAAACCAAGTTAAAATGCTTCATTGTTTTTAATAAAGGATTTTTTGTACAGTTGTTTTCCCTGTAGATTGCAGTTCTTTACTTGAAATTTTTGCTGATCATAATATAAAGATTTTTTAGCTACCTTAATGTCAGAGTTCTGTCATTTGAAGAATCAAACACATATTTTTTTCTTCTCTGATCAAAGACCCCTGTGCAATCCATTAACGACATTTTCTTTTGTTACAATGCAATTCAGTTTACTTCTTTTTGAAATTGCAAGAATCTCTCAAAAACATTTAACCTATGAAAACCTTGTAAAATTTTCAAGTCAAAAACTAATAGCTAGGGATGTTGCAATATAAATTTACTGTATTTAAAAAGTCATTTCAAACTAGTTTCATCAGGGTGTCTACCACAAAAAGTAATCTTGATTTCTTGACCTTTTCTTGACTTTTTCTTGACCTTTTCTTGACCATAACAAATACGAAACTAATATCAAAAATACATAGAGCCAGGGATCGTACGATTGGAGGAAATTTTAGCCATCTGGGGAAATTTTGCAGGAAAATATACAACTGATTTTGATTTTAAGAATGAATTAAAAAATTCTTCGAGTTTTTCTTTTCCCTGCCCATTTTTAAAGCGATTTTTTTTTCAATTTTTTTACTGATCAGCCGTTTGCTTTCAGTTAACTTGGACCAATTGCTATTTAAAAAAAAGAAGATTTACCATTGATCGCCGTAAAAAGATTTGCAATGTAGATTGTACATTGCAAATCTTTTTACATCTATGGTAACACAGAACTTATGGAAGTCTATAATATATCATAAAACTTTGGGGAAATTGAAGTTATTAGCTATGAAACACATGGGGATCAGTGATAATTATAATTGGAATCCAAGTTATTGTTTTTAAAAAAGAAAATGTGGAAAATAATCAAAACACTGATTTTAACAGGAAATGAAGGGAGAAAAAAAATTACTCTTAAATCCAACAATTTTAACCTTTTTTTGAGGAGGGAAGATGGATAACTTATATACTTTTCTCAAGGTTTGAAGATACATACTTGCCAACTTTTGAAATTCCCAAGGTGTAAAACAACACGCAGTTGACATATTGAACTATTGTCAGTTCACTATACAACTATTTGGCAGACATCATTTTTGGTGATTTCTGCTAAATAACATGTAAATGGCATTTTAAATGAATTTTATAAATAGCAAACGAAAGTATTTTAAAGTTTTCTTATGAAATAAACACATGAAAAACTGTTAAGTTTGTCTGTTAGCATAGTTTAAATAGTATAAAATAATAAAATTTACATAACACACTTAATATATATTTCTTAAACAAAAAAGGAAAAAAAGAAGCTACAGCGAATGGTTTTAATCCTCGCCTCAGGTCGGGAGGGAGAAGAGTGGACACTCAGCAGATGCCCCCCTCCACACACACACACCATTGATAAGAGGATAAACAAATCAACTTCCTTTCTCCCAGGAAATCACTCTTGAAATCAAAATACAAAATAAGGAAGTTAAGAAAAGATACATAAAATAATTTCTCTGACTGACTTAGCAGAAAAAATTAGAAACTAAGAATTTGAATGAAATGGAAAAAACGTAGTTGAGTCGCAAATCGTGACCTAGTGCTTCATTTCTTGACCTTTTCTTGACTTTCGTGACCTTTTTCCCATTTCTTGACTTTTCCGTGACTTTCGTGACCTTTGCATGATGGTAGACACCCTGTTCATAGCAAACATGAATGCAGATTTTCTCCAATGAAGATTTTCCCCAATAAATAATGGTTAAAATTCTCCTTTTTTTTTTTTTACTTTGAAGTGTATTTTGTTTCATAAATGAAATTTGTAGACTATTTAGAATAATTTACTGTGCACTGTAATACATAGTTTAAAAAATGCTAATTAAAAAATTATATACTACAGTAGGAATCTTTTATATTGCAAGTCTTAAAGAACATTTTTACAACTCCATTATAACTTAACTGTGACCTAGAGAAGGCTCAATCAATTAGTTATAAACAGAAGAAATGGTTATACTCATCGTATGACTAACTCTATAAAATTTCAAAGTATGCAGTTGGATTCTATTGCATTATTCAGCGTTTAAATAGTCAAATAATTTAATGTATAAAGACTGGCTACCTTTAATGGAGCTTCCAAACATCTGTAATTTATCTGATGATTCTAGTTCAACACTAGATAAAACCACAGTCTCAATTCCTTTCTTATGAAACATATTCATAGCTTCAAGTACATCTTCTTTTGATTTTATAATTACACCAGTCAAAAGCCTAAAATTATACAAATACAAAATGATTACATAAGATAACATGAGACTTAAAATACAGAAAGAGGAATATTTTAATGTTATCAATAAGTAGATACAATACATAAATCTGCACTTTTTTATTCAGGTATTACAGAAGTTTATATGTGAATAGTTCCAATAATATACTTTGTATAATATACACATACAATAATATACACATTCTATGTAAGGAGACGAAAAATGAATTTTACATTATTTTAAAAAAATTATTAGCTTACACACAGACAAATTATTAAATTACTACCAACATTCATTAAATGATATCCAGAATACAATATGACACACACACATATTTATGAATTACACTCATGTCCATAAATTAAGGATAATTCAGAATCACACAGAAATTGATCTCTAAAATAAAAATTTCACCTGTGGAATGATCACACACATCTTGAAGAAGAATATGCAAATTACAGGAAACCACCAGATGGCGTGGATGGTACGTCACAATGACGAGAGTGTAAGAGAGGGGTATATAAGGAATGGTGGCAAAGAAGTAAAATTGCTCACAAGCGCTGTGAAAGCCTTTCAGTGCAAAAACCGCATAGTTAAGGCACATAGGAGGCATTTGGATGATGTTTTACGTGGCAGAATTATCGGACGACTGGAATGTGGACGTACCCAGCTGGAAGTATCCGAGGAACTTGGAATCGCCCAGAGTGTCATCTCCAATCTTTGGCAACGATTCCAAGATGATGGTAATGTGAGTAGATGTTACAGCACAGGTCGCCCCCGAGTTACAACGCCGAATGAGGACCGCTATTTGGCAGTTACTGCCAAAAGAAACAGATGGAGTACAGCATCAGACCTGTCTCGTCAGCTCTCTTCAGCTACCGGTACGACAGTTTCAAGGCAGACCGTGTACAGATGCTAAGGGCACATTGGTCTATATGCTCGTAGGCCTGTCAGATGTGTTCCTCTTACCACAACTCACTGTCACCTGTGATTAACCTGGAGTAGAGAGCATGCATTGTGGACACCGCAACAGTGGTCTTGTGTGATGTTTTCCGACGAGTCCAGGTTTAGTTTGGAGTCTGATTCTCGCCGGACATTCATCTGGAGAGCGCCAGGTACCCGTTACCACCAAGAGAAAACCATTGAAAGACACCTTTACGGTGGTGCAGGATGGCTCGTTTGGGGAGGAATTATTCTTGGTTCCAGAACTGACCTGCATGTTCAGAGTGCAACGATGACAGGCCACATCTATCGGGATGTCATTCTGGAGCAACATGTACGTTTGTTTCGGGGCGCCATGGGTGCTGAATTTGTGTTTATGGATGACAACGCCCGTCCTCACCGTGCAAACATTGTAGACGAATGCCTTCAATCGGAGGATATCACCCGTATGCATTGGCCAGCATACTCACCGGACTTGAATCCAATAGAGCATGTGTGGGATATGCTTGGCCGACGAATTGCAGCCCGTCAACCCCCTCCCACCTGTCTACCGGAACTTCGGAGTGCATTGCTTGATGAGTGGTGTAATATTCCCCAAGATCAGATTGATCATTTGATACTCAGCATGCCTAGGCATTGTCAGGCCTGTATTGCATCGTCCGGGAGACATACTCCATATTAACCATCCTACTAACCATGTTATACCGTTTTTTGTAAATAGGTTCTTTTTTGAAATTTGGTCAAGGGAGTAAAACTTGCAATTTTTATTAATTATGTCAAACATATAGCATCTTTTTTGCTCTTTACTTTTTGTTTAATAAATAGACTTTACAAATAAGTCAAATTTGTTTTGCTTTTGTCTTTCTTTGCCTGAACTTCATTATCCTTAATTTATGGACATGAGTGTATTTAGAAGTTTAGTGATTTAATACCCAGAAAAACTATGATATTCACTTAGTATGATGGGAGTGTACAGTTTTACTCTCAGACTCAGATCATATTTTCCATACAGCTGTTCATTTTGATCATGTTGTTTTTGTTGAATTACAGCCAATTATATAACATTATGATCTCTATCATAACACAATAAAAACCTGTTTTGAATAAATCTTTTAAAATATTTAGGTTAAGGCAGGGTTTTTTTTTTTTTTTTTTAATATAATCAATATTAACATTTTCAGAGTTCAATGGAAATAACTTCTTGGGATATTACAAAAGCAATACCCTTTCTTTTTCCCAAGAAGAAAAAAGGTAATGAGCTGCTTTTTTCAAAAAACATGCATTTTTGCAACTGAAAGTATATATCTGACTGACGATAGCAAATACAAAGTATGGTTAATGACTTATCAGGGGATCCTGTATCATAAAATTAAATTTAATGAGCAAATAAGTATGCTTTTAACTTACTCAGTCTCATACTGATTTGGAGTAATCAAATTAGCCAATGGGATAAGATGATCTCTATATATTGGCAACAATTCTTTTGGAACATACTATAAATAAGAACATAAAAATTATAATGCTTAAAAATTCCTCAAATAACACTGAAACACATTTATCATACAGCTAGAAAAAAGTCTAAATAACCTTTTTTTTTAGAAAAAAGGGGGGAAGGTTAGGGGGAGGGATTGGATTATTTTATCCCTCTACCCTCGTTCTAATCAGTATTTTTTTGGGGGAAGCAGCACCGCAGTTTCCCCCATAGTAAATAACACTTTTATACCACTGATGCTCAAACTGGACATGAAACTATGTTCATTTATTTAGCACTTAATACAAATTATAATCAATTGAGTATATCACCAACAGTAAAATTTCTAAGTGTAAAAATAATATGTATAGTCTGTAGGAAAAAAACATCAAAAGCCCATCTTCAGCATTTACACATACTGCCCCTAGCCAAATTAATGTGACTGACTACTTAGCACACAATACCACTACTGCCATACTAATAAAAATTTGTTGGCAAATATCCACGAAAGAGTTACCACTACTGTAATACAGCAATTTATTCACAGAAATTTTACCTTAAAAAAGGAGGGAAAAGAAAAAAGAATTAGTGACTCCACTTGATTTTCTGATTCTAATGTATAAGAATTCTTTGATGTAGCCCTGCAGAAAAACTATAAATCCTAAACACACCAAAATCTACACATGTTATGAGATGATGACCTATGATATACATATAAAATTTGAACTAATTCGAATGCACCTTTCAGACACTAGTGCACTTTAAATGATTTGCATCCATAGATCACAATGTATAAAAATTCTTTATGCAAACCTATGAACAAATTATCAGTTCAACATAAACCAAAATCTATTCAGGGCATGTGACTGTGATTTATAATGTACATACCGAATTTGCGCTCAATCAAACTGACCATTTAGATGCTAGCACACTTTTAAGAATTTGCATGTATAGGTTGTAAGGTATACAATTTCATACTCACAATAAATACCAATTGTACATAAATACATAAACACATCAAAATCTCATTGTCAAATCTTTCTTGTACAATACTTTTTTTAAATGGTACATGTTCAGAAAGTGAAAACTATATGTCTGCTGGTGGGCACATTTTAATATGCTCAGTGACTCTAAGCTAATTTGTAGTGCACACATGAAACATTCACCAGGATCTTGTTAATCTCTGAAGTTAAGGGAAGCTGTCTCATTTCAGACCCTTAATCCTTTTCTTGGGAAAAGTTTTCTGAATTCCAGACAAATTGAAATGAAATTCACTAAAGCTTCAATTGCAAAAGTGACACAGCATATTACAGATTAAAGTTCATTATTTCATTTCTGACACACATTGACATAGAGAAATATTGTACATCATACGTGGTTGCATCAAAATTCTACATTTGTTAGATGTTCAATTCGATATTTCATGGTCTTACAATGGACTTCAGAGAATTAACTAAATGTTATAAAAGTACAAGTAAAAATTTTTAGGGGAAGCTTATAGTCCGGGAGCCAGCTGGCATTTTTGATGACCAATAACAAAAAATCAGAAATCTCGTACTATAGTTCATTTAGTTATACATATAACAGACGTGAACGTCAGCTGGCGCATTTGCAGTGGGTGCAGCCGCCCCGGCCGCTCAAACATGTAAAATAATTAAAAATAAAAAATTTGAAACTTTTTACATGTGTTTATCAAGTTGTATACAATTGAAAAAAACAGTCAGCTAGCTTTATAGTGGTGTATTACACGTCAGCTGCCGACGATCATCTGCATTCGTCTGCATAACGGTGGATTATATACGTCAACATGTAAAGAACATCCGTTAAGTAAAATAATAATAAAAAAGCTAAAATTTGGTGACGTGATAGTTAACTCTACCAGTTTTAGGGAAAAAATAGTCAGCTGAGTTTTCGGTGGTGGAAAAGTGGTCAGCTGGCGATTGAAAGTTACAGTGTATTGCTACAAGCACAGGCGCCTGTTGTATTTCACTACATCAGCTGGTCGCATTTACACTGCGGAAAATTCAGTGAACAATTTCTTTCAGGTAACTTTTATAAAGAACTATACAAAGCTTCAGCTTTCTTGGTTTCTGATATCTATCAATTTTTAATGTTACATGGTGCGTCTCACAGTGCGTCCATGGCTGAAGATACCTTAATCTTTTTTTTTTATTTACTCTCAATTATATATTTAAAATATAGGGGAAGGTGGCCCAAAATAGTGCTAGCGGGCAAAATGATCCACATATGTTTTCTTAGATACAAGTAGCGCTACCTATGGGATTGCACACAAACTAGTTGTGCCAAGTCAAGAAGAAGCAATGGCGATATTTAAGAGATCGATGTATTACGTGTCTGAGTAGAATTCTTCAAAGACTAGGTTTTATCATATCTATTACGAGGTAAGCACTAACTTTTTTATTTATTTAGAAATACAATATTTACAGAAATATGACTTGGCTGACTGAACAGAGTATGTTTTTAGATGTCAATTGCACTTATTTAGTTTGTTTCTCGGCGAGTTCCAGTATTATGAACTAAAGTGGGCAGCCATACTGCCGGGTAAACGGATCCATCGACTGAAGAAACTCCAGTACTGGGCCCTAGTCATCATGGCAGCCCTTCAAACATTCTCAAAATGTATGACTCCCCATTAAATTATTTAATTCATTTCTGCGTTTATTGTAGGCGACAATTTTTTAATTATAATTTTGAAATATTCCATTTATTGTTTGTGACACTTTTCTATTTTAAAATTTTCATAAAATAAATTATGCATACTATATGATTGTAAAACGTATTTTATTTCATTATATATAGTCATAATTACTTTTACATCTTTTATTCTGGCGATAAAAAACAATTTGCAATTATTTTCAAACGAAGGATTATTTTGCCCGTGGGTGAGGGTAAAATGATACTTTGGACTCTTCAAAATTCTATTTCTATTTGTTTATTTATTTATTTATTTCGTTACTCAATTTGAGCTTAAAATATTATTAAAATATGTTTATGATGCAAAATATAGTATAAAATATTGTGGCAAAGGGTCAAAATTTTATTTAACATTTATGTTATTTTTTGCAAGTTTTCCCTATAAGGGAATCATTTTGGCCCACCTTCCCTTACATGCAAACACCGAAGAAAATTTCGCTTAAGTTCGCAACTTTATTTCGTAAAAAGGAAAATTTCGTGCTTCAAGTTATGTGTAATTTATTTTTTTGCTCAGCTGTGGAACACGAGTTACCTGAAAGACGTTGTCGGCTGAATTTTTCGCGGTGTTAAAGTGTTCAGCTGATGCAAGTGAAAACATCAGGCGCCTGTACGTGTAGCAAGGCGCTGTAACTTTTAATCGCCAGCTGAGGACTTTTCCACCACGCAAAACTCAGCGGACTATTTTTTTCATAAAACTGATAAAGTTAACTGTCACCTCACCAAATTTCAGCATTTTTATTATTGTTTTACTTAACGGGTATTCTTTACATCTTGACGTACGATCCACCGCTATACAGCCGAATGTAGATCATCATCGGCAGCTGGCGTATAATCCACCGCTATAAAGTTAGCTGACTATTTTTTTTTTTCATTTGTATATAACGTGTTGTACAAAGTATCAAAAACATGTACAAAGTATCAAATTATTTATTATAATTATTTTTTTAAATTATTTTACATGTTTGGGGGGCCGGCACCCACCGCTAATCTGTCAGCTGACGTTCATTTTCTTTACTTACAATATAAAATGAACCAAAGTAAAAAATCTGAGATTTTTTGGATGGTGACCCCAAAATGGCAGCTGGCTCCCGGACTATTAAGCTTCTCATGCCTTTTCACAAATCAGACCCTGGTGTTCACAGCACTGTAGTTAAATATAGAGAACATTGAATTAAAACATTTTTATTTGCTTAATTAAAATAATTACTATGCACGAGGGGTGCAGAATATGTCTGAATGCACGAACAAGGTTCGGATGAAATTCTGAAGCGTTGGGGAAATTTTTGTTCCAAGCATATTTAAAGAAAAAAAAAAAAAAAAACAGGAATTCTTTTTGTAGAGATGGAGTTGTTATCAAAAAAGCTATAGATAGTCGCTTAAAGTAGAATAAAAATATGCTTCAGTTTTGGGGAAATTTTGAACAAAACAATTTGTGTTCTGGGAAAATATTGAGCCCTAAATATTTTCTGTACCCCGCCTATGCACATTATTTACAGATAATCACAGCTTATTCGCAATTGATATCATCTAAAGGAAGACTTTCCTGGAAGTTTTTAAACAGCACAAAAAAAACTTTATAATGGAAAATACAATCAATCCTTTTCATTAAAATAGACCAAATGATTAACATCTGATGTATTATACAATTAAATAAACTTCAAAAATTACATAAAAGCATTTAAAACAGCATTAAATAAAGGTGATTATATTATAGTCAACTGCAGACTATAATATAATCACCTTTATTTAATGCTGCTTTAAATGCTTTTATGTAATTTTTGAAGTGAATTATGAAGGTTTTTTAAGGAATATAAGTGTTACATAATATTTGTACAAGTGATACTTTCTCAACTTTTGTTTTGTGAATTTTCATAGGAGTTCACTTGAACAGAGATATATAAGCAGAAAGGAATACCAAAAGTATAAAGCTTTTTCCATGAAGTCAGTGTTAGAAGTGAAATCCTACATGAGTCAAAGCTGAAAGAAAATTCAAGTTACAAAGACTGACCAAATTTATCTTACATTTAAATTAATATTGATAAACACACTTTCTCATCACCAAAAACTTAGAAAAGCAATGCATTTTTTATTTAAAAATATTATTCATCAACTTCTAAGTTAACTAAAAGTTCTAAAATACTTAAAAATCAGTAAAGAACGCATACCATTTGGTTATTATCACCCATCACTGGATCACACACTAAAATGAAAATATATATCTATATATGACATTCCTTTATAAATATATATTTGTGTATTAATGTCAAAAATACAAGATTATGGCAAATAAATGTTAGTTTCACAAATAACATCTATTAGAAATGTATCTTAAATAATTTCAATATGGAAAAGGGCTCAATATTATTGGTGTTTTGTGATTTGTTTTGAAAGTGAGGGAAATATATAATACTTACACAGAATCAACATTTACATAAGGATTAACCCCTCTATAGCAGATGCTCACAGAAAGAAAAAGAAAAATGCTAATACAGTAAAAGCACCATCTCTGTTTCTCATTAACACAACTATTACATTCGTAAGCCTTTTTCAAAAAGCCTTAATTCATTCATTTTTTCTCAGTAATTATTTTCCTATTTTTCCTAAATAGAAGTTCAAATAAATAGAAATATATAGAATTTTTTTCTAAATAGAAGTTCAAATATATAGAAACTTTTTCTAAATAGAAGTTCAAATAAAAGATATAGAGAGCCTTATACCTTTAACCACCTTCCTTTAACTCTTTCAGGATGAGCAGGTGCTCAAAAATCACTACCTTTGAATCTGAGAGTTCCGGTGTGGGATTTCTTAGAATAGACTTACCCACTTTACCTAAGGGGTTGCATTACGTATGGGGCGTGATCGTCCAAATCAATCATTGCTTTCAGATTTACTTGCAGTCTCCCTTCTTATTTACTCTGCCTAGTAACAATTAATTCTTGCCCCACACCCCACCCACAGGCAAACATGTCACTTGTCACTGGATGAAAAAGAAAGCCGCCTCTCAAAACACCTCTTCCGGTTTCCCGAAGGTATTGCTGTTTCTTCCACCTGTTAAAATACCTTCCACCCTTATTTTCTGCTCATCAGCCCGAATACGTCTTGGCCCGTCTTAAACCGCCTGAGCCGTCTAGGACCAACTTCATACTGAAAGGGTTAAAGACACAATAACTCTATTGAAAAGCTGAGAACTTACTAACCACCTTCCTTTAAAGCCACAACTATATCGAAAAGCTTACAACTTATTAACCACCTTCCTTAAATACACAACTATATTAAAAAACTTAGAACTTATTTTGTTTGTCAGAATGCGAGTGAAAGAACATTTCATGACTTAATTCAATCCAGAATGCTCTATAATTAATACTCAAAGATAATCATCAGATCAGAAGACTGAAAGATTTTTTTAACATATTGACTGAATAAACATAAATCATATCATAATTGGTATGTGATGTATATTACATTTATACTACTGATATGCACTATTCAAGACATAGTACAGTAATTGCATGATTTGTTTCACTTTTATGATAAATGTTTTATTTAAAATTCAGTTGTTTTCAATGCTATCATGAAGCAATAATGTATTAGTGGTTTAAAGAAAAGTGTATTATATTTACATTATTAGCATTTAACCTGTAATAAACGAAGTTGCTTATTTTTGTTTATACATTGTATTAGAATGGTCCCTTGAAAGCTTTACTCTATATTACCTTGGAGCTTTACTCTATATAGGACCAATATTTTAAAAGGAAAATAGATCAATAATGCCATCTTATAGTATATATTTTGTTACAAAACTGCAGCACATCAGTTCATCGATCGCCCCTTGGAGCAAGTTTTGCTTTAATGCACAGATGTGCTGTTCCATTCAAAGTACAACTCGGAGCACATGCGCAATGTGCGTCATTTGTCTCAAACAATCTAGACCCTACATTTTAGATACAATTTTAAAACAGTAATACATAATGCATGCAATGGACATACACACAATGAAAATGGCAACAATGAGATGTTGAGCAAGGCTAAGTGATAAAATTTTCTTTACAGTAGGACTACATAAAACTGTTTCTTAGTGAATTGCATATAAATAAAAATGAAATATGACAGATTATGTACATAACACAATACTCTTTCACTGAGAGAAAATCAAAATAGCTTAATCAACTTTGTAATAGTACAGAATATAATACATAATTGTAAATCTAAAATATTTAAAATAAAACATACCATAATATACAGATGGATCCATTTCCTTCAATTCTTTAACTATATTTACTAACTTATTTAAAAATGTTTCTGTTCCAACATAACCTTAAAGCAATAACAAAAATTAAAATTCTAATAATTTAAAGATCATTAATAAATCCCGTATGATTAAAAACAACATAAGATCATTTACCAGTCAAAATATGGGAATAAGAAGTTAAATTATTCAGCTTTAGACCTTCATATAGCTCTTCTAGGTTTTCAGCATTTAAACGCTGTCCTTTAATGTGTTTGTAACCTTTAAAAGAAAGATTTACATATCTGTGAAAACAAAGAAGTTTAACTATACAACAAAAAAAAAAATTAACAAATATCAGATTTTTCTTCTGCATTCCATTACTGAGGAATTCATTAAGTATTAAAAATTCTGAAATTATTTGTAGTTTAAACAAATTAGTATTACAAACAAATTATTAAATTGTATTTTAAACAAATATACAGAATTTTAAACAAATTCTGAAATTATTTGTATTTTAACAAAATAACAAATTGGTATATTAAGAAATTTATCAGAGACCTTAAAGTATAAGTTTATTAAATAATTAGAGATAACAGAAACTAAAGAGGAAAAGAATTTTATTACTTAGTATTTTTAAAACTAAATGCAAATTTTTAATATCACTTGAATTTAGAAGTTACTTAAATATGGGATTATCAAAAATGAATATTCAGATTTTAAAAAATTGTATTTTCAAAACAACTGCATTTATTACAAGGATAGAAACTGGAATAGTTATTCACTGGCCCTTTGGACCAGTGATTCCATGACTTCTCTGGTCCATATTCAGAAAGACTTTTTAAAAATTGCAATATATATATATATATATATATATTATGAGCAATATATATATTGCTTTCCATTAAGAGCTGTAAATGTGATGCCTATTATAATAAGCATTTACATAGCTATTATAACATGCTTATTTTAATGCAAGAAAAGATGCAAATGCGTATTTTAAAGATATTAAATACATCAAATTATGTGACATTGTGCAGGTAAAATTAGACAACATGTATTGTGGGACTAAATGAGGAAAGTTTACAACAGAAAAATATGGAAATAAAAAAGTTACTGAATTTAGAACTTACTAAAATTTTAGGCATTTAGGGATGATTAAGGAATAGATCATCCCTAGTATTTTGCCGCAGACAAGATTCAAATATATCATATTTCATTTTAATAACAGTAATAATAATAAAAGATTGAACAAATAGATTTTTTAAATCAATTTGAACACTAAGAAAACTTAATTATCTTTTTTCTGTAAATCAGTCAGCAATAAAGATGAATATGTAGCTATATGTTGAAGTTGATAGCTAAAACCAAATATCTATTTAGGTGTATCATGCACAAAGTATTAAGACTGTGATATTTGAACACAAAGGGATAGATTTCATTAATTAATGTTCAGAATGCAAACAAATAGATACATTTTCATCTAGATTAGTAAGCAATTTTTAATTATTGATTAAGAATGTAAAAGTAAGACAAGCTATTTCATAATCCTCAATAACAAATAGGTCATGATGCTTATACTTGTAATTACTAGGCTAATAGAAAATTAAAAGCGTAGATATATTTATTATAATACAGAAACAATAACAGAATCATGGGATACCGGAAATTTTCTGTTAAAATGCAGAACAACTTGCCACAGAACTGAATAAAAAATATTCTTGTAAATTATCATTAATCAAAATGAAAAAAAAAAGAACATTAATTTTATGAAAATAAATAAACGAAAAAATCAATCAATACAAATTATTAATACGATTTCATATAAATATCTACTTTTTACTTTATGGAAATATTTTTCGGCCAGTTTCACAGTTTGTTTTAATGTTGGTAATGTTTCACTAGGTTTCAGTAAAATAAGACAAGTAATTAATAAAAAAGTATTTAAACCAATTAATAAGAACATATATTTAATTATGGAGAATTTAATTGTGAAGAACCTAAAATAGGAAAAACGAATAAGTATGACAGATCGCAATAAAAATGCTTTGCCTAAACATTAAAAAAAATAGACAAATAACACATAAAAAGATAAGAATAGATACAACAATATTAAGATCCAATAAAAACAGAAAACTAAAGGACTTTTTGAGATAAAGTAAGAAATACATGAATGAATTGGAAATAATAAAGCATCAAATTTCATTACCTGTGTGGTTTGAAAGTTGAACGGAATTAATAAAATCAACCTCAAAACCAAGGACCTGGTCAAATTACAAAGTATAGTTAATAGTAGTTTAAAAACTAAAAATGCTACATTAAAAAAATTCGTAGTTAAAAAAATCATAGCGTACTTACCTGCAAAGGAAAACAGGCACTTTTATTTCCCACGTATCCTGAAACAACATGACTTTGAACGGACAAAACCCTGAAATACGAACTGCTTTCCCCATTATCCATTTCGTTTTCTCTTTTATAACCAAAATCACTAGATTTAAACTCGCAGAAAGAAAAAAAAACTATAAGCGATTATCTAAATTTTATTAAAATTTTAAGTGTATAACGAACTGCTTTCGCGATCTTGATAATAAGACCACAGACAAGACCAGACGACAAAAGTTTTAAAGTTGTAGTATCTGCAAAATCACTGTTAGTAATCAGTGATTACTCATACAAGTGATAAAATATCTCCCTTTGATTTGCTTAAAATTTGATAAACAAACAGAAAAAAAAGCATCTAAATCCATGACACGACTTGTTATTGCTTAAATAGAAGGAATTAGACCATAAAAAAAAAGATTGAATTCCCACCGACAGAAATCGATATAACTGCCGACCAATGACTGCCTGCGATCTCTCCTACTAGATGCTGTCCTAATCAGTTTCTCCTTCGGGATTTTCCTTTCGTACGAGTTAAATTTTGCCACTGCAGCGCTAGTTTCCGGCCTTTATACTGAAGGATTAGTTCTTTTCCATAATTTGATTATACAACAGGGACGGCCATAGGGGGCAGACAAACTGAACCCTTGTCCGGAGCGGCAAAAATATTTTGAAGAATATCCTTCTAGATAGCTTTATTAGCTGATGTACTCGTCATTGACGAGTTAGTATGTTCTACAGATTTTCAAAAAATGCAAATTTGTTTGCATTTTAGGAGTACAAAGAATGGAATTAGCATACTAGCAGAAATACAGAAAGCAAAGTTATAACTCCTGTGCATTGCTGTCAATAGAGAATTTTTTTTTCGAAACTAATGTTTTCTTTTAGTGGAATGAGCTATCAAAGTCAGAGAGTCATTTAGAGATTCAGAAGATGCTAGTAATAATTATTAAACTGAAAAGAAATTATATGCGAAACGTTTGTTTATAGCTAGTCTATATTTAGCACTGCAACGTTTGATTTTATTTAGATTATTTACTTGATTCACTGGTAGGCAAAACAAGGCAGACTAACCAATAAGCAGGCTTGTTCTACAGGATGTCCGGTAGGCAAACGTGACATTGTGTTAGTAAACATGCTACAGTCCTTTTAAATTGGTAGAAAATTCAAGATCTGCAATTAAATTCACTAACTGTGCCTTTTATTTAACACAATTTTTTCAATCATTTTTTTTTTTTAAATTAGAAAGAATGCAAACAATATTCTTTCACTAAATCTCCTCCTCACTAGCTAATTTTTATTTGATTAACTGTAGATATTTAATATTATGGCCATAAAAAATTTGCACTATTTTTTTACAATTTTTTTAAACGCCCATAAAAATCTCGTGAAAAAAATCAGCGTAATCTATTTAAATTAATAGTGAACTATTGTAATACCTCCAGAAACCTTTAAGTGATACCCCTCTCCTCAGCGGCTTTATTCCACTTGAAAGATCGACAGTAAAATAAATTTCAAAATTTAAAACTTGCAATATTGGGGTTAAATTTGATGGATGTGAGGGGACGGGACAGGTTTACGATAACACGGCCAATAAGAGGTGAAAATATAGGATACAATCTAGCATTAGAACTTCAAATCCACGAGCAGTCTGTGTCCTATTGTAGTCACTCTTTATATTTAATCATTAACGACATGGATCATTGCTTACGCAATACTCATTATTACGTAGGCAAAGGCAACGCATGTATAAGGCATCCTTAGAAACCTGCAACTTTTTTTTAACCCATTTATGCCTAGTGTTCCTTTCTTGGGACGGTATTTTCGCTATTATTCGAAAACGTTATTTATTTTTCCTAGCCTTTATTCATGAATATTGAGTCTCAACTCTACAAAATATTTTAACATGACCAAGTAGGATGTCGATATTTCGATTTTTATGCATAATTATTTTAAAAGAAATCATCCCTTATTCAAGAAGTTGACATCAGAAATTTATCTATTATTTCTGTTATTAGTAAAATTTGAAGAAAGTCGTAAAAATATCCAGGCACAAATGGGTTAATATGGTGAAAACTATTAATTCTTTTTTTTCAAATTTCCGAAATGGGCTATATTACTAAAACATATAAAGGGACCAACTTTAAAACAGTTTGAATGCTAAAATTAGGGTATATTTTTCATGCTTTACTTAGCGTTTACAATAATACTGAAATTGACTATAACAGATAAGGCTTTGTGTTAGTTAATTTACTCAAACAGTTCAATTTCCAATGTTCTATTATTACTTTGTATAAAATCTTAAATTGCATGAATCCATTAAGCGGCAAGCTAATACAATCAAAAGATTACGATCTATCACTTGCTATAAAACTTAATAAACTGTAAAGTTTTATTGTAGGATCTTCTGTGGTGCGAGAAATGATCGAAGAGATGCAAATACCCCGGCTAACTTTGAATTTGAGCAGTCGTGTCACAGAGTCTAATGAGGAAATATTAATTTGATTATGAGATGCTTAGGTGAAAGAAAGACCCTAAATT
Source organism: Cheiracanthium punctorium (assembly GCA_038373885.1). NCBI lineage: Eukaryota > Metazoa > Arthropoda > Arachnida > Araneae > Cheiracanthiidae > Cheiracanthium > Cheiracanthium punctorium. Next base: position 379,024 of record JAWZYV010012162.1, read on the forward strand.
AAAATTCAAGATAGAATTTAACTTTTTCTTACAATAGACCATGCAATGAGTGTCTTGGAATGCAGATTTGATATAATGAGCAATTATTTTCAATTTTTTTACAACATATATGAATTAAAATGTACTTCTAAAAGTACCTGATTAAAGACTATAAAGATATGGAAATAATGTTGATCAACAGGTAATCAGGGAGGGGATATAAACGAGTTTCATATATAGTGCAGGGGTGCCCAACCCAAATCGGTTGGTGGGCCAAGTAAAAATTTACTAAACTGAGGTGGACCGCACATATCAAAATAAAACAACAAATTATTTAAAATATTTTGTTATCGTACAACATTCAAAATATTTTATTACCTTACAACTAATGTGACACTTGTTTTTGTATTTTACTTGAGATTTTTTTAAATATCAACGTATAATTTAGTCGACGCGCATCATAGTTGATTGGTCATGTTTTCATCGAGCAACCTGTTGCGATACTTTGTTTTTACGACGTTTAATTTGGAAAAAAAATATTCGCAGTGATAAGTAGTTCCAAATGCTGATATAATGCGCATAGCCAATCGTATAGCAACACGATATTTTCGATTCAACCGTCTATAGTCCAAATGTATAAAATAATATAGACTGTTAAAAACTTCAATTGGGCCGCAAAAATTCTTCAAATGGGCCGCGGGTTGGGCATGCCTGATCTAGTGGATGGAACAGTGTTAGTTGCGGTTTTATTAGGCAAAAAGGGAAGTCCAATTGAAATTTTAACACTAATTTCGACTCTAGCACCAAACCTTATTATTGTTATTAAAGAATTTTTCTTTGACGATAAGCGTGGCAAGTGCAGATTGGAATTTCACAAAATTAAAGCTAATTAAAAATTTCTTACGTTTCACAACTTTTCAAGACACGGCTATTGAACATAAATTAACTGAATAAAATGGATTTAATTGAAACAACCAGAAAGTTTGTGGAAATAGGTGTTAGGAATAATAATAATAATACAAAATTTATTTATTTATTTTTTTATTTTTTTTTACTTCCTTGTACGTAGTATAAGGAAGTAATGTGATCCCGAAAAATTTTGGGGGCCAAATTTCGACTAAAAAACCGATTTTGACTACCTCTAAATTTAATTTTAAGAATTTTTTCGATGCATCTCATCGTAGGCTAGCATGCACGATCATATAAACGCGTCTGCAACTCATTTTGACCAGCGGCCGGTCTATTGTGGTCAGTTTTTCCATGCCGTCTGTACGTACGTACGTACGTATGTATGTAACTCGCATATCTCAAAAACTATTGGTCGTAGAATGTTGAGATTTGATATTTAGGATTGTTCTATGATCTAGTTGTGCACCTCCCCTTTTGGTTGCAATCGAATGTATAGTTTATGTACAGGACCGCCCAAAAGATTCGAAATACATTACGCTCTATGGGCCGAAATTCATTAAACTCGCCTAACTCAAAAACTATTAGGCGTAGAATTTCGAAACTTCATATTTTGGATAGTTGTAACATCTAGTTGTGCACTTCCCCTTTTGGTTCCATTCGACTGGATAGTTTATCTATAGGACCGCCCAAAACATTCGAAATACATTACGCTCAATGGGCCGAAATTCATTAAACTCGCATATCTCAAAAACTATTAGGCGTAGAATGTTGAAACTTTATATTTAGGATTGTTGTAACATCTAGTTGTTCACTTCCCCTTTCGGTTCCATTCGACTGGATAGTTTATCTACAGAACCGCCTAAAAGATTCGAAATACATTACGCTCTATGGGCCGAAATTCATCAAAGCGTTTTTTAGAGGTATTGGGCTATTTCAAACGACTCAGAAGTGATATATGCTGAAAAGAGTTAGAAAATGAATTTCTCCATTAAAAAAAGTGTCTTTATCATTTACAGTTCTGCTACAGGTACACTCAAAAGATTTCCAATACATTACGGTCAATGGCAATTTTAGGGGCATTCATCCATTTCAAGCACAATACCGTCTTACCACATAAGTTAGGTAATGGTCCGACCACGGTCACGTGCCTCCCTCAAGAACTGTGCCAAAAGTCGCCAAGCTTGGCGACTTTTAGTGACGTGTGTGTATATTTAACTCTCAAACCTCAAAAACTATTATGAAATTTTATATATAAGATTGTTGTAACATCTAGTTGTGCATCTCGATTTTTGGTTCCAATCTACTGGAGAGTTTATTTACAGGACCACCGAAAAGAATTTCAGTACTTTAATGTCTATGGACATCTTCAATATAATACAATTGCAGACAGTGATTGTTTGGTACATGCCCAAAATCTCGCCGACTGTCCTGGACTTTGGCGAGTTTTGACGAAATGTCGCCAAATTTGGCGATAGTCAGTCATTTCGTCCATGCCCAAAGTATCGCCATTTGTCATCGTTCTTGGCGAGTTTTGGCGAAATATCGCCAAATTTGGCGATAATCTGTCATTGTTGGTCCATGCTTAATATCTCGCCAAATGTCGTCGACATTGACGAGTTTCGCCGAAATATCGCCAAATTTGGTGCCAAAAATTATTTCGTATTTTGTATAACTCTAAAACTTTAACCCGTAGAATTTTGAACTTTTGTATTTAGAACTATATTATAATATCTAACTGTTTTCAATATCTTTTTTGACAGCAATCGACTAAGAATTTATTTATAGGGTGAGCCAAATGACTTTAAATACATTAAGGTGTATGGATGCATTCAATTCATTGAAAGTCTGTGGTCAATGACTACTGTGGCTATCCCCAAAATCTCGCAAACTATCTCAAGTTTGTCGGCTTTTGGTGAAATATCGCCAAATAAAGTGTCAGAAGGAAATCTTTCAAATTGAACTCAGCTTGGCGATATCGAAATATTTGGCTAGAAATCGCTAAACCTTACTATTATTGATATTTTATCTCTTTCAAACAAATAAGTTTAGAGGAAGTGCGTAGAAAACATTTTTATTTAATAGACGTGCAAGGAAGTCATGTGTTGGACACATCAGATTTTTTAAGCTTATAGTACAGTTTTTAAATTTTTTCCCCTTATGCTATTTTTTGTTTGAAAAATTTTATAGGTTTGTAACTGTCAATGATTTATTTCTTTTAATAGCAATTCTTACTATGGCGTGGAGAGGGCAGTATTTTGTATTTTTGTCCTGGGGGACAAAATGGCTAGAGCCGGCCCTGTTATACAATGCTTTTAAAGAAGCGAGAGGATCTTTTGAATAGGAAAATTAAGATAAATACTAATATAGAAATTTCAGTATTTCTTTATTTTTTAATGCACCATTTCAATGTATATTTCAAATAGTAAAAATTGTCTATACTGACATTTACTGAAGATGGCGGGAGGGGAATTAATCTGTCCTCAATTTTTATTATTTTGCTTGAGATATCAATTTAACAGTAAATATCTTGGCTAAAATAATATATTAAAATTTTTTCGTTAAATATATGATTGTTAGATTAGACAGCATCTTACAATTCAGAACCTATTGAAAAGCAAGAAGGAAAACCTTCTTTAATCATTATAAAAAAAAACCCGTGCCGGGAAGCTGGTCACAGAAAGTCTTTTCACGCAGTTTTTCAACAACGAGAGCCAACAGGTTAAACATGGGTTCATTAATTCATTTCATGTGGAGAATACCGCCCAAAACTCTAGACAGTTAGATCGACAGCTGCGTGGTAGGCCCGAATGCACGACCTTCACACTTCAACCGTCTACCATGTTTAGTGTTTTGCTTAGTTTAGTGCAATGCAGGCAATGCTATATTTTGTGCACTCGCCCACAGTAGGCCTAGGGAGGGGATGAAGTAGACACTCGAAATATACCTATTCACATTATTCATCAAAAAACTATGTTGTTAAAGGTCTAAATACTTCAAAATCTTCTGCCATACTGTCAATTTACAGAGAAAACTACTTTTCCGACAAGCAAAAGTCATCTCTGAGCCACCACCAACTCTTATCAGACGTGGGTCATTCATTTTTATTTTCCTTGTTCATGTTTAACCTGTTGGCTCTCATCATTGAAAAAATGCGGTTGAAGAGACTCGTCCGAGTGAAGAGACTCGTTCTGTGACTCGTTCGAATGAAGAGACTCGTTCTGTGACCAGCTTCCCAGCACGGGTCTTTCTTATAATGCTCTTCTGGGCTCAAAGAAGAACATTAATTTTTAACGCCAGGTATGCAGCCAGAAAAGATTTCGGGTTGGGAAGTGGGCAAAAAGTTGAGTCACGCAAAATGTCATCATTATAATTAATAAAAATCCAAATTCTGGGGGGAACAAGTCTCCTACCGCAGCCTATGGGAAGGCAAGGGGGAAATGTTCTTTAATCACATTACACCTGGAGGAAAAAGCCCAAAACTCTAGACTGTTAGATTGACAGCCATGCGGTAGACCAGAACCCTAGACCTTCAAACTTTAGCCATTTACCAATTTCAGTGGTCTTAACCTATATATATATATATACACTGGCCTCCAAAGGTTAAGGAACAACATGTTTTTCGAAGGTCACCATAAAAAAAAAAAATGACACTGACAGTAAAATTTATGGTTTATATAAATGGTAAAAATGAACTTGATGCAAATTTGTGTAAAAACGATAGCTACCACTTTGTTTTTATAGAAAAGAACAGGCATATATGAGTCAAGAAAAATGTGCAAATATCAGGCTTTCATAATTACGCGTGTAACTTTTGTTTATTTACAACTTTTGTTAGCAGATTCGTTAACAATAGGTAGCAGGGTCCTGCAATGTCTTAGAGAAACTGTTTGCCCGATTCGTTAAGGCGGCGGTCGGTCGTATGAATGGAAATGGAGTTGTCACAGGCTTATGCTCCTAGGCGTCTCAATGTGTCTTGCAGTGTGGTCCACCGTCTCTGGAATCAATATCAAACGGAAGCTTCTGTGCCCAGAAGACACGCTCTAGGCCGACCACCAGCTACACGTGCAGAATATCGTTTTATAGCTCTTTTGGCCTGGAAAAGAAGAAGCATTTCTGTGCCGCAACTTGTTGCAGACCACTCTGTAGCATCAGAGAGAATATGCGCTAGTACGGTGCGAAGGCTTCTTCACAATGCAGGTCTCTATGCAAGGTGACCACTTCTATGTGTCCCCCTCAACGGATGACAGAGAAGGGCCCATTTATCTTGGCTAAGAGAATGCGTTCCTTGGACCAGACAGCGATGGGCTTCGGTACTCTTTACAGACGAGTGCAGATTCACACTGGAGAACGATTCAGGACGTCTGTTTATCTGGAGGGAACGAAGCACCTGATACCATCAATCCAACACTGTGGAAAGACACAGTTATCGAGGTGGTGGAATAATGTTTTGGGCAGGGATCCCACTCGATGGTCACACTGACCTGCATGTGTTCCAGGGAGGAACTATGACTGGTGTGAGATATCGGACGAGATCCTTGATGCCTATGTTCAGCCATATGCTGCTGCTATTGACAATCATTTCATTCTGATGGATGATAATGCCCGACCTCACCGAGCTGTGCTTTTTGAGGATTACCTTGAGAGTCGAGGTTTGGAGCAAATGGAATGGCCAGGTCAATCTCCAGACCTCAATCCGATAGAACATGTTTGGACCTTGGCAGACAAGTGGCTGCTTCAAGTCCTCCAAGATCGTTGCATGAGCTGGAACAAGAACTAATCCGTGTGTGGTCTTCACTCCCTATTGAGGTGTCCGACAACTTAATTAGCTGCATGGTGAATCGATGCCGCCAGGACATTGCAGTTAGGCGTGGACACATTCCTTATTAGAACTCATTTTTGTAATATTTCCACAGAAAGCTTTGATAAACTGTTTTCTCCAAAAGTGGACTTTTCTACCAAAAATGTTCTTTTGCTTTTACACCATGTTTGTGTCGAATTTATGTAAATTTCTATGTCATACTCAATAAAGAACTATTTAGTGCTCAGTTAGTCCAAATTTTTTGCTTCTATGTTAATTCGTTTCCATATTGTTCACAAAAAACACGTTGTACCTAAACTTTTGGAGGGCAGTGTATGTATATAATAATTTCCATATACTTTCAAAACGAGTGCTTAAATCATGTACATAATTTCAATATTACCAGATTAATTTTGTTTTCAAGTTTATGTAACAGCACAGCTCTGCAATATTTAAATTTACAGCATTTCATTAAAAAGTTAACAATTGCAATTTTATCATTATTATGTAAGCACTTATGAAAATATGCCATTTAAATTGTTCGCTGTAGTCAATCATCAGGCACATAGCCAGAAAAAGTATATTAACCAAGTAAATTATTTTTAAATATGTCTATTAGAATCAAAAACAAGAGTATAATTTTCCTGAAAGCTTTTTTAATGCAGTCTGCCTTTATTTTATCCAAAAATTTAAAGTTGCTTAATGTCCTTAGTGGAAAACAATTTAAAAGTTCTAGCCATCGTTAGCATTAATGTCTAGTTTTCAGTTCTGAAAATTTCTATTAATTAATATAAAAAGTTTTCTATAACACAACAATTGAAAAAACATTATTAGAGAAAACGTAAGAAAATATGTTCTGAGAAGTCATAGTTACACTATTTTTACACCCGAAATGAACATCTAATTAGTATTTAAAACTGTTTCTTCTATCTCCTAAAGAATATGCGAAAACCAAACATCTCAAGGGCCTTCTTTCTTTAATAAGAAAACAGGTAATCGGGTGGTCTGCACCATCTGTCAGGCCAATTTCTTGCAATGTTCATGGGGGTACATGAAAACATACAAAGTACTGTCGGACCAACTTGTGCTGAACCGAAGTGTCTCAGATGTTCTCGAAGGGAGAAAAAATTTAGGAATCACTGATGTGATATAATGTTCAAGTAGCACCACAGATTTAATTTTCTTTTTCTTCTCGAGTTACCAAGAAAAAAAATCTATAAGTTTGAAAATCATTTTTTTATTACATAATTTTGAAATAGCTTTAACTTTTTTATTTCCTTTACGTAGCAAATGTACTCCTGCTGTTTTTCCCTCACATAACATGCTTCCTGTTCTTTCAAAAAGCATCATTCTTAACACACGGTTTACATAGTTCAATTATACTGTAGCTTCGATAAACAGTATAGAAGGCTCCAAATACCACTATTTAAAAGTTATAACAAAGAGAAGGAGCAAATATATGTAATGTAATATGCATCTGTAAAAGGTCAGAACCTTAAAGTTGAAATTATGTTAATCCCTTTTAATGAATACTGTAACTAACATTCTTTAAACAGAAAACATTTCTCTCTTCTTTTATATTTGAATCTAAAAATTTGAAGTTTAATTCATTATTAAAATCATGTTTAACCTGATCACTTTCATCATAGGCGTAACTTGGGCTTCGAAACTGGGGGGGCAAAAGTCATTTTAAATGAAAGTCCATGTATGCGTTCCCGTACAGACAGACACACACACACACACACACACACACATATATATATATAAAAATTCGGTCTTTGAGCCTCGTCAGGGGAGACCCCCCCTGAACCCCCCTAATTTTTTAGTTTCATTATTGCCATATTAAAACGATATTAATTCACTATGTCATTTTATCTCTCACTCCTTTTTCGTTTTATTTTATTCTTCCTTTACATTTATTTCATCGACTGGAAGTAGGAAGGTTTCTTGATCTTTCCTTGTAATTGGAAACGTGAGTCGATGATAACTGAAGTAACTTATATAATTTTTAGTATCTATCTTAACACTCCAAAAATTTTGCTTTTCGTTATTGATATCGTTGAGAAAGCTTTAGGCGAGTAGGCTTGCTGTATTTCGCCTGGTAACCCTATTGGCGAGTCATCCAGAGTGGATAAGAATTTCAAGCTGTTAGGCTTATGTTAAAAATTATTCTTTTTCGACTTTCACATTCGCTAGCCCAGTGCCCGATGCGTTTACACCTTTTACAAGTTATTCTTGATGCATCCTTAATTTTATGAGTCGGCTGGCCCGAGTATTTTCCATAATTTTTATTTTTAGAAGCAGGTTTTCTAGGAGCAGCCACGAAAGCACCTGAGTCTTCAGCTTGTCTATCATCGTTATGCCTGGCATTTGATTCTGAGTATTTCTGGCTTCAGAAGCTCATCTCTTGATTCCATAGAAGGGAGGCTATATGACAGCATTACAGTCAGCAAGTCGTCGTCTGTTTTAATATCCATTTCTGAAAGTCTGACGATTATGTCGAAGAATTTTCTCAAATGGTCGTGAATTCCTTTAGACAAGTCGGGTATCTTATATTGAATTAAAGATTTCATTAATGCAGCTTTACAAGCAGGTCCTTTTACTGATAGATTTCTCCTAGTTTTTTCCAGACATCAGATGAAGTGTCACAATTTTTTATTTGTTTCAGATGGCGATATGCATAGAATTATATCTGCTTTTGCTTTTTCGTCCATTTGGAATTTGGACCCACGTATCGAACTCTTCTTCCGATTTTTCGTCATTTTCCAAAACTTCAGGTTTAGGCTTTGAACCTGATGCATAAATCTAGGCATCATTCTTTATTAAAAGCGCTTTCATTTGCATTTTCCATGTTTCGTAATTATCTTTATTCAGCGTTTCAATCCACCAAGTTCCAGTCGCCATTTTGAGGATGAATGATGAAGCCTTGAAACGAACGTTAAAAATTAGCAAATAAATAAATTAATCCATCTGGTGTCCATAACCTTTTAGAAATGTTAGCAGAGTTATGGCACAATAGTAAACGTGGGAACGTAACATTTTATAGAACGGAAGAAACAGGCACATCACATAACAAGGTAACATCGAGAGGAAAAAAGTATATATTTGTTTGTGTTTGTGGGATTACGGAGGATTAGCTACACGTGGGCTCTAGGCCGATGGGTGGGGTGCCCTCCCAGGGGGTCTTATCCCGTATTTACGCTCAGTGAAAAAAGTATAGACGATGTAAAAAGAATGCGTGCGCGAGCGCAGTTACAGTTAAGTAGATAAATGTTTATTGATGGATACATAATTCAGGAGGATAAGACTTTGCACAATAAAAAAATAAACAATTCAATACTCAACGATTTATTCTTACTTTTATGTCGCATTTTTGGGACACATTTTTGAGACACATTTTTCAGACAATTTTCAATAAAGGGTGTGAGAGATAAAATGACACAGTCATTAATAAATCATAAAATATTTCTTCTATAACAATAGAAAAAATACTGTAATAAAACGGATGAAATTTGAGAACTGTTATTTTTAACTCTTGAAAACAAAAAGTAAACAGTGCAATAAGTATAATTAATAAAATAGATAAAAGGGCTTATTTTTTTCCCTTTTATCAAACCAACTCCACAGCCACTGGTATCACTGGGGACCGAAACAGTTTTTAGCGGTAGAATCTGTGTGTACGTCCAAAACAAAGTTCATTGGAAGGATTGTAAAACTACAAAAAGAAAACTCCACAGCCACTGGACATTAGCAGGGCTTGACTGTCAAGAAACATTTGACGGTCAAAAACTGAAGCGGCCGAATTTGATTTTCAAAGGGTCTTTCCAATAAGTAAGGAGAGGCATCATTTTTAATTTAAACAAAACTATATTTTCCCCCTCAAAGCGCAACTGTAATGGATGTCTTCTCCTTAACGAATTCCTGACAAAAAACCCAAATGATCAGTACATTGTAGTATTTTCTCCAGACTAATACTTTATTTAAAATTTACCGATTTGACACGAAAATTACGAAAACTACTTACCTGTACTCATACACAAAACAAGTTAATATTTCACTGCAAGATACAGATATTCAGCTGGTATAATTCATTTAACTTAACCAAACTTGACACAGAGACATCATTTACCTATTTAGCTTAGCTCTTTGTAATCCATTCTTTGCAGCTCATTCAATAATCCCTCCAACCCTCTCCCCCTTTTAAGTGAACACAGATGCGACTGATTTTTGAGTTAACAGGAGATAAAAGGGCCGCGTTCGGCATTTAAATCACTCCAATTTTCACAGAATCTTAATGGTCATTTAGTGCTGACATGTTCTTAAGATTTGTTTGTAGGTCCAGAAAAACGATCATTTTAGGCCTTGTTAAAAAACCGCTTTTCTTGCGAGATTTGAAATACATAATGAAACTGGTTGCACTGCACATTTTCTATTTTCTGTAACCTCTCTTCCCGCGGCACTTTCTTGAATGTTAGCGACCTGTTAAATTTACAGCATTCTGAGCTCAATGTTCGTGTTTTTCCTTGACTCGGACAGAAAATTTTAAATTTTTAAGAGTCCAGTACGTTATTTTTATTTATTTTTTTTAATTTTATCTTTTATTTTTATTTATTTATTTATTTTTTTTGTGGGTGGGGGTGGTATTGTAAATATTTTTAGAAAAGTAATGTGGAAAAAGATATTTAATAATTTGAGGAGCTGGAACGACTTTTAACATGATTTCATTAACCAAAAGCTCCCCTAGTAGCAATGACTGCTTGTTTTCTGCTCGGTCGTTCATCGACTCATCGTTAACTCATCGACTCGTCGAATTCAGTCATCGGCAAGTGCACTTTTGTTTATCTGCAATAGATGAATTTTTATTCATGGATAGAAGTGATCTAGACGAGCAGTTTCGCCGATGGGAAACCGAAAACCAATATCTTATCCGAAACTGCAGCTCTATAGTCAACGGGCCTTGCAGGTGTCCCCAGTGGTTTACACTTTACCCAAATTCCTATAAATATTTGCGTAATTTAGATGTGCCTTTGCATAATTTAAGGGAAATTTTGAACAATTCTTTAATTAATCGCATAATTTACTTCAAATTTCTTGTATTGGGGTTGGGAGGGGGCAGGGGGGGGTGGTATCCCCCCCCCTTGCCCCCTCCCACAAAATTTAAATTTGAAAAGAAATATTTACAAAAAAATGTAAGTATTTATTATATAAAAATCGTTTGTAATATTTAAAGAATTAAAAAAAAGTGTGTTTAAAAAAAAGAAAAGAAAATCTATTTGAGCGTCAGCTGCATTATAAGAAAAACGGAAACTTCATTACAATGAGCAACTCTTTTGAAACCTCTTTAATGTAAACTGCAAGAAGAGAAATCATTTAATTTTTAAAAGTTATCCAAGAAATATGAAAGTTAAAATCACACTAAAATTCCTATACAATTGGCAATATTGTTTTTTAATTATTAATTAAGAATGTTGTTGCTACTTACATACATTGGTAAAAAGTGAAATTAATTTCTTACCAATCGAATAATTTGACTATTATTAATAATAGCTGAACAAAACTTTGTCAAAATTTCACCAAAGTCCCAATCTGAGACTAAAATAACCGGTAGTTCACACTTTGCCTTACACATGACAAGATTCGATGGTCTAGGCAGCGCGCTTATCTCGTAATCAGTACGCTCATGGTTCGGGCCCGGTGGAGGAAGATCTTTTTTTTTTTCAGAAAAACGGAAATTTAGCATACAAAAAACGAAAACATAATAAACAGAACGGACATTTTTTTAAAATTTTGCTGCCAGTCGTTTATTTTTTATTAACAAATATATTTTAAACAGTTTATCGGTTTCTTTTCGTTATTTCATCGGAGTCGTCGGGAAACGATGATCGGCTTTATGGCTCCCCGAGCGGACATTTTGTACCAGTTGCCGATGAAATTTCCCCTTTTTTGGATGAAAAGCCGTGATCGGCCATTGCTCCTTCTCCTCGGATTTAACTCACCCGCCTCTCATCGACCGATGGGTTATTGCTACTAGGGTCAGCATAAGCGGGGGACAGGGGTCGATACAAACCAAAATTGGGTCCGTTTTGTGGCCCTGTCACAAAATTACAATCGATTTAAACGGAACCCCTTCACAAAAATAGAGTCAATTAAAACTGCCCTTCATTGACATTTTACCCTAAAATTTAATGTGTTTCATCAATTAACAACAAAAAAGTGACTTTTATTAAAATTTGGTTTAAAAATTCACAAAACTAAGCATTGAAATTCACAAAAATATGCAGTTTTTACAAAATGGGACCCTGGAAAATATTCCTGGATCGAGCCCTGATAAATTATGTAAGGTTTTGAGTTGAAGACGTTTTCACGAAAAAAAAAAGGGGGTGGGGTATATAAATTAGGTGAATGTACATATACTTCGTACTAAAGAAAACTAATATTCTGAGATATTATCTTAGCTAGACTTTTAAACAAATTTTTTGAAATGCTAGAAAGTAGATTTATATGCACATCGGCAGATCGTTATAAACAAGAGCTGTGAAGGTTCCCCTTCTGTGCGGAACGTTGCTTCTCCGTATTGCTCGGGAGCAACGCTGTTAGTAAGAAGTAATGAGGTGATTTGTTGCTGTATTTTGCATGAAAATCTAAAAGGGTTAAAGGTATCAAAATACTGACTTACATAGTACTGCAACTAGAGTTTACGTCTCTCACGACGAACCAACTAGAGCGGACCCTTCCCGTGCAACCATAACTTATTTTGGAGCTCCCTAACAAGTCTGGGGCACGTGCCCCTGGCAGCAGATATAAATCGTAAAATCGCAGTTCGTTTTTTGTTCTCTTAATCGTCTTTCATCGTTTTTTGTTCTAAACTGCGTCGCATTTGAATTCGCAATTAGTCGTCTGTCAAGTCAAGTAAGTTGGGCACGATCATAAAAGTGCATTGTCTCGCTGCTACTGGCCTTCAAACACCAAAATTAGGTTCACTAAAATATGAGAAACTGGACCCAACCTGTGACAGGGCAGCAACTAAACGGGGGGTAAGAGGGGACAAGCACCGGGAGACATTCTAAAAGGAATGCCAAAATCAGTTATAGTTTCTTGGGATGGGGCGCGGCTCCATGTGAGGAGGCACACGACCATGGACGCCCATACACAGACAGCACAGAAAGCTTGCATCAAACTTGCAGCAAGCTTGATTTATCAAGTCAATAAGCTTGAAAATTTCAAGCGTGTAAGCTTGAATCAAGTGTTCTAGTTTACACTTGCCCAGCTTGCATTAAGCTTGACATTTCAAGCTTAGAAATTTTTCCAAAACAATTTTTTTTAAATACACGGGGCGCCCGCTGGCAAAGCGCCCCACATAATTTATTTTTCCGCGCATTTTCCCCCTCTACGCTGAAATTTCAATTTAATTTAATCTGTTTCCATCGAGTGTTCGTCGCTGGAAAAGAACCCGGACCCTTTGGCTTCGCAGTTGAGCACGCTATCCATTCCGCCACCGGAGCCTTGTGCAGCTATGACTAAAGTTTGAAGTGACTTACCACGCTGTTTTCTCGCCAGATTGATAAATGGGCGATGTGTTATTTGTTTCTTTTATTTTTCCATGGGATGCATCAAAATTAAAATAATGCATCAAAATAAATTAAATTAAAATAAAAAAACACGTTTTAAAACTTTCAGTACCGCAACACTCATGAAGCAATACTGCTGGCCAAAATCGAGACAAACGACTGATTTTGAAATCAATTCCGTACTATAATTGCATTTTATTTTGAAGAATTTCCATATTTGGAAATATAGAATTGGTTTACTTAACACAAATTTTGTGTTAAGTAATCTGAAATGAAAGAAACAGATAGTTAAACGTTACTTCGAAATTCTATATCACAGTTGCTAACATGTATGGAATACAAACACTTTAGTCATTTTTGTAAATTTCTTAAAATAACAAATAATTGAAAAATTTTGCTATTTTTTAACGCTAAAAATTCTCTTTACAAATGTGGTTATTTTCCTACATATTGGTATGCTATATTGATATAGAGCATTTCGAAGAATTAAAAATAAGTTTAAATTAATTTATACAAATGTAAATTTGAATTATTTTCATTGTTCAGACTTTATAATTAAAAAAATTATTTAACTTCTGAATTTTTTTTTATCCTTTGTAATTTTATTTTAAAATTACAAAAGTGTAAGATGTAAGATTTTTGGGCCCTAAAATCTGTAGGCCCTGGGCAGTTGCCCCGTTTGCCCTGCCGGTAATATGGCACTGGTAATATAAAATAAAACACATCTTTTACGAACTTTCAGCAAATTTGAGGACGCTCTACAATTAATGCCCATTCTCTTTCACAGATGGCGCCATCAACGCTCTTTTAAAAAATAAAAATCATGCGAGTATCAATTTTCAAGCTTAAATCAAGCTGACAATTCAACTTGACTCCAGCAAGCTTGCTGCCAGCTTAGAATGAGTTGAACTGCCAAGCTTGCAGTAATGCGTCAAATTCAAAGAAATGTCAAACTTGATTTAAGCTTATGTGCTGTCTGGGTAAGGTGGGCAAGGTAGGGCACTTGCCCCCCTAAAGTTTTAGGTTAATGTCTCGTGATGTTAACAGATGGCAAAAACAGAACTAAATTTGTTAAGAGTTTGAAATTTGCCCCCTCTAGAAATTTTTTTTGAAGTTTGCCCCCCGCTCTAGGAAAATTACTATGGGTGCCCATGCACACGACACTAATTATGGTTTGCCTCGGGTGACATAAACTCTAATTGTGGCATTGCCTGTGAAAATGAAATCTTTTTGCCCACTATTTACAGCAACAGGTCTTTTTTTCTAACGCTGAGCAATTGATTTCAGACAAGTTTAAAATCGCTGCCCCTTGATTTTTGCGTTCCTTAGAAATTATCTAGCTTGGCCGTTTGGTAGAGTCTGCCATCGTTCCTGTTGGGTTGTAAAGCTTCTATGACTCTATTCTTTTGTTGATTTTTCCAGGGGAATTTTTTTTTTTTTTAGAATCTGATAGTGTATTTGGGTTATAAATGCATGATTTGTGTTCAAAATCATAACTTTGCCCCCTGACTTTTTAGACTAGGGGGGCAAATTTTACAACTGCAGGGGCAATTGCCCCCCTCAGATTACGCCTATGACTTTCATGGTGAAGGTTCTCTTCTGTCCGGGAAACAACACCCATCACAGAATGGAACATTTAAAAAACTATGCTGTGAATCAAAACTCGTCAAAAAAGAACCTTCACAGATACATACAGTAGAACCTCGATTAACCGAAACTCTCCATTAACCGAAGTCGGTTTCTTCTTCACTTTTTTTTTTCCAACGTCTACTATATCATCCAAAATTTCTCTTAACAAACATACATTTTTAAAGTTTCCCCCCCCCCCCCACATTCCTTTTGTATGCAATCCGTCCTTTCCAAACTATGAGTGCAGATAAATATTTCGAAATTTCCTTTTATAGAATTCCTTCTCGCAAGCTCAATTCTCGGTATGAGTGTACTCTTCCAACTTTCAAACATCCTTGCTCTAAACAAAAACACACCCCATTTCGAAAATTGGAAGGTCATACTGCCGAGTCCCAGAACAATCGAATGTTATTGCACCCTCTGATTGTAAGATTCCTCTGAGCTCATGCTTTCAAGAAAACTTCGGGATAGAGCTGCCTGGCAAAGTACGGCCAATTTACACCAGATGAAGCTTCCATTTTAACCATTGTAAATTTTTGTTTCAGAAATAAATTTATTTTAAGTTGTAACTCTCTTATGACTATAGAGTTAAAATAGTCATAATAACAGTTCAATGATGCTACTACATATTAAACTAGATGATTATTGATGAATTCTCGATTATCCGAAGTAGGTTCGGTCCCAATTACTTCGGATAATCGAGGTTTACTGTAGTTTCAATGATAAGGCAACCCATCTCTGATAAAAAACTTCACCATCCTTATCACCTCCAACCTTGACATTTTTTGATGCCACCCTGTGTTTAATACTAAAAATATTTAGAGCAATGCAAGTTAACAAAAGTAAATGTAGCAAATTTGGATGCGAGATGGATGCAGGTGATTAATTAGTTTTCTTGTTTCAAACAAGTACATTCTGTCAAAAAAGTTAACGGCAATTGATCATTTAAAAAGTCCGCTTTAAGAGATTGTCAAAATTCTTTTTGTAGCCAAGTTGACACAATTATCCTCTATACTAACGCAGAGTTTGACCGTTATCTGTCATTTAGTTTGTTTACAGAGCTCGATTTTGTCAGTTCATTTCAAGTGTGTTTTGCGATTTCTGCATTCATAAAACGCATTGCAACTGGTGATGAGACATGGGTTTACAAGTTTGACTGGCAAACCAGTCAACAAGCTTCGGAATGGCGCTTTCCAACTGAGCCGAAACCGAAAAAACCTCGTCAAAGGTAAAAAGTTTGACAGCTTTCTTTGATTATCGCGGTGTTGTGCACTTGGAATTCTTGCTAAAGGGTCAGATGGTAAATAAAGAATATTATCTGAGCATTATACGGCAATTGAGAGAGAAAATTTGTCAAAAAAGGCTGGATTTGTAGAAAGAAAACTCTTGGATTTTGCACCACAACAATGCACCATCGCACAAGGCTATCATTGTGAATGAATTTCTGAAAACTTAAAGAATACCATCGACAACCACCACATTCACCATATTTGCTCCAGCTGACTTTTTTCTCTTTCCACAACTTAAATTACCACTTTGAGGAACCCATTTTCAGTCGATAGAAGACATAAAGAGAATTTGCTGCAAGAATTGAAGTTGATTCCGAAAAATGTGTTTAAAAAATGTTTTGATGATTGGATTATTTGTTGGCATAAGTATATTATTTCAAAAGGGGCCTACTGTCTGTCTGCGGAAAGAACTCCCTCGAGCACGCTTTAGGGCATCGTTTTCCGCCAGGAAATGGACTCTTGTCCATTTTTTGCAGGTGATAAAAACTAGGGGTTGTGTCACATTGGCATATGTATCGCCTACAATTGGTGGCTATATATATATATATTTTTTTTGCATGTATATTCTGTGTGTTTTAGTGGACAACATTTTGAGCACAACAAACAGAATTTAAGTTGTTCCTTCCAATAATCAGCACTAAATTTTCTTTCCTAATAGAGTTTGTATTCGGACTTTTTTCAGTTATTGAGCAGGCAATTAAAATTCTTAAGCTTTCTTATATTTTTTTCGAATAAAAATAATAAGCGTAAATGTATTAATATTTTTAAATTCATTCGGGGCATGAATTGATTTTCGATAATATTATATTGGTTTGTTTTATCTAAATCCATTTGTGAAATACAGAATGTTAAAATTTTATTGCAGATCATATCTTTTTTAAAACTGTACGGAGATAAATAGGTGATTATTGTTATGGCATAAAAAGAAAGTTTTATACTTTGTTACAGAACACTTTTTAAAGTCAACCGATAAGGAATAAAAAAAAAAATAATAATAATTTAGCTCTAAAAATAGAAAGACTGGAGAATTTTAGAAAATTCTTCTCCGATCGAATAGATGCATTAGAAAATTAGAAATATGTCTGCTTTTTCCCGTACGAAGAACGGCACTTAGCTAATCTATAATATCAAAACAGTCGAAATGAACAAATCAATTCCTAGGTGTATTCAAAACATCAGGATTCCTCAAAACTTCTCTTCGAATTTGTTTGATTGTAAAATTTGATACTCCAGTTGCTTGAGCAGCTGTCTTTATACTTTGTGATAGAGGCACTGTCAAAGTTTCTGCTGCAGCTTCTTGATAGCCAAATTCTGCAACATTATGCACAATTTTACGTGCCTGAGATCTTAAAGTTTCACCTTTCTTAAACTGAAAAGGCATTTTCGAAAGTTTCCAGGCAAACAGTTAGACTGACTGAAATAATCAACTAAAATATTTAAATAATAAGAAATAAAAATTTATAGAAACTAAAAGAATTACACTAATAAGAACAAATTTTAAAACTTAACAGAAGAAAACAACAAAAAATATTAAAATAAATATAAAGCTAGAGACGAAAGAAACATGCAACTGAGAAAAAAAAAAAAAAAAAAAAAAACAGAAGACGAATGACAAGTTCCGGTCATCCTGTGGGTCATTTTTGCGAGGGGCGAATTTCTGCACCTGTTCATGAGTCATCTAGCTAAAGTAAAGATAACGCTTTTCCTCTATTATGTAGGAAGTTGCATGGCGTTTTGATTTGTTTTCTATTTGTTCGCCAGCATGATCCCCCCAAAAAATTGTGTTTCATTGACCAATTCCCAGAACATTTTTGACAGAATGTATAGCTGAAAAGATTATTATTATCCAGTATAATTGCATCATAAATGATCTTTTATATTGATCAGTTAAATTTTTTAATCATTCCTAACCCTTCCCCAATAATAATAAATAGTTTAAAACTACTTATGCAGTAGATCTTTCATATCATTATGAAAGCTCACTTTTCTTACTCATTATTTAGATAAACTTTTATTTATCGTATTTTATGCATTACTTAACATAAAATAGGTAGTCAGAAAACTAATTAAACATTTTATTTTAATTATCATTAAATGTATCTATCTGTCAGAAAACAGTTCATGGTTAAATGAAACACACACGCGAAAGAAAGAAAAGGATTCACTAAGTAAGAAAAACTTCCTAAATCTGGTAGATTCATGCCAAGAAATGTACTTTGTAAAAAGCATTATATCTAGTCCTTTGATTTAATGCCTTATCAAATTATTCAGTATTTTTACACTTGGTAAAAAAAAAAAATCTGGTTATTTAGGGCCCACTTGAACCACAGACTTTTGAGAGTAGCCATAGTGGTTGTTACAGTCCTGACTGTATGTGATTAAGGGACAGCTAAAGGCTATCTCCCTAAAGAGGGGAAATTTTGGGTGGAGGCCTCTTCAAGCTATGGCCCTGAACGAAGATAAAATGGTGTTTTTTAAAAAATCTTACTGACATATCAATATATATAGGGGAGATAGGGTACAATGGGTCAATTTTTAGATTCTGAAGTCTATGTTCAGTAAAAATCCATTTTCCTTAAGTACTTTTTGCTGACCCACTGTACCCCATAAAGGGTACACTGGGTCAACAGTGGATCAGCTAATGACAAACACAATAAAAAATCTTCTTTCACTCGGTAGTGAGTAATTTAAACTATTTTATTGCCCGACAACATTTAGTATTAAGTTAGATATTTTAAAAACTCAAAGTTTATAAGGTAAATGTTAATTTTATGGTTCTAAAATAAACACGCACTAAATTTGTTAATAAAATTAAAGAAAAAGGTTTTAGTTCGATAATATCACTTTATCTTATAAAACTTTAGTTTTATAGTTATTTTTATTATATAAAAAATTGCCATTTTACAATAACTATTGGTCATTATGTAATTTAACAGGGATGAAATTCTTCAGCTTTTTGTGAATAAAGAGGATTTCACTTTTTGTCTTTTTTCTCTGAAAATTCTACTTTTTTCTGTGAATTCCTGATTGCTATTATTAGTTAACTGTGCGATATTTTTTATTTTCTAGCATGTTCCAATGTTTTTCTTCTTAAAACTTCATTCACATTAATTATATACAAATTTTTTGCTCTTGTATGATTTCAGCTTTTTTGCTCTTTTGCCAATCTCATCCCTAATGAATATCAACAGTAAAAGTCAATTTTGTCAACGTTGTCTCAGTTCCTTGGAATACAATTGGTTCTGGCAACTTTCTCACAATATCTTTACTGTCTGCTCCATAAATGTCTGCCTCATCAAAGATAAATCCATAACCTGGCTGAATTCCTTTCGTGTAGGGCACTTCAAATTAATTTTCACTTTTGTCTATAACTTCAGTAACATAGTGTTTACAGCTGCATTTTTTCTAGCCATAGACCTTGAATAAATAATACGAAATCTCAACATCATATTAAAAATCTTCTACATCGTAAAATTTAAATCCTCAAAGTCAGATTCACAAGAAAATTCTTTTCATTCTTCTTCTTCTTTTGTTGAGCTATTCTTGTAATTGCCTGCATTGTTCCCCCCCCCCCCTCTCCTGCTTCATATAATTAGGTCTTTCACTCTCCTTTTTTTCAATAATCTCATATACGATTGTGATTTTCACAGTTGTATCTACAAGAATTTCTGATTTTTCTTCAGGTTGCGTCTCAGTTTATTTTTCTTTGGCACCAGCCTTAGGAAAAGGCTTTTACCATCTCTGGTGTCATTTTTTTGTTTTACTTAACTTTTTTGAGAAACTGAAAATTCTGTGGTTGATGTGGAAGACTTATAAATTTAGATAATCCAAACCTTATAAATTAAGAAACTTACAGAAGACAAATATATAAATGGGGACACAGCGGGTCACTGACTCACATGAACTGATGTGCCCCATTTGAACTGATGTATTATTTTTCACCTCAAAATCCTAAACTTAAAATATTCATTTAAATGCAAAATAAAAAAAAAGGTAATTTAGACTAAATAAACATACCACATAACTCTATCTACTTGACAAATTCCAATTGTAATAACATGAAGTCTTAATTTTTTCAAATTTCATACAGATGATCAGAAAACAAAATGGCTCTTTCTTCCAGCCACAATTAGCGAGATGTTTAACTTTTTCCAGAGTTAAGTTGTTTCATACCTACTTTCAATAATTTTCTCATTTGAAAACTAGACACTGAACCACAAATATCTTCAATGGCTCACTGTACCCTGCTCTCACCTACTACTTAAGTGGAAGCTATATACAAATATTACTAAAATCACATCTGAGTTTTAAAAATAATTTATTTATTTTTTTTGGTGAAATATATGTATATATAAATTCATATATAAAAATAAGTAAAGAAAAAATTATTTTGAAAAACATATCTATGACTATCAATACACAATACATAAAACGCATATCATAACACAATATATAAAATTTATATTTTGTACTCTGAAATAATTAATATACTATTTTAATTTTTGACAAATGAAGCACAGTAAAATTCATAATCAAAGTAAAAGGAGAAAAAACACAAGATAAAAAAAATTCTAAAAAAGATTTTTATATATGAATTTATGAAATATATGTATATATAAATTCATATATAAAAATAAGTAAAGAAAAAATTATTTTGAAAAACATATCTATGACTATCAATACACAATACATAAAACGCATATCATAACACAATATATAAAATTTATATTTTGTACTCTGAAATAATTAATATACTATTTTAATTTTTGACAAATGAAGCAAAGTAAAATTCATAATCAAAGTAAAAGGAGAAAAAACACAAGATAAAAAAAATTCCCCTTTGTAATACAAAAATTAAAGATATTTTGAAACAACAAAGATAACTTTTACTAGAACAGTTAATATAATTTAATAAGCATAGTATGCTAAATAAGAGTGTTCATGCAATTTCCTTCTTTAAAGTTTAATTAAAATCAAGTTAGTAACATGTTTTATATGGTCATATAAAAATAAATAAAAACTGTAATTATTAAAGCAGGTTAGTGGAAACAGAAAGAAGAATTCAGGAAAAACCTTAAATTACTTAAACTCTAAACACACTAAAGCTTTTACAAATAAATTTTATATACATTTGATCACCGAGTTGTAAAAGCTATGTATTTGTTGTTGATTTTATTTCTTGTACTCTAAATTAATCAAATGCCATTCCACTATAGCTGAACCATACAGCAATTGATGGTCTTGATTGAGATGGGAAAAAGAAGAAAATTAAAACTAGATTTTTGTTAAACAGTCATGAAAATGACAATCATAATAAATTATTATGAAATGAGAGGATTTTTTTTTCAGGAAAAAGTTACATATATTACTATAAATGATTTTGGTTTCAATAAATAAGGTAAAATAATTTTCAAACACTAGCTCATATAAATTCAAGCTCTTTCATAGACTATACGAATCTTGTATTAAAGTTTAACACATACAAACAAATCACATGTCCTTTTTACAGAAAAAAACTATACATTTATAAATTTTCTATATACATTTGTTAATATATAGGTTATATAAAGAATAAATAACTTCATTTCTTTGAAATAAAAGATAATTTTTTTAACATAAAAATCTATACAATTTCATGGTGTATTCCACAAATAAATAAAACAATTTTACATAGTCCTGCTGTTTGATAGCAAATGTTTACTTATAGAAAATATTTTTTTTAGCAAACTTAACATATCCAAACTGAAAAAAAAAAAAAAAAGATTCTATTAGCATTCTAAATATCATTTCATTATTACATATACATAATTCAATATCGTATATTTTTTGATAGAAAATGTGTACTTTCATAAAATACCATATAGCCCGGCGTATAACATCCATTAGTAAATTTAGGATAGGCCAAGCAATTTATTTTATATTCAATGTTATGCATTTTATATTTGGTGTATAGCATACACATGAAAAAATGAAGCAATATTTTGAATTTGGCGAATGTTATACGGTGAGATACACGGTAAATTTTTTAGCAACCTTAGCACTTTAACGTGCAGTGCCCCCACTGTGGCATTCTGACTGTTTCGATTTATGAAGAATAAATTTGATTTTAATAAAATACTTAAGGAGGACATAGTCATAAGAGAATTCTTTTCTATTTAGCAGATGATTTTCTCATAAAAATTATCGATTATTTGTAAAATGGTTGTCAGAATTATTTTCATCGGTACCGGCATCCGCTGAGAACTGGAGAATATGATGAAAATATACATCGATATAGAAGAAAAACTAGACAGACTGCCTAATGCTGAAAAAGTGCAACCTTTTCCATCACTTGATTTGCATACCAGCAACATGGCGGTTGATTGAATCGCCCATCATGTGCCAGCTGTGTCAAAAATATTCTTTAGCTCTATGGCATGCGATGGCCAATTCAATCGAACACCATGTTGCTGGTAGTCAAAATAAGCAATGGCAACAGCTGCACTTTTTTGGCATGGGGGAAATGGTTGTGCATCAATCGGTTACCATATTCAGATGGAAAAAAATAAAAATAAAATAATCTATAAATATTCTTAATATCATTTCATTATTGCATATATGCATTTACGTGTTTTACCTGTTTATAAATACAATCTCTAAATCAATTATTTTAAAATAATTTTAAAGCATTCACACTTGGATTTGATGTATCTCACACATAAATTACAGGATATTAAATTTCTTTTTCCTTTAAATCCTGTGTAAGCAGCCCCTTTATTTTATTTTTAAACATTTCTTATATCATGTTTGGGAAACTATGGATTAATGGTATATTACAGTAAATGTTTTTGATTAAAATAATAAAAAATCTTTGACAGACTGAAAGAATTAGTTATATTTCCTTTTTCTTAGTGGCAATTAACCACTATGCATTTCTACTTCAGTATCTTACAAACAGAAACTAAATGAATATTCTTTTTATGGCCAGCTATCAGTGGCATACATGAATAATCTTAATTTGATAAAATTTACAATTGTTTAAACTCACAAATAAACTAGATAAGGTCTTGATTTTGAAGGAAAAAAATTAGTTTTGTTAATAAGTATTACACTAACAAAATTTCTAAATTTTGATAACTTGTTTGGATATTCCTGGCATTATTTCTCACCAAAAAATGTTCTATAACACATGCACATACAAAGCTGCAAATTCAAACAACGTTTTACAGAACAAACACACCACATAAAAAGTAATTTATTCAAAGCAATTGAATATGTAATAATTGAAAGAATAGTTATTTTAATGAGAGAAAGAAAACACACAAAAGAAAATAAATAGCATTTATTTTATAAAATTTTGAATAAACATATCAAACAAACAAAAAAAAAAAAACATATAAGCTCAAACTAAGAATTAACTATGTGATAAAATTTGGAATTAATGCATCCCTATAAAAATTAGCTGCACATAACACAAAATATAAAATTTATAGATTTCATACAGTCATAATTATAAATAAATAAATATTGATCTTTTGCATAATTTAGATTCTGATAATTGAAATAAATAAAACATCTTCATACATCATTACCTTACAAAACATTTCATCTATATTTGCAAATTTCCTTTGGAATATTCATTAAAAAATTGTATGATTTAACAATCAAATTTCATTTTAATTAAAGATCTCACACTTAATTTAAATCTGTAAAACTAATTTCATTAAGAAAATCACTCATAGCAGAGCAATTTAAATCATCTTGATTTGACCAACTTGGAATACTCTTTCCCAGTTCAGAGGAGTCTTTCCTGTTTATTTTACAAAATGAAGAGAAGCCAATACTTGATTCTGAATTATTCTCAATTTCTGAATCTTCTATTTTTGACTTTAACCAATGGAATCTTTAAAAGAAAAAAGTAGTTTAAACTTACACAAATACAGATATTGAAGCATAATAATTTTTGTAAATGTTGCTATCTTTTTTAAATAGTAAAGTAAAATTTAACCATTCAAACCAACTTATAAACAGAATTAAATCAGACTTTCTTAAAAAGATAGCAAAGAATTATTAACATAAAATTAAAAAACAACTTACAGTTTTAAGATGGAAAAATCCCCAGATGGTTTTTGTAAAGAGATATCCGTCAGTGGTATATTATTCAAATGTATTCCATGCCCATTGTTATTAGCTATGAACGATTTAATCACAGTTATTTCAGTAAAACTATCAGTAGAGTTGGTAGCTTCAGCATCAATTTGAATTCCATGCCTGTTACAACAATTAATATCAGAAGATGCTAAATACAAAGAGCTCAAACATCTCATTTGAATACCATCTTCCTGCAAGAAGAAATATATATACATATATATTAGATCAAGAAAAATGAGGTAAAATTATATACTAAACATGATTTAAAAATAAATCATCCCTGAACTTCACTTTTTTGAGTAAATACATCTGCATTTTTTAAAAACTAAAACACTTATAAATATAAGTTTCAATTTTAAATTAATATTTAGAAATTCTTGTTTTATTTCTTTAATTATACTTACTCCAACAAAAAAAAAAAAAAACCCTTTATTTATTTAAAATATAAAATTACTGTGTAGTAAAAAACAATTTCACATTATTTGTCCGTTTTTACCCACAAATGCGAACTGACAATAAAACTGTTCTTATTTATGAGAAATAATCTCATGCACACACACAACTATTTAAAACTTAATTTTACTGCCAGCTGCAAACTTGAAAACCTTAACTTTAAGGAATAAGAAAATAAAATTTGTAAAGAATTATGTAGGTAGGGATCTGTCCTACTTTTCAGATAGGGTCCTGTTTCGGTGAAATTGTGAAAAATTTACTCAATTTTCTGAATATGTGAAAATAGGCTCCTGTTTTTGTGAAATATATAAAATTTTACAAACTAAATTCAGTATTAAATTAAAGTTCCATTTTAAGATATTTTATAGGAAGTCCTAAATATATATATATATATGTGTGAATAAACAAACACATACAGATTTTTATCATAATTTATTCATGTGTACTGATTTATACAAATAATACAGATAAAGTAGAACCTCAATTATCCGATGCAATTGGAACTATATCTGCATCGGTTAAACGAAATTTCCGGATAATAGAGATTTTTTCAATAATGATATAGTTTAATATGAAGGAAGATCCATCGTAACATGTGTGACATTCGTACACCATTTTCTTTTTAAAGTTCTTTTTCCTTAGCTCAGCTTGAAAAATTAAGAATCTTAATATTATCTTATTTAACATTTTTTTAAAATAAAATAATTACATGAACAACATCATTATTTTAAACATTTTATAATTAATTAAAATTTTTATAAAACTTGTAATGTGTGTGACAAGTTAATTGAAATCTGTCACACATGAATAAATACCTGCATAATTTATTCATGTGTACTGATTTATACAAATAATACAGATAAAGTAGAACCTCAATTATCCGATGCAATTGGAACTATATCTGCATTGGTTAAACGAAATTTCCGGATAATAGAGATTTTTTCAATAATGATATAGTTTAATATGAAGGAAGATCCATCGTAACATGTGTGACATTCGTACACCATTTTCTTTTTAAAGTTCTTTTTCCTTAGCTCAGTTTGAAAAATTAAGAATCTTAATATTATCTTATTTAATATTTTTTTAAAATAAAATAATTACATGAACAACATCATTATTTTAAACATTTTATAATTAATTAAAATTTTTATAAAACTTGTAATGTGTGTGACAAGTTAATTGAAATCTGTCACCAAACTGAACAATTAGATTTATGAAGAGCCCATTTACCTGTGGAAGAATTTTGTGAAGGGTCCATGTTTAAAATGAAAAATATTATCAAGGGTCCATATTTAAGATAAAATATTTTGTGAAAGGTCCGTTTTTAAGATAAAATATTTTGTGAAGGGTCCATTAACAAACTCGAATTTCTCCTAAACAGACCCCTAGTAGGTCACATATGGGCAAACCTCTGGCCCACCACGGCTTTTGATCCAACCCGTGGAATATATCAAAACCTGCATAAAACCCAGAAAAACCACTGAAACTCCCATATAAATCCAAATTATACAACTGACAACTTCATTAACATCCTGAAGTTTGGCAAGCGACTTCGCTTACATCCTAAAGTTTGGACTGCAACTTTTCAAAGATTGCCCATACCTGATGCAGGTCATTACCCACATCAGACAAGTAGAGACTCAAAAACTTTCGCATTCCTGTTGACTGATATCACAAATTGCATTATGCTTTCATATGGTAGAACAGCTTATTTTATGTAACTTACCTTGTTAGTTATGCTCTTAATGAACAGCATTATGGCTTACAATCAAATGTAACTGCCATTCAGGATGCACTAAGAAATTTGCAACATTTTATTCTCGGTTTCAATATATCACAGATTATATAAGGGATACTAGAGTAACACTGTCTAAAACAATGTGGATTTTGCTCATGTGGAAAATGCGCTCACTACAAAATTATTCAACAGAAGTTATCATTTAGCTTGTTATTCAGCATGTCATAAAGGGCGGGAAACCTGCCAAATACACCAACATTAGAAAGCTTCAGATTCCAAAAATGAATTTCTAGAGCAGTGATTAAGAAGTTAACGCTAACTTTTGAAAAAATAAGTCTTATTTTTGAGTGAAATAAAAATATTTACATGAGAAGGTAAGGCTAGTATCTACCACCTTCACATATCTTTGCATACAATTTTTGGTGAAAAAGCCCAATTTCAAGACAGATTTGCAGAAGCCTAAGAATTAATTGTGTATCAGATTTTTTCAAGAATTTATTTTTCTTCCCCAATGGGCGGGCACTTGCTCATCCAATATTTTGCCTCTACTAAGGCCCGAATTGCAGGCCATTTTATCAGCACCTAATGGGTGGCCAGCGTTACACCCTTAAGGGACAGACAAGTTAGTATCCATGCCCAAGCCGGGATTCGAGGAGTGATAGAATAGTTCTTAAGCCACTACACCACCTGGGCAGCTTTCAAGTGTTTATAAATTGAAAGATGTAATTAAATAATATGGTAATATGTCATATTTTTAATAATAGAGAGAACAAGTGATTTTAAAGCATTTTTTTCTATAAATTCCAAATTTTATGAATCTTGGAGAATACAGATAAAATTATTCAACCTGATAATCCTAAGATATTAAACAATGTCATCCATTTTTGGGGTTTCATTTTATAATCGAAATTACAACTATCACATGGTACTGTTTCAATTAAAAAACATATGCACCATTCTAATGCACAGTCTAGATGCCAACAGCAACAAAAAATTAATGTTCAATTATTCTGAAAAAATACTGCGAGTAGAACCCCCCCCCCTTCTCAACCATTTACCAATATTTTACTCTCAGCCACACCTACAGGGGGATGTTATATTTTGTTTCAGTGATGTCATGTCCTTGCTGTATGTTTGGTTGCTATAGAAACCATATAACACATGCTATTTCTTGCATTTGTTTGAGGATGAAGAAAAGCTCAATATAAAGAAATTTTTGTTTTAAAAATGAAAAATTATTAAAAATCATTACTTTTTAATTATTTTTTTAACAGCAAGCAAAATATTTAGTCTTCATAAATTAAGTTTTGAAAACAATCAGTTCATAAATAAATTTGCATCGGTCTTATAAAGGGAAAATTTGTGCAAATCTCAATTTTTTGGTAACTTTCAAAACTTATTTAAAATGTTTAAATTTAGATATGATGCTAGAACACAGCTGATTTCAAAAGGCATTATCTGGAGTTTTGATGATATAATGACATCTAGATTTTGGATGAAAATTCAGTTTGCCAGAGCATAAAATACACAAAAAATCGAAGGAAAGCAAAATATTAAAAAAAAAAAAAAAATCCAATTCTTATTTTCTCAGCAGTATTTGTTTATAGTCTTATCAGTTCGTATGGTGAAATTGGTGCAGCTACAATGAACAGTCTAAGCGTCTGTTAAATCTGTGGTTCTGACAGTCCTCCGAGGATTGTCAATATACAGAAGTCTTCCACTTTCTGATAAGGATCCAGACTGCAACAGGTAATTCCAGGAAGGATGTATATACCTCTAAACAACATATTCGGTGATGGGAGCTGTCTTCTCCTGATAAAGAAACATACACCAAAGCTCAGATAGATAGGATCAGTGGTAGTCGACCTGGTTCTTATATCGTCCATTAGTGAGCCCTTTAATTTCAGCTATCATGCTGGGTCATAGGCGCACCCACGGAGGGGGCTATGGGGGCTGAAGCCCCCCCTAAAGGTGGGAAATTAGAAGTGAAAAGTATTGAAAATTGTCACTAATGAGTTAAATGTTTTCTTTTTAAAAATTGTCTTCAAATTATTTCTAAAATACTTTTTACCAAAAAAAGATGTTAGTTTTTAAATAAAAACTTACAGTTAGAGCATGAAACACAGTTAAACTTGGTTACAACATCACTGAAAAAATCAAACAACTATTTGATTCTAAAATGAGTTACATTGCTCGTGGGGTTGTGTTCTACGGGCACGTCGACTGGCACAGAATATTTTGACGTTATAAGAGCAGGGTTCGCGTTTACTCAGATTTCTGAGTCATTTACCCAAATTTTGTTGACTCTGATGCAAAAAAGTATGCACATAATGGGTTTTGCATATGCAAAAACCCATATCTCTCAAGATAATAGGCTTTTGTGACCCACTTTTATCAGACGTCAGCGCGATCCCTGAAGAGAGTTATAACTATAATTGAGGTCACTATAACCGAGTTCAGCAGTATTTGTGGCCCAGCCCCCCCCCCTAAACTAAAATCCTGGGTGCGCCACTGTGCTGGGTGGTAGTGTTTTGTTAAGGTAAAGCACAGTAGGGCTATCTGCCAAAGGGAGAAATATTTTGGCTTTAAAGGGGGGTGTATTCACATTACATCTGGAAAAAACACCCAAAACTTCAGCCCATTAGATTGATAGCAGTACGGTAGCCCTTCACACTTCAGCTATCTCCTAATTAGGGATGCACCCAACATCATATTTTGCCAAATAACAAATATTTGGTTAAAATTCATTAAGCTCATTAAACCATTATTGAATTTTGATTAGAATGATTAAATTAATTTGTTTTTAAACATTATTTAATGCAATATTAATAAGCAGGGTGCAAATTGATGTGGGGGGGGGGGGATGCAGGGAATTGACCATCGACCCCAGTTGAAGAATGTAATATCCCTGCCTAGAGAAATATTAATGGATCCTTGCAAGGGATACTATTTATCCCCTCCTGGAGAAATGTTAAATTTATTTCTGTCCCTACAAGTTCAACAATACCTAACGACTTTAAGTATTGAGAACAGAAATACTTAATAACTTCATTTACTAGACAAAGGAGCAAGTAACAAACATCCCTCTGAAATAGATACACACATGCCTGATGCCACTTCTCATTCTGTAACTGGGGTCAGGTTTCAAAGGAAGACTGGGAAATGAATGTACAAGCACTGCTATGCCGTAAGCTGAAGTTCAGGGTAGACATAGAATCAACATGGGTAGGAATATATGTGCATAGAAAATTGGGGGTTGACTTTTGATTGAATTTCACTTCTCAGACATGTTGGCGGATGCATTTAACATGTAATACCTAATATATTATGCGAGCAGAGCATTTACATCTTTCCTCTTTTTCCTTTCTTTTTTACACATCCCCTCCTGGAGAATGTTTCCTTTCAAATGCCCCCCCTCCCCGCAGAAAATGTTCAATTCACACCCTGTTAGTAAGTCACAATTTGAATTAATTTCGTACTATGGCACTATACTATAACTTTCATTCATGGTATAAAAAAATGTCTTTGTTTACGAATTGTCTAATATTTAAATTTCTTTACTATTTGGTTGCTGAATATTATAGCATTTGGCTGGACCGAATATTCGGTTTCTCAGCCAAATAGGCAGTATACCGAACACCAACCGAATATTCAGTGCATTCGTACTCCTAATGTTCAGAGCCTTATCCAATTGGTTATTGGTCAGTTATAAATATTATAAAGATGTTCCAAAACTTTATAAATTACTATTATTGTATAATTGGTGGCGGCTTGAAAATTTTACTGCTCCATGTACAAGAGAGAGCAGTAGGTACAAAAAAAGGTTGACTAAAAAAGATAACAAAACTTTTGAACTTACACTGGCATTAGAGATAGTACTGTCTTCAATAATTGCAACAGATCCTCCAAGAAGCAGCACACCAATAGAAGCTCCATTACTGTCAATGAAGCAGTTTTCTAAGTGAATTTCACCATGGTGAACTACAAGAGCACTCAATAATCCATGCTTTGCCTTCATAGAAATATTTTTAATTCTTAACTTTGGAGAAGTAGCATTCAAGAAAACATCACTATTCCCAGTAGCTTCAAGTACAATATCAGATCTTGAACCAATACCTATTAAAAAAAAAGTTCCAACATTTAATATACACTAACCTTTAAAAAAAAAAAAATGATCTGAAAACAGACAGTCCGTTAGTAGATATTACTTTTATATGCAATCATAATTTCAGGAAGAAATCCCACAACATTTACATGCAATTTTTTTTCTAATATCCTTTTACAGATTGCATTTTGTCTTTGATCTCTATTTGACAAATAACGGTACATGTAAAAACTATGAAAGAGCTTTTTCTTTTTCTAATTCATAAAATTACTATTGCAGTTTTTTAAACAACATAAATAGAATAATGAAACTATACACCTTCGTTTAAAAATAAATTATTTCTTTTAATTATGCCATAAACCAATTAATATTTTGAAAGTAATTTGTAAACCTGCAATTAATGGTAAACAAGAATTAGGTCTGTCTCAAGCTTGAGAGATAAAGGACCTCATATATTCATTTAATTGCAACAGTTGTTAAGACAAAATAGTTAAACTGCTTGCCTTTTAAAATTGTGGTGAGAAAAGAAAAGAAAATATCAGCATAAAAAAGAGTTTGAAAATTTTAGTTAAAATGCTTACTAACAATATAAGTATGCAGAAAAGACAGCTGTACAAAGTTTATTTAATTACAGATTAAAAAAAAAAAAAAAACTACTTATCTTCAAATGCTAATGTTTTAGGCCAAGCCCCCACAAATTATAAGTTTTAGAACATCAAAAGCATACTATATATATATATGACTGATCGGGGTTCAGTCGCATAATCAGGATTTTTTAAAGAGGGGGTTTCATTTTTCCGATTACTTATACATGTACATAAACACACACACACACATATATATAACTATATATATACAGATACACAGGAGTGCAGATTGTTCAATCGCACAAGTTCATGCTTTCCATAACAAATTACTTTTCTAAACAAAACTATTTTCAAGCGGTGCATTGGCAGATATAGATGGGCTTTTTTCTCCCACAAAAGTATCCTTCCTTTACTGGTTAAATGTCCAGTCGTGTTGACGCATAAAATAGTCAACCCACTCAAGGTCATCCCTCTTGTCTTTGTGGACTCGCGAAGAGGAACACTTTCACTCTTCCAAGAGTTTGTTTATACGGGAAAACAGTTTCTGCAACAAATGAGACTCCTAAGGGCAGGGTTATTTTCAGGAGTTTTTATGCTGACAGAGTAATGAAAAAAAAATTGTAATTTTAAGCATATTCATGGAGAAAAGATTGTTTTGCACACTTTTTTCCCAACATGTGAAAAAAGTGTAACGAGCAGTCTAATTTTCCTAATCACACTTAGTGTCAAGAGGACCCCCCTGGATATGCCACTGTAGGGGTTTATTACTTTTTTTTTCTTCCAATGTGACAATCTTTTATTATAACACATTCTGGACCATAGGTAGTATTTTGAAAAAAAAAAAAAAAAGTATTATATGCATTACAGAGTTTTTTTTTGTAAAAGGTATTGTCAGAGCAATATTCACTATTTTTCAGGCGAGTATAAAAAAAGAATATTGCTTTAGATACGTTCAATAAGCATCGAGTACATAGAAATTTTGTCACGACCAAAGAAAATATCTCTAGGGTCAGGTGGGGGAGTTACAGCCACTTTTTGAAAGTTTCAACTTTGTGAACTCTTAATTACAAGAAAAATATTGTTGTCATTAATTAGGGAAAAAATGTGACAATTTAAGAACACCTAGTAAAAATTTTGTTTCTGTAGAATTATTTGCTTAAAATTTAAAGGGGTTCGTAATATTTACCCAAACAAAATCCAAAATTGAAAAAATTTAGGGGTAATTCTGACAACTTTTGTTAGAGAAATGAGACTACTATTCTTGTTTTTGTTACTGATTAAATTTACAGATTGAAAAAAAAAAATATTCACATTTTAGTGATTTAAATGCTCATACGTGTTGCAGTAAATATGTTTTATACAAGCTTTCTAATGAGAAAGAACATGGTGTTGCACTATATACCTTCAATCGTGACTTCACCATCCAGCCATCCAAGTGTATCACATTCATAAACACCGGGAAAAATTATAATTTTGTCACCAGAAGAACAGAGTTTAAAAGCTGTTTCAGCACTGTGTTCAAACTCAAGTAAAACAGAAGAATCAACAGGTAAATTCTGTAAAAATATAAATAAATAAACAAAATAGCATTTATACACATTCCATTGCATAAATCAAAATAACTAGAAGGTCTACAGAAAGAATGAAATCAAAAGTTAGTGCATCAAAGATTTCACTTAATATTTAATACGTTATAATAACCTAAATTAAACTAAAGGGTAATTACTAGAAAAACAATATTTTAACACGCTATGCTATAAAATAAATATATTTTTAGTACACAATAATTCATATCGTTTTGCTAAAACAATATTTGGGAGAACAAACACTTTTTTTCCCATAGGTAATTAATGATACATGCATATTTTAAGAATTTTCTGTGTCCTCTGCTTCATGATACACAAAACACCCTTCGAAAATAAAATTCAGTTTCGTTTATATTTCTTTTTTATGAAATGATAAGTGAAACAATATAATCTATTTTAATGAACACATTTAAATTTGAACAAGTGCCCGATCAAAGAAACAAAAGAAGCATGTTTTTCAGTTTGGGGATACCCTGTACAATCACTGGAAATGCTTCTCGGGTAGATCATCACCCAATAAAAACAACCGTATATTTAAGGCTTTAGATTATATGGACAGACAATTACAGTAGTACATGAGCTAAGTATGAAAATTGTTGTATATTGAAATAGTTAAAATGTAATAAAGAGGTTTTTTTTTTTTTTGACACTTTCATTTTACACAAAGAAAACTGTTTTCAACAGAAAAGCATGTACCTAACAAATACATGAATTTTTTCTGTAATAAATTTTCTCAAAATTGCTGCAGCAAGAGTTAATTTCTTGCTAATATAATTTATGTTGGCATAAGTTAGAAAACCATAGTAAATGACATTTAAATCTACTATTATGTAAATGCACTAGTTTATTAAAAGGATTTCTCCAGACATTTAATATAATCTTTTTCAACTGCTTTGGAACCTAGGAATAATGTTAAACCAAAAATTCTTCTTGCCTTTCAGTTTTATAAAACCTTTATGAAATAATTAACTTTCTTTTTATTGCAGTTTAAACAAGAGTGTTGCTGTAAGCTGAGCAAAACATCTTTGTAGTATCAAATAGATCAAATAATCAAATAATAATAATAAATAAATAAAATCCGAATAAATACATACAGAAATCATGTCAAAAGTAAATTCCTTGGAAACAACAAATGTAACTGGACCAGATTTTCTTTGATTTTTGGCAGATTTACATGGAACATATTTTTTCATCATAAATGATCTGCAAGAACAAACAACATGTTTATTAGTTTAAAGTATAATCAAAAAATGCTAAAATACATACACAAACTGGTATCTATGTTTAAGATTTTTACCCAGTTGTGATAGATTTCTATGGTGACACTATGGTTTACAAAATTAAAAATAATATTTAACAAAATTAGGGAATACTTATTCAAGTTTAGAAAATGAAATGACAAAAACAAATTCATTACTTTATCTGAAAACTGGTTTTAAAACAATTCAATTAAAGCTGAGTTAAAACCAAGAATGTTTTTGACAAACAAGTACCCACGGATTAGAAATTATTACTGTGTTTAAATGGAATATTTTTCTACCTACAACAGCTTTTCAAGGACATAAAAAAGAAGCAGTTTAGAAAGAAAAATGAAGTTCAAAATATCAGATAATACTTTTAACTGTGCTTTTTAACTCTCAATGCCAAATCTACCCTTCTAAACACAACGTTTTCTTTTAACTTTCTTTTTCTCTTCTTGTTACTAGGCAATTAATTGCCAAGTTACTGTTTAAAACAAACTATTATATGAAAGTATTAAGTTAAATTGCAAAGGTTTCAAAATCCAAATTTTGTTGGTAAGGGAAAAAAACCACCCTAGATGTTTAAAGAACATTAAAACGATAGTGATGGATTATGATGCTAATAAAAAGATGTGGATGACAACCCAAATTTTTACTAGATGGCTGAAAGGCAATGATAGGACGAGGAAAAAATGAAAAATTTTATTAAAAAATTTTTGGAAAATAAGAAAAAAAGTATCTTTTTGCTAGCAGCCCACCATGGCCAAGTGGATAAGGCACTGAGCATGGTAGACAGCTAAAGTGTCAAAGTCCAGAGTTTGGGATTATTGTATGGTTGTTGATCTAATGGTCTGGAGTTTTGGTTGGCTTTCTCCAGATATAATGTGAATATGCATTAGAACTCCTTAGAAAGTCCTCCAATCAAGTCACTACTCCCTTGGCAGATACCCCTCGTGTAGACTTGACATAACAGAAATATCTTCTTTTCTGCAAACTAAACAAGTGTGCTTCATCCATGCTATTTGGACGAGACTAAGAATCTAAAACTAAAATTAATAGAAAGCAGTTAGTTCAACTTTCTATTTGAAGCATTGACGAGCCTAATCCCAAGAAAATTAATTTTCCCGATGCAATGAATATGATTTTGTTGGCTTGGTCTCGGGTAACAAAGACAACAATAAAAAATTATCTCTCTATTCTAAAAAAAAGTAAAGGCCCCTACAGGAGCTTGTCAGCATATCTCCTCCTAAATTGTGGGGATTTGAGTTTCGACTAAGGTGCCCACAGATTCGAAAAATTCTGAGGAACCTGCTAAACTGATTTAAATTTCGAAAATAGAATTATTTTAGAAGATATTAATAAAAAACTGAAAAAATAAACCGAATGGTTGCCAGATTTGGCATAAAATCATTCATTCCTTTGCAACAAAACGTTTCCAAGTATCTAGAATCGCGTGAAAATTACAAACATGAGTTAGAATGATGCCCCTTTTACGCCAAAATAAGAACTATATGAAATAAGTAACTCAAAATGTGTTACACAAAGTTGACAATTTTCAAATAGTAAGTTCGCTTAGACAACAGGAGTTTAGAATTAGCGATTATTCGTTTTTCCAAAACAGAATAACTAATATCTTGAAAATGAAAAATAATTAAAATGCAGATTATTTTAAAGCCGGTTCTCTTCCAGCTGGATTATTTGCTACCAGTAGAAATATTTGGCGGCGTTAACTATGCCATTATAGCAGTTACAGTACACTTTGGATATTTGCTAGCGCGACGAGATGGTATAATTCGTGGTGCTAAGTACGCCAATCTACAAACGATTATGTAAATGAAAATATGGATAACAGTTTTCCTGTAACCTTACATGAACATGTAATAACATTTAATTATAGGTTGTGAGCATGTGTAAATTGCCAAATAATGAAAAGTCGCCATTGGTGGCAAGCTATCTTATCTGTTCCGTAGCTTTTATTAACTTTACATGTACGCAAGTCGCCAAATAATTAAAAATCGCAATGGGTGGCAAATTCGAAGGGTGTCCAATAGGTTTTACATTATTAAAAATACAGCTGAAACAGATGTTCTGATTTTATTATGCTTTAGCTCCTAATATAACTTTTGAATGGCAACATTGAAAATCATTGTGTTTCGGAAGAGTGCAAATAATTTTTCCAGCGATTATAAGCGGAGTCTGCACTCCAGGTGTAGTATAGCTCAGGACCCGTACAACACGGATTCCCATAACAAAATATCTTCCGTGTTATGAGGGGGAGGGGGTCTACTGTAGTGTGAAGTTTAAATTTTTATGTACCAATGAACATGCAAGAACCAAGCAAATCGAACATGTAACATTCGTACATAACGTCATACGTAGATGGAGCATACGACTATAGTACGTTAACGTATAGTATAGTTACGTATATAGTACGACTATATACGTAAATAGATGGAGTATAGGATGCGCATCTACATGCATGCATGTGCGCCGCGTAGTAAAAGTGTATTTCTTCTATACTGTATTGCTTCTGCACTGCATTATCATATAAGAAAAATGCGATTACAAATACATTTCAAAGATAAAAGAAATCTGTAAAACACTTGTGAATGTTATCATTCGAATTGCATCGTAGGGACGGAAAGGGTTAAATGCATGTCAACATCACATAAGAACTTATCGAAAAGTGATACTCACACTGGTGTATGGCCAACCTCACGCATAAAGTGAACGGGCCAGTTCCTAAATCCGTGTCCAACCCGATGAAAACTCATCGGTTAGACTACTTCGGACGTTTCCACGTCCGAGGGGACATGAACTGCGTGTATCCGAGCAGTTTCATAGTGGACGGCCCGATTCCTTCTCATCGGCTCAAGGCTACGTGGCCGGGGAAGGCCCGAGCGAAATTGCTAATAGGGCAATAGGTTTTACATTATTAAAAATACAGCTGAAACAGATGTTCTGATTTTATTATGCTTTAGCTCCTAATTAATATAACTTTTGAATGGCAACATTAAATATCATTGTGTTTCTGAGGAGTGCAAATAGTTTTTCCAGCGATTATAAGCGGAGTCCGCACTCCAGGTGGAGTATAGCTCAGGACCCGTACAACACGGATTCCCATAACAAAATATCTTCCGTGTTATGAGGGGGAGGGGGTCTACTGTAGTGTGAAGTTTAAATTTTTATGTACCAATGAACATGCAAGAACCAAGCAATGTGTAGCTCAGTAACATTCTATCTGATCCAATCTTTTGGTTTTGTCTGTTGAAATTCTGTCTTTTTTACGAATAAGCCTTATTAGGGGCCGAATGCCTCATACGAAAAGCGAGCGTAGCGAGTCTGGGGGCCTTGGCCCCTAGTTTCATAAAAGCAATATTTGCGCATAAAAAATCTGATGATAGGAGGGTGTTGATGCAATGATGAAACAATAATCCATAAAGATAATTGGAATCTGCTTGTTCATGATTTGCAGTGTTAATGAGTTTATTCCAGAGCTCTCAGTCTGAACTGAATAGTGACAGCAAAGATAACGAGGAATGCCCAGAAGTTGTTTCTCCTTTTCAAAATGCTATGAACTGCATTGAAATATTAAGAATTTATTTTGTTTGCAGGAAAATTTCGTAAGTAGAAGCAGGCTTAGTTGGTGACTGTTTTTTTTTTTTTTTTTTTTTTGTTTGTTGTCGCCAACATCTAACCTTGGCAAATATTTTTTCTCACCAAACATAACATACATAGTTGTATAAGAAAAAATAAACTCAAAGCTAAAATACACTTAACCAAACACCTTAAAACATTTGTACACATATTTCAAATGCAATAAAAAAGAAAATGAACATAAACAAAACATTAGCTCTCGGATGTGTATGTTTAAAAAAAAATATTAAAAAATTCTTCAAAAGATGCAAAATATTGAAATATCTTTCTGCAGAAAAATATACAGAAAAATTCCCTTAAAATGTTAAAAATACTGTTTAAAATTAATAGAAGAACACTAGAATAAACCAACTACCTCCTCCCACACAAGATTCATGCAATATTAATATCTTCAAAACACACAAAATTTACCCTAGTAAACAAGGATAAAATCAAAATTCATCACAAACACAGCTCAAAAATCCTTATCTATAATCCTAAAAATTATATGTGAATTCTGAAAATCCGTGAAGTAAATCCATATATCTAATAAAATTATCAATCTTTCTAAAACCTTAAAAATGTCCATTTTGTCATCACAATTCATAATTGCAACAATTCGCATAACATTAAAATAACACAGCATACGATACACTTTAAATAAATATGAAACAAAAGAACAGAACAATATAATTCTGAAAAGTAAATAATCAGACAGTAAAGTAACCAATAACCATTAAAATGGACAAAAGCCCATATCTCAAATTTTCCATTTAATTCTTTATTTAATGGCCTTGACGTACACTTTTATTTATGAACAACATGCCGCTTTTTTACAGAAAAAATCCATCAAAGAGCATCCAAATAGGGACTTAAGACTAACACGGGCACGTTTATATTCTGTGCAACAAATATTTTTGAATTTTTACAAAAATTCACTCTATTGATGATTAACATACAACACATCTTAAAATAAAGCAAATTCATTACAGTTCTAGACAACTTATCTACATTTAATATATTAATAACCAGAATTTTCACTTTCTAAACACAAACACCACTCAACACTTGAAACATAGCAAAGAATTTCAGCATTATAATCAACACCAGCATGTGTATAATGGATCACGCGTCATGATTTATGCCACCCACCCAGGTTGCCATGTTAACCAGATATTTATCGATCGCTAGCATTGACGAGTGATTCCAGCTTGGGGACCTACCACCGCTAACAAGCTTTTCCCCTTTGCTACAATAATGGTGAGAAAACTTTTCGGGACCTTGACACATTATACAAATCATTAATTACATTAGTCATCACGGAAAACAACTATAAACAATTTTCTCTTAACAAAAAAAAAAAAATTGGTACATCAAAAGAAAAAAATAAAGGTTCAAACATTTAAATAACTTATAATACTTTTCCTGTTTTGTTATTGGTTTGTTTAATTTATAAATTTATGCAAATCAACATATTAAACATTTAAATAAAGTTAAAACAAAATCAGTTCTAATTTTAGAAGTGAAATTCTGTTATAGGCATTTTTCGATAATCCCTTTTGCATCAAGCAAACAATGCTCCACTGTAAACGACTTTTTTCTTTTTAAAAAAAGGCCTATATCTTCCACAGCATTAGTAAGACAAATTATATTTTTATACTTCTAATCTTGAAATAAGTTGTGGTAACCACAGCGAATGCCACCAGCTTAGCTTTAACTGCCACAATAATTAACTGTTCTACGGCAGGTTTGGCAGTGAATATTCATGATCAAATGTTTCAT
Organism: Cheiracanthium punctorium; assembly: GCA_038373885.1. Lineage (NCBI taxonomy): Eukaryota > Metazoa > Arthropoda > Arachnida > Araneae > Cheiracanthiidae > Cheiracanthium > Cheiracanthium punctorium. The sequence continues at coordinate 418,454 of JAWZYV010012162.1, forward strand.
TGCTTCTCTTTTGAAGGGCATACCCTTTCTAAACTTGAATTTGATTTGCGCACTCCTCTCCACAAAGAGAAAAAGTAATAATAAAATCAATCACACAACATTTATGTTTCTCAGTGCATTATTCATTCAATTGCTTTAAAGTTCAGGAAAATTAAAGCAACTGAAATTTATTATTATAGAAATTTTAGGTTTTGTTAGAAGTTGCTGCCAGCTTATAAAAACTTACAGCAATCTTTCAAATTTGCCCTGGTAGAATGTAAAAAGCTTTCAAAAATAAAACACATTAAAGTAAAGTCTTGATTTGAGGAAAATAATTTCTTTAAGGGGGGAGAGGGTAGCAAGAGAACTAGATATACACACACACACATACAGTTTTTTTAAGGTCTCATAAAAAATATATGCTTAATAAAAAACATGAGGACAAAATTGCAGGAGGAGAAGTGAATATGCAAAATATATACATACAGGTAATTTATCAACTTCCATCTTTTGATTGTAATTTTGTCAAGCTGATTGTCTGATACTAAAGGTTTTATACCACAGAAAGTAATAGGAATAAATAAATTAATTTTAAAACATTGTGTACAAGACAGTGGTTTAGCACAAGTCCAATATTGCGCACCTGTGGTGAATCAAGTGTACATATTTATTATGTGGAATTTGTGCAATTAGGAATGTATGCATAATGAAATGTGTGAATGAACATGTGGCCACTGACTTCTTAATTTCAGCCTTTAATAAGTAGAAATTAGTTATAGACAGCTAAGCTTGAAATCAATCTTAAAGTATTGAAAAATAATTAAATATTTAATTTTTTAATTTAAAAAATTCAGAAGTTAGAATACCTTATAACTGGATTTTCTAAAATTTCCATTTTAGCTCGCAATTCAGAGAGCTTTGTTCTTAAAGACATTGATTGTAGGATATCATCTTCATTAATGTCAGCTTCAGAGTCACTTGCATGCATTTCTGAATAGAGTGCATTTAATTCACTTAGTACTCTCCAACCTTCTTTCAACATGGATTTGATTTTACATATCATTCTCTTCGGTAATACATTATTCTGCATATCAAAATACCTAAACAGTACAATGGAATAGTCAATAAAATTGTTCTTAGTAAAAAGTGAATAACACAACTTATGCAGAGTAAATATTTATAAAAAGAACTAGCTGAAGTACCTGTTCACATGGGGAGAAGTTATTTTCCTAACACACATTTAACATTTTAAAAAATATATATATTTATGGTTTTAAAAATTATGATATATTAGGGGAACATAAAATAATGCTTTCTTTCTTTTTTTTTTTTTCATCGGTCAATATTTCATTTAGCCAAAAAACTACTGCATACACCCCCCTCCCCCCAAAAAAGTAGTATTCTTAGCTAATCGAAATCTGAGAATTTTCAGAAATATTTCCTCCATGATGTAATTTTTGTGGCAAAGTTTTTCCTAATACATTTTATAATTGTGACATTAAAATAAGCTAAATATCACTCACACCCACTTTTGTCACTCAATTGTTTGACTTTGTTTTGCTCTTGAATATCAAAAAAGATTTTCTGGTAATAAAAAAGCAAAAAATCATGAAAAATTAGGGAACAGGCAAATTTTCAGTTTTTTAATGTAGCCTGTGTTTTTTCCTATGTTTGTCTGCATACCTTACTAAGTTTCAAACCGCTTACCCCAGTCATTCAGAAATAAAAGTCGAGTATACAAAATACAGACATTTTAATTTACATAGATAATTTAGCAGTAAACTTTTAACTGTGGGTTACACTGCAAGGAGTTGTGAAATTCTGCACTGTTCTTACAAATTCCAAAAGTAAATAGTGTATTACCTAAAATGACAGTATATTCACCCAACCAAAATATTTATCAAGTAGTCCTATTAATTTCATATGATCTGCCTTAAAAGGGATGCTCTCTCACTCTCTCTATATATATCCATGATAAAATATTACCAACACATAGTTCCACAAAAGATTTTTTAATAGAGTTAGAAGCTCTATGAGCAATTCTCTTTTAATGTTATAAATTGTAACAATAAACAACTTGATGAAATATTATGAAATTTACATAAGTTCAGGGTGTCCACCAATGTCAGGAGGCAAAAATAGCATCATTAGTAGCCTCATCGACATAAAAAAGTTGCCAGTTTAGTAGCCTTTTTGCATGATTTTGTAGTTAAGAAATATACATGTGTCACTGAGCTTCATTTAAGAAGGAATTAATAAAATGATAAATAAAAACTTCATGTGTTATACAGGGTGTCCCAAAAAAGTGGTAGTGAGCTTTAATTCTTCATCTATTAGAGATAAATGGGCAGTATAAATTGAAAATAATGTTCAAAATCAGGTTGGAAAAATTCCTCTTGTTCATTTACAAAATGTTACACCTTTTAATATTTGTATACGACCCCAGTACAAAAATATTGACAGTTAGTAAAATGGTCCCCATATTATAATGAGGTGATGTACCAAATTTGAGCCTTTCATCAAACAACCTCACAGAGATATCTTGACGAGAAGAAAATCACAGAGATATCTTGACGAGAAGAAACATGATTTTGAATGTAAACATTTATTTGCTAGAGTGGAAAGAAAGCTTTTCTTTCGTAATTTCTGAACAACCCCCGAAATACTAACTATCATTCTGTGGATGTGTTTCTCCCCAGTTGAGAGCTATGGAAAAGTGGTTTAAGCCAGCGGTATAATTGTCTTCATATCCCTGACACTTTTAAAGGAATAATTCTCAAATTTTGTATGTCACCTCATGAGCATATGGGGCATATTTTACTAATTGGGAATTGTTTTGAACGGGGATCGCATACAAATTTAAAAAGTAACTTTTTGAAAATTCAGAGGATTTTTTTCTTAAGAGTCTTATTTTGAACATTTTTAAAATTTAAACTGACCATTTACCTCTAATAGATAAAGAACTAAAGCCTGCTAACACCTTTTTGGGACACCCTGTATAACAGATCATATACTACATTTATAGCACAATTCAAAAAATAGATTACAATGTTTAATGAATGACCAACAGCAAGTTTGAAAAGGAAAAGGAGTCGACAAAAACTGAAATCTGATTTTCAAATTAGTTGTCTAGAGTGAGGTACAAGTAGCCAAAAACTTGAAAATGTTTTTTTTTTTTTTTAAATCAAAAAAGTCTCCCAAGTCACCTGATCTTTAAATTAGTAGCAAAAGTTGCCTTTTTAGTAGCCCTGTAAGTTGTATGTAACAAACTTACAGCTGTAATCGTGGCTTGATTATCTTCTCGGTGTACAAAACATCATCATCTTCACCATCCCATGGTCGAGCCAAATGAGTCATAAAAAATCTGTAGAAAAAAATGAACAGAAATACAATTTGCAAATATTACCAGTATAGTTGATTGCAGCAGTTTCACTCAACACTAAAATAATGCAGTGTTTTTAAAGTTGTATTGGAGAAATAAATGGATATCAAAATAACCCTTCCTTGTAAATCTTTAAATTAAGCTAAAAACAACAATATACACTCTCAAAAATGGACCACTATTGAAACAAATTAGTATGCCGTTGACATTGTTAAGTGAGTAAAAGCAATTTTTGTTTGGATATTTAGTCACATATTGAATCACAGCTTTTTTAAAAAAATTGCAGTCAATCGCAAATCAGGAAGATGTCAGATTGCTTTGAAATACAGTAACTGCTCGTTAAATCACGCCTCAATATATTGCACTTTTTCTACATCTCTCACTTTTTTTTTGTTTTTACTCTTTTTTTTCGGTAATTAAAAAAAAAAAAAAAAAAAAAAAAAAAAAAGCATACATTGGATTTGATGCTAGTGCAATCACATAAGCAAGACTTAATTTTCAGTCACTGATCTTTGCTGGAAAGCAAATTATGAGAGGAAAAGCAAATCAGATGACATTGGATTTCTTCAGCAGGAAATTAAATGTGTATATACATTCAAAAACTGAAATTAAACTTTTAAGCTTATTGTGTAAGTGATTGTCCTTTACTACAATACTTATACTATTATAGATAAAATACTCAAAATACTGGTGTTGAAAGATAAAATAAAAACTTTGAGTAAGGAACACATATAAAATGATACTTATGGGAAGTTACTCCATCTTCGTCAGCCAACAAACTTTGACTCATGAAACAGTCTGAACTGAAAAAATTTTTGGTCAAAATGATCGTACCTTCCCATAAGTATAATTTTATGTGTGTTTTTTACATAACGTTTTTATTTAATTTAGCTTGTAATATTATTTTATTAGTAAGTAGAGTGAAACTTCCCAAGTTGGACACACCCATAACTTGGATACCTCTGGTCCTGGATATGCCCACTGGGTACTTAGGAATTTTCCCGATGGGCTGGTCACTTTAATATATATTGTATTTATACATACACTGTATATACAATGTGCATGTGTGTTAGAATCAAGTGTAAGTGGACTGCCATTTACATGAAATTCCCAGGCCAGTGGAATTGGTTGTATCCGCCCTTGGATACCTCCCTAGGTTGGACAATTTTCTGGGAAGTGGAACGTGTCCATAATAGAGAAGTATACCTCTATAACTTGAGCCATTTTTAAGGGAACCACAGGTGTTCACTATACATGCATTTATAAAGATAAAATTTTATATCACTCTCCCCCTCCCCTCAACTACATTTCTGGATGTATTGCACATTTTTCTTGTCTCCCAATAAGCATGATATAACAAGAGGCTACTATACATCATTACATTTGAATTTGGATAAAGTCTTATCCCTCTTTTTTAAGACAGGCTTTTTTAAAAACTGTTTATCTTCTGTCTCTATCTCTTCTTGATAAAACTGAGGTGATACGAGCACCATGTAAACAAGGCGACAGTCGCTGGAGCTTGGTTTGGAGGTCACCAAGCCCTAGCGACTGTCGCTAACCATTTTGCATGATCAATAAATTGAAAAATTTTAACAAATTAAAATTGTAGTAAATTACATTAACAAAACAGATAAAAATATCAAATTCATTTCAAAATAATATAAAAAATCTTAACCACCGGTTGATATTTAATTTAGAAGAACTTCGGAGGATTAAGTGACCTATTTGTACAACTAATGTAAACTGGGCAAACACTGAAATGTTTTTAACAATTTCAGTTTAACTTGGGTAACCAGTTTAAAGTAGTTACCGAAGCTACTGTAAACTGGGCACCCTCAGGCTCATTTTTACTCGAAAAACCTACAGTGGATTAAGTAACCTAGTTGTACAACTACTGTAAACTGGGCAAACACTGGTCTGTTTTTAACTCAAAAACTGCATGGATCAAGCAACCTAGTTATATAACCACTGTACATTGGGCAGACACTGGCTTGTATTTAATTAAAAAAAACTTCAATGAATTTAGCAACCTAGCTATACAGCTAATCTAAAATCTGCATGATTACAATAGCACATAAGTTAACACACACACACACACACACACAAAAAAAAAAAAAATCCAATATCAATTTTAAAATAATTAAAAAAAAAACCTGAAATAGCTCCAAAAAGATTCATTAAATAAAAGCATGTACCTTATTTTTCCCACTCCATTGGCTTACTTCATATTTGTTACCTCATCCCTCCTTTTCCTTTTACACACCAATCCATCCATTTCACTTCTTTTAATTCCATAACATGAAAAACAATTTCAACTCCAAACATCAATTCTAGCCACACAAAATTCCCCCAGAAGCCTACTAATTTACAAGAAAGAGCCTGTAAAACATAATCAAAACCACAAGGAAAATTAAACAAATACTTAATCTACTCTGTCAGATGTAGCCAAGATGCACCCATGTAATTAGTACTGTGAATGAAAATCCCATACCACAAGCACACGGCTGAAAATACATATGTCTTTATGGTTGCCAATCAAAACATCTGTAGATAGCATTCTTCTATGGCATCATCCATCACTCGAGGAATGCACTCAATTCACCAACAGATCGAAATATTTGTTTATAGATCAATACATAAACAACAAAGTACCGTCTTCTTCATACAATCCCTTCTTTTCTGTTTTATATGGATTCTCATGGAAAAAGAAAATCAAAAAGACATGCACATACTACATAACCTTTTAAAATAAATAATACACTGATATAAGTAATCATCATTTTAATTATATAAAACCAATAAAGCAATATAATCTCTTGTAAGTTGTTTTACTTTTGTGAAATACTTTTTATTGAAAATATTAAATTTTAACATGTTCTTACAAATGCTCTTATTTTCAGGATATAGATGGATTCGTGAATAAAAATGACTAGGGTCCAAAAAATAACAAGCATATTTTTAAATGAGAGTGCATGCACAAACATGACACAGGACAATTTATGAAATACACAATACATACCTAACATTTTCAACTGCAACAGCTGTGTCAGCATACAACTCTTCAGTGTCATCTTCACTTACAGTATATAATTCAATCAAAGGCACTGTTATAGGATCATTCACATTAATTTTCTTTCTTAAATCATTCAATGTATGCTCTTTCTTCTTCTCCAAAATGACAGATTTAATTAATACATCTGCTTCTAATTTCTGCAAACTTACATTGATCACCTGTTAAAGAAAGAACAAAATTACAGCATCTATATTGCAAAACATTTAACTACTAGAGCAACTGAAAAATCAAACAATGAGATTACCACTCCCAGGCCCCACACACAAAGAGGCTTTTTACTTTCTTGTAAGAAATAAAGCAAGTATTTTAATCACAAAAAATTTCAGTACTCAAATTTTTAGACAAAAATTTAGACTATCTTTGAGTTTACTTTGGCATATTTTCTCATGACGACTGTACATCCAATCCATTTTGACTAAACTTTACAAAGCACCTATCTTGCCTTATTCGAAAACAATTAGCAATAGTATGTTGAAAGTTTAGGACTGATGTAGCATATAGTTGTGCATTTCCTTTTTTGATTGTAACTGACTGGCTAGTTTATTTGTAGGTCCACCAGAAAGACTAACTACATTAAAGCCTATGGACTGTTAGTGTTTGAGCCATATCCAAAATCACATTGCAGCCAAGCCAGGCAACTTTTGGCAAAATATTTTTTAATTTGAGATTAAAAATAAATTTCTAAGCTCATGCATGCCGAACTCAGCCAAAACTTTTATGTTATTGAAGTATTGAATTCCATCTTTAAATAAAGTGCCTAAAAGATGTTAAAGGAAGTTAAGTGGCCTACATTTGATTTTTTAATGTCTACATAACGTTCATGCATTACACATTCTGTTATCACAGGCTATTATGAGTTTGCAGATAATTATTTTTCTTACTATGCTTATCAATGAAAAAAAAAAAAAAAAAAAAAAAAAAACTACAAATGCACAGCACAAAATTTGAAATCACACGATTGACAATTAAGTAAAATGAACAAACTTGTTACCTCTACAACAAAATCATAATTCGTAAATAATTCAACCATATTTTGCTTGGATCGCCACACAGCCTTCCAACCAATAGGCTCGATGATGCTAGTCACATACTCAACAAGACAAGATTCTACATCTGAAAATGAACAGCCCTGGAGTATATTTTCACAGAAGAGTTGCACAATTTCATCAAGCAAAGATGGATCTATTTCTAATTTATATCTATCTGGAGGATGTACACAGGCAGTCAGTTCTTGATGGGATTCCATCATATATTTCTTTTTAAATCTATAAAAAGAAAAAGCTTTTATATTCACGCTTACTTCAGTTAAAAATGGTAACATTAATGGAAGAGACATTCATTCACCAAAGTCTTTTCCAGTAAAAAACTCTTTGCTCATTTTAAATTAGCTGTTCAGGGAGTTGCTGAATTTGCCGAAGTTTTTTTAGGTTAAAAATTGACCAGTGGTTGAAGATTTTTTAATTATTTTTTAGCAGGATTGGCATGGTTTAAACCAAATGGTTTTTTTCTAAAAAAAAAAAAAAAAAACAAAAAACAATTGGTTTTGTGACGAAGTTCACATATTTTTCGCGTCTTAAAATAATGTTCCTATGTTTCGTCTTTCTAAATCAAAATTTTGTATTCTGCATTAGTCTCTCTCTCCACTTTGTTTTTCGGCTCGATGAAATGTTCTTTCTTTTCGTGACGGTATGTCTGGGTTTTTCGGGGTTCCCCTTCTAAATTAATTTCGCTTTAGCATATGCTGAGTAACTATCAACAATAAATTTTTATATCAATCTATAGATAATTATTAAAAATTATTAATTAAACTTAAATTATAGGCTGCATTTTTAAACTTATTTCTAAACCTTAAAAATATTATTTTGAACAACTTATCACCCTTATTACTGATATCTGTCATGTGTTTTAATTACTAGATAATATGAAACTATTGCCAATCTAAGAGCAATATTCCATGTAAAATGTAGTAAAAAAATCACTATTGTATTGTATTATACTAGCTGCCAAGGTGGCCAGCTTTGCCGCCCCATATCCTACTATTCTATATACTCAGTCAGTTTTGTCCAAACTATCGGAGTCCTTTCAACGAAAATCATATTTCATTGTTTTAACAGTATTTGTCATGAAATTTATTTAGGTTATGATTACTACAAATTTTGGGGACAAAAGCTGATGGTAGCTACGGGACATGTGAAAAGATCCGAAAGATTTTTGTGGACCTCATCAGTATATAGAATAGTAAGGTATGGGGCAGCTAGTATAATACAATACAATAGTGGTAATGTCACCGAAAATGGTAGATGGACAAAGGGTGAAGGTCTCGGGTTCAGGTCACATCACGCGGCTGTCAATCTAACAGTCTGGAGTTTTGGTAGGTTTTCTCCAGATGTAACGTGAATACGCATTAGAACCCCTTAGAAAGTCCTTCTACCAAGGCACCCCCAATCCTTGGCAGATCGTCCTAGAGTAGCGTTACCCATAATCAAACCAAAACTAAAAATTTTGCTTTTTCGCATATGGAAACAGGAAATGGCTAAAATATGCTTCAGCCCACTGCAAAGCGTTTAAAAAAAAAAAAAAAATGTGCAATAAACGTAAAGTAAAAAGATCTGAAAGATTTTGCTTTTTCGCATATGCATTGTTATTTTGTAATCTAGCTATTGCGTGACATACGCAACCAGGGATCACTCTAGAAATGAAAAAGGGCAGGGTGCACATTACAGAAAAAGGGCAGTGTTTGGGAAAAGGGCATATCATATCACACAAAAAGGGCAACTTTTGTAATTATTGTCTACAAACACATAAGGGTAGCTTTTATAAACATACTTTTATGTCCGAAAATGTGTTTTCTTAATAGCAATTTTTCAAGCAAATGATTAAACAAATTCTGAAACCAAATTTTTTCACTTAATGAAATCTACACTTTTACAAAAATTGTGTAAGGCATCCATTATGCTTTATTTCATCAACAACAACAAAACAAAAAAAGCATAAAAAAATTAAATTTTGTAATTGCAAAATAACGGGAATCCGGTTTTGCCGACAAATTTTTCATAATCACGCCAATTTTCGGACCCGAAAATGACCAAAAACATTGTTTTAGATTCAAATTTTATCGTATTCAGCATCACTGCAACTTTTCTCTCTGTATATATGCTAGTCTGCAACTAGTGGAGGGAAAACGGGATACTTGCCCCAGTCATAGTGCTGTTACGTCAAAATTGAAATGGAAAGAAGGGAGCACCAAAACAAAGGTTTGTTCCGGGCGACTTGACCTCTAGTTGCAGCACTATATGCATAACTTTTGGAAATATTCTGTAATAAGCACGCCAGTTTAAATAAGACGTGTCCGAGGGAAAAATAAATTGCAAGTGCACGACATAATAAAAAAAGAGGGGGGGGACGATAGTATTTCCTATCGTGGGCGGTGGCAAAGGATTTTCTAAACAGGGAAGAAGTCTTACAATTATTGTTGTGTAATATTCGTAATTACATAATTATAAAATAACTCCCGACCTTTCAGGGATCGGAAAGAATTTGACCCTCTTGCGCACATTTTTAATTTCCCAATCAATGAATTCAAAATAGTCTCAATGGCTCTCCCCACTGCGCATTTTCGCACTGTCCATTGGGCTTTTGCTGAGCGTGTAGTACAGTAAAAATGAACATCCCAGGGGCGCGTGCCCGTGCAGTCGACGAGACTTGCATTCTCGCAATCGTCGTCGATTTTATTTTTTTGGAGGGGCTGCAAAATAGACACAAATTTTGTATTGACAGTTCCCACCCCTATCTCCACCTAAAATAGCCCTATACATGAGCGCCGGCAGAATATTTTCCAGGGGGGGTGCAAAGACTACTTTAACATATGGTTACCATGTTGGAAAGAGCAAAAAAGCAAGGGAAAACACTGCATACAAAAATCCAGGGGGGGGGGCATTGCCCCCCTTGCTTTATGCTGCCGGCGCCCATGGCCCTATAGAATAATCATCAATTGGTCATCAATTTGGACCCTCTATACATGGGCGCCAGCAGAATATTTTCCAGGGGGGGGCAAAGACTACTTTAACATTTGGTTATCATGTTGGAAAGAACAAAAAAGCAAGGGAAAACACTGCATACAAAAATCCAGGGGGGGCATTGCCCCCCCCTTGCCCTATGCTGCCGGAGCCCATGGCCCTATAGAATAATCATCAATTGGTCATCAATTTGGCCCCTATGCTGACCGGAAATTCGATATTTTAAAGTAGTATTTCCTGACTGCTGCACACCCTGTCAATGAATCAATTTTTCCCTATTCTTTTTAGTACATTGACGGGGAGGAGTGTGTGTGTGTGTTGTGTTACCCAGACTTCCGTAATTGCCCTTGTCTTGAACTTTCCGTGCAGCCAGCCCAGCCGTAAGTTTGGATGAATGTGTATTGAAAATCTGAAAAAATAAACAATAACCAAGTGGCGTTTATTAATTACTTACAGCATTTATAAAACACGGTAAAGCACCATTTACAGTAGGAAATAATTTATTGTTATGACTACTCTTCTGGATGACAGATTGTTTCTCTAATGAGATATTTTATGACCTCAAGCTACAGTGAATGGTTTTAACCCTCTCCTCAGGTCGGGAGGGAGAAGAGCGGCAACTGAGCAGATGCCCCCCCCCCCCCTCCTCCTCCACACATCATTGATAAGAGAATAAACAAATCAACTTCCTTGTTGTTGTTGGAGAGAGGCTTTTTTGGGGTTTAGCTGAGCGCCAGCAATGGTAACGAGAATCAAAGAGAAGGGGAAACAAGGAGGGGTGGAGAAAAGGAGAACGGCATTTTGATTGAAAAAAAAAACAAAGAGGGCGGAATTTTATCAAGAAAAAGGGCAAGGAGGGCGGCATTTTACCGGAAAAAGGGCACCAGGGCGGGCCGCCCCCCTGAAACGCTCTAGAGTGATCCCTGTACGCAACCAGTAACGAATATGCTTGCTTCACATGATGCCATTGAACTGTCAATTTGGATTTTTGCATGCGTGTTATTGTTATTACGCTAATGTCTACATCTAGTTGTTGCCGCTCCCAGAATAAAAATATCGCCAATTTTGGTACCGCATATGTTAGCGTATTATATAAGTAGATACTAAATATAAAAAAATAGTATCTCTAAATAAAATATTAAAATTGAATGATTTCAATGTCCACATAAGTATAGCAACAATTGTTTATATTTACTTTGCTTTAATTTTTATTAGAAGAAATATTAATTTTTATTTGAACATTTCACAAATAATTTTATTTATAAATATGTAACATGTAATTATAAAAGGACTTTTAAAAAAAACCCCAAAAACCTGGTTTAAACAAAAACAAAAAAAAACCCGGTTTAAACCAAAAAATCCCTTTTTTTGGGGTTTTTTTCCAACTCTGTTTTTTATCTGTTTTCGTTAGTGTAACTTAAGTGCAATTTAATTTGTTAAAATTATTTAAGTTTGCTTTGTTGATTGCCCAAAATGGTTGGTGACTGTCGCAGTGTTTACATGGGCCCAAACCAAATTAGTTGAAATTACCGTTGTAAGATTATAATCATAACTGGGAATTCCTTATGCATTGAAGAGTACTTACGTATTATCCCGGCAGTCGCCAAGATAAATGTTGAACCCATGAAATTATGGATGGTTTGGAATACGATTAGAAACAGTTTGCCAGCACATTCGGCAAAAAAAGTTTACTGGGAATGATCGCCACGGATAATACATAAGTACCCATTACAGTTTAAATTATGCCTCTATTCCATGTTAAAATGTTTAAATCTTTATTATGGTCAGGTAAGATTTACCAACACTTACATAAAAAAATCTTAAAGCTCATTTAATACTTAATTGAATGAGAAATCAATCCTGCATGCACTATGGTATGTATTTTACTTATTGCTTCCAAAATACATCTATTTTCATTTAAACTACCAGGTCCCCATGACCTACTTTTGTAAGACTATAGTCACATTAGAAAAACCCACCTTTATGCCCCTGTATAAAGCTCATAGGTAAATGCATTATTACCTAATGCTATTCAAAAAGAGCTAAGAAAATGCCTTTAAAAAATCCAATTGTTAACTTAAAAACAATATATTTAAAGAGTCAGCACAACTCCTAGACATGGGAATTTATATTCATAAATTGCATGATGATTCAAATTTGATATTATAGCACATAAGTGTCATTAGCTGTGACAATATAAAATAACTGTGTGATGGAAGTAGGGGAATAAACACACTGCTTAAAATTTACTGAATACAATGAAAACAGCAAGATTTTTTTTTTAATTATAATTAATATTTACTATTTTATTTTAAAAGTATAAGATTTTTTTTTTTTTTTTTTTTTGAAGAAATCGAGTCGTGTTTTAATTACTAGATAATATGAAACTATTTAAATACATCTTCCCAGCCTCATGCTTGAAGACTATATATTTAATTTATGAGTGTATTTAAATACACAGATTTTGATTTTGTCAAACTTATATGTTTAAGTATCTTTTCAGTATAATTAGAGTTATTCATTATTTTGTTAATTGATAAATTATTATAAACACAAATTTTTCAAGATCTTCCTTTAAAAATTTACTACACAAGTTGCTAGTCAGACACTGAGACAAACTCATAACACCGGAAGTTAAATGAGCTACCAATTATTTCACTCATTGAGCAACAATACGTATATGATAAGTACAATCAGCATACAGCTCTTAACCCGAAATATTATAAACAGAAATTAGTTCTAAGAATTAGGAAGCTGTACATTATTTTCAGGGAGAAGTTAAAACACATACATTTAAAATTCAAGTAAAAAAAAGATTACAATATATTTAGTGAAATTTAACAACTGATGCTTGTTTAACAACCCATTTATGGGCTAAACTCTTTCAAATAAACTTCTCATAATGTTGACAAATAGTTCATTTATTTTAAATGATAACTATAAGTAAACAATAAATATTTTAAGTAATAACTATAAAACAAGAGGGGGAAAAAAGTGCCAACAAGCAACTATTGTCAGAAAAAAACTAGAATGAAAATACTCAAAAGTAATTTATAAGAAATTAATACTTTAACCAAAAACCATAGTTTAACGAGCAACTTACTTTTAAATTAAACAGAAACAAACTCCGCTCATTATTTGATTTGAATCATTTTGAATTCAAGCTCGTCGTTGGAAAACAGTGACGTTTAGATGTTTATCAAAAGCTGGATGCAGCTGGTTAGCAACTTCCTTATAAACTCATCTGCGTTACTTAAACAAACTTTACTAGCCTCTCTGCGGTGGGTCTTATCGGGGCCTTCACAATTAGTAACGGGCCTGCGCGTGTATTTTGATGAGCCATCCAAAGAGGCCTACGGATGCTCGAGTCTTCACGTATACATCAGGCATTTCTTAACCTTCCCAGTGCTTTCAAACGTTATTTAACACTAGCTGCGTGCCCGTTCTCCGCACGGTAGGGAACGAAACTTTTTCTTACATATATAGTTCAAATTGATTCCAGAGATTTGGAATCTAAAAATAAGCAAAATGATTTGACTCTTCGTGTAAAGTTACTCATTACTTATTCGTAAAGTTAGTATAAGTACTGACCTGTGACCATTATTGTAACGATCAGAAACGATCATTGTGTAACGATTCATTGTTTAACGATCAGAAAAGAAAAGCGTGACGGTTTTCAGTGAAAATTCCTAATTTTCAAAATGTCTCATTTCTACATCATACTCTTTTTTAGATTTAAGCTATGCCATTAATACCTTAGATACTACATGAAGTGGAGAACCGTTTTATTTTATAATTAAATAGTTGTGTACCCGCTCTTTGCATGGCAAGAGAAGAACATTTTCCTAAAATGTGATCATAACTACTTGTGACAAAACAGATTCTCCAAGAAAAAAGCTGTGTTACAGTCTTTTTTGTTGAAACTACCGCGGGATATGTTAACGCGACGTAGACTAACTTACTATTTTGTTAGCTGTGATGTAAGACGGTTGTTGAAGAATGAATAGAAGGCTTAGTTTCACGAAATATTTATTAATGCGGTCTATTCTGCTTTGATCAATATTGCCTTATCATATCTACTTACTATTACTTATACTATCTTTTACTGATACCCATACAATATATTTTCGTTTTGCAACCGTTAATGCTTAATTTAAAGAAACGGTCTAGATATTTGCCACGAATGTAGTCTATTACACTTTGGTGATTCTTTGCAATTTATGCATTAGCATAAACGATAATCATTTCCCTTTATCATTCGCAATTAGAAAAGAAAAGCGTGATGGTTATTCGTTAAGTTAGCATAAGCACTGACCTGAGACCATTGTGATATTATGACACATAAAACTATGTCCCTGTCATTCGCGATCAGAAAAGCTTGACGGTTCGCAGCGAAAATTCCTAATTTTCAAAATGTCTCATTTCTACATCATATTCATTTAGATTTAAGTTATGCTATTAATACTTTAGATACTACATGATGTGGTGAACCGTTTTATTTTATAATTAAATAGTTGTGTATCCGCTCTTCGCAAGGCAAGAAGAGAACATTTTCCTAAAATGTGATCATAACTACTTGTGACAAAACAGAATCTCTAAGAAAAAAGAAAGTTCTGTTACAGTCTTTTCTGTTGAAACTACCGCGTGATATATTAACGCGACGTAGAATTACTTAATGTTTTGTTACCTGTGATGTAAAACGGCTGTTAAAAAATGAATAGAAGACTTAGTTTCACAAAATATTTATTAATGCGGTTTATTGTGGTTTGATCAATATTGCCTTATCATATCTACTTACTATTAATTATACTATCTTTTACTGATACCAATACAATATACTGTCGTTTTGCAACCGTTAATGCTTAATTTAAAGAAACGGTTTAGATATTTGCCACGAATGTAGGCTTTTACTCTTTGGTAATTCTTTGCAATTTACGCATTAGCATAAACGATAATCATTTCAGTTTACGGTTGCCACTAAATCAGCTCTCGATAAATTTTTACGCATAGTTCTTGTCAGATTGGTGTATTTAGCACCAGGGCCCCGTTATCGCATGGGGAAATCGGGACTTTGCCCAGGGGCCTCCGGCTCGAAATGGCTCCCAATTTCAAATGTTGATCTTTTATTACAAAAAAAATTATGAAAAATAAAACAAATTTCATACATGCGGGGCCCCCAAATTCAATGCGGGGCCCCTGTTGGTCATAATCAGGCCCTCTTTAACACCGCAATATATATTTCCTGCTATTCGAAAACCTGACCCGTTTAAAATATCAATCGGAAATAATGCTGGATAATTAATTCACTGGTGAAAAAACAGCATCCAATTATTTATCTGGCAACTTAAAGTAAAATATAGAATTATTTCATGCGTGGCGTATGTTTTGCTTGTGAGTCCGTTATTCTGATTGAGTTTCGAAAGAGGTTTTAAACTTATGACATCAAAATCACGCACTTTTCACATGCGAAACCTCAGTTATTTTAAAGTAATTTTTTCTTTTTCAACTGGCAATTTTAATCATTGTTACTGTCTCCAAGACAACCAAAACGCAAGATATCATACCGAAAATTTTAAGCTGCTGCGATTGAAATGAAAATCCTTCTTTACTTAAAAATTCGTAAAAAATCTCCTAATTTATATTTTCCTCTGGTTTTTCTTTTAAAAGAGGTCGAAATGTATGCTCCGTCATTTGACAAAATATAAAAGAGTTATGACGGATAGAATTTAAGATGCAGCAGTTTTAAAAATATTTTACGAAAGTCAGCGTCATATTTAATTTTATTTGAAAAATTCCCAAAAATCTGAAAATTATGTTACACAGTCCGAACAAACAATTTTTAAAAGAAAACTTTCTCCTCTATCCGATGATGTAAATTTCGTTTTCTTGCGAGTGTAATTATCGGCATTATTACGTATTAAGCGAGAAAAATCGCTAAAAATCGGACAAAACATAAAATAAAACATTTTCTAATTCGAATTTCAAAAAAATCGCTCCGAGGCGTGTTAGGATCTGTCCTAGTGAAGCCGTATGCAAAATTCGGTAGGTCTGCGACCAACCGTCTCGGCGCAATGCGATCCAGAGGCGTGCGCAAAAAGATCGGTGGTCACAAACTTACCTACCTACATAGCTACATACAATGTTTACTCTCGGATTTTATTATATAAGACTAGCTGAAGTACCCGTCCTCGACGGGTTAGTGAATGAAAATTTCCAGAAATCAAGAACTTTCGTCAGCATTGTAGGAGTACACAGAATAGATGTAGTATGTTGCCAAAGTAAAGAAAGCGAAGTTATAATTTTTATGTATTGTTAAAATATTACAGGTTAGAGAGTAACTAAGTAATTTCATTTCATTCGCTTTAGTCGTAATTATGTGATGCGCGAACGAATATTTACGCATATTGAAATAATTTTCGCAAAATCTCAAAATTTAATCAACATTTTTGAAAAATTTGAAGCCTAGAATTTAAGTTGAGTGACAACCTATCATGTCACCCAAATTCGTTTCATTCCCTGCAGTCTTTATTTCGTGATGCTGGAACAAATTTTGAGGATTTTAAAACGATTTTCGAAAAATCTCAAAATGTAAGCAAAATATTTTTAAAATTCATCGTCTATAAATTAAGATTAGCAACTACCTATCATATCACTCAATTTCGTATCATTCGTATTAGTCGTTATTACGTGATGTTTGAAGAAATGTAAAGGTATTTTGAGAGAATTTTCACAAAATCTCAAAATCTAATAAAAATGTTTAAAAAATTGGACTCCTATAGTTTATATTGAGCAACCATCTATCGTGTGACCAATTTTCATATCATTCGCTTTAGTCGTTATTACGTAATACGGGAACAAAGATTCACTCAGTTTTAAACGATTTTCACAAAATCTCGAAATCTGATGGATTTTTTTTAATTAGATGCTTATAGTTTAAGGTGAGTGACCACCTATCATTTCACCAAATATCATTTTTTCACCTTTGCAGTTATTACGTGATGTGCGAACAAAAATTTACGCAGTTTGAAATGATTTTCGCAAAATTTGAAAATCTAATCAAGATTTTTTTTTTAATTCGACGCCTATGTTTTAAGTTGAGTGACCACCTATCATGACACCCAATTTCATATCATTCGCTTCAGTCGTTTTTATGTGATGCTTGAACACAAATTTACGCAGTTTGAAACGATTTTTGCAAAATCTGAAAATCTAATCAAGATTTTATTAAAATTGGACGCCTATGTTTTTTGAGTGACCACCTATCATGACACCCAATTT
The DNA here is from genome assembly GCA_038373885.1 of Cheiracanthium punctorium. NCBI lineage: Eukaryota > Metazoa > Arthropoda > Arachnida > Araneae > Cheiracanthiidae > Cheiracanthium > Cheiracanthium punctorium. Next base: position 436,182 of record JAWZYV010012162.1, read on the forward strand.
CGTATCATTCGCTTCAGTCGTTTTTGCGTGATGCTTGAACACAAATTTACGCAGTTTGTAACGATTTTCGCAAAATCTGAAAATCTAATCAAGATTTTTTTAAAATTCGACGTCTATGTTTTAAGTTGAGTGACCACCTATCATGACACCAAATTTCATATCATTCGCTTCAGTCGTTTTTACGTGATGCTTAAACAAAAAAAGCGTCACGGACAGAATGACAGAATGACAGAATGACAGACAGACAAACTTTTTTTTGAGGGTGGCTATCGCGCTGTCACGTGATCAAAATGCGATTGGTTTGTTTGAGTTGAATAAGAAACATTGATATATTTCGAAGTTTCCCCTGTTCGACGCGGAAAACGTTCGAATTGTGTTTTACTTGAATCTCGCCCTAGAAGACGTGTTTGTTTACATTTCATGTCTGTTAATTTTGCTAGGGAGAGTATTTGAGCAAGAGAGAAATTTCCTACGTTGGTTTCGTATATTAAAAATTATTTATCATAGAATATGAATTAGGATATGTATAAATATGACTTTCCATATTTCTATCAAGTTGTGTGTTTTTCAAAAACTCAATTATTATTCGCAAATCTAAAATAGAAAATTTCTCTCTTGCTCGAATACTTTTTTTGGAGGGTGTACTCAATATAAAATCAACAAGATTTTTAAAAGAAAGAGTGGGCATAATTGAAGTGCACAGATCAAAATTTAGAAATTTCAACTTCAATTTCATTTTTTCAAAAGTAATTAGCAAGAGAAGTTCAAATTTCGCTAATAACGATTTAAATCCACATCTACTTCAACACTAAAAACATGCATTTTGAATTTACTAAAATAAGAAAATACAAGAAAATGATTACTTTTGAAAAATTCTGTACCTTCGTTGCAGTTTCTAGCCGCTTCAGCAAACGTAAAATACTTTTCATAACAAGACACTTTTCCTAACTACGGACGCCATTTCATAAGAACAACGTGCAGCAAATATGTCCTCTCAACAACTGGATGAACCTGCTCCGTGCTCAGTTTACTTAGTTTGAAACTAACTGCACTCAATTTTGTATACGAACGCTCTGGTTTATAAACTGAATGCACCCAGTTTCCTTTGCGAATACCTTAGATGGAAACTCGTTGCACGAGTGTAACTCGTTTGGCGTTTAAGAATGCGGCCAATATATTTTCGAAAGTGTCAGAATGTTCCTCTCTTTCGGAAGTTGGTGAACAGCTGGAAATGTAATTTGAACATTTTGGAGAGTGTTTGAGAATGCTATAGATTGTTATAGAAGGTTCTGAATTTTCGAAGTTGATGTCGACGCGTTTTCGTGGAGGAATATTTTAACTGCCCTATTATATCTCTTCCTTTCTCAAAATCGTGATTGATCTAGTGCTCGTCCTGTGAAAATGCATGCTTTGCTCGCTTCGAAAATCATTTAAAAATCGGATATATATATATATATATATATCGTTTACTCTTTTTGAAAATGAAAGGTATCCTCCCCGTGAGAAGAACGGGGCCCTTTGCAAGAATTATAGTAGTTAAATTTGCTAACTGAAAGTGCGACAATAATTGAACTTTTGAAGAGAAATACTGCATTTTGTAAATTAATTTTTACTTATCTTTCAATAAACCTTGCTTTGATTGTAATATTTTCTTAACTTTGTATAAAACTAATAGTTTGAGTTATTTGTATATAAAACTTGCAGGAGGAGAAAAGGCATGCGAAAAAGAATGTATTCTTCAGTTCTGGCGAAGAAAAATTAAAACGAATACGAGACCCCCCCTTCCCCATCTATTTGACGACTAGATTCCTGCTTTCTTTGAATCCGCCACTGGTTGTGTATGAAATATCTTATTCAAGGTTCCAAGGCTGACCACGGACGTATCTATACCTTTAACATGGGGGTTGGAGGGAGGTCCACATTCTTACTGCAAAATTTGATAGTGAGGGTAAATTTTACTATAAATAACTTGTAAAAAATTCAGTTACATTACAAATCTTTGATCTTTCTATTTTTTTTTTAAATACCCATTAGAGTTTACAGGAAGATATTCGGTTAAAATTAGCATTTTTGCGTAGACTGAGAAGGGGGGGGGAGATTCAAAACCCCTAATCTCCCCTTTGTATACGTCCATGAGGCTGACCATAAACGATGAATTCATCTGTTAATCTGCGCGGCTGTGCGGCAGCATAGCTAACTGGGCCAGAAAACTTCTTGAGCTCTGTTGTGCCAGATAGGCTATTTGACCGACCGCCATGTTGTTGGCAGTTAAATAGACCGATGGCAACGGCTGCCCTTTTTTAGCGTTGGGCCCACTTAACGGTACCTTTTTTGCGACTAGCAGTGAAAGCACTGAAATAAGGGACTTTTCACGGCGCCATCACCCCGCATAAAAGGATATATCAGAAGAATTTGATGGTATCGACTGCTTCTGATAAAGCTTCGGTTGATTAGTGATTATAAAATAATCTCGGTGGTTCAAGCGAAAAATATCAAATTTTTCAGAAAATTGAACAATCTGTCTATATGTCGATTCAGACCCATCTCTTATTTGGGATAGGTCTTTATTAGGTTTTTCTATGTGCCCGATAAAATTTGTGTTCACTGCACAGCCTAAAATGCTTCAAATATTTTACATTGTGCCATCATATAAAATTTGAAATTAATATTTGTAGTCTATTTTATTTATCATTTCAAAATTTATGTCTTAGAAAAATTTCAAGTTTATATCGTAAGTAGTTTTGTATATGCATTTCATGTGCACATTGGTAAAACATACTTTGAAACTGAGTCGGATAAAATAAAAGTTTTTAAACGTTTATTGAATGATGAGCGAAAATAATATTTTTACTATGACAATGTTGGAGTGATCAAGTGATCAACCCAAAAATGTATTTAATTTTTACATGCATTGGTTATTAAATTAAAAAAAAATCTGAAAGTTTTGGTTATTAAAAAAAAAAAAAAAACTTTCGTTTGTGAATGCTTTCCATAAGTGCATGGAAAATCAAGTTAAATGCAATAATTTCGTGTAAAAAACGTTCCTGTTATTTTTTTTTTAACGACTAGGGGCCAAGGCCCCCAGACTCGCTATGCTCGCTTTTCGTATGAGGCATTCGGCCCCTAATAAGGCTTATTCGTAAAAAAGACAGAATTTCAACAGACAAAACCAAAAGATTGGATCAGATAGAATGTTACTGAGCTACACATTGCTTGGTTCTTGCATGTTCATTGGTACATAAAAATTTAAACTTCACACTACAGTAGACCCCCTCCCCCTCATAACACGGAAGATATTTTGTTATGGGAATCCGTGTTGTACGGGTCCTGAGCTATACTCCACCTGGAGTGCGGACTCCGCTTATAATCGCTGGAAAAACTATTTGCACTCCTCAGAAACACAATGATATTTAATGTTGCCATTCAAAAGTTATATTAATTAGGAGCTAAAGCATAATAAAATCAGAACATCTGTTTCAGCTGTATTTTTAATAATGTAAAACCTATTGCCCTACTAGCAATTTCGCTCGGGCCTTCCCCGGCCACGTAGCCTTGAGCCGATGAGAAGGAATCGGGCCGTCCACTATGAAACTGCTCGGATACACGCAGTTCATGTCCCCTCGGACGTGGAAACGTCCGAAGTAGTCTAACCGATGAGTTTTCATCGGGTTGGACACGGATTTAGGAACTGGCCCGTTCACTTTATGCGTGAGGTTGGCCAAACACCAGTGTGAGTATCACTTTTCGATAAGTTCTTATGTGATGTTGACATGCATTTAACCCTTTCCGTCCCTACGATGCAATTCGAATGATAACATTCACAAGTGTTTTACAGATTTCTTTTATCTTTGAAATGTATTTGTAATCGCATTTTTCTTATATGATAATGCAGTGCAGAAGCAATACAGTATAGAAGAAATACACTTTTACTACGCGGCGCACATGCATGCATGTAGGTGCGCGTCCTATACTCCATCTATTTACGTATATAGTCGTACTATATACGTAACTATACTATACGTTAACGTACTATAGTCGTATGCTCCATCTACGTATGACGTTATGTACGAATGTTACATGTTCGATTTGTTTCAACTAGTCCGAGCGCATAGCGCTCTGAACTAGAAGACGGAAGGTGTCTGGTTCAAAACCAGGTCGCATCCGCCGGCCTAACCGTTCGGAGTTTTCCGTGTTTTCCGCTGAAATTTAGCGTAAATACTGGTTAGGATACCTTAGACCCCACGGAGGGCACCCCATCTACAGGCCTAGATCCCTCGTGTAGATAATTGGCCTTAATCCCAGAACTCGCTCTAACTAGTATTGTGGTAATGTCTGGTACGTACGCATGCTGCATTTTCGATCTAGTTTGATTAAATTTGAGGGACGTCTGCTCGTATGCATGTATGTATGTACGTATATTCTTGTGTAATTCGATTAACTCAAAGAGGAATAGCCGAAGAAATTTCAAATGAATAGTTTATTTACAGAGTTATATGAAAGACTTTCGGTGCATTAAAGTCTATGGACATGCCTTTCACATTAAAAATCCCTGAACTATCTCTGTTTAGCTCATGCCCAAAATATTGCCAACTGTCCCCAAGCTTGGTAAATTTAGGGGCAATATTACAAATTTTGGCACTAAAAATAAGTACGTATCGCGAACAAAAATAAAAACTGTTAGACATAGAATATTGAAATTTTGTATTTAAGACTGTCGTAACATTTGGTTCTGCACTTTCATTTTTGATTACAATCCACTGGCTAGGGTCACTATTTGGGTCATGCTTAAAATCTCGCCGTTTGTCGCCAAGCTGACGAATAAAAGAGAAATGCCAATTTTTAAGCCAGTAATAAGTTTTCAATGCTGAAATCTCATCCTGGTGATATCTCTTACGCTTAACGAGATACTGAAGTATCGCATTTCAGTTTCCAATATATTTAAATAGAGTGCATCAAGAATGCGTAAAGTTTAACAGCCATACAAGAAAATTGTGTAGTTCACATCAGGACTTTTTTTTGTTATAGGAAATCGACTTTCCGAACTTTCTTGAATTAGCTTAAAATTTAAAAAAGATTATTGACCACTGGAACCTATGGAACTAGCTTACAGTTTTGAAAAATAGGTTTTTGTTAAAAAAAGCATAGACCATAAGACATAAGATCGCTATAATAATTTTTAAAAGAAAGTAACTTCCAAAAATTTTTATTGAAATTATTCTACACAGAATATATCATACACATAATTTACAAAAGAAGTATTTTCTTCGAGTTTTGCAGCAGCATCTTCAAACATCTTATTTTATGAGCAGCTTCTAGGAGAAAAAAGAAAATTTTTAGAACTTAATTTACACAAAGAATAGGAAATGCAGAGTAAGTCTGCTTCATATGTTTTTTTACATAATTTCTATATCAGGGATTTCCAACCTTTTTATTACTTCAACTCCCTAGAAAACATTTTTTTTTCTGAATAGACCCCTACGTTTTCCCCAACACATCGGTATCTCGAAAAATTTTCCTAATGCACTCACAAAGACAGCAAAACATTAAGTGAAAGATATTTTTCATGTGTCCGGCAGTAGAACAGTTGGTTAAGCTCGGTTCCCATTGGAACGCCGAAAGGGAAGCAGCACCTGTTTGGCCAGTGCCTAGAAGGGTAAACTCCTTTCTCGACTGATGCTGATGTAAACCGTGTACGCTGTAGGGAATTAATGCACGAAAAATGTGTTATGACTTCAATGTTTTCCATGTTCAATCTATATCTCTCTTTGGGGTACCAATCCAGCTCTTAGGTCATCCAGCTGTCATCTGAAATTTGTTCAAAATTTAGGAGGGAGACACGGGATAAGTCGGTATTCCCCTCACTGGGGATCAGCAAAAAGGAAGCTGCCCAATTAAGGCCATTTCCGTTTTATATAAAGGATCTGATCCCGCTCTGCAGTTGGCCAGAGGGTTTCGAAGCAACAATAACAATTTTCATGTTCTGCGTTTGCAGAATTTACCATGATTCAGTTTGCAGGATGCAGAAAATGACCCCAAAGACGAATTTTTACATATCCCTTCTTTTTTCAACTTTTGAACCCTCTGAAGTCTTATTTCATGTCAGTTTGTTTGTTTGTGTTGTGATGGCAACGCTAAGGGTGGGCGATCATCCTAGGATGAAGGGTTATCTTAAAATGTAATTTTTAAAAATATAATTCCCAAATTTTGTACATCACCTCATTAGTGTATGGGAATGCTTTCGTACAAGGCTCATATAAAAATGTAGAAAGTGTAACTTTTTGAAAATTAACGAGAGGAATTTTTTTAACGGAGTCTTACTTCCGACCTCATTTTGAACACTTTTCTCAATTTACGCTGTCCACTTATCTCTAATAGATAAAGAATTAAAGCCCGTTACCACCTTTTTGGGACACCCTGTATCAGTCTGGTTTATAGTATCCACAGGTTCTGAAATCATCATTAACCAGTGTTCTGCTTCAAAAAAAGAAACCAAGAAAAAAACAGTGGTCTGTTTAAAAAAGAAAAAAAAATCACTGTATTTACGTATACTATTTCTAAGCTAATCTAAATTCATCAACGAGGGTTTCGAAGTTTATAAAGCGAAACAAAAAAGTCGGTTGAATATCAAATCAATGCTGTACAGCTTCTCATTTCCATAACCCTAAGAATCTGCGCTTTATGCCTTAGGAAACTATCTTGGCGAGTAATCTCATCGTTTGGCCTTTTTTTATGGTCAACGGATGCAAATAATCGGTACTTATTTTAAAGTCGATAATTTACACCAACCTATTTCGCCAAAGGATTGCAATGCACTACATTGTAACAATGAATCTGACGTATTCCACACGCACACGAAATCGCTCTTTTTGGCTGACTGACTGTAAAATACGTAATTACCAAATAAGTTTGTTTTGGTCGGAAATATGATTTTTTTATTAGTTTCAATGAAGAATTTACCCGTGTATTTTAAAACTAAAAAACAGTTAACAACAACATTAAACTAGTATAATTATATACTGTACGCCGTGTAAAGATAGGAAATAGATACTAATAAAAAGTAGTGTTATTCCATTAGTGTTATATAAAAGTATCAAGAGAGAAAAATAATTACAGAGATTTGAACTTATACTTCACTTATATTAGACTAACACTACATTAAAAATGTCAAAACTTTTTTTACGAATGATAGTTATACGCACCTTTGTAGATTAATCAGCACCAAGAAAACTTCAGCTCTTTTCATCTCCTACTCTTATTATGAAAACAAACATGGCGCCTGCTGGTAGATACTCGGATGTTGCCATCGCTCGACTGTTGCATGAACAGAGCGCATGCGCCAATTTTCATCGGCTGAATGCCGCTCGGCCGTTATGCGGGCCGAAATTTCTTTTCAGTTCAGCGTATTTTGATCAAATTTAGGCATATGGCCCGATAACTCAGGCTGGATATCGTTCCGAGCATCGTTTTATGGGTACCGGACCGATCAGTGTCTGCCCCACACATAACAATCATCGTTTTTAGATGGAATTCCGTGTCTGGGACGAGTACCGAATTTCGGTGAGAGATGAGTTGCGATGAATGAGGGTGGTTGGCCGAGCAGAAACTGGGAATTGTTGCTTGTAGGGTGTACACCTTGCGAATTTGCCACCCATGGCGATTTTTCATTATTTGGCGACTTGCGTACATGTAAATTTAATAAAAGCTGCCGAACAGATAGGATAGCTTGCCACCAATGGCGACTTTTCATTATTTGGCGATTTACACATGCTCACAACCTATAATTACTGTTCATTTAAGGTTACCGGAAAACCGTAATCCATATTTTCATTTACATAATCGTTTGCAGATTGGCGTACTTAGCACCACGAATTATACCATCTCGTTGCGCTAGCATATATCCAAAGTATACTATAACTGCTATAATGGCATAGTTAAAGCCGCCAAATATTTCTACTGGTAGCAAATAATCCAGCTGGACCTAACCCGGCTTTAAAATAATCTGCATTTTAATTATTTTTCATTTTCAAGATATTAGTTATTCTGTTTTGGAAAAACGATAATCGCTAATTCTAAACTCCCGTTGTCTAAGCGAACTTGCTATTTGAAAATTCTCAACTTTGTGTAACACATTTTGAGTTACTTATTTCATATAGTTTTTATTTTGGCGTAAAATGGGCGTAATTCTAACTCATGTTTGTAAATTTCACGCGATTCTAGATACTTGGAAACGCTTTGATGCAAAGGAATGAATTATTTTATGTCAAATCTGGCAACCATTATGTTTATGCTTTCAGTTTTTTATTAATATCTTCTAAAATAATTCGATTTTCGAAATTTAAGTCAGCTTAGCAGGTTCCTCGGAATTTTTCGAATCTGTGGGCACCTTAGTCAAAACTCAAATCCCCACGGTTTAGGAGGAGATAGGCCAACAAGCTTTGACAGCGCCAGCGGCCTTTACTTTTTTTTTAGAATAGAGAGATTATCCATTACTTCATTAATTAATCCCAAAAATTTTCGCCAGATTCTAGTGAGTATTTTCCGCTGTGAACGATTTAGAGTCAATAAACTTCAAGAACAACAAAACTGGTAAATTATGTATAAGCTACTACTAAAGTGAAACATTGTTAATGAACGCAGAAATAAGTATCAAAATTAAGGAACTATTGCTTTTTATTAACACACTTACTTGAACATTTTTATTGAGTATATACAAATTATTTAATCTGCAAACAGTAACAATTTTAAGTATATCTTGAATAAATAAAATCTAGGAAATATCAGAGGAAGTCCTAAGCACCGAGAAAGCCACTATCTGTCAATGAAAGTGAAGCGCAGAGGCTTATCAGGCGTGTTAACGAGCCTTGAAAACATACCGATATCTTCGTGATGGTATTCAACTTTGAAATTTCGTATAATCTGCAAAATTAAAATGTTACTTAAATATAATAAAGCAATTTCAAAATCTTGTTTGTTAAAAATATGATGTTCATAGAATAAACAGATGAAATAACTTAATGAAATAACTAGCTGTATGCCCCGTTCTTCGCACGGGAATGAATGGATTCTTTTTTTATATTACGGTTTAATGTAATTACTGTTTATCATAATAAATAGATATAGCAAAATTAATATAGCATAAATATTATCTGTGTTCAACAATAATGCATAAAGAATTTCCTTGCGGTCGTTTGCAAAATGGATAACACCAAAATATTCTCCGTGTTCGAATATCTATCTATACCAGTTTTCATAGCGATCATTTGAACAGTCTTAATATGCTGCAGCGCCATCAATAAACGAATTAAATTAAGAAGTTGATACGTTGCACCGCTATCTATTGGCCAGTTAAAGTAATGATGTGCTACAGCACAATGAAGTAGCTATTTATAGCAAAATGGATAACACGAAAATATTCTCCGTGTTCAAGTATCTAGCTAAATCAATTTTCATAGAGATCAATTGCCCAGTCATGAAGTTAGTGCGCTGCATTTGCCATCTAATGCCGAGTTAAAGTATTAATGCGCTGCAGTGTCATCTAGTAATGAGTAACAGCTAAATGAATAGTTAGAATGTACTATTCTCCGGGCTCAAATGTGTAAGCATAAAAAAATTTATGGCGATTGGTTGAACGGTATAGAATTTGATGCGCTGGAGCGCCATCTTGCGGCAAGTTATAGCAAAACGCATAGCGTAAAAGTATTCTCCATGTTCATATATCCATGTGTACCAATTTTCGTCAAAATCGGTTGAATGGTATTTTCATAGCAAGCGGTCGAACGGAATAGAAATCGAAGTTCTGCAGCGCCATCTAGCGTCAAGTTATGGATAAACTAAAAATATTCTACGTCTTCAAATATCCGTGTGTACCAATTTTCATTAAAACAGTTGAACGGTACTTGCATAGGAAGCGTAAGAACGGAATAGAATTCGATGTACTGCAGCGCCATCTTGCAGAAAGTCATGGCAAAACAGATAAAGTAAAAATATTTTCCGCGTTCAAATATCCATACGTAACAATTTTTGCCAAAAATCGGTTGAATGTTATTTTCATAGCAAGAGGGTTGAACGGAATATAATTCGACGTTCTTCAGCGTCATCTAGCGGCAGTTTATGGCAAAAGGGATGACGTAAAAATATTCTACGTCTTCAAATGCCTGTGTGTACAAATTTTCATCAAAATCAGTCGAACGGTACTTCCATAGCGAGCGGTCGAACGGAATGTAATTCGATGTACTGCAGCGCCGTCTAGCGGCAAGTCATGGCAAATGGATAGTGTAAAATATTCTCCGTGTGTTCATATATCAATACGTACCAATTTTCATAAAAATCGGTTGGACGGTATTTTCATAGCACGCGGTAGAACGGAATAGAAATCGACTTTCTGAGCACCATCTAGCGTCAAGTGACAACAAAATGGATAAACTAAAAATATTCTACGTCCTGAAATATCCGTCTGTACCAATTCTCATCAAAATTGGTTGAATGGTATTTTCGTAGCAAGCGGTCCAACGGAATAGAATTCGACGCTCTGCAGCACCACCTAGCGGCAAGTTATATCAAAATGGATTGCATAAAAATATTCTCCGTGTTCAAATATCAATACGTACCAATTTTCGCGAAGATAAGTTAAACGGTATTTGCATAGCAAGCGGTTGAATAGTATTCGACGTTCTACAGTGCCACCTAGCGCCGAGCTAGAGTAAAATGGATAACATAAAAACCTTCTCCGTGACAAAAGACTTAAGTGTACCAAATTTCATAGTGATCGACCAAACTGTTTTGGAGTATTTCAACGTCATACACACCCACATACATACATGCATACATACATACCCACAAACATTCATTTTTATATATATAGAGAGAGACTAGCTGAAGTACCCGTTCTTCGCACGGAAATGAATGGACTTTTTGATATTACGATTTGTGGGGATTACTATTTATTGTAATAAAGAGATATAGCAAAATGGATATCCCTTTATATTGTGTTCAATAACCATGCATACCGAATTTCAAGACAATCGTTTGTATGGTGCAGAAGGCCATGCGGCGTAGCGCAATCTAGTGGAGAGTTTTAGCAAAACGGATACGGCGGAAATATTCTTCGCATTCAGATATCGATGAATACGAAATTTCAGGACGATCGGCTGGACAGCCCTGACGACGCGACATCTAGTGGCAAATTATATAGGAAAATGGATAGCGCCAAAACTCTTTCCCCGTGTTCAAATATCTATGTATACCTATTTTCATAGCGATCAGTTGCACAGTCAAGAAGTGATACCCTGCAGCGCAATCTAGTGGTTAATTAAAGTAATGATTTGCTACAGTGCCGTCAAGTGGCGAGTTATAGCAAAATGGATAACGCCAAAATATTCTCATTGTTCAAATAGCTATGTATACTGATTTTCATAGCGACCGTTTGAAATGTCAAGAATTTGGCCTGCTGCAGCGTCATCTAGTGGCGAGTTAAAATAATAATGCATTGCAGTGCCATCTAGTGGTGAGTAACATCAAAAGGAACACAGTTAGAATATATTCTTCGTGCTGAAATGTGTAAGTATAAGAAATTTTATGCCGATCAGTCGAACGGTATAGAAGTTGATGTGTTGCAGCGCCATTTAGCGGCAAGTTACAGCAAAATGGATACTGAAAAATATTCTCCGTGTTCTAATATCCGCGTGTACCAAATTTCATCGAAATCGGTTGGACGATATTCGCATAGTAAACGGCTAAACGGAATAGAATTCGACTTTCTGCTGCGCCACCTAGTGGCAAGTTAGAGGAAAACGGATAGCATAAAAAGCTTCTCAATGATAAAAGACTTAGGTGAACCAAATTTCATGGTGCAACGGTGCTGGAGTTTTTCAACCTCATACACACATACCAACATTCATTTTTTATCTATAACCAGTATCATTATATATCCCAGTCTCAAATAAAATCCAGTTTCAAATCTAAGCCTCGCCAAAGTGCCAACATACGCCATTTTGCAAGAGTTTTTTCAGGAAATCATTCGAAGCATTGACTTAGCAGCAATCAATATGGGAAAAGGTTCGGCTGCCAAAAAGTAAAGCACACATTTATTTGAAAAGGGGAATACCTTAATACAACCGAATTTTTTTAAATTATCAACTATAACGTGTTTTATTCATCGTTACTCCGATATACTAAATGAGAAGATTTCAATTTTCTGAAATTTGGCGGAATTCCCCCAACTTAAATCAATGTACTCAATTGGCGAGAATTCTGAAGATAGATCGCTTGAAATCCCTTAATAACTGCATTATTTCTTCACGGATCATTAAAATTTAATGCTGTATTCTAATAAAATGTTTGCACTTGCTTTCAAAAATCTATTTCCTTAAGCTCTCAATAAATTGCGCAAGCCGAAAATTGTGCAAACCGCTAGAACTCACTTTCTCAAAATCAGCATTTGAGCCATTTTATTTTTTCGCCAAACTAAAAAAAAATTACATATTAGCCTCGGAAATCTTCAATTCTTATTGTTTTGCATATAAAACATTTCATTCCTGCTCTGTTTTCCCATGCACACGATATTATAATTTTAAAAAAATAACCTTACGAATATAAACTAAAAAAAAAAAAAAAAAAAAAATCATTATTATTCTTTTATTTTTATTTTGAGAATTTAAAACATCTTATTCGGCAAAATCGCCACACCTGGCAACCACGATCCTTATTTCACACTTTTTTCACTACAGGGGTTACAATTACGGAAAGGTCTTTGCATGGAGAACATAAAAAATCTCTTAAATTCCGGGAACGGGTGGACTTTCAAAGTTTTAAAGTGGACTATGATTTATTCTATATTATTTTACATATCTGTGCAAAATTTCAGGCTGATAGGTCCATTTTTGTGGATTTGTATACAACTCAAATCCACAAACAAACAAACAAACAGAATTTCATTTTTATTTATAAGATAATAACACATCGACCTTGCTAGTACCAGAACACTCTAGAATATTCAAATAATTTGTTCTTTTTCACTTGTTACAATAACTTGAATTTGTTTCAGGTAAAATGGTTCGCAGACGATAATTGTTTTAGATTCAGTTTTCCTGCTGATATGGCAACAGACGATAAACATTAAATTTTAATATTTTATTGTAGTTGAAATTCAGAAGTTCTCATGAGTTAGAAAAGGACAGATATATATATTTTTTCACATTTTCACCACCCACAACCACCCACTTCCATCCACCGCGACCAAACTCCCTTACTTTCACCATGAGAACAAGGGGTATTTACCACCCTAACGGGAAGTTAATTCGAGTTGGTGGTGATAGAGAAAACCCTGTCTTTACAAACGAACATTAGCATTTTATATATATATTAAGATAAGATTAAGATTAAGATTCGCCACCCACAACCACCCACTTCCACCTACCACGACCAAACTTCCTTACTTTCACCGTGAGGCCAAGGGGTATTTACTACCCCAACGGGAAGTTAATTCGAGTTGGTGGTGATAGAGAAAACCCTGTCTTTACAAACGAACATTAGCATTATATAAATATATTAAGATTAAGATTCGTCACCCACAACCACCCACTTCCACCCCCCACGACCAAACTCCCTTACTTTCACCGTGAGGCCAAGGGGTATTTACCACCCCAACGGGAAGTTAATTCGAGTTGGTGGTGATAGAGAAAACCCTGTCTTTGCAAACGAACATTAGCATTTTTTATATATATATTAAGATTAAGATTAAGATTAAGATTATAACAGAAACTAGTGCACGAACACGATTAATCCATAAGTGCCTGGCTATTTTCCTCTTATTCTCCAATTTATGTTGATGCCTGAAGTCATTAACCCATTTATGCCTAGCGTCCCCTTTTTGGGACGGCATTTTCGCTATCATTCGAAAACGTTATTTATTTTTCTGAGCCTTTATTCGCGTGTATTGAACCTCAATTCCACAAAACATTTTAATATGGCCAAGTGGGATGTTGACATTTCAATTTTTATACATAATGATTTTAAATGAAATCATCCCTTGTTCAAAAAGTTGACATCAGAAATTTATCAATTACTGCTGGTGTTAGCAAAAATCGAAGAAAGTCGCAAAAATATCCAGGCACGAATGGGTTAATAAATTTCCGACATTTTTGGGGTATATGAAGAATGTATTCATTTTTCTAAAAATATGAATAAAACAGTGAGAGATTCGCATTTTATTTTGTTATCACTGAGCATTTTGTGGAAATCAGATTTATTATTAGAGAAATTAAAATAGGAAATTAAATTAATGCTTTTCATTATTTGTTTTTTTGGACTGCATATGAGTCGGTGAATAATTTGTTGCTGAAAAATCTTCCTCTTGAAACACTGAGTGTTTTGCATGAAGTTGTTCATTACAATTACAGAACCCGAATGAGAACACGAGACACGGGCAGGCATCGCTCATAAACCTCTTAGCTCTTTTGATTTTCATTTCGCATATTTCTACCAAGACAGTTGCGTCATATCCGATTTGTTTGCGTACGGAACATTAACCTCTTTGTCCTCTTGCTGTAGTATGACTCTGACTATTTAATGAGTTTGTTTGCCAGAAAAGGTTATTATCTTACGTTATTAAATAAGTCATTTGGAGTAACTTGTGCTGCTTCAGTATATTCTTACACACAATTTAGACGTTCGTTAGACGGGCCTGAGCTTCTGTGTTTTGGTATCTCTCAGAAACTGGTGAAAAGCACTATCGGAATCAGATAACCTGAACGCCCATCGCATCTAATCCAATGGTCTTTGACTGAATGAGTACCTCAAGCACGTTTCATATCCCCGTCAGACAACTGTCTGACGGAGACAGAAAACTATTCACAGCGAAAAGAGTGAATATTAAACATGAGTAGTGAAATGCATACGCCTTGTAGATGTGGGAACATATTCAGTCTCCGAAAGTATAAAAATTGACTCTTTTTAATCAATATATTTTGGAAAAGTGTCAATAGTCACTCCATGAAAGTGTTAGTTTCCAAATTCTTACTCTAAACAAGATAGATGATTACTCCTAAAGTAGACCTATCGAGAGAAAACTCGGATCCGGGACTCGAGATCCCCCACATTGAAAAAGTTATTCACACTGCAAAACAGAAAACAAGAAGGATAAATCAGGCCAAACGCAGGTATTATAAAACAATTTCCAATACAATAGTCGTTCTTGCACCAAATTTGGCGATGTATTGTCGTCAATCTTGGCGAGATTTTGGAGATATCTTCAAAACAGCTGTATGTAACTGATAATGTAATTTTGCAAAACCCTGTAAAAGAGCTTTAAATTTTATTTACATCCTTTAAATTAAGAGTAGGTATAAAATGTGCTATTTTTTCACTTTGGCACTTTCATATTTCAGTTTAAAAAATTTAATATTGGTCTCTATAATACAAGTAATTTTTTTTTTATTTATTCTTTACAAAATCAATTAGAGTAGGAATTTTTTCACCCTCCTTTTAATCTGCTTTTTCTCCCAAGGTTCGTACATGTTCTTAATTTCCTAAAATTGAGAACTTTTGAAATATTGTCTTGAAACAGGTATGGGTAACCTTTGTAAAGCTACGGACCAAAATTTAGGATGTTAGCGAAATCGCGGGCCGTATAAGTGGACTTATATGGGATTTTGATTTGATTCTTATGGATTGTCTCTGGGAATTTGAAATGTTCCGCGGGGAGCCGGGTCAAAAGCTGTGGTGATGCACATACGGCCCGCGGGCCGGGGGTTGCCCATATGTATTCTAAAACGTTCTATTATTTAAAATACTCGAGAGAACTTTTTTCCGAATTTTATAAAAAAAACAAAAAAGAACCACTTTTATTAAAGTATCAGACCATTTTAGGGCAATATTTCAAAAGATGGAAATTTTCAGCAAATCCAGGATCCACTTTCTTAAAGCCCAGAGAGTTCTGGCTTTTTACCTTGTAGTTTTGCGTATGGAAACCTTACCGGCGTGCACGCTTAATGACGTCTATCAGACTTCTTGGGGCAGGTGACTTTCCACTCGATTACTGATTGATCGCGAATCATTGCACGTCCAATCTGTAATGGAGTTGACAGTCATCTGACTCTACTAGTCCTTGAGACGTCATTAAGCGCTCAGGCCGGTAGGAAGATTGACCATGGTGGAAACGGGGCCTATTAACCCATTATGCCTAGTGTCCCTTTTTTGGGACGGCATTTTCGCTATTAGTCGAAAACGTTATTTATTTTCCCTAGCCTTCATTCATGAGTACTGAGCCTCAACTCTACAAAATATTTTAACATGATCAAGTAGGATGTTGATATTCGATTTTTATGCATAATGATTTTAAAAGAAATCATCCCTTGTTCAAGAAGTTGACATCAGAAATTTATCTATTATTTGTGTTATCAGTAAAAATCGAAGAAAGTCGCAAAAATATCCAGGCACAAATGGGTTAAGAGTTATAAAGGGATGAAATGTATTACTTCTGTGACGAGGCAAATGATCTCTTGTTCTGCGAGTCTTCTTCCAATGCAGCTCCTTGTTCCAACACCGAAAGGTACGAAAGCGAAGGGGTGAATTTTTTCGTCTTTGTTCAGCCATCGTTCAGGAAGATAATTGTTCGGACTGGAAAAATATTTCTCATCTCTGTATATTGCCTGTAGGCCTATAACTAAAACTGTCTGGAATTAAAATAAAAGGATCATCAGAAAAGACGACAAATTTTGAGTTTCGGTTTATTGTTCCCTATACGACATTCGTGCCCAATCATTGAAAATTAAAAAAAAAATATATAAAAAATCACATAAAAAAGTGAAAACTAATATTATTAACTCTAACTAATGCTATTAATGTTATTAACAACAAGGAAGTTTGGACGATTCCATTGACTTCTATGCTAAAATCTGCTTTACACAGTCTTTATCTTATTCACGACACTGATTTTGATTCTGTTTCTTTTGCATATATGAAAAAAGTTTCACAGGACCCAATATTTTCAAAAAAATGTATCAAAAATTAGTTTTAATATTTCAAAAATATATGGAGTTCGTCCAATAGGTGTTAATATATGTTACTGAAGTATTAAAATATTAAATATTACATACGCGTGATTCATATAAGATTGTGCCATCTGAAACTTTGATACTTTTTCTATACTAGGGGCCAAGGCCCCCAGACTCGCTACGCTCGCTTTTCGTATAAGGCATTCGGCGCCTAATCAGGCTTATTCGTAAAAAAGACATAATTTCAACAGACAAAACCCGAAGATTGGATCAGATAGAATGTTACTGAGCTACACATTGCTTGGTTCTTGCATCTTCATTGGTACATAAAAATTTAAACTTCACACTACAGTAGACAACCTCCCCCTCATAACACGGAAGATATTTTGTTATGGGAATCCGTGTTGTACGGGTCCTGAGCTATACTCAGGACCCGTACCACCTGGAGTGCGGACTCCGCTTATAATCGCTGGAAAAATTATTTGCACTCCTCAGAAACACAATGATATTTAATGTTGTCATTCAAAAGTTATATTAATTAGGAGCTAAAGCGTAATAAAATCAGAACATCTGTTTCAGCTGTATTTTTAATAATGTAAAACCTATTGGACACCTTGCGAATTTGCCAATCATGGCGATTTTTCATTATTTGGCGACTTGCGTACATGTAAAGTTAATACGGAACAGATAGAATAGCCTGCCACCAATGGCGACTTTTCATTATTTGGCGATTTACACATGCTCACAACCTATATTTACTGTTCATTTAAGGTTACCGGAAAACCGTTATCCATATTTTCATTTACATAATCGTTTGCAGATTGGCGTACTTAACACCACGAATTATACCATCTCGTCGCGCTAGCAAATATCCAAAGTGCTATAATGGTCCAAAAATGGTCCAAAGCGACTATAACTGCTATAATGGCATAGTTAATGCCGCCAAATATTTCTACTGGTAGCCAATAATCCAGCTTTACGAGAACCGGCTTTAAAATAATCTGCATTTTAATTATTTTTCATTTTCAAGATATTAGTTATTCTGTTTTGGAAAAACGATAATCGCTAATTCTAAACTCCTGTTGTCTAAGCGAACTTGCTATTTGAAAATTGTCAACTTTGTGTAACACATTTTGAGTTACTTATTTCATATAGTTTTTATTTTGGCGTAAAGTGGGCGTAATTCTAACTCATGTTTGTAAATTTCACGCGATTCTAGATACTTGGAAACGCTTTGATGCAAAGCAATGAATGATTTTATGCCAAATCTGGCAACCATTCGGTTTATTTTTTTCAGTTTTTTTATTAATATCTTCTAAAATAATTCGATTTTCGAAATTTAAATCAGGTTAGCAGGTTCCTCGGAATTTTTTGAATATGTGGGCACCTTAGTCGGAACTCAAATCCCTACGGTTTAGGAGGAGATAGGTCCACAAGCTTTGACAGCGCCAGCGGCCTTTAATTTTTTTTTAGAATAGAGAGATACACGATAAAAATAAGCTGTGTAAATATGTAAGTAGGGAATATGTAAAGCAAATTTTACAATGGCAGTCACACACAAACGGACTGAACAAACCATCCCGTTACTTTTAATGTGTAATTTTCTTATGAACGCAGTAAATGCAGTAGATTAGTTTAAAATATTTCATACTTTTTTTTGGTCATTTACCTAAAACAACAGAAAATTTTAATTTTAGTATTGCCACTTTATACACTTTTTTTCATTTTAAATTTTGTTAAGAAAAATGAGCTTTTTTCTCATAGATTTTAAAAGAAGTTCTGTTCTTTAACCTTCTAATGCCCATGGTAGCAAATGTAACATCTTTTAAACGCTGTGTTTTACAGGAAAAATGTTTCGAAATGCAATTTTGAAGTCATAAAACCTATAACTGTACTTTTAATTAATAACATTACCACATAATAGTATCTGTGGACCTAGTTTGGATCACTGACTTGTAACAGTGGTTACAATGAACTTGTAACATTTAAACTTGTAACATTGAAATGACGCAGATTTCACTTACGATGCCTATATTACAAAGTGGGATATCGGGAGCGCTTTATAGAGGTGAAAATTACGAAAAATCGCTTAAAAATTAACAAACGGGTGGATTTTAAAAGTTTTAAAGTTGAACAAAACTCGCCCTGTACTTTTTTACGGAGTAAAATTGCAAGCCGACTGCTAAAACGGCGTGGATCATATGCGATACAAACAGACTTTTGCTTTTATTTATAAGGATAAAAAGTTTACAGTTCTAATTTTTGCTGATCGAAGTTATTGTAGTTATCTTTCATTTAGCGCATTAACCGAATGCGCGCATTAATCGATTTTTACCTGCATTTATACCCATTGGGTTACGTAATAGTAATAAAATAATAAGCTAATAGTGATTAAAACTGATTATTTGGATCTAATTAAAAAAATTCTCTATTCATGCATTTTTATAAATTTAAGGTAATTGCAGTAATATATGATTATCTTATACAGTTAATAATAAATCTTGAAATTAAGAGATTATCCTCACTTTAAAGTAAATGAATAAAAATGTATTTACTCTGTATTTCAGTAACTAATTTCCTTTGAACAATTGCTACAGACTTAAGGAAAAAAAAAAAAAAAAAAAAAAACACTAAGCAGGTAGTTGAATTTCGATTTTAAAACCATTTGTAATCTCGTTTACTTAACTAAGAAATAGAAAGCATTAATTCAAAATATACAGGATAGCGTATAAATTTTAACTTAAAAGTATTACTTACTCCAGCAGGGACTCTGTATCCTCCGAAAACGACGTCATGATCCAGGATTCGAGGTATGGCGGAAGCAATGGGATCTAATCTACAAAGAGTGGAAGCTTATTGGGATTGAACAATAAATAATGTAATGTTCTTATTTTTTATTTTATTTTATTTTATTTTTCGTTTGTTACTGAAGTTGATTTTTTCAATTGACTTGGAGAAAAAAGAAAGGGAAAAAGGTTCACTAAAATCGAAAAATAATTAAGATTAAAAATCTTTAGAGTATGCTATTGATAAAGGCGTTCACATTTTAATCTGGTCTTATTTGAATTGACACTTAAACTGATAGTATGATACTGCATAATTAAAGCATAACACAATAACGTAAAAATTAGTTTTTGTTGAACAAGTCGTGAATTTAAATAGTAAAAAATAATTTTAAGTTACCTCTGGGATTCTTTCATGCATGCTTTTAAATATTTCAGCTCGTTCAATATTTCCACTGTTATTTTGTCTTCTTTCCTTGGAAGAAGTTTCGTGATTTCCTCGTGCAATAACTCTTGTTTTTCAGAATTTCTCGCTAAGTGATACAAAAGGAAACCAACAGAATGCGAAGTCTAAAAATAAATAAATAATTAAATAAAAACCTGAAGTAAAACTAGGCGACTTGTTTGCGCTCTGGTGTCCAAAATGAAAGTTATAAAGCCAACGCTTATCTGTAAGAAGAGGGTATTCACCGTATGGTGTGGCCAGCGAGGTCTCCAGACATCAATCCCACAGAGCACTAGTAGAATGACCCAGAAAGATGCATGTCGACAATCTCCTCCAAGGACCTTACAGGCGTTGAAATCGACATTTTTCGAAGAATGGGAATTACCAGGAAGGGGGGGGGGGCGTAGCCACACCTTTCTCCGAAACGTGACCCTTTATTTATCTTACAATTTGATATGTAGCTTACAATTGAAACTTAGCTTACAATTTTAATACACAGCGCCCCCCCCCCCCCTTGAAATAAAATCCTGGGTACGCTACTAGGAATTACTACCAATAATAATCGTTGTTCAATGACGCTTATATAGTTGTAAGAGGTGGTCAGGGCCACACATCTCTTATGAGATAAGCAATAGTTATGACATATCCTATTTTGATCATGCTACTCTCATTTTCATATCATCCTCCATTAAAAAGCCGTGCAATTTTTTTGTTACCTTTTCCTGTTTTAAAGCAGAGGATATAACCATACCAATTTCCAATGCATTAATACCATTTTTGCCGAAAAATCTCATTTTTAGATTTGCAACCTCATATGGACACCAGTATGCGTCTATTAAAATAAATACATTTACTTTTCATGCAAACTTATTTCATTTAAAAGTGAGAAACGGTGCTTCAATTTCTTAAACAATGGCTGCCCATAGAGGTATATTCTTATAGAGAATTAGCCCAAGTCTTTTGGGTGACCTTGTAAATAAATTACACAGTCGATTGCAATTAAGAAGGGAATTTAACTCATTTTAACGCAATGAAACAGTTCCACCTCTTTTGAAACGCTTGACTAGTATTCCAAGCTATTGCAGCAACCTTATAACATGGTAACCAACAGATGCTCTGTAATACCAGTCTTGCTGAACTAACTCCTTTATCATAGTTAAGTTGAAGTAAAAAGGAATATGTACGTATAATGCATATGGTCTGAAAGGGTTAATAGTTTGAAGCTGTAGCTCTATAAACCTTACATGAGTTAAGCAAACTATATAAATTGTCCTGTGTTGCTTTTATAATAGAATCATTAATGACTTAATAAAGTAATAGAGTGTAAATTTGAGTTAGAGTTAGAATGTATTGTAATTCCGATCAAAAGGGGGAAATGGTCGTATAAAGTATTGCAAAAAAAGTTCACAAAACTTGTAGGTCACAAGGCTATTTTGTCACACCAAGTGATGATGCCACTTCAGCTCTAGGATCACTCATTCTTACTTTTGACTGTGCAAAGTAATATAATAATTAAAAAAACCCCACTAGAATTACAATTATATTACGGTTAGTATGACTACTAGAAAGTTTATACTGCCATATCCAATCACGACTTGTATACGTACGTCTGGAGCCCGAAGTTTTAATCAATAAATGTCTAACTTTCTGTCTTGGCTGTCTGTACGGCATAATATTTCGGCTTTTAACACTTGGATTACACACAATTTTTGGATTAGGAGAAAAACTGGCCTGCGGCTTCTGCTGTTTATTTATATTATGCTATTATTATTTATTATTTCTGCTGTTTGTTAATTTTTGCTACTTGTTTAACTGCGTCGAAACTAAAGTTTTGCATTTCGTTGCTTTACTGCAAGTTCTTATGAGCAAAGCGTTAGTGATGGATGCGAGACAGAAAATGAGCATGTCTTGTCTCCCAAAACAACTACAAAGGTTTGTATTGCAAAATCCTTAGATA
Organism: Cheiracanthium punctorium; assembly: GCA_038373885.1. Classification (NCBI taxonomy): domain Eukaryota; kingdom Metazoa; phylum Arthropoda; class Arachnida; order Araneae; family Cheiracanthiidae; genus Cheiracanthium; species Cheiracanthium punctorium. The sequence goes on from JAWZYV010012162.1 coordinate 458,358, forward strand.
GTAATGATAAAAATGTCTGTCTCGTCTCTCATAAAAACTGTAAATTTCTGTCTCGTCTGGTCTCGCATCCATCCCTACACAGCGTTGTGATTGTGTTTTTCAATAGCTTAAAACACACAATCAGAGCATACACTCTTTATTGTAAAATCTTGTAATACAATTTATTGATTGCTTTCTACTTTTTTTTCTTAACCTTCTGATAGTAGTTTATAGAAGTATCAAAATAATCGTCAACGCCGCCCGAAGCCAAGTATCCCCCGAAAATTGATTAACAGAATTTTCGGGCAATGGGCCTTCTTTTGGAACTGGCAGATATTAAGAAATATTATACATTTTATTTTCCAACTTAAGCTCTTTACCGTATCTATGCCTGCCGTGAGCATATCCGCTACGGTAACCACAGCTCCAGAAATATCCAAACCTTCGGTCATTAGCATAGATTGGAGAAGCGTCAGGTCTTTGTCTCCGTTGTCTGCGTTTTTGTGGAGTTCTTCTAACGAACGGTTGATGTATCTGAAAGCTATTCTGCAAAGAAAATATACAAAAGTAATCCGTCTCAACGTATTGGAAAGGAACAGAAATGTTATAAATGAGCAGGTTGAACATGAATAAAAAAAAAAAAAAAAAGAAAAGAAACAGAAAGAAAATGTTGACTATTACCATTCGAAAAAGTATGTGTACCCTATTAAATTCAGGCAATTTCAAGCTGATGAATATAAAAGATTCATCCATTTAAGAAGTATACAGGGTGTGACACAAATCCTTCCCGGTTTTGGAAGGCTTATAAAAAATATATTACCATTACAGCAACAAAGTTGACTTTATTGGATAAAGAAATGTTTCAAGTTTTGTTTCATAAATGTTCAATATGTGAACCTTTCGTGATGCGGCAGATATCAAGTCTAAAGTCAAATTCTTCCCTCCCCACAGTCGCTTTAACATGTACCAGTAAAGTCAACTTTGTTGCTGTATTGGTAATATGTTATAAGCTTTACAAACACCGGAGGGAATTATGACAGCCCTTTATAATAAATTATGGTAAAAAATCTCTAACTAAGAAAAGTCAGCCCTGAATTCTACTTCCAATCATTAAAATTGAAAGCTATCTTTTGGTAACGCTACGTCTGTAACAAAAAATGCAGACGTATTCCAAGAAAAATTGGAGGTAAATGAATGAAATTCTCTTTCTCCGACACTCAGAAGGGTTAAACTGGGGTCTACAATTTAAAGGCAGATCTGAAAGGCACCCATATCAGAGGCAAGTTTTGAATCTGCAACCCAGCGAGGTAATAACTTTTCATTTGCCTTACTGTATGTTCTTGCTTTAGGATAGAATTATACTTTATTCAATTTAGATGAAGATGATCTATATTTTTTAGAGCAATGTTCAATGCCAGTTTGCTTCTCCATGTCTTCTGGAATTACTTTCTTCAAAGTTAAAACTAAACTTTTTTTTCTAATTCAATGACATGAAAAATTATAAAAAGTACTTTTAAGGTCGGACATTTGCTCGTCAGGCAATCGCCACTGCAGAGTCCCCGAATGCTAGCCATTTTATTTAACATCCAGTAGGTGGTCAAAGTTACCTCTAATGAAGAAACAGACAAAATAATACCCGATCCCGAGCCAGGAATCGGACCCGAGACCAAGGTGTGATAGAATGGTTTGTTAGCCACTACACCACCTGGTTTCTTATATCCTGTGGGGTGGCACATACGTTGCCGGTAAAAAAAAAATTAAAAAAATCGACATTTTAACAGGGCAGTAATACTGTTCACAATTAAATTGTTTTAGACAGGTTTAGACTGGGACAGTTTGTGTGTTTCCGCCTTCAGTAATCTTTCGAGGGATGAAAAAACTTTCGCTGATTAAGGGCGAGATTCAAGTGAAACGCGCGCGATCGAGTTCGAATCGAACATTTTTCAGTCCCCAGTTCCACGTCGTTCCCAGAATGCTTCCAATGAACGAACCTATCGCGCTGTCACGTGATCAAGACCCGATTGTTTTGTTTCAGTTGAATAAGAAACATTGATATATTTCGAAGTTTCCCCTGCTCGACGGGGAAAACGTTCGAATTGAGTTTCACTCGAATCTCGCCCTAACTCTCTTCTTCAGTAGCAAATTACGAAGGCGATACTTAACCCTCAGAACCCGCACTTCTGTTTTACGCACAAAATAGCAAATTTTGAAACAAAATCTTTTTTGAAGGGCCAGAATCCTGCCTTTCTCCACTTTTAGAACTGTTAGATGTTTTACTTACTCTGTAAAAGTATCTCCAGCTTTTGCGAACCTTTTCCAGGTGGGTGTAGGAAAGAGCTTCCACAGTGGCAAATTTCCGGCAATCGGCTCTAATTTATTCATGCAGTCGAATATTGTTTGGACAGAATTTATCATCTTCATGCCATCTGAATCTGGGGATAAATTTATATCAAGGCATCCCAGCCGTGCGTCTAATCCGACCATTGCAATAGCTAGACAACACAAAATTGAAAAGGAATTGTAAAAGATACAAGTACACCAGACGTAAATTGAGTAAAAGAAAATAACAGATTAAATGGACGATTCTCCAAAAACCTTAACATGGCCATGTATAATGACTCCAAAAAGGCCCGACCGTATTTAAAGTTGATGTTTTATGAAAATTTGCAACTTTACAATGTACACAAACTGTATACCAAATTTTTTTTTTTTAACAGAAAAAGCATAAAACGGAAATTTATTGTACATTAGAAAATTATTTTAAGAGTGCAAAAGTTTCTATTTCTGGCTGGAAGAAGTGTTTTAAGATTTGCACTGAAAAAAGAGCCTTATAATTAATTAATTAATTAATTTTGCAGCAATAAACTATTTTTTTTTTAAAAACATCATCTTACCAAATGGAAAAATTTTCTAACAAATTAGTATAAAAAGTATTTGTCAGTCATCTGACTAAATTTGTGGGAAAACACATAATTTAAAATTTCACAAGTTGAATTAGATGTATTTAAGTGGTGGCAATTTTATAAAAGAAAGATGTCCAAAAATTTAGCAAATTACATTTCACTGACAAATTTCGTTTTCTTGGCAATAATAATGCACTGACGTCATGCAGAAGCATGCCGAAATGGATTCATAGATGGCCAAAGTGGATATTTCTGTTACAATCTTAATACCAAAATTTTTTCGGGATTACAAAACCTTTTTTAAAATTTAAATTAAAAAAATTATTTGAAGCATAAGAAAGCATGACATAATATTTAATGTAAATATTTACAAAGACATGTTTCATAAATAGTTTATCACTGAATATAATTCATGTATATTACAGGGGCAATGTTTCATTTAATGATATCATATGATTATGACCGAATGATTTGTGATAAAAACTCACAAAGAAAAACTTAAATAAAATAAATATAACTTACATAACTGAAATATTTCGAGGGGCAATTACGCCCAATAAAAATGAACAAAACATTATTACCTGAAAATATTTATTGCAAAAGATACAGCAATACTTCAGCTACTTCTCAACCCAAGAATCACCGGGATTGTAATACTTTTTATACCGAGGGGTAAGTTTTTGTAGTCCAGTGTCATAGAAGTCTGCCGACTGAGAATGGAGCCAGCGTGTCACGCACCTCCTAGAAATTTCGATGGGGGGTGTTTGACCATCCACCCTATAGTGCTGAACTTGCTCCCATCGACTTGTACCTGAAGAAATTCCCGTCCGATTATCACGTTCTCACAGAAGAAGACTGCAAACAGCTGTGACACGCTAGCTCCATTATCAGGTGGCAGACTTCTATGACACTGGACTACAAAAACTTATCCCACGGTATGACAAGTGTTACAGTTCCGGTATTCTTATGCTGAGAAGTAGCTGAAATATTGCTGTATCTTTTGCAAGAAATCTTTTCGGGTAATGATGTTTTGTTCCTTTTTATTGGCCTTGGGAAACTTACTTTTCGCACGACCCTCGTAATTTTATTTACATATTGCATCACGCGTACTAGATATACATGCCTCAGCAGTTTGCAAATAAATTAATTGGATTCGACCAACTGAAAAGGAACTTACATTCTAAAGACCACTTGTAAAGTTCTTCCATGAAATGTGGAACTTCTTTATTTTTATCTCTGATTACTAATATATTGAGTACCAAGTCTTTCGCGACATCTTGCATTGGATTCAGGTAGAGTTGCACAGCTTTTGGTTTCATCAGGTGCTTTTGAGTCTTTGATCTCAGATCATGCCACTCTTTGCCTTGCCTTCGAGAGAAAAGGCAACACGTTAAGAATGGTTTTATAATGCAAGATGTTTTTGTTTAAAAAATCAATCTATCAATTTGAATCAAATTTTCACTTTATTAAAATGCAAATAACTCATTCAAGTAGCCTTTGTGTGCAAAGACTTAACAATAAATAAATAAATAAATAAATAAATAAAATAAATAAATAACTATTTAAAAGAGATGACGTTTATCTTATATAGACATCTTTATGTGCCTTTCACATATACATGTCTATATAAGATATTGAATTTATAAGTTCTTTTAATTATCTTAAAAGTTTCGTTTTAACCTCATATTTACCGGTGCGTTTAAACCGAAAGACAAACTCACAAAATATATTCATATAAATTGAACTGTTTTCGTTGATAGTTAATTTCCATACAGGATATTTATAGTCCATTAACGCAAATATTTACAGGATAAAAAAAAGTCAGTGATTTTTTAATGAAATTTTCTTATCAGTTTCCCAATCCTGTAATGTATTATTCTCCAATGAATAAATTATAATTTATCACATCATTCTATTTGCAATATTTGGAAAAAGGAGTCTCTAATCCCCGTCGATTCATAAAAAAAAAGAAAAAAATTCAACAAGGTAGTTTATTTATACCTATTTATTTTATTCTTTAAATCGAGAAAATTCAAAATTCCTAGTCTTCGAATGAAAGCCAGACATTTAAAACATATAACCTGTTCAATAACTTATGACTAATATTCGAGTAAATGTAGCTATAATTTATATCATGCGAGTATGAATTATGTTTTATTTTTATTAATATTTTTTCTATTTCCTAAAAAGAATTGTGCAGAGAAGTGATTTATTGAAATGTATGAAAACGAATTACAAACTGAATTTTTTTATTATAGGTGTCATTTATCTTTCTTCTAGCTTGCGTGTGAATGTGAAATGACAGTGAAATGAATACTTACAACAGCATGATTCCTTTCGATTTGTACCAATGCTTGCGTGATTCTCTATAGGCCTTTAGAGACTCAAATTCCCCTCTACTTGGATATTTTCCTTCATGCTGGAACAAGACTTGCATATCATCCGCATGGAAAGATGCGACCATATTTACAGGTCCGATTTTTTCTCGAAAGACATCCCCCAGTCTTCGGCGTTTGTCCAGTGTATTAATGTGGTGCTTCTCTGTATCGTACCGACCTGCATCATAGTTCACAATAAAATGGTTACTAACCGTTGTCATTTAACTCAATAGAAAGTATTTTGTAAGGACCTCTTAATCATTAGCTACATGACATGATAACACAAAATGCTCAAAATACTGGTGTTTGGAAGATTAAATAATAATTAATTTTTTTTTTTTTAAATAACACCATGAAAGTATAAAAGTTACTTGTCAAGCTATACATCTGCTTCGATTGAAATAATGTCGATCTTCCTCAGTAGCGATCCGAATCATTCACAGACTGGGACAGAGAGCTGAAAAGAAGGGCTTTTTTTTCAGTCACTTTCTTTTTTTCAGTTCCCTGTCCCAGTCTGTAAATGACTCGGAGCGCTACCGAGGAAAATCGAAATTTTTTCGATCGAAACAGTAACTTTTATGGTGTTATTTTAGAAAGTTTTTTAAATTATTTTACATGAGGTAATAATTTAATTTTCATGTAATTACATTTTCATTTTTAACTGACTTAAAAGGAAAATGTTATTTCGGATTTAAAAAAATGTTTTTTAAAGAAGTGATGTATTTTTTTAAGAAGTGATTTTTTTTTTTTACCTTTAGTCCAATTTGGATAATTCTTTTTCTTTTTTTTTTCCAAAGGGGGGATATTTTTTGGAGTGGTCCCATATTGATTTCGTCGAATTCTGATGATATCCTGATATGATTAAGCATTTTTTGGAAATCAAATTTATTATTCACGAAATTAAAGCAGGCAAATAAATTAATGCTAATGTATTTTTGAGAGAGAAAAAAGGAAAAAGAAAAAAAATCGCCCTCTTAAAAAAAGACGGTCGGAATTAGTGGGTTAACAACTGCTGTAATTAATATCCGCCCTCTTTGTGTATATGATTACTAAGCGATAACTGTCAAACCGCAGAGAAGAAACGCCAGCGGGTAAATAATATCTTCCACGCGTCTTCTCCCAATGATAGTACAGCACAGCGATCTCTCATTTACGCGGCTCTCAGTTATACGCGAATTTCGGAAGCTCTCGTCATGAGGAATAGGAAAATAACAATATAGGTATCTCACTTCTAAGTGCCACTTTGAATTGCCTCTCTCAGTTATATGCGAAAATTAATAGCTCGATTCCCAAATCCTGCCACACAGATGTACTTTTCTCCGTCGCCGTCCTCGAAGACTCGCTGCGTTTATAAAATGCAAATGTTGGAAATGCTGATAAAAATGTATTATCAAGTAAACTAAGCCTTTGAAACTGTTTTTGATAAGTTGTTGTTAAAGATGATGATAAATAAGATGATGATGATCCTGATGCAACTGATCTTTCTGTCTCATCTTATGCTATTGCTTTAGGAGCCCTAGAAAAATTGAGACGTTATCTGTAAAATTATGACTTAACTTCAAATACAGAAACATATTTTAATGTGTTAGAAGAGATTGCATTTATAAACGCGTCCTAAAAAATTTAAGTACAGTATTGATGACATTTTGATAATGGAATGTTAGTACAATTGAAGTTTCTCCTATGTAAAATGAAATTATACGTACATTCTATTTTTGAATTAAACGTTAAACTAAATTGTATTGTTAAGTATTTAAAAATATAATATTACTCTTTATATCTGAAAAAATATTATTAAGAATATTTTTTTTTCAAAAGTTTTGCTTCTCATAATTTGGAGAGTGAAAACAAGACTCTTTCAGTTATATGCGGCTCTCAGTTATACGCGATTTTAACCCTTTAACGCGCAGTGTGTCCGCTCCGGGAACGCCAAACTCTGACGTTTTGACTGTTGCCAGTCACGAAGAATAGATTTGATTTCTATAAAAATAGTTGCGGGTGACATCACTCCACGAGAATCCTTTACTTTTAGCACTAACATTTCCCGTCAAAAAATTGTCACGATTATTTTTAGCAGCACTGACATCTGCCGAAAGATGGAAGAACGCGAGAACAGCTGGATCGATTGCCCAATGCTGAAAAAAGAGCAGGCGTTGCCGTCGCTCGATCTAACTACCAGCAAGAGGGCGGACGATCGAAACCTTCATCGCGTGCCACAGATCTAGAGACCTTTTTTTAGCTGGTAGTTAGATCGAGCGATGGCAACGCCTGCTCTTTTACAGCATTGGGAAAGGGTTGTGCCTCAAAGGGTTAAATCGGTCTCTTAAACGGCGTATAAGTGAGAGGTCACTGTACTCGTGTTTTGAAAAGAAAATGATTGTAAGCTGGACTACCTATGATGGGCAGATACAGCCATGCAGTGCCCAGCCAGGGGAGCATGTACATCGACGGGATCTCCTCGAATGGCTTAGCCCTTGCTAGCGCCACATCGTCCTGAAGAATGGCACTGTTGTCTCCAGCTGCAGCTGATACCCATCGTACGCTCTGCTGCATGCAGGTTTTCGAATGCTGAATTTGTCTCGCTGTCGAAACAGCGGAGGAGAAAATGCGATGTCTGATCATGATGATAGTTCCTGTAACAAGAAAATGACGCAAAAAATGTACAATCCCTTGTAAGTTTTATGACACGAAAAGCAGCTGTTTGTCATTAGAAAACTTTTCCTAATAAGAAGTCTAGCGCTAAAGTGCCCCACCAATCAAATACAGTTTGGAGCAATGGGATGATCGCAACAAGCACTGTGCGCTTTATCATATAAAAGTAAACGTTTAGTTTATGGTTGAAAAATGCAGGCAACCCCTAAGCAGCACAACAGTGTTCTTTGAACATCTATTAATTTGCAAAGAACGTTCAGGAAACATCGCTGAACGTTCTCTGAACGTTAATAGACGTCCAGAGAACTTGCGCTACCTGGGTAAGACGGATCTGTTAGAGCCATGCAAGTAGTTAATTTAGAACTTATTACGTGCTAATTTTGAAAGCACGGTTGCAACAGATACAAAACTTTCACCTACCTTCCTCGTTTCCAATTTCAATTATGTACTACCCCTAACAACCTCCGTTAACTTTCGTAACATAAAGCGTATATGCATGCTATAATTATCTGGGTGTTTCAAACTATATGATTAGTGGTTCACTTTTTAAACTACTAACTTTAGCACTATATCTTCCATTAAAAAAGTTTCCTAGTGACAAATACTTATTTTTTATGACATAAAATTTACAAGGAATTGTAGATTTTAAAAAATAACTGTTTTGGGAAATCCCGCAAACAAACAAACAAACAAACAAAAAAAATCCAATTACAAAAAAGAAGTCTGACCTTGAAAAAGTCATTTGAAGAAAATTTCATTCTTATAAAAATATTTAATGAGATATTAAAAATTAAAAAATTAACAATTTTGGCAAATTATTGCTATTTTGACGCTTAACTTTTCGATTTAAAATATTTAATTGAGGAAGTATGCTCAAATCCAGTATGAACTTTGTTGTGTGCTTTTCTTTATGTTTGATATTATTTTTTGACCATTAGGTTGCTTTTATGAATATTTACTTATTTTATTTTATTTTTTGTTCATTTACTTATTTCAATTTGTTACTGTTATGCAAACAATAATCAAATATATCGTTGAAAAATTTTGCGAATGGAATTAGGTATTTATATTAATGACATGTGATGCAAAGCATTCTCTAGATACAGGCTTTTATTTTATTTATCGAAACATACAGGCTTTTATTTTATTTATAGAAAAATATGATTAATAAAATGTAATTAAAAATTAACTTTTTGTCTATAGGAAACTATGAAAAATTTGGTACAAAAGAAAAATTGTAGTCCAACTGCCGAACATTTTAAAAATCTAAGCAAAATACAATGGTCATTCAAAAAACTAACATAGTACTCAATTTAAAGCAGTTTTCCGCAAAATGATGAATCGCAGAAATATTTATTTCATTTTGTACTTAATTTATTGTTTAGCAATTTAAGACTTGCCCTTTAGTCACTAGTGTTTCAAGTCGAATAACTCTGACTTCTTACATTTACACATGCGAAATATTTTGTGAATGACTTTTTAAAGGTTTGACCTCATTTTTCTTAATGGACTTTCTTGCATATAGGATCACCCTATTTTTTTTATTCCTTTTAAATATACGTCTGTTTATGAAATCTATGGCTTAAAATGTTACGCGGAATTAGAAATATTTTCGAATTGGAAGAATAGTGATAGTCAATAATTTAAAAAGCGCCCTACTAATCAAACGTTTGAAACACCCAGTATAACATAATTTCTATTATTGTTTGCTGGAATCTGGCAACTAAAAAAATAGTTTTTATCTGTTACTGGGGCTCAATCACATCTTTTTTTTTGTGTGTTTGTTTGTGGGGGATTTTGGTGAATGGCTGAAGGGCTAATTTTTAAATTCCGTAAATAGTTTAGACTGCAGTACATGAAACTCCGAGCAGTTCGAGAAGCAAACTACTACAAAGTTCTACAAAGCAAAATGAAGTTCATTCTTTTTAAGTTAGCTATTGTAATGCAAATATTAGGTTAGCTATTACGAGTGAAACAATTTATCCGGTTTGAAAATTTTGCTGAAATCGAATAATCTCCAATCACACGTGTTCTTCTAGAAGAATAGACAGTTAGCTGATTTAGTATAAATTCAACAGAAAAATGATTTTTAAGCCAGTTATCAGAGCTATAATGTCTGAAAAACTAATCCTGAAAAATCTGACGAACTTCACGGATTTTCTGTGGGGTAAAAAGCAAGCATGTCGTATTAGTGATGCCCATAAATTAAAAAAAAAGTTTCAGTATTCATTAAGAAATATGAAAGCTGTAAAACAACATTTACAAATATGCAAAATGATTAAACACCTGGAGTTGGCAAATGAGTCGACCTGAAACAATAAAGTATTCTTTTGTTTACATTTATATTTATTTATTTATTTTTATTTCGTAGATACACTTTGGTAGAACCTTATTTAAACTACGCCGATAAAAATTAACCCATTGGAGCTGAGCGTAATAGAAGCCAACTAGAAATAACTAGAATTTTATTTCTATATTAACAGTGATTGATAATGTTACTATATTGACATTTATAAATGTTTCTTTGTTTCATTTTCATAAATAACAACTGTTTATTATTTACTTATCAAAGTAAATAAAATAACTGTAAGTTAAATAAAGTAAATGAGGATTATGGAATCCTTTTACTAAAAATACTATGGATTTATAGTAACTTTATCTTTTTAAAAATCCTTTTAAAGATTAAACATTTGTGCTAAAATTTACGTTCTCTGTAAAAAATACATGCATAAACATAAAAATTGTAAAAGTAATTTACTTTTCAGAAAGTTTGAGAGCGAAATAAAAGCTTACCAGAACTATCTGCAGTTCAGTCTAGTTTTCAACCAGTTGTAGGTCTTTAATATATGCTCAAGAAAATTGATTTCAAAATGTTATCTTCAGATTAAAAGTGAACTAATAGATTTTGTAATGTACACTCTGTCACTTTATAAAAAAGCATCATTTTAAATTTTAATTATAACAGCTTATGTTTATGTTTTTTTACCTTATCAATTCTTATCTTCACACCTCTAATCTACTGATATCAAGTTCTAGTGCTTTTGCAATAGTTCATAGGTGCACTTGTACGAAAGTTTTAACGCAGACAGCACACAAATTCTGTAATAATAATATTATTATTTTTGTTGAATATGCTAAACCCGGGGTGGCGAAATTGTGTCACATGCGTCAAGCCTCGAGGTGGAGCATTGCATCCTTGTGACTACTAATTATTTTGAGACAGATCGAAGATTTTTCAAGTAATTTCGTGCCCGGAAATGTCTTTTTCTCATAATTGATAATGCTACATCGAGAGGAGGCAATTGTACACTCTAAAAATTCATTGTCATACAAAAAACTGATCCAACTGTGATTCTCTACCAAAGATTAGAAAATTAGTTCCAGAATCCCCCTTTACGATATCAATTACAACTCCTTTCCTAATTAAAACATTACTCTTTACTCGAGTACCGGTGAAAGAGGGGGGGGGGAGGTCTATGACATTATCACATCACTAACTTTCTGACAGCGATTTGCAGTTGCTATGCTAGACGAGACAGCCCTGTTTCTCGTCTCGTAACCATCCGTAATCGCAATCCCATTAAATCACAGCCGTAATGCTCATACCCAATAAGCACAATTAAAATAAAAAATGACCTTAAAATATTAAATGAGTAAATTAATAAATAAATGCAAGATTGAAAATCAAAATGAATAAAATGTCCTTAAATGCTCTGTTAAAATATATATTTTATATACAGGGGTGAAAGAAAAGTTATCCCAATATATGGACCTCTCGCGGCCGTTCTGTTCAACCGATCGAGATGAGATTTCGAATATAGTTATTCAGAGGTATGTGTTTAGGAATCTGTGAACAGCAAAACAGTGGACTCCAAGGTCACGGTTATAGATACAAAAACTCGAAAATTTCGGATGGCAACACCAATTTTTTTCGGTTGCAAAATGCTCAGCGCATGCGAAAATTCAAAAGAGCGTTGTAACGGTACGCGTTTCACAAAAAGCCGACGCGTTATGCACGCTGAAAAATAGCTCTGTTAATGGCAAATGAAAACACGATTGAGGCACTCGGATCAAATTTGTATATGACAGAGACAAGACTTTCGTGCGTAGATAAATGTTTCCGTTTTATTCTTTTTGATACACGTACCGTTCCAATGCTCTTTTGGGTTTTCGCACGAGCTGAGCATTTTGAGATGGGAAAAAATGGGAGTTGCCGTTCGAAAATTTCGAGTTTCTGTATCTATAACTGAAACTAGGGTTGCCTGGTCGCCAAACCAAATAGCTGGACAGACCAGCCTGTCCGGCCGAACATTTGGGTAAAAAGGCCGGATAGCCTACAATATTGAGGATTTTGTCTCAGTATTAATAGGTACGACAAAAAAAATTGTATGTAAAATCAAGCTTTTTTGATTATTACCAAGAATCTTGTTAAATTCTAATGAAATATAAATAACATCGAATGCCAAATCAGTTCAAGTACTTTATTACTAATCAGCCAAAGTCACCAGTAAAAAGCCTAAGAAAAGCCGGACACCGTTAAGTTTGGCCGGACACGCAATCAAAAAGCCTAACTATGTCCGGCTTTATCAGGACGTCTGGCAACGCTAACTGAAACTGTGAGTTCCACTTTGTTGTCGTTCACATTCCGAGCTCATACCTCTGAATAATTATATTTGAAATCTCATTTCGATCGGTTATACGGAATGGCCGCTAGAAGTTCATACATCGGGATAGTTATTGTTTATGATCACCCTGTATATAAGTTTTCGACGAATTGAGAATTTCCTCCTTTTTTGAAGTCCGTTAAAAACTAAGCCTAACAGCGCAGACATTTTTAGAACATCATTGAATTCATGTACCTTTATAAGATTTGTGAAACGCGGAAATCAGAGAAGATTGCTGACATGCTGTGAAAACCAGAGTTGTTTTTTAAAATTGTTATTTTCATCAGCTTAAAAGTTAGACTGAAGTAAACGCGATGCACGAAAATTTTAAATGATATGAAATTTCCGAAAGTAAAAAATAATTAAATAAACAAAATAGAAAAAATAAAAAAATAAAAAATAAAATAAAAATCATAGAATAGTACTTTTGTGTGTTATCAAACAATTTATTGATCTGATAACGACATGCTAGTTTTGAAATCTGTTTAGTAGTCTCCATGCACCTAACAGCTCAGCAAAATACATAAACATACTCTTTGTTTCTCTGATGTAGGAATCGATTCGTTATCTTTGGATAGTATTTTTAAGCCGTGAACTCTCTGAATTCAATTAATCCAGAATATTGGGTACGCTTGAACGGGAAGTCCATACAAACAAGTTGTTTACGCTCGAGAATATTATCAGCAAAAAAGTAGTTACATTTAAAATTAATTAAAAACTTTGTAAAATAACACACATGAAAAATGTACGTATCAAGACGATCGTTCGAGATGCTGCAGAAGGTCCTCCCGAAAATGTTCCACCAAACGACATTACCAAAACATTTCCAAAGGTTAGAACTGGGTTGTAGAGTGAGTGGTCGAACATTTGCGAACTGAAGAAGGGAAGACCTATTGTATTAACCGAAACAAAGATACTTATCAAGACGAAACGATCATCTAGATACCTTTATTATGTGTATATTTTAATTTTCTTGCAAAACTCTTCCTATATGCATTTCTTAAATTTTTTTAAGCACTGTTTGTTTAGAATAGACGGTTGTAAATTAATAGAGAATTCGATTTATTGATGAAAAGATATCAGTAGATTTTTATGGTTACTTCCTGTACGAATTCTTTTAATACTCTGTCTTCGGACACGTGGAAACAATACTTTACATTGTTTGTAAACATGCGTATTTGTTTGTAAGGAGCTACGTTTCACCTTACATTTAGTTTTTTTGAATATCTTTCATTCATGCAATTTAGCGCATCCAGTTTTGGTGATAAGAGAATTGTAGAGGCGGATTTTAATTACATCTTTTGCGAGTGAAAATTGTGCAACTTGATGAACCCGTATTTTTAATAGTTGCTACCAACAGCTTTGAAAATGAAAGGGTTTCGAAGAATTTGAATATGAAATCCAATAAATCTATGTGACAATTGCCAATTAATTTACATCTCTTTCCGTTTTGTTTTCGAAAGTATTTTTGCCTAAGTAGCGAAAACACCGTCCCTCCCCCCACAGCAATAGTTGAATCGCATTCATTAAGGATTCTGTTTTTCGGAGCATTTAACCTTCTCGGCACTCAATTATCACACAAGAAGTTGAAATATATTTCTACCATTAAATACAATTAAATTACTGCCGGAAATCATTAATTGAGATATTTTTCAAGTGCCGCCCCTCTTCCCCCAAGTATGTACAGCTGCGGAAAAAAAAGGCCCACTTGCTCTTTATTTCGCCAGCGTTCGTCGTATAGCAAAGTTATATATACCATTCGTTTGCAAATAACGCGTACTTTAATTTACTATTAATTTAATTTGCATAAGGGGCCGTCTTCATATTTAATTCTGCATCAACTTCGTTTTTCTCAATGGCAACCCCCTATTTTGACTTTATTAAACGAAAGAAAACCTTCAAATTACCCTAAATATAAATTTTCACCAATTTTCTACGATGATTTCCGGAGACATTGCGAATTGATTTTTGCGCGTTTTTAAGCGACTTTCTGCAAATTGAAAAACGCTATTTGCAGGTTCCGAACTTTTCGCCTTTCATTTATTTCGCTCGCGAGAATTAAAAGAAATTAATATTATTTTCAAGGAAAATATTGTTCCCATCTCTCTTAAAGTTTTTTGTACTGAGAATATCAAGGGTAGAATAGAATATTTAGTCTGTGGTCCAAATGACCCGCGAGTTCATAACTTCCTTGGTTCGTACACATGATTTAAGGGAAAAATGCAAAATGACTGCTAAGGATTTTGAAAATCTTTGTAATTTTGAAATTGTTATTCAGTGTTTCCCTTGATGTTTCTCTTAGACAGCTGAAATGTTGGCAGGAGTTAGAGGCTGCTCCCTGCTCTTCTGACTACAAGCATGAATATTGCTCGACTCAGCTATGGTCGAACTTAAAGAATGGTTTCATGATTGAAAATTTATTTGTTTGAATTTCATGTAAAAAACGCAATTACTTTTTTGCCGACCCAATATTATCACTGTGTTTGTTATTTCACTTTCTTCATTTAATACTATCGCTTGCAGTGTGCAATATTCTTAAGACTTTTGGCGGTATTTTAATTTATAGTTAGATGAAATTTTTTTTTACAGAAAAACGTGATTTTGAATGTTTGATAAAGTATGGGGAATTCCAAAGACCTAATGTTTCCGATATTAAAAAAGGTCACATTCATGCCTGGAAAGTTGAGGATGTTAGTTTTTCAGAAATAGGACGTTGTATTAGAAGACATACATCTACTGCATCTAATTCTATAGCTGGAAATATTTTATTTGGGGGAATATGGTAGCGGACGCAACAATACACGCTTTATAGAATCCCCAACAAACTGTAAAAACCTCTAATTTATTTGCTTCAAAATTTGATATTTTTAATACTGGTATCTTTTATTGTATTTTTGCACAAAATAAATCTAATTTACATTTATTTTATGCAATTTTCAAAAAATTTTAACTTAATAAATTTATATATGGTTCCTTAACTCATGAAAATAACACATTTTATTTAATATAAATTAAACTACTGAACGTAAAAATTAGAAATTTTGCACAGCCATGTAATATTAATTTCTGCATCTATTTCCATCGAAATTTGTCTAGGTCGCTATTCATAATTTTTTTGACTATTAATTTAATAATTCATAATTCATATTAATAATTTATTAAAAATCATAATAACATTAAATTATGTTTGGGTCGTTTAGTTCTAATAGTACGAATAACAATCAACTTCTTACTACCAATATTATATGAGATATGAATTGAAGTATGAAAAAATATTTTAACATAGGGGAGTGGGATTTTGGGTGCTCATAACTCCCTCATTTTCTGTCCAAATTTATTGAAAATTGGTGTCCGGGGTTAAAATAAGCTAAATTTTTGAAATATGAAGTGAAATCTGGGGGTTGCTATTGAGAAAAAAAAAGTTGGTGCGAATTTTAATATGTAGATGGCCCCTTATGCAATTTTTATGCATAGCAAATTAAAGTGTGCGTCAATCGTAAACTATTGGTATCTGTAACTTTGCTGTGCGACGAACGACGGCCGAAAAATGTACAAGTGGGCCTTTTTTTTCCGCAGCTGTACATAGATATATCACATAGTGTAATCATATAGTGTAAAATTTTATGTGTATGTACACAGGTTGACTGACAAACCGTATCAGACTGACAAACTTGCAGGGGGTGTAGGGGGTACAGAGACGGTGAAGTGTGCGTCTAATTTCTTAACCCTTTGGGGCGCAACCCTTTCCCAAAGCTGAAAAAAGGGCAGCCGTTGCCATCGCTCGACTTAACTACCAGCAAGATGGCGGACGATCGAAACGTTCATCGCGTGCCATAGATCTAGAGAACCTTTTTTGACGACAGCTGGCTGTGCGCGTCGAAAAAGGGTCTCTAGATCTGTGGCACGCGATGAACGTTTCGAGAGTCGAGCGATGCCAACGGCTGCCCTTTTTCCAGCTGTTCTCGCATTCTTCCATTTTTCAGCAGATGTCAGTGCTGTTTACGATAATCGTGACAGTTTTTTCTACGGGAAACGACGTGCTAAAAAGTAAAGGATTCTCGTGGAGCTTATGTCACCCGCATTTATTTTTATAGAAATCAAATCTATTCTTTGTGACTGGCAACAGTCAAAACGTCAGAGTTTGGTGTTCCCAGAGCGGGAACACTGCGCGTTAAAGGGTTAACCAAGTAATATACAATGGGCTTTCCTAAGACAATTTCATAAATGTAATAAAAGAAACAGTTCTGAAATAACAATTTTTATTAATTGCAATAGGTGAAAGAGGGATTAGTTTTTGAAAACCCATGGTTAGAAAGTTTACTATCACTTGAACAATTTTTCTAAAGCGATTATTAACAAGTACATGAAGACGACGTTTCCGACCTCGCATTGATATGTGATTCTGTACCAGTCTGGTAGCGAATCACCCTGTATATATATACATGTGTGGATGATACTTGAAATATATGGGTTGTATATATAGGTAGATAGATAGATAATATTTATATACACATATATATAATGATTTCCATGCGTTAAATTAAATTATAATAGTTCACGTATTAATGTTTTATTCTGAATAGCCATTTTCAGAATCTGTATGCATTCCAAAATTCATTCTATTTATTCTTACTATATGATGCTTGTTCCATGGCGCATTCACAAGAATACGGTAGATTTTTCCCGAACTAAATTCCTCCCAAAAGGGTTGCTTTAACGACTCGAATCTTCTCCCAAACCTCATCTTCGGTTTAAATGACCAGTTCATGATCCATAAGCAAATAGTTGATGTCATTAAGATATCATTTAAATTGTCCAATTTTCATCTTTGTAAACACCTAGTGTGTCCCGTGATAACACATGTTTTCGATAAATATATGCAATTGAGAGATATGATATACAAAAAATATATGAAAGAGAAGGAGAAAGTCTTACTATTTTTCTACTATTGCCTTGCTTTAACCATCACTAAGTTGTGGATCTCGGCGTAACCATTTCTTTCTCCCCCTCTATTTTAGAATAAGTTTGTTGTTGTTGTTGTTGTGGGATTAAGGCTAATCATCTACTACAGGGATCTAGGCCTATGGGTGGGGTGCCCTCCGAGGGGGTCTTTCTAAGGAGTCCTAACCCTTCGTATTTACGCTAAGATTCGGAGGAAACCACGGAAAACTCCGAATGGTTAGGTCGGCGGACGCGACCTGGTTTTGAACCAGGCACCTTCCATTTCCCAGTTCAGAGCTTTATGAGCTCAGCCACAAGTCGGACCTTTAAATAAGTTAAAATAAAAAAGTATTTGCGTATCTGTAGATCTAAGAAAATGAGTGGATATCATTAATTGAAGAAATAAATAAAAAGAAAGAATATTGAAAGAGACAAGTTTTGAAGCTACCGGTTTATTGTTCACTATTTTTTTTTTACAGTTTTTGTGGTAAAGTTATTACTGTACAAGATATATTTAGTCTGTGTATAAACTATTCATTTGAAAAGATTCATTTGATGTTTTTTCATATATTTCTGAGATGGCTTCAGTTCGATTAATAACTGCAGGAACTTTCTAAAATAACTTCAAACATATTGACTAGACATATGGACTAGATGATTTTTCGTGAAAACTTTCTAATGGCTACAATTATTTGAAGAAGAATATTATAAATCAACATAAGACTTTGCATAGAGTTCTGTAGATGATAAAAATATAAACTGGTAATTAACACACTCTTCTGTTAAGCATTATGAAAGATTAAAGCGAGTATCTTATATCGTTTTACGATGTAGATTGCTTTTTGGTGAAAATCTGCTTTTCGTGTTCATCTGGGCTGGTAGAAGGTGCAACTTTATCTGAAATAGATATTCAATGTTCGTTTATTTTATATGAAATAAATGTTAAATACACATTTTTTATAAATCATACATCGAGAACATTCATCACAAATACAATATTATTAGCCCTTAAAAAGAGATTAAAAAACTATTGGGTCGTCCTGAAAGTAATGTCGTTTTTTCGTATGTCAGTATTTTGTCTAGACAAAACTATTGAAGATAATAATACGAAATTACGCACGTATGTGAGCATAGGTGCTAGATTGGAAAGCATTTTTCAAAATTCGTAACTTATGGGGGATATGGGTCCAAAACATTCTTTTCACATATCCTGCGAGATCTCAAAGAAGAAAAGAGATGCCCATAAAATTCTTGCTGTAAAATACAGCCCTCGCGAATATCTAAAAATCGATTTCAGAACACTTCGAATATGAGTCTTTATGGAGGATAGGCGTGAAAAAAGGGGGGATGATGTATATTTTTTTTCAAGAAAAAAACGTATTATGTATAAAATTCTCCCTTTAAAATTTAACAAATACTTGTCCTATGCCTAGGCACAGTGGCTTTGTATATATACTAGCTGAAAATTTATTTGTTGTAAGAAAACGACATTTCTTTCCGAACATCCCAATATATGTAAATGAATTAATAACTGTGTGAAAATGAGATGATAAATGTTATCAACACTGAAATATTTAAGCACGTATATATAATATACACAAAATTTCGATAGAAAAAGGCTTTAAATGCTTAGCTGATTTTTAGACAAAAGAATATATTTTTTATATCGATATAGGTATTTCTTTTAAATGTCTATCTACGTTCTAATGATATACATTTGGAGGCGTTCCTTTTTAAGAGATATGTTTTTCATTACTTTCTTTAAAAGTTTATTGAGATAAATCCCCCGAAATAACAAACGGTTTTTACGAATTTTCATATTTATTAACAAATCTTGAATCATACTTCAAAAAATATAATCCAATTATTCCCTTTTTCCAAACACAAATAAATGTATCATGAAAATTAATTTTCAAAATGTCAAGTAATACATTTCAAATAAAATCTGAAGCAATATTGTTTTAAATTCCAATTTTCTGGTTTGTTCTGTTTATGTTGTTTAGCAATTTATTATTACATTTCGCAGTCCACAAATTGGCAGTACAATTACCTACAGGTGCATACCCTGCAACAGTGGCAGGTAATTGCCCTTGGCAATACCTGCTGGAGAGATTTTAAATTTTGCTGTAAATAATTGGAAAGACTCTCTAAGTTAATTGCTAGAGAATCGTCCGAAGTATTGCATTGCTCTAGCAACTATGTCAAGACTGGTTAATTCCATTTTTTAATCAAATGACAATAATAATAATAAAATTTTTTATGATAATAATAATATAACTAATTAAATAAACAAAAATTATTGGTTCTAAAAGAGTGATAAGAACTAAACTTCGAAAAACTTACCTTTATACTGAACTAAGCATATATTTGTAGAGGTGAATTCAGCAGCTAGGCAACATGGTATTGGGAGCCGATCCAGAGAATGCAGAAGCCTCAGGACGCAGGATGATGGTAAGCAGGGGAAGGAGTCTCAAGCGTTATTCAGCCCCAAGCATCATCTGGAATTAATCGCTCTCTTTTCAAGCGTTGTTCTAAATCATCTGTAGCGGAAGACGAAAGTCTAGCACCATATTCATTGAAATAGCTATTTTTAATCACAAATTTAGGTATAAAGTATATTCAGCAGTTTCTATCCGGTATGTTTAACGCATTTCGGGTTTGTCAAGAGTTACTTTTATTGGATTAGTCATGCATCTGTATTGATGAATTCGGCAGCTAGGAGACAACTTATTGGGAGTCGATCCAGAGAATGCAGAAGCCTCAGGACGCAGGATGATGGTAAGCAGGGGAAGGAGTCTCAAGCGTTATTCAGCCCCAAGCATCATCTGGAATTAATCGCTCTCTTTTCAAGCGTTGTTCTAAATCATCTGTAGCGGAAGACGAAAGTCTAGCACCATATTCATTGAAATAGCTATTTTTAATCAAAAATTTAGGTATAAAGTATATTCAGCAGTTTCTATCCGGTATGTTTAACGCATTTCGGGTTTGTGAAGAGTTACATTTATTGGATTAGTCATGTATATGTAGTGATGAATTCAGCAGCTAGGCGACATCGTATTGGGAGCCGATCCAGAGAATGCAGAAGCCTCAGGGCGCAGGATGATGGTAAGCAGGGGAAGGAGTCTCAAGCGTTATTCAGCCCCAAGCATCATCTGGAATTAATTGCTCTCTTTTCAAGCGTTGCTCTAAATCATCTGTATCAGAAGGCGAAAGTCTAGCACCACATTCATTGAAATAGCTATTTTTCATCACAAATTTTAGTTATCAAGGATTCAGCAGTTTCTATCAGGTATATTTAACGCATTTCAGGTTTGTCAAGAGTTACTTTTATTGGATTAGTCATGCATCTGTATTGATGAATTCGGCAGCTAGGAGACAACTTATTGGGAGCCGATCCAGAGAATGCAGAAGCCTCAGACGCAGGATGATGGTAAGCAGGGGAAGGAGTCTCAAGCGTTATTCAGCCCCAAGCATCATCTGGAATTAATCGCTCTCTTTTCAAGCGTTGTTCTAAATCATCTGTATCAGAAGGCGAAAGTCTAGCACCATATTCATTGAAATAGCTATTTTTAATCAAAAATTTAGGTATAAAGTATATTCAGCAGTTTCTATCCGGTATGTTTAACGCATTTCAGGTTTGTCAAGAGTTACTTTTATTGGATTAGTCATGCATCTGTATTGATGAATTCGGCAGCTAGGAAACATGTTATTGGGAGTCTATCCAGAGAATGCAGAAGCCTCAGGACGCAGGATGATGGTAAGTAGGGGAAGGAGTCTCAAGCGTTATTCAGCCCCAAGCATCATCTGGAATAAGGCTCTCTCTTTTCAAGCGTTGTTCTACGTCATCTGCAGCAAAAAACGAAAGTCGAGAACCAGTTTCGTTGAAATAGCTGACTATATTTCTTCACAAACTTCAGTTAGAAGGGATTGAAATGATTCTAGCCAGTATATTTTACACATATTGGGCTTGTCAACAGTTCAGGCTAACAGAATATATTTGGAGCATTTGGAATCAATAAATAAAACTGAAATATAACTGATTAAAAATTTCGCAATATCAACGCCACCCACCACTCCTTTAGTCCATTAAGTAAAACACAATAATATAATGAGGAATCCGGACTCTTATTGTAGAGATTACTTTTGTTCTGGAAGAAGATGAAGCTTTACCTGAAATAGATATGCAACATTCTTTGATTTTACATCGATTAAATACTAAATACATATTTTTTAAAGTCGAACATGAAAAACATTCATTACAAATACGATTTTATATGCGTTATTCATATTAAAAGGATAGAAATAATTATGCAAAAAATGAATTATCCTCTCTCTGGGTGTTGCGCCCGGAGATAAACACCCCTACTTACTCTCCCCTAGCTACCACACCACAAAAAAAAAAAAAAAAAAAAAAAAAAACACGAAAGCTTAGGGTTGCCGGATTAGCCGACTTTAAAAACAGTCATTTCTCACTTCCTAAACTCATCGTATCTATAAATACTTTTAAAAATTTTCATGTATGTCCTGAAATGATAGACAGACATTTAAATAGTAAACCGTTAAGTTTAATTTTTCGTCTTACATTTAATTTCATTATATAAGAAAAAAACTTGAAAATTAACATAACAAATTTAAATGCTTATAATGTATAACGAATAGTAAAATTCTTAAAGCCTTGAAAATTATTAATTAATTTGTGTTTAAAAAAATATTCGAACATCTGAGGATTGCTTTTATGCTTTTTTTTTTGCGGGAAGAAGGTCAATTATTTACACGCATGATCAAGGCTGATGATGGGGTGGCCTCCATGGGGGTCTTCAAAAGGAGTCCTAACCCGTATATACGCTAAATTTAGGAGGAAACCACGAAAACTCCGAACGGTTAGGTCGGCGGAAGTCACTGGTCGGGCTACTTTTTTACGAGATGTATGTAAATCATTACTTTATTTAAACTTGCATTGATAAAATCTCGGAAAAAACTATGATATTTTTACAATTTTTCATGTTTATTAAGAATTAAAAAAAATATTCCAAAGAAGATTTCATTCAATGATTCTTTTCAGAGGGAAGCAAACATACCATCAAAACTAATTTTCAAAGTATCCGTTAATGCATTTAAAACTGTCTTAAGTAATAGTGCTTTAATTATTTTCCATGTTTTCCCATACGAAGATTTAGAATTGTGTATTTAAATTTTTATTTGTTTCCCGAACGTTTGATTGCTCAGTTTTTTTTTTATTGTGACATGTAACTTTTATTTTGTGTAATTTTTAGAGCAAAATGTGATCCAGTTTGTACACATTTATAATGTTTTAATGAAAATTATTCCTTAATAAATTATTTCTTAAAAATAGAATAATCACATTAATGCAGCAAAAAGTAGTATTAAGAGATATTTTTCAAGCATTTTAAAAGATAGTTCACTTACTTCTTCCGGCAACATAAGAGCATAGTAAGAAACTTCCTTATCTTTCGGAAGCGCTTTTTCTGTAAATAAAAACAAAAAAATTAGAAAATTACATTTCATCTATGCCTAATATGAATGAGATACAATTTCTATTAAAAAATAATAAAATTAAGTGAAAAGTATACTCACACACACAATCACAAATCAAAATT
Source organism: Cheiracanthium punctorium (assembly GCA_038373885.1). Taxonomy (NCBI): domain Eukaryota; kingdom Metazoa; phylum Arthropoda; class Arachnida; order Araneae; family Cheiracanthiidae; genus Cheiracanthium; species Cheiracanthium punctorium. Next base: position 481,493 of record JAWZYV010012162.1, read on the forward strand.
ATAAATGACTATTTTATAATAAATATATCGAGTATCTTATGAACATTTAAATATTTATTTATACGTTTTTAAACAACGGGATTTTTAACTTGAATAGTAATGTATACCTCAGAAAAATTTATACTACTCATTATAACTTAATATCGCAATTAATGTTTATTAAAAATATTTTTTATACTTTTTAAACACAAAGCTGGCACTATATGTAAGTATCATTTAGCGATTTAAAATTCTTCATTGCTTTGATATTTGATTTTATTTAGCAAAACTTGTTTTTGGAAACGGATTTCTTGAAAAAAAAAAAAACCTTTTTTATATTTTCATAAAATTTCATTTCATTCTGAAGAGATACAATACTTTTCTCGTGGAAATATTTGCAGTAATATCAGTAAATAATTAGAAAAAAGATTATTTGGATGCTTCGTTATAATTTTGTTTGCATTCAGACGGGCATAGTAAATAAATGTTTAATACATAAAAAATGTATAATGCATGAGAAAAGTTTTTAAATCCAAGGATAAATACAATTAGAACAATTATGTAAAACATCTTGAGAATATTATTCGTGTATATTTATAGTTAGCAGTTTGAATCGGTAAGATTTAACTGGCTTCAAAATCCATTCCTTAAAATAAAATAAAATATGTAAACAGTTTCAGTTTGAAAAGAGTTTAACTGAAGATATATCAAAAGAATTTAATCGAAATCCGTGTAGTTTTAAATATTTAATTTATATCATAACATGTTTGATAAATTTGGAAGAAGCTGAGTTGATGTGAAATAGAATTATTAAAGTATCAATTTTTGTCAAGTGCTTTCTGTGAAAAGCCTATTAGTTTTTGGCAAATAATGGTCCGAAATTTCACAATTGCAAGGGATATTCTGAACACTTATTATCTGCTCTACTTTTGTAAAAGTTTGTCGCTGTATTTTTGGAAAGCACTTTCAGGAGTCATCGGAACAATCTTGGGCCCGACAAGTTCCGTGTTTTCGGAGAATTTGTTTTTGGATATTGAAAAATCGATATAGAAGACTGAGCTGCTAGTTTATTTACGGACTGATGGTACTTTCATTTAAAAACTTTCAATTTTAAAGAATCCTTCCATAAATACATCGCACAATTTTTTAAAATCAAAGTGACTTGAATGATATATTACTTTTTCAGGAGCACTTTTTTCTACTTCCACATTTACGTCAACGACTCTAAAACAGAAAGAAGTACATTAAAATTTATGAAAACACTTAATCTATATGCTGTTATAAGGAAAAATTTGTATAATTTAGCAAAGAAAAAATTCTTAAGATTTTCGACTCAAATTTCTTAATTTTCTTTATTTACAGAGATTTTCATATTTGATATTCGATCAGTTTTCGGTTTAATAAAAATATACATATCGCATGTTACAGAATATAATACAGGGTGGCCATAATTAAACTGCAAGTGTTCAAAGGGTGCTGGAGAGAAAACTATCGAGAATATTCCTGTGACATTTGGTATCTACAGGTTTCAGAACATGCGCAAGTCAAATATGAAAAAAAATCGTCATTTTCACCCGATAGATGGCGCTGTACCGTATTTCAAAGCTTCACCGGTGGCATATACAACTTCCAAAACCGATAGACAGATCATAGTGACATTCTGAGAGATCAATATAAAACATCCTTTACAGTTTATCAAAATTCCACACAATTGGCTTCAGTAATTAAATTTTTACAGTAACATGTAATAATAAAATGTAAATTAAGATCACAAATTAAACAATTCATAAAGACGCTTTGGAAAACAATTAAACCATTATTTATTCTCATTGACACTCATTGGACCTCTTCTTAATGGTTTCATTCGCCGGTATTCTTTCAGAGTAGCTGAATAATTGCAACCATTCTGATAGAATATCTTCTCTAACAATGCACGTTCCTTCTTATTCAGAGTCATGATTGACCATTACTCAATGTGGTCTTGTTTTTACACTGTTCGATGGGCTTAAAATATGCATATATGACGTCCATAAGCATTGAAACACGATACAGCGCCGTCTATCGGGTGAAAATGGCGATCTTTTTTAATTGCATATTTGACTTGTGCATGTTCTGAAACGTGTAGGTACGAAGTTTCACTGGAGTATTCCTGGTAGTTTTCTCTCCAGCACCCCTTGAACACTTGCAGTTTAATTATGGCCACCCTGTATTTTCGATAACATAAATTCCATAACTTAAGGGTTTTTGGCAAAGGAAGATAGCTCTATCCTACGTATGTTTGGCGTTTTGGATGTACTAATTCACAGTAAAAAAAAAATTCTTTCTTTTGCTTATCTTGCCTCTTTTCTTTGATAACAAAAGAATGAAAGCTCCGGTCGTTAGTTCTTGAGTTACTTGTGGAATAAAGCTGCTTGTCAAGTTAGTTTAGTTGTATCTTCGATTTTTTAAGAACAGGGTTCCCCAAACTTGAATAGTTGGAGCTATCTCTATTATGCAGCACAAACTCTTCAATTAATTTTCTATTAAGTATTTCAATTTTTTAAAATAAAATAACACATTAATCCTCGTTTTGCAGAAAAATAACCCAAGTGAAGTACAAAATCAAAAAATTCATTCCTTATAAACTCTTCAGTTGCGATTACACTGAGTTTTAGATAGTTAAATATGCCTTGAAAGTTTGTTATTAGATGTTTACTTTAAATTTAGTATCATAAGATAAACATGACATCAATATTTAAGTTACTGTTTACTTAGATTTTTTGTCTGTACTTTTGGAGGATTTTATTTTCAGTAAATTAACAAAACGAATATTGTAAAATTTACTTTAGATGCGGAGTTTGTAACCGGTGACTAGTCACTACTGATACTTCAAGCTGTCACATGACCACACAATGTAAAATAATGTCATGATTAAAATTCCAGTAACACATATATCATTATAAGTACTAAATTGGCATTTAAATATTGATGATGAATGAAGATTTATATGCAGATTTTACTGAAAGCATTGTATTCACTTTGAGCATGAAAAGCACTACAGAGAATACATTTTTTAAAAATAATAATTAACTTTTCGTTTTACGGTAATAATTTTATCAACTTCAGAGCTGATAATCGTTACAAATTTTATGCATGCAACGGCCTCCATATGTGTAGTTCAAGATGTGAAAAAAAAGCAAAAAGCTCTGATACTTGAAAATGGACGCAAACTTTTCTCAATTTTGTTTTCATTAGAATCAGTATGGTAAAAAAAAAAAAAAAACCTCGCGGTCTTAGAATAAAAGTTTTAATTTAACTAATACTTTAGTAATTAAATTATCAGCTCCTTTGTCTTAAATCAAATCTTTTAAGTGACTGAATGTCAGAATCTACTACAATACCACATTTAGTTCTGTATTAGCGTATCTAACTTTAAAGGCATATTCGGTATACATGTATATATTGTCAAATACGACCAAGCCAGAGCTTTGAAATTTCTCTTATGAACTGTTTAGCTGGGACACTGAAGTTTTTAGAGCGTGTATTCAGATATAGGAACCGTAGAAAATGTTTTTTTCCTGAAAAAAGGAAGTATTTTTTTCAAAGAATTCGTTAAAGTTTAAAATGAAAAAACAAGTAGTTCAAATTTTCTCACTTTTCAGGAGGTTCTTCTATGACGTTGAAAAAAGCTCGATAATCTTTAAGAGTCCACTTCCCAAATTCATTTCTATATTTCGATTTCTTAAGTTTCTTGAGTGTTTTTTCCCACAAATAGAACACTTTTTCATCGTGATTGCTGTAAAAAAATATATATTTAGAACATATATGATCATTTAGACCAGGAATGGGCAAACTTTTTCGGTCGCGGGCCAAAAATCGAAAAACAAAAAGTTTGGCGGGCCAAGATAAATTTTTCTAAAATTTTAGAAACAATATACAAGTATTACAATTTAAATATTTTAATGAGATGAATTAAATTGCGATTTCATTTTTAAAAGTTCCTTATATTGAGGTTCGAAGTGAGATGCACTGATTCTAAGGAACGAGGCTAAATGCTCATCTGTCAGTCTACTTCTGAAAGAATTCTCTCTAAGGTTCATAGTTGAAAACACTTGTTCACATATATAAGATGAAGCAAACATATATTGACATATATTGCAAACATAGCACTGATTTTCTGGGCGTGAGATATTAAATTTGGGAAACTTACTTTCTATAATGATTTGTAAAACTCTGGCATATTTAGAAACAACTGCTTGAGATGATTGTTAGATTGCAATTCAATTAATTCAAGCTGAAAATCTGACCTCACTGCTTCACAATTTATGTTGAAAGGCATGGTAAAATATATCCAATTCTGTTTGAATGACACTGATATCTTGAAATCTGTGTTCGAACTCAAAATGCACTTTTTTCAAGCCATCTTTATAATTCTTAATATGGATATATAATATATAAATATATATATATTCTTTCAATTTCCGTCGGACCGGCAAATTAAAATTCCATCCGCGGGCCGGATAAAACCTTCCGTGGGCCGCATTTGGCCCGCTGGCCGTAGTTTGCCCATCCCTGATTTAGACAGATTAAACGAAATTCTCTTTAGATTAAACGAAAATTATCATAAATAGTGTTAGTATTTTATGATAGTCAGTAACAGCAAAAGTTATGATGCATCGAGATATAAAGTTGACGTATATTTTGAAAATTGTTGACAATATAGTATCAATAATGAATGAAAGAAACATTTTGAAAAATATTATTAACTTTTTTTTTACTTTTTTACTACTTTATTAATTACCTTTTTGGATGCATATATGCTAATAGAAAATAATGAATTTCATAGCACTTCACGTATATTTACACTAGTTAATGAAAAAAAAACCAGAATAATGAAAAAAAAAAAGAAAACAGAATTTAAATAAAATAATAAACTTTAAGTGTTAAAAAATACAGACAAGCATATATTTCACACACAAACAAACAACATATATTTAGAAAAATACTAAAATTAATCGCAATAAAATATTTTTCCGTTCTATCTCACCTAGGACCAGCACGACGACTGTAATATTCTTCAACCACAATTTCAATGAATTTGTACAGACTGATGGGTTTATCAGCTGAGTCAGGAGATCTGAAATTAATCATAGGATGTTTAAGTTTCACATAAAAAATAGGGCTCCTAGGGTTAATACAGTTTTCTTAATCTATAATAATACATAGGATGCAAATTTATTCCATCGGAAGAACTTTCAGTAATTTGATGTGAAGTTATTGATCAAAAGAATGAGTTTTATTTATATTAAAAATCATCTTCGTAAAATTCCACTTAATGATATTCGTTCGCTTTTTAACATGGAATAAAATTTTTCTTAATACATATTTCTTTTAGTGAAGCTATTGATGTATTCAAAAGAATCTGTTTAAAATCTTGAATAAGTATCAATTATATTAAAAATCTTCTGCATGAAATTCCGGTTAATTGTGTTCATTCCGTGTTTATAATAAATGGTATATATATAAAAAAAAACCAAGCAGTATTTATGTATACTTAATACGTATTAATACATTTTATGACACTCGTTGTAAAAGGGACAAATTCGTACTTGCATAAGTCGCAAGCTTTTCTTTAAAAAGTGTGAACCCTATGTGCATTTCACGGAAAATTTTCTATACATTTAATTTATGGCTCTTTCCTCACAGAACGTCTACTCATAAGTAACCTTTCAGCTGAAGCGAAGTTATAGAAATTAATTAATATAAACTTATATTGTAGATCTTTGAATTCTCAAATATGATATACACAGACCGTTACATTTGAAAACGTATTTCGTAAGCACAAATTAATAACTCTGAAGCCGTACAAGTCAATCACAATTGCATTTCAAATATATCATTCTAGAGGGTCATTCGAAATATATGTCAGGAATGTAAAGAGTAGTAGAGGGAACCTAAACGATTAAAAATCACATAGAAGTGTGGGTTTGCAAACGTCGTTTTTATGTACCTATGTTAATCACTTTGGAAGAAGTGTTCATGTATTCGATTAAAGTGAGTTTCATTACCTACTGGGCTTTTATCCGATAATTTCATCAATGAAATGAAGTAGAATTTGTAAACTATCAGTTTTAGTCAATTGCTTTAAAAGATGCATTAGTTTTTGACAAACCATGATTGAAAAGTTTACGATTACTTCAATACCTTCTTCCAAAGTAATTATTAACAGGTATATGAAGACAACTTTTCCGACCTTACAAAGATATGTGAATCTGAATCGTGTTGATTCCCCCTAGTATCCTTATCATTTCTAACTTATAACTGTGAACTACCCCGTATATGAGTTTTAAAAAATTACTGACTTCATCAATGTAAGCTGTGAGTTTGGACTGCAAATTCGTACTTATGAAGTACGTGGTCTAAAATATACATTTTCAGAAGTATGGCTTTAAAGTTTGAAATTAACCGGACACAACGTGTTTTTAAATTAAATTAAACTTCTGGTGAAAATATTTCAGTATAATTCATATTTCATATATATAAGCTAGAAAGATTTTAGTGTGTCCATAGGCATTTCATTAAATTAATATTTTGCGTATTGTTTCATTTAAAAAACCCATTTAACACAATCAAAAGACAATAAAATTTTAATTCATTCTCTTATACTTACGACTTCAAAAGTTCCTCCTTATCATCTCCAAAATCATAAACATCATAAACAGTAGCCTTCTGGAAGACAGAAAAGTGACAAAACTTAAAAATAGCATGTTGAAAGATTATAAAACTTGTTATAAAACTATATATGTATTTTTCCAATTCGATATATATTCTTCTTTTTCTAAATTAGTATTTCTTAACATACCGGACATATTCATTGTTCTTAACATATATCATTATTCTTAACATATATCATTAGTTCATATATCATTATTCTTAACATATTCATTGAATATTTCATTCAGTAGAGGTGTGACGTTCATTTTAACAACACACATGGTACTAATTTTTTGCGTGAAATATTCTTAAAATTTGTTTCTCGGTGAAAATGGAAATAGTAACATTGTTTTTTAAATAACTATACACTCAAAAAAGGTAGTGGAGGGTGGGGAAAGAACCACGTTATCAAATGACACATCCTTACATTCACCAACTTAACGGTGTTCCGTATGCCAAAGGAATCCTTTCTAAAAGCATGAATTTTAAGCAAATTCGATAGTTCTACTGTGAATTAAGCTTATTTTACTGAACTAGATAAACTAAAAAAGCAGTACAAGTTTAGCAATAAAATACTTCAATTACAGTGACATATTTAGTGACATAATATCAAACATTTTCAAATCAATGGGTCAACACTATGATTTTACATCGACTTCTTGTTATAGAGCTTTAAAAAATTGTTTTAAATATTAACTATGACTTACTCTTTTACCAAAAGACATATTTAAGTAGTCACTTGCTTGCAATACGTTAGAAATCAAAGTACCACAGCTAAAATCGCTTCTCAAATGATTTTATCGCAATATCAAAGAAGGAGTTTAATAATAAACTGAGAAAAGTGTTTACTACTATATTGTTAAGGAGAATTTTCAACAAAAAGAATACGTTCTGTATTGTTAGTTAGTATTTTGTAACAATGTACAGGTTCAAATTTCGATGCAAAACATATAAACAATGCTTTTTAATAACAAATATGATTCAGAAATATGAGTATTTCATGCTAGGAATACATATTTCCACATGTTTTTCGATACATAATAAAAGTACTTTAAAACAACGTTTCATTACCTCTGGTCCGCGGACCGATGACGGTCCACATACATCAAACTTATTAACAATTAATCTGAAGCAAATGTTGCTCTAACCCTTTAAAGTACAAGTATTTTCAGATAAATATAGAAGGGTAACTGGATAGACTGCCCAACTTTGAAAATGTGCAGCCTTTTGCCATAGATTCATTTAACTACCAACAACATGGCGGTCGATGGAATCGCCCATCTGGCGTCACAGAGCTAAAGACGTTTTCTACACAGCTCTGTGACGCCAGATGGGCGATCTGATCGACCGTCATGTTGTTTGTAGTTAAATGGACCGATGGCAATGGCCGCATTGTTTTCAGCATCGGAACCATTTAACCATATTTTATTTGCGACTCTCAGTGAAACAAGGTGGTTTCACGGCTCAACCACCGCGCGTCAAATGGTTAGCTAAAAATCAATAAATAAAATACATGTTTATGTAATATTTATTATTTTTGGGTGACGCTGGTCTGCGAAATATTTATCCAAATTTATTGGTCCACAGATACACAAAATTTGAAATGCACTGCCTTAAAAGTACCTTTCTATACTCTTAAATTCACTGTAAACCTCCTTTATAGAAAAAAATATCATCCCTGAAATTTTAAAGTTTGAATTTGAAAAAACATTTTTAAACTTCAAAACCTGTATAAAATTTAAAATACCTTAAATATAATTACTTTAAATTACGGCATGCAATTAAACTCAGTGTTTTTTGAGATTGTACATGAGACAAAATTAACTTTCAGTCTAACATAATTTATCTAATATCTAACTTCTAATTTAGTCTAACGAGCAGAAACAAAAACACTAATCACTCTTATCCCATTAGCCAATGCTTACGTTTCTTTTCAAAAGAGACAGGGGGGGGGGATTAATCATAATCCACGTAGCTCACACAGGCTCTCTAAATGTCTATTAACGTTCAGAGAACGCTCTCTGGATGTTAACAGACGTACAGAGAATCTGTATGTGGTGCCTGGGAAAGGTCATTTTCTGTTGAGAAAAAAGCCACTTTTTGTGTTTAGAAAAGGAACAGTTTTTCCGACATCGACTGCATGTTTTTAACTATATATTTAGTATTTTTTTAAGGGGCACTTTGTTTACTTAACACAAGGCATTTCGCCTTGCATTTTGTATTCTGTATAAAATTTTTGTTTCAAAAACTTACTAAAATGTAGTAAATCAAACGTGGAGCCTACTCTGCATTTAAAAAAATGTACCAGAACTACGTTCTTTTATCTTTTTATTAAAAAAAAAAAAATGTTGCATGTTTTAAAGCGTTACTATTTCTTAAGTCTGTTTCCCCTGGAGAGCGAAATCCGGCACAGGACTTGTTGAACAACTGTAAAAACGGGATATTTTAGGGTTTGAGGATACATGTCTGCGACATCTTTGTTGGTAAATTGGTACAAAAGTTAGTATTTATTTCTTTTACGATGACTGAAAAAATTTTGGAAATAAAATTAAAACTAAAAATGTGAAACCATAAAATGAACTTTTCTTAATGTAACATATTGTAATAAGTGTTGTGGAGAAACGCAAGTTGATTTTTTAAAAATGAAATTCCATTGATACACGGTAAAACTGCTGAAATTCTTCGAATTCCAGTCTTTAATACTACGATTATTTATTTAAATTAAATTTCTCTTATAAACGTAATATTTATAAAACATCGTAAAGTAGTTTTTGATGAAAATTTGTAAATTTTTCAGAAATTTTCTACAGTAATTTTATTTAAAATCTTGATCAGAAGTCATGTACATTAACGATTACGACTTCAAAATTATAAAATTTATAAAAGCAAAATGTATTATATTTTTGATCCCAAAATATTTTTAAATGTATTAAGAAGTGACCCAAACTTATTTTTAAATTTAGTACATTTGATTGAAAATTTTTTAGCCAGCCAATTTTGAATTTGAGTATAAAAAAGAATGTTTTCTCTTTTTTCTTGTTATGAAAATTGACTAGTTCTTCGAATTTGAAATTTACAGTAGTCCACAGCATATATTTTGAGGAAGTATTCTGAAAATTTGCATAGTTCTGACAGTGTTTTATTCCTTATCGAGAGTGAAAGGTAACCAAAAAGCGGACTTCTCTGAGAAAGTGCCAAGTTTAATATTTTTTATTTCAAAAAATTAAACAGCTTTTCAAGTTTGAGATTTTTTTCAATTCACAATATAGTGTCTGAGGAAACATTCTAAAAAGTTTATAGTTCTGGTATCGTAAGTTTGTTTTTGATCTTTATTGAAAGTCCACCAAAAGCCCTCTGAAAAGGTGTCAAGTTTAACAACTTTTTAAAGCGTCAAACAGTTTTTCAAATTTTCTCTCAATGTCAATTTTCAATCTAGTTACCGAGGAATCATTCTGAAAATTCTCATAATTATGGCATCGTAAGTCAAGGAAATATTTTATTCAAATTTTATTTCAATGTCAATTCTCATTCTAGTTTTAGAGAAAACATTCTGAAAATTTTCAAGTTATATGATTATATGTTTATTTCTTATCCAGAGCGAAAGTCAACCTAAATCCTCTGTTATCAGGTTGAATATGAACAGCCTTAAGTAAATCATTTTAGAAAACGGGGATAAGTCTTGTTTAAATATATGGACAATTGGAAAATGTTATCGATAATAAAGGAAACAGGGAAGGTCTACCGACGCACACACAATAAGGTCTTTCAGGGCTGTTCAGGTTCTGATTTATGGGGAACTTCTGATTTATTCAACCCGTAAACTGATTTAAAAAAAATATTTCATCACTTTGAGAGAAAACAACGCACTTAACTTATTGTTTAAGACAGTAGTTCCCAACCTTTTTTTCCATGCGAAATTCTTTTAAAACCCGAAAGAAATTGCCGAACCCCTGGATGTTCCCTAACCGCCGGTTGGGAGCCGATGATGTAAAAGAAAGGGGAATAGGGGTGCCTGGTGGATGTTTGAGAGTGAGAAATTTCAGAGCGGTGGTTTATTGCTTAATTTCTCGTGAAATCGGACAACCTTCTGTATTAATGAATGTATGAAAGAAACCATGGATTAAGATTATCTAGATCAATAATTGAGAGCTTTTTTGAGGAATAAGTTTTTTTTTTCTTTTAGTACTAGCCCTTGAGTTACAAAGTAATTGCCATCACTTAACTAGTTAGAAACTACTATTTCTTAGTTCCCACTTTTAACATTCTGTGTAATGTTTATAAAAGTCAAATCGTATGCTATGTCAAAAAGGGTCTCTAGATCTATGACACGAGGTGAATGATTCAATCGACCACCATGTTTCTGGTAGTTAAATTGAACGATGTCAACGGCATCCCTTTTTTCAGTATTGGGCAGTCTATCTATTTTTTCTTCTCTATCAATGTTTCTTTTTCATATTCTCCAGTTTTCAGCAGATGCCACAGTGCTGTTAAAAAATAATCCTGACAATTTTACAAATAATCGACAATTTTTATGGGAAATGATGTGCTGAAATGTAAAGGATTCTCGTGCAGCTATATCACCCCCAAGTATTTTCATAGAAATCATTCATCGTGACTGACAATAGTCAAAACGTCAGAATTTGGTGTCCTCACGGCGGGAACACCACGCATTAAAAGGTTAAAAAGCCTGTGTTCGTCAGTATCTCACCGGTGGGGGGATATGTTTGCCACCACACAGATGGAGCTTTCAATGCTATCGTATACATTTTGACACCGAAAACGCACCTCATTTGTGCCCCTGGTATGGCTGCAGAAAGTGCTAAATGGATCAATAATATCGTCAATTTATTTATATTAAAAAATACAAGGAGAAATATATATATATACGAATATATTTTTAAATACACATTTCCCCAAAAGAACTGGAAAACAACATTTTAGTAATCGCCATCCTTCGCATACATGTGCCACTTTCATGACTGTTGTTTGGAGGCATCGAGTTTTTTAACGCTATTCTCAATTTGGTGATTCTTAGATCTGTACAAGCAATGGTGAAAAAAAACTACAGGAATTGGAGTTGAAAAGCCTTTATCATCCTCCACACTCAACTGACCTAGCGTTCACTGATTGCCCTTTCATCTGCAATTTGGGGAGCTTTTTAAATAGAAAAACAATCTAATTATGACAGTGCCGTAAAACTGGGCCTCTCCAAGGATTTATTGAATCGCGTCTGCCACCACCTCCCCGGAACACCTGATACAAAAGCTGGCAAGAAATATAAGCCCACAAGTTTCTTATACTGTTTAGCTCAAAACTAAGGCTTGACCAGGAAATAACATTAGCCTGCTCAACTTTAAACCATTTTGGTTGATTCAAATGCACGGCTAGAAGCACTATCTTGCTGAAGCTTCTATTTCAACGCTTTCACATAATCTCGTAAACGTGTCAGACTTCACTTGATATCTTTCAATAACTGTACTTGTTTGTTTTTCCGCAAACTCAACAGATTTCCTGCATATGAAAATGGGCCCCATGCCATAACATAATGGCCTTCCATCTCAACTGATAAACTCACGAAATTAGTACTGCTTTATGCCAGTTGTAATTATTTGATTTTTACCGCCCGAAAACTCTGTTTATTTTATTGAAGGCATGACATGCATTTATTCAACCAGTCACATGTACTGCTTTATGTTGTTTAAGTAGTAGCGATTTATTATCGTAATGTATGAAGATTAATATCAAAATTCTACTTCAAAGGTCGTTACGCAATCAATTACATAAGATTTTTGTTTACTTGTATACATTTTTTTCCCTCCACAAAATACTGGAAAAAGAAATATATAAATGAAAATCTTATATATTTTACATTCAGCATACTTTTATATTGATCTATGCCAAATCTTTAGTATTATACATCTTTACTTTGTGTGTGTGTGGCGCTTGCTTGTGGCTTGTGCGCGGGTGCGTATGTGAGTAGAACCAACCATTTTGCACTTCTATGCATTTAATAATCCAACAAAAATCTGTAACAAATTCTACTCTTATATTTTACTCTTCTCTTTTCCAAAATCCTTTTTTGTTTGTCTGCGTTACAATTAACGACAAAATTATATGAACAAAATTATAGCAGTATTGAAAGTGGCTAAAGTGATTTTATATTTATGAAACATCGGGATTTTGGATACTTGTTTAGTTTAAAAAAAGTTATATTCTATCTGTTTTTAATTTTAGAGCTAGATGGACTTGAAAGTTGGCTTACACACTTTCTTTCAAATTCGAATAAATGTTGTTATTTTGCAATACATACTTCATCGACTATGTGTAGATCGTTATTGTGAAAGAGATACTTTTAACTATGCTACAGTGCATTTTCACCATTAATATTAATCTTTAACAATATGAACTTTTATTTGGCAAAACTTATCGTAGTTTTCTATTTAAAAGGCACAAAATTCATTTATGTCTTCCTGCTCTTATAGTTTTTATAATTCACAGTAATTTTGTGAAAATTGGAATCAAATGCTGTTTTCTTACAATGCACAGAATTCGACAGAACTTTCATTTCTTAAAAAAAAAAAAAAAAAAACAGCTATATCACTATTCTAAACTCTTATTTAAGATATGTGCATTTTTTAACACATAAAATGTAAGTGAAGTACTTAAATGTGTCAAATTATAAAGCAAAGTAATAAATGAAAAGATAGTTATTTTGACTCTGTACGTATAAGCTTCTAATTTTTTGTATTTGTTTTTTATTCTTTCTAATAATGATTAATTCCAGGTTACTATCTGTAATCATTTCTTCCCACTAATTTCTGGGTGGTAAACAACTGCTACATCACAAAATCTTTTTCCTTCCTACATAATTACACTATTTCTACATTGCAAGTTACTTAGGAATACAGTTCTCTCCTACGCAGAATTACACTATCTGTATACTAGGTCTAAACTAGGTTTTTCTTTTTCACTATTTTCCAGCTATATACTATTCGATTTCAGTTAAAAATGTAAAGATAATGTTTAAAATAAATACCATTTACCATTAATTTTGATAAAAATCGGCACACTCGTGTATATTCTAATTAATGCCGCATTCAAATACTCATGAAACAGCTTATGTAACGCAGTATTTTTACAGTTGCCTAGCTCAACTTTATACTAGATGTGAAAGAAATAAATTAATCACAAAATAAACACGTACAAAGTAGTTATTATAACATACCCTGTAACCAACAGGCATCATGAATAAGTTAATCACAATACGTCAATCAAATACTAGTATCAGAAGAAAACTTGCTTCTCAGATGAGTATATCACAGCACCAAAAAATTGGGTTGGTATTTAGATTGACAAAATTGTTGAAAATTTCATTGTTGTAGAAAATTAGAAACAATGTGAATGCAACTTAATAAAAATTTTATTCCAAGTATGTATTTAGTAATTGTTGCAAGGGTACATTTTTTAGTCGTTTTGTTGTTATACAATGCTCAAGTTTATTGCGAATCATCAAGAAAAAATTCTAATAGAAAAAGGTGTATCAAATGACTGGGAATACGATAGTAATGCAAGGTTTCAATTCTAATCTTCATGTTTCATCACTTTGTACAATGAATCATTTTGTTTGTCAATGTTCTTCAACAATTTTCATAAACGAGAGGTTGTTTTTTTTAAGGGGGGGAGGGGGTGCATGCTTCAAATTAAAATTGGTTTCTAAGATGTTAATTTAGTTGGGTGACTTTCAAAAACAAGAATTAAATTAACCATCCAGAAACCGTAGTTGTAAATTTCAATTTTCGATACTTTCCCTAACTATTTATTGCTCGTTTCATGAGTCTGTCGGTGACTTATATATTCAGGGCTTCAATTATTTAGTGATGAACTTTGACTTAAAAAGATCAGAATAATACAAAACATCAGCATATCAATGTCGAAAAAAATCCAATGTACAGTAGATGCCGCTTAATGCGATCACGGTTATTGTTATCAAAATCAGCCGGCACCGACCGCCTGTATTCCATCCATGCACAATCTAAGGCTTTATGTGATCAACTTTTTATATAATACTATCTTTATTTTCGCAGACCAATTCCTGAAAAATATACTAGGAGACGCTGTTTTGCGATTCCAAGCATGACTGAAAAAAATTATGTGTATAGCTCGTTTATTAGTATTAAGAACGTGTATTATAAGCTTAGAGGGAAAAGCTATTCAGAAGATGCTCTGTAATTTTGAAACTAGGCATACTCCATCATTCGGATAATTTTCAAAAACAGTATGAGCAGTTTATTAATGAACTTTTAACCCTTTGAGGCGCAACCCTTTCCCAATGTTGAAAAAAGGGCAGCCGTTGCCATCGCTCGACTTAACTACCAGCAAGATGGCGGACGATCGAAACGTTCATCGCGTGCCACAGATCTAGAGACCCCCTTTTTGACGGCAGCTAGCTGTGCCGGGCACAGCCAGCTGCGTCAAAAAAAGGGTCTCTAGATCTGTGGCACGCGATGAACGTTTCGATCGTCCGCCATCTTGCTGGTAGTTAAGTCGAGCGATGGCAACGGCTGCCCTTTTTTCAGCATTGGGCAATCTATCCAGCTGTTCTCGCATTCTTCCATTTTTCAGCAGATGCCAGTGCTGTTAAAAGTAATTGTGACCATTTTTTTACGGGAAATGACGTGCTGAAAAGTAAAGGATTCTCGTGGAGCTATGTCACCCGCAATGATGATGGACTGTTGCTGGGATGATGGCCATCTTTTGTGGACTAAAAAATCATTACTAGAAAATTATTACTTTAAAATGTAGCAAATATGAATCCTGTGTTTAGGAACAGCTTGCCTGTAATTAAAAATTTCATGAAAACTTATTTGTTTGAATTTTATACAAGAAAATGCAATTACTTTGCTACCAACTCAGTAGTTTGATAAGACTTATTTTCAGAACTTTCCAAATAAAACAGTAAATTTTGCCACATATATTCGAAAAAGTTTACCACTAAAAGCCGCAGGTGTTCGTTGTATATATATACTAGCATATTTTTAAACATTGGACTAGAAAAGTATTTTTAGATGTTCTGAGAATTTTACCACTTAGCTGTGTGTTCTCTTAGGATGTTTTATTGTTTTTCTTACTAAGAATATTGTGCACTGCTTAAGCAGCCAGTATTTTTACAAATGACTATTTATTTTAACATATAATAACAGTGTCTATTAAGTAAAACTGAAAATCTGTCTGTTGATTTGTTTCCTTGTTATATAATCCACACCGTTGGACAGATTGGTCTGAAAATTTGAAGAACTGCTTGAAAAATACAGAAAAAAAAAATATCGACAACTTTAAACATCTAAAAATCCACACATTTCCAAATTTTTAGCGATTTTTCGTAATTTTTAAATATATAAAACTTTTCACCTATCCGGTAGAGTTAGATGTTGTAAAGAGAATTCCGCAAATTTTCACTTTTAATCCATTGTAATTTTTTCGGATTAAAAGAAAGCTCCAGATATTTATTCACTCTGGAAGAAATCAAATGCTGAAAAATTTATTTACTTTTTCTATTCCAGAAATCTGGCATATAAAAATTGTTACTAACCGTTAACATGAAGCAGAGCAAGAAGAAAACGACTGTTCTGTACAGGAAGCAAACTAAGTTCTACAAAGCACAGTTTATTTTTTTTATGTGTAAATTAGCTATTCTGATTCGAATCAGATTTCAATGTTATGATGAATGGATTTTTTGTTAGTATGAAAAAATCACACAATAAAGAACAACTGCTAATTCTAATAAATATTCTTGTACTCCATGGCAAGAGATCAACTAAAAGCTGGTACATATACGAAGCCTGCCAGAAAAGTATCCCACCTTTATTTGATAAAAATATATTGTTTTCATAACGGATTAATTCTCTAAAAAGTAGTTTTTTTTGGGTCTGTTCCCGCACGCTTAGACCCGACCCCACCCTTAGAACTACAACTTGTTCAAAAGACGTTCAAATGGCGTCCGAAAGACGTCTTTTGAACATCTTTTGAACTTGTGCTACTAGGGATCTATTGAGAAAACACTTCTGAAAGTTTCTCTTGGAACGATCCTCCCCTCAGTCGCAGTGTTCTGTATTATTCTTTCTCCATTCCTCATGTTTCTGTCTAGAGAGATAGGAAGACTTTTTCTTGCCGAAAACTGGAATTCTAACCATTCTTTGACCTCGCTACTCTCCAGTCATGGTTCTTTCTAATTTCATCCTCAAACCGCATTGAAAGGATCCCATTTTGAAAGATAATGCAGAATATGATGGCTGAGGAGTCCACAAAAAGACTTCCAGAATTGCCGTCATGTAAGTAATATATTTTCTTCTGTTGGATACTTTTCAAACACCCTTCGTACATATCAGTACACCGAACAAAGTCTTCGCTGGTGTGTAAGCGATTTTCAAAACTTAAATAATTTCTAATAAGCCTAAAAGAATAATTAATTCTTCTAGGATAAAAGTCTATTTTTTATATTTGCTGTTGCTCATAATAACAAAAGAGTTTTCTTGGTTCAAAATCGAATTTGCGAAATAAACTAAGAATGATAAATTTAAACAAAATTCAATTTTAAACGTTAGAATCATTCCTGACGTTGTGACCAATATAGAGTTACGATATTTCCTGTAAAGATAAACAGTGAACGATTTTTACATCATTACGTTATCAGATATTATTATGTTGTTATTCATTTACTTATTTATTCACTTATTATTATTATTTTATTCCGTTATTAGATATTATTATTATTATTATTATATTCCATTATTAGATATTATTATTATTATTGTCCATTATTAGATATTATTATTGAGTAAAAGTGTGAATTATTTAGTTATCAAAGGCATAGTAATAGTGTGACTGAAAATTTGAAGGGGTTGGGCATAGAACATATTCAAGAGTAAAAATAGCAACGTTTATGCTAAAGGTTTTAAAATACATTTTTCAGCTAAATTTTTTATTCATAGGAAAAAGTTTATTTAGGTTTTATTCATTTGAAATCAATAAAATTTCTCAACGAAATAAAGAGTTCATTTTATTGATAAATATACAATACTACAATTTTTTACACCTTAATATAACAGATACTTCTTTGTGCATATCAGGTTGATCTTTCGATGAAATTGAAACGAAGTGGCTTGTCGGGTGCATTGATGAGTCTCGCTACAATTCCGATGTCTTCGAAATGATACTCGACTCTGTAGTTTCTTAAAATCTAATGAAAAGATAAAATAAAAGGGAAAAGTTAAAAATTACTGGATAAAATTAAAACATCCATACTTTTTAACTGAATAAAAACACACCACAGCTGCGGGAAAAGCATTGCCTCCCGCTAAACAGCTTACGTCATAATGCAAATGAATGGTTGTTTCATGAGTCTAGTACTAAGACAGTGTTTTTCAACCAGTCCATGAAACAGCTGATAACTCGAACTGTGTGTATTTGTATTCCGGACAAAGAAATAAACTTTCTTAGTTACATATTAAATAAAATCTTAAATTGTTTATAGTCCACATTGTTAAAGAACTTGTTCAAGCAGTTTATGCAAATTAATTGTAATTTCGAGTTTTCCCATAAAAGTAATAAAGAAATGTATGCGCTCGGCACAGTTATCTCTCTCACGATTAAGTGCTGCGAAACTCTGAAAACTTTTCCAAACAAACCAGTTCAACAATCGCTCCAAAGACAAACACGAAAATCTTAGCTTATCATTTTGTCCGTCCCGTATTTACGCTAAAGCCTCTTAAGCCCTTTGGCCCTGGCTTCCTAACATTAGAACACATCTTTACATCACTCTATATCCTTCATTTTCAATAATTTTAACACCAAAAGCTAGTGTCCTACTAATAATACATGCAAGAATAGCAGAAAGTAATCACTCTTGATCTGTGGATGGCAAAAAATCTCCAGCACAGAAGGTAATGGACGTGTCGAACCATTTGAAGCCAAAAGTTAAATGAATCTATGAATCATGAATGCACGAATGAATGCACGCGTGCAATCAAAATGCATGAGAAGTGGGAACTATTTTCATGTTTTCACGCACAAAGAAATTGTTACAGAAAGTCTCATACAAAATAAATGTACATTTTTTTCTCATTATGCTCAATTATAGCCTCGTTTCCTATTGTTAGAACCTTTTTTTTATTAGTTTGATAATTGGTGAATGTTATAATATTTCATATTTAAGATACCTACATATAGTGCAGCACATCTAACCACTCATTGATTGTTTTATCTGCTCTATTAAAAATTCAGGGCCCAAAGGATTAAGCTAATCAAATTTTTAATGCACTTTTAAACTTTGTGATATCAAATTGATGTCAATCTCACTTACGATAGCTAACTTGAACTAATACTGTTGCAAAAATCTCTGCTGATTTTTTTCCTCCTTTGTGGAGTAAAATAACACTGGGGAACAATTTTTAACATAATTTCTGTTGAGTTTTATTTTTAAGCAGTTTTAGGGTCTAGTGGGCACACTGATTACAAAACTGTTGTTAGTTTTCTTCGATCACGTCAAG
The DNA here is from genome assembly GCA_038373885.1 of Cheiracanthium punctorium. Taxonomy (NCBI): domain Eukaryota; kingdom Metazoa; phylum Arthropoda; class Arachnida; order Araneae; family Cheiracanthiidae; genus Cheiracanthium; species Cheiracanthium punctorium. The sequence goes on from JAWZYV010012162.1 coordinate 500,710, forward strand.
TTTTTTCTCTACACCTACCTTCACTTCACTATCCGCAAGAGCGAACTTCGCTCACCGGAAACACTGTTGCTGTGTGACGAAGTGCCCAATGACGAAGATTTTTAAATTGAAGATGATCCCGTTTGTAAGGGATTTGAGCAGCATGAGTTAAATGATTTGGGGGCTATCCAAAAAAGCTTAAGAACTGTTAGCATCAAGACTGCACGAAAAAAAATTGCTTGAAAAAGGAGCTAAAGTATCCTACTTCCGATACAAGAAAGTGTGATGATGGGTTTGTATATTGCCATAACATGCATGGTTTAATGGAAGAGTTGGGAATTTCAGCTCATCGATAGCTCAAAGCGGAGCTTAGAGTGTGTACTCCTCCACAATGGAAATTTATTTGGTGCAGTCCCAATAGGTCATTCAGTATGCTTGCGTGAGGAATATGAAGACATAGAGCCATAGATTTGTTGCAATATCACATGCACCAATGGATCATTTGTGTTGATCTTAAAATGGTCTGTTTCCTTCTTGGCCAACAATGTGGATATACCAAGTATCCTTGTTTTTTTTTGTGCATGTGGGACAGTAGAACTCGTGAGAAGCATTGGGTGCAGTCGAAATGGCCGCCAAGATATGACCTGAAACCTGGTGATCCAAACATTTTTCATCAGCCACTTGTCAACAGAAAGAACATAATATTTCCACCTCTGCATACAAAACTGGGTCTCATGAAGCAATTTGTTAAAGCTTTGTCAATTGAAGGAGACTGTTTCGGCATTTCCTAACCTCTTATTTGAAAGATAAAAGCTGGTGTGTTTGATGGTCCACGGATTCGCCAGCTTCTTAAAGATGAGCATTTCATCGGGACAGTGACAGAATGCTTGGTTGGCATTCAAAAACATTGTCAAAGACTTTCTTGGAAATACACGAGCACAGAATTACACCGAAATTGTCCAACAGCTCTTGGAGAGCTTCAAAATGCTTGGTTGCAACATGAGCATCGTTGCATTTTTTGCGTTGCCATCTCGCTGACTTCCCGAAAAATCTTGTTGAAGTCCGTGATGATCAGGGTGAGCGATTTCACCAAGATTTGAAGATCATGGAATCACGCTATCAAGGAAGATGGGATCTACATATGATGGCTGACTATTGTTGGAGCATAAAGCAAGAATGTCCACGTTTAAACATTCCAGAAAAAGCTACAAACGAAAATTTTTGCCTTAATATGTATGTTTACCACTTGGTAAATAAGATTTCCTATGTGTATTAATACAATTTAGCTTGTAGTAACTATATATTTGGTAACTTTTCTCTTTATTTTTCTTTTTATGCACATTTTGGGGGTACCCTGTATCTTAAAAAGTTGACGTGACAGACATAAACTACAGTTACTTTTGGATTCAGGGGCCAAAAGTGATTCAAAAACAAGTCACAATTCTAAGACAACAAAATTGCTGTTCCCCAGTGTAATGACAGGCTCATATTTATTCTCTCTGATGACGCTTCTGTAAATTTCTACGCTTTTAGAATACCCGAATTTTCCGTACCTTTCCCATAATTCCATTGCATAATGCTATTGCTATGCGAGAAAACAAACCAGTTAGGTGTCAGGTTCAAAATCGTACCCATTGATCCCCAAGCTTGGAGAGCTTTGGCGAAATATAGAGAAAATTTGGTGCCAAAGAATAAGTCCTTAAACTTGAACCCAGCTTAGTGATATCGCTAATATTTGGCGAGAAAGCGTTAACCATAATGTTATCGAATGCGAAATTTAAAGATCAATGTTTCGCATTCTATTTAACGAATTTATATGCAGCAAAATGGAAAGTTTAATTGCACGCTTAATTCAAAGGAGCGTTTTTCTCCTAAGTGAGCAGCTCCCAAAATTACTTTCCAGAAGAATCGCTCTTCTCCTGCTCTTTTCTAATGTTTCGCTCCATGAAAGATTAAAAAACGGTCAGAAAGGAGAAACTAACTTTCCATTACAAAAAAAAATCGGACTTTGATCTTTTGGCTTATGCATAACCGATGTAATTCATAACAACGCTTACACAGAGTCAATGACACGTATTAATGGAAAATTTTAGTTTATATTAGAAAGATAACCAAATACTGACTATGACTTGCAATATAAGCAATGGACAAAATTCTAAAGGGTAGAAATTAGATTCAAGGAACAGTAAAATTTTTATGGCACCCAATTACATGAAAAAATGACATAGAAAAGAGCTCAAAATAAGAGATGCCGAATATACAAATGAATATAAAACAAGATGAAAATTTGAAATATAAAAATCTCGAAAATAAAAATAAATAGTATGAAAACTTGTAAAGATTAGCAGTATGTATCTTTGATCATTTATTGGATTTCCTTTTTCTGTGGATCTTTTGGCGATATGGATATTTGATATCGCTTGATCCTATTACATCCGCTTTTAAACCGTTATGAATTTTCCAGTTTCTAGAAAAAGAACTAAAATGAACATATTAATTTTTCTCTCTCTTTTTTTACGGTCAATGTTGTCAAAGCAATTTAATAAGGAAATATAGTCGCCTATTTCACTTCCAACGTTTTTAATTTTAGATGCCCAAAACAGCGTATAAGACGGTGAAAAGCACAGTGATGTAAGCCAAGTTTTAGACAAAAGCACAATAAGTTCATTTCAGAATTCTGAACTGTAGACTCTAGTTACTTGCAAAGAGTTAGTCAAAAATTACGAAAAGTTGTTGAAAGGTAGTAGCAAAAAATGAGGATCAGGGAGCAGTTCCACACTTACTTGCTTGCAAACCTATTACATCCATAGATTTAGGAATACCTAGATGAAGCATTTAATGATGCTTTTTTTATGCCAAAAACTCATCATTTATGCCACTAGGATGACTACCGTCTATGTAAAACAGAACATTGTTTACCTTTAGTAAAATAAATAAGTTCGAAGGGAAATATTCAGATACGAGTACTTTTTTAAATACAGATTGTTCTAAAATGATTGAAAATAATATTATAATTTATATTACTTGATTTCTGCGCATGCGCATGCCTCTAGTATGGCTACCGTTCGGAGACAACAAGTTTTCTCCCGTTATGCTCAATCTAGAAATTCCTATATCTATGATTACATCTTGGGTCTGTGTTTACTTGACGCACACCATATTGATTTTCTCTGTCTCATATCATAACACGACATTTAGACTAATATGGGAAGAAAAGATTAGTGAAGTTATGGTTTCTTTCTATTATTTACCTTCACATTTACTTTTTTAACTACCGTGTGGGTTGGCGGTTAATATCTTGCTGGTGACGAGGGAGGAATTTTAGTATTTATTGAAACAAATGTACCCTTACGCGTGCTCTTCTTGAAGGTTACTTATTTTCATTTAATCGCTCACTTTTTTTTAAATGTTAAAGATGAAATACATTTCACGAATAATTTTTACCCAGAGGATAAAAGAGATAATTACTTCAGCAGCCAGGCATATTATTTCGAGCTCTGCAAGTCTTCTTCCGACGCAGCTTCTAGTGCCTACACCGAAAGGTAAGTAGGAGAACGGGTGAAATTTGTCTTCCTTGACCAGCCATCTCTCTGGAAGAAACTCTTCGGGTCTAGAAAAGTACTTCTCGTCTTGACCAATTTCCTGGAGTCCCACGACCGCCAATGTCTGAAACCAAAATGTGAAGGTAATAAGCGCAGTTGAAAGACGTGTTCAACTGATCGTATCACATTAATTCGTAGATTCCAACGAATCTGGTGAAATCGTTGTTATATTGTTTCTTTTTGTAAAACAAAATTGCTTACAGTGAATGAATAATTGAGAAGTAGAAAAAAATATTACCTGTAAAATTTGTACTTTAAAATGTAACAATGAATCCTATGCTTAGGCGTAACTTATTTGTTATTAAAAACTTGTTGAAAATTTATTTGTTTGAATTTTATGTAAACAAACGTATTTACTTTTTGGCCAACCCAATATTTAAGTGTTTTTTTTGAGCCTTTTTTTAAATCTTAAGCTTTTAGCAGTTTTAAAATAAATTCATTTCATTTAAAAATTACCAAGCACTGAGAATATTGATTAATTTTTATATAAATTGAGCAAGTGAGGTATTTCTGCATGAGCTTAAGTTTGTCTATATGTCCAGGATATGATCAATAGCACTGATAAACAAAAATTAACTTTTTATTTTTCCTTAAACATAAATCAAATATTTTAATTTGCTACACACGGGTACATGAAAATGGTAATAAAACTTTTTGCTTGGTTCTTATTTTTTAAAAATTAAACATAGATATTTATGCATCATTACAATATCAATTATGACGATATTAAAATCAAATTTTAAATTTATACATATACTTGTACCAGTGGCGTAGCCAAGGGGAGATAGAGGGGTCATAAACCCCCCATGAGAAATTTTTTGCCATAGAAAATGTATATTCTTCAATCCTTTATCACACACACGTATGCATTTACGTAAGTTGCAGTAGTCGTAACCCCCCCCCCCAACACACACCATGAAAAATTTCTGGCTACGCCACTGACTTGTACACATTTTACACAAGAGCACTTTTTAGCTGTATTAATTAAAGTACGTTAGTGCGTGTCTTTGCTTTTATATTTTTGTTCAAGAAGTTCTCTCTTGATGAAACAAACAGCATAGTCGACAAGTAGTGCAGAATTCCATTGTGACCGATAACGAGATTCCATTGTAACCAATAACGAGATTCTACAGTAGATATCTGTTTCACGAGGTCTGCACTTTGGTCAAGGGAAATTAAAATCACACATATCTCCCGGATCTGGGGCCGGACGACTAGATCGCTTATGTGGTTGATTTGTCTAGTGAAACACTACATGCAAGAGTGCAATTTTGTCGATCACGCTGGAATTACTCTTTATACAGGGTATACGTATTTCAAAATTTTTGTCCTTTATGGGGCTATAACTCGCGAACGAGTTAGCGATAAAATTAAACGACTACATATGTAGACTCACCCTATGAAAATTAACTAGCCTGCAAAGCAGCGACGACGCTGTTCAATCGCAAGGTCGTTTTATACGATCCCCCGAAATTTCATCCGATCAATACGATCACACTCATTTTTTCGCTATAACTCGCGAAGTAATGGTTGCACAGAATGCAGCAAAATATGCACATGATCTACATTACAAATACTACACACCCATCAAGTTTCATAATTTTCGCTCAATTGTAAAACCGTTAAAAATTGCATTTTCTGTATAAGAGAGATCTAGACGAGGTCACATGACGAAATCGTTCACATCATACTCATCTCCAATTGCTTCCATATTCTCTGGAAAGAAGTCCAGGGGAGAGTGTAAGAAATGAAGCTTTAATGACATATGTGACAAATGAAGTTTTTCAACTTCACTATATTTTGAATGATACTCTTATAGTTTTTAGTCTTGTTATTCTATGGGGCATTTTTCACAATGTCCTTGCGTGTTTTTCTATGCAGTATAACTTTCTGAATGTCTGTATTTATAAATAAACCTTCTTTTACTTTAGCATCTGATATTGATATGAACAAAAATGACAAATGGATAAAGGCAAATACTTTACCATCCCGATCAAGCGTTTATACGAAAATTTTTATTAAACCGAGTTTGATGTGGTCTTTTGAAGTCTTTATGTCGGTCACGATATATGGAAATACACATGCATCATTAGCCCACAAATTTCATCTTTGAAACCTAGATCCTAACAATTCGGCTCTATTCTTACTTAATCCCAAAACACGCGCAGGATTATTTCAACTCTGCTTGTGTTATCATATAAGGCTCTGCAGAACAGATGTTGGGATGCTAAACGTGCTTCTTAAAATCAATTCATTTTGCAGTTGTAGTCATACAAAAATATCAATCCTCTAAATTACACTAGGCTCCCTCCATATCATTGGTATGGCAAATGGCATTGAAGTATCCTTTCCTTTGATTCATTGTCGAAATCGGGTAGACTAGTTTAACCCCTTAAAGGTCGTATTACTTTGAAGAAAACGGTCATAAAAGTGCCTATATTTTTATTCAAGAAAATTGTATAAAAATAAGGCATGTACAACTGCGAAAAAAAAAGGCCCACTTGCTCTTTATTTCGCCATCGTTCGTCGTATAGCAAAGTTATATATACCATTCGTTTGCAAATAACGCGTACTTTAATTTACTATTAATTTAATTTGCATAAGGGGCCGTCTTCATATTTAATTCTGCATCAACTTCGTTTTTCTCAATGGCAACCCCATATTTTGACTTTATTAAACGAAAGAAAACCTTCAAATTACCCTAAATATAAATTTTCACACATTTTCTACGATAATTTCCGGAGATATTGCGAATTCATTTTTGCGCGTTTTTAAGGGACTTTCTGCAAATTGAAAAACGCTATTTGTAGGTTCCGAACTTTTCGCCTTGCATTTATTTCGCTCGCGAGAATTAAAAGAAATTAATATTATTTTCAAGGAAAATATTGTTCCTATCTCTCTTAAAGTTTTTTGTACTGAGAATATCAAGGGTAGAATAAAATATTTAGTCTGTGGTCCAAATGACCCGTGAGTTCATAACTTCATGTTCGTACACATGATTTAAGGGGAAAATGCAAAATGACTGCTAAGGATTTTGAAAATCTTTGTAATTTTGAAATTGTTATTCAGTGTTTCCCTTGATGTTTCTCTTAGACAGCTGAAATGTTGGCAGGAGTTAGAGGCTGCTCCCTGCTCTTCTGACTACAGGCATGAATATTGCTCGACTCAGCTAGGGTCGAACTTAAAGAATGGTTTCATGATTGAAAATTTATTTGATTGAATTTCATGTAAAAAACGCAGTTACTTTTTTGCCGACCCAATATTATCACTGTGTTTGTTATTTCACTTTCTTCATTTAATACTATCGCCTGCAATGTGCAATATTCTTAAGACTTTTGACTTTTTTTAATTTACAGTTAGATGAAATTTTTTTAACAGAAAAACGTGATTTTGAATGTTTGATAAAGTATGGGGAATTCCAAAGACCTAATGTTTCCGATATTAAAAAAGGTCACATTCATGCCTGGAACGTTGAGGATGTTAGTTTTTCAGAAATAGGACGTTGTATTAGAAGACATACATCTACTGCATCTAATTCTATAGCTGGAAAATATTTTATTTGGGGGAATATGGTAGCGGACGCAACAATGCACGCTTTATAGAATCCCCAACAAACTGTAAAAACCTCTAATTTATTTGCTTCAAAATTTGATATTTTTAATACTGGTATCTTTCAAATTGTTTTTGCACAAAATAAATCTAATTTACATTTATTTTATGCAATTTTCAAAAAATTTTCACTTAATAAATTTATATATGGTCCCTTAACTCATGAAAATAACACATTTTATTTAATATAAATTGAACTACTGAACGTAAAAATTTGAAATTTTGCACAGCCATGTAATATTAATTTCTGTCTATTTCCATCGAAATTTGGCTAGGTCGCTATTCATAATTTTTTTGAATATTAATTTAATAATTCATAATTCATATTAATGATTTATTAAAAATCATAATAACATTAAATTATGTTTGGGCCGTTTAGTTCTAATAGCACGAATAAAAATCAGTTTCTTACTACCAATATTATATGAGATATGAATTGAAGTATGAAAAAATATTTTAACATAGGGGGAGGGGGATTTTGGGTGCTCATAACTCACTCATATTCTGTCCAAATTTATTGAAAATTGGTGTCCGGGGTTAAAATGAGCTAAATTTTTGAAATATGAAGTGAAATCTGGGGGTTGCTATTGAGAAAAAAAAAAAGTTGGTGCGAATTTTAATATGTAGATGGCCCCTTATGCAATTTTTATGCATAGCAAATTAAAGTGTGCGTCAATCGTAAACTATTGGTATCTGTAACTTTGCTGTGCGACGAACGACGGCCGAAAAATGTACAAGTGGGCCTTTTTTTTTCCGCAGCTGTACAATACATATAGTCATTTTAAGGTTTTGGACATTCTTTTAGTGCGAAAGAAAAAAATTAAATTTATAGGAAAAGCCAACGTTTCGGATTATTGTGACTGAATGTTTGTTTCATAGTAAGCAGGGAATAATTAAAAATGCGTGTTTTAAACACAAGTGAATTTTATTAAACTTACTTCACAAAATAAATAAACATTTATAAAGTTTCTTTGAACATGAGTAAAAAAGTAGGCTAAGATCGCAAAATGCATTTCACAAATACACGTATTTGAGAACTGCTACCGTCTAATTACAAATAAGCTATTTCCAGTTTTGAATATGAACAATATGAATAATTACATCAAAAGATACCATACAAATAAGGTACAATAGTTTGGTACTGTCATATGTTGTGTAAAATTAGATTTAAAATAAATCCGTGCATTAGAATTGAAATGCTTTTATCTTTCTGGCGCATAACTTTTGATTACTGTTGCCCGGAAATTTCGCGGGCACGAGAAATTGTGGGAGAAATTTTAGCCGGTGATTTTGACGGCAGCGAGAAGGAAGGCGTTGGATAACAAAAATTCGGCGCCCATGATTTATTTGTTTGCCAGTTTCATAACCAAAATAATCTTTGTAAACAATTTTAATAAGCGAAGTCATCTTTCTTTTACGAGTGTGGTTTACTAATTCGCCACAAATATTACAAAAATGTCACTAGAATTAACACAAAACACATTTTAAAAGCGTCATTTCATTAGCTTATTAAATGCTATACTGATGAGATTTTTATTCTAAATGAACTATGAAATTCACTCGGCGCCATTATGTCGAGGGAAATCTTAGTGGTGCGGCACATGGATATATATTATATCTCAGTGCCACTAAACTTTTCTATGTCATTTGTTTGTTAGAAACAAGGCGCTTCAATATAGTGACATTTTGTGATATATTTAAACGAAGCTATCTATGAAATGCGAACCAACTTCAATATTCTGCGAACGTTCTCTTAGTGCCCACAGCTAGGCGTACTTAAATCTGTTTAAATTTCCCAAGAAAATCTTGTTTATCAGTCTAATTGAAAAATTTCAAATTCGTACTTCCACCTCCTTACCTAAATTGTACCATTTTACAGGCGTTGAGTCTTTTTCGTATAAACTCAAAATGATTTCTTAATGTTAGCTTGAAACTGAATCGAACATATGTATTTGGTAAATCAAGAAAATTTTTTAATAAACGATACCAAGAATATCTCATACCCCAGCAGGTATCCTGTATCCTGAGAACACAATGTCATGATCCATGCTACGAGCCGTACCTCCGACAATGGGATGTAGCCTTGAATAGAAGAAAAAAGCAAGTTAAAACATAAAAAAAACAAAGAAACTATACCAACTTCGTGTCTCTTCATTATTCAGTCCTCAAGGAAACTTGAGTAGGTTTAAAAGTATCACTTTGTTTAAACGAACCACTCCATTTAAAATAAAATAAAATAGATTAATGGTAGCATTTACAAATGTTATCAGTAATTAGCTGCAAATATTAAGGCAATAGATGTTTTGATTTTATCAAAATATACGCGCTCGAACTAAATATCTTTTTAAAAGATTATTTATTCTCGTACAGAAGACGGTAAATTTGTCGTAAGAAAATTTGCAGCTTTCATAATTTTACTGGGTGCTTGATTGTACAGAACTCCGTCAAATAATGGAAGAGCATTTTAAGTGCTGAATTAAATACCCTGGACTTTCATCAGTTCTGCTGACTCTTGTTATATGGCGGTTTTCGGTAGAAGATGTTATGTACAATGATAATCAAGGACTTCTAGTAACTTTAGAACTGATTATCTCAAATTTACTAAATTGCCTTTTAGCATGTTCATCCTCATAGTTCTTCAGTTTTGACTACTATTATGTTTGCATTAGAACTTATAAGAAATAAATATTCAGAAAACGTTAATTTTGCTAAAGATTGCAAAAAACAATGTACATTTATTTAAATAATCATTTCAAAGCAGTATAAACTATGCAGTTTTCAGTTTCTTAAAATATCCTAAACCATTGTTCAATGATATTAAAATTTTACAGTCTGAAAACTTACGGAAACAAGAAAACATAAGCATGAAAGCTTAGAAGCGCAGATTATAACATCTAGTTACCTTTGAGATTCCTTCATGCATGCCTTCAGGTATTTAAATTTATTGAAAACCTCTGTTGTTATTCTGTCTTCTTTTCTTGGCAGCAATTTTGTGATTTCTTGGTACAACAATTCTTGTTTATCGGGATTTCTCGCCAAATGATACAAAAGAAATCCGACTGAATGCGACGTCTGTAAAATAAAAATAACTTTTAAAATGATGAATTTAAAGATTATAGCTAACAGTTTACTTCTAAGATATTTGGTCTACATATTATTTCCTCGTAAAAATATTTGAGTCCGGTATGGATGTATAACATGAACAGGGTATCTCAAACAGGTGGTAATGGGCTTTAATGTTTTTCCTATTAGAGATAAGTGGTCAATGTAAATTGAAAAATCTTAAAAATAAGGTCGTAAATAAGACTCTTAAGAAAAAATTATCCTTTTTGCATTTAAAAAATTACACTTTTTTAATTTGCATACGACCCCCGTATAAACATTTCTCAATTAGTAAAATGTGCTTCTTACACTAATGAGTGGATAGATAAAATTTGAGAATTATACCCTAAAAACTGACAGAAGTATGAAGATAAATATATGCTGAATTAAACCACTTTTTTACGACTCTCGAAAGGAAAAAATAGAACGAAGGAAAGATCGGATGATCGCATTTCGGGAGTCGTAAAGAAATTACGAAAGAAAATATATTTTCCCACTCTAGCAATAAGCGTTTACATTCAAATTTATGAACAGCCTGCTATCATCTCTGTTTAAAGATATCTTTGAGACGCTTTATGATGAAAGGCTGAAATTTTGCCCATCACATTTTACTAATTGGGGATTTTCTTTTACGAGAGCCGTATAAAATTTTAAAAAGTGTAACTTTTTTGAAAATTAACGAGAGGATTTTTTCTTAACGGAATCTTATTTCCGACCTTAATTTGAACATTTTCCAAATTTACATTGCCCACTTATCTCTAATAGATATTGAATTAAGGTATGTTACCACTTTTTTCGGCAACCTTGTATAAACGTTTCTGGTATTTAAATGTGTTTGGGTATTTACCGTGTCTATGCCTGCAGTAAGCATATCAGCCACCATAACCACAGCATCAGACACATCAAGCTCTTTGCTCATCAACATAGTCTGGAGGAGGGTCAAATCTTTATCTTCCTTATCAGCATTTTTCTTCAGCTCTTCTAGCGAACGGTTGATGTATTTGAAAGCTAATCTAATGAATACACATAAAAAATAATTGAATATGTTAAAATAACTGAAAATAGATTCAATTAGAAAATAACTGAATGTTTTAAGGCATAGTTCTTAAATATACCAAGAAAAAAGTCTTAAACTGTTTTTAACCCTTTAATGCGTAGTGTTCCCGCTCTGGGGACATCAAACTCTGGCGTTTTGACTGTTGCCAGTCACGAAGAATATATTTGATTTCCACGAGAATCCTTTACTTTTTAGCACGTCATTTCCCGTATAAAATTGTCACGATTATTTTTAACAGCATTGACATCTGCTGAAAAATGGAAGAATGCGAGAACAGCTGGATAGATTGCCCAATGCTGAAAAAAGGGCAGTCGTTGCTATAGCTCGACTTAACTACCAGCAAGATGGCGGACGATCGAAACGTTCATCGCATGCCACAGAGACCCTTTTTTGATGCAGCAGGCTGTGCCGCACAGCCACGTCAAAAAAAGGTCTCTAGATCTAAATAGAATTCAACTTGAAAAACCCCTGCAAATTACACTCATGTCCATAAATTAAGGATAATGAAGTTCAGGCAAAGAAAGAGAAAGAAGCAAAACAAATTTGACTTATTTGTAAAGTCTATTTATTAAACAAAAAGTAAAGAGCAAAAAAGATGCTATATGTTTGACATAATTAATAAAAATTGCAAGTTTTACTCCCTTGACCAAATTTCAAAAAAGAACCTATTTACAAAAAACAGTATAACATGGTTAGTAGGATGGTTAATACGGAGTATGTCTCCCGGACGATGCAATACAGGCCTGACAACGCCTAGGCATGCTGAGTATCAAATGATCAATCTGATCTTGGGGAGTATTACACCACTCATCAAGCAATGCACTCCGAAGTACCGGTAGACAGGTGGGAGGGGGTTGACGGGCTGCAATTCGTCGGCCAAGCATATCCCACACATGCTCTATTGGATTCAAGTCCGGTGAGTATGCTGGCCAATGCATACGGGTGATATCCTCCGATTGAAGGCATTCATCTACAATGTTTGCACGGTGAGGACGAGCGTTGTCATCCATAAACACAAATTCAGCACCCATGGCGCCCCGAAACAAACGTACATGTTGTTCCAGAATGACATCCCGATAGATGTGGCCTATCATCGTTACACTCTGAACATGCAGGTCAGTTCTGGAACCAAGAATAATTCCTCCCCAAACGAGCCATCCTGCACCACCGTAACGGTGTCTTTCAATGGTGTTCTCTTGGTGGTAACGGGTACCTGGCGCTCTCCAGATGAATGTCCGGCGAGAATCAGACTCCAAACTAAACCTGGACTCGTCGGAAAACATCACACAAGACCACTGTTGCGGTGTCCACAATGCATGCTCTCTACTCCAGGTTAATCGCAGGCGACAGTGAGTTGCGGTAAGTGGAACACATCTGACAGGCCTACGAGCATATAGACCAATGTGCCCTAAGCCCCTGTACACGGTCTGCCTTGAAACTGTCGTACCGGTAGCTGAAGAGAGCTGACGAGACAGGTCTGATGATGTACTCTGTCTGTTTCTTTTGGCAGTAACTGCCAAATAGCGGTACTCATTCGGCGTTGTAACTCGGGGGCGACCTGTGCTGTAACGTCTACTCACATTACCATCATCTTGGAATCGTTGCCAAAGCCTGGAGATGACACTCTGGGCGATTCCAAGTTCCTCGGATACTTCCAGCTGGGTACGTCCACATTCCAGTCGTCCGATAATTCTGCCACGTAAAACATCTTCCAAATGCCTCCTTTGTGCCATAACTATGCGGTTTTTGCACTGAAAGGCTTTCACAGCGCTTGTGAACAATTTTACTTCTTTGCCACCATTCCTTATATACCCCTCTCTTACACTCTCGTCATTGTGACGTACCATCCACGCCATCTGGTGGTTTCCTGTAATTTGCATATTCTTCTTCAAGATGTGTGTGATCATTCCACAGGTGAAATTTTTATTTTAGAGATCAATTTCTGTGTGATTCTGAATTATCCTTAATTTATGGACATGAGTGTATTACTGCAAAAACAAACCAAGGCAAATTATTTTGTGACAGGATTTATAATCAAGTTGATAAACTTATAATTTATGACGATTAACATTATTAAGATACGGTAGGTGAAATCAACTAATTAGAACAATAGCTGCACAGCTTCTATCCCACCAACTAAGCCACTGAATATAGCCGAACATTCGTTAGATTTCAAATGTATACGAAAAATCTCTAGTTCTCGAGCACTCTGATACTAAATACATTGCCCTCCAAAAGTTAAGGTACAACCTGTTTTTTGTGAACAATATGGAAACGAATGAACCTAGAAGCAAAAAATTTGGACTAACTGAGCACTAAATAGTTCTTTGTTGAGTACGACATAGAAATTTACATAAATTCAACACAAACATAATGTAAAAGCAAAAGAACACTTTTGGTAGAAAAGTCCACTTTTGGAGAAAACAGTTTATCAAAGTTTTTTGTGGAAAAATGTGGCGGAAACATTACAAAAATGAGTTCTAATAAGGAATGTGTCCACCTCTAACTGCAATGCACTGGCGGCATCGATTCTCCATGCTGCTAATTAAGTTGTCGGACACTTCAATAGGGAGCGAAGACCACGCACGGATGAGTCTTTGTTCCAGCTCATGCAACGAACTTGGAGGAGGACTTGAAGCAGCCACTTGTCTGCCAAGGTAGTCCCAAACATGTTCTGTCGGATTGAGGTTTGGCGATTGAGCTGGCCATGCCTTCTCTCCGAACCTTGACTCTCAAGATAATCCTCAACAAGCACAGCTCGGTGAGGTCGGGCATTATCGTCCATCAGAATGAAATCATTGCCAATAGCAGCAGCATATGGTCGAAAATAGGTATCAAGGATCTCGTCCCGATATCTCACACCAGTCATAGTTCCTCCCTGGAACACATGCAGGTCAATGTGACCATGGAGTGGGATCCCTGCCCAAATCAATATTCTACCACCTCGATAACTGTGTCTTTCCACATTGTTGGATTGATGGTATCGGGTGCTTCGTTCCCTCCAGATAAGCAGACGTCCTGAATCGCTCTCCAGTGTGAATCGTCCCATCGCTGTCTGGTTCAAGGAACGTGTTCTCTTTGCCAAGATAAACGGGCCCTTCTCTGTCGTCTGTTGAGGGGGACACATAGAAGTGGTCACCTTGCATAGAGACCTGCATTGTGAAGAAGCCTTTGCACCGTACTAGCGGATATTCTCTCTGATTCTACAGAGTGGTCTGAAACAAGTAGCGGCACAGAAATGCTTCTTCTTTTTTGGGCCGAAAGAGCTATAAAACGATATTCTGCGCGTGTTGCAGCTCGTGTTCGGCCTAGAACATGTCTTCTGGGCGCAGAACCTTCCGTTTGATATTGATTCTAGAGACGGTGGACCACACAGCGAGACACCTTAAGACGCCTTGGAGCATAAGCCTGTGACAACTCCATTTCCATTCATACGACCGCGCGCCACCTTAACGAATCGGGCAAACAGTTTCTCTAAGACATTGTGGGAACCTGCTACCTATTGTTAACGAATCTACTAACAAAAGTTGTAAATCAACAAAAGTTACACGGTATAATTAAGAAATCCTGATATCTGCACATGTTCTTTTCTATAAAACAAAGTGGTAGCTATCGTTTTTGCATAAATTTGCATAAAGTTCATTTTTATCAATTATATAAACCATAAATTTTTCTGTCAGTGTCATTTTTTTATGGTGAACTTCGAAAAACAAGTTGTTCCTTAACTTTTAGAGGCCACTGTATATTAATTGTGCCATAAATCAGTTTAATTCATTTTTAATGTATCTTGATCCATCCTTAAAAGCTTATTGCATCGCTATTATTTTAAAAATCCTGTAGAACAAAAAATTTAACTTGATTTGTGAATAACAATATATTTTCTCACTGAGCACAAAAAAACCCGCTTATATTCGATATAAAAATTTCGTTATAGTTTTTCGATATAAAATTTCAATGTAAAAAATCGTTATTTGCAACTTAAATGTTATTTTTCGAAATAAAAATATGGTATGACAATGAAAATAAAAAGTCAGCATACAAAATTATAAAAGTAGAAGTGTGATTAATGAAATGGTTTATAACAGAATGAGTTTTTCGTGATTTAATAACGAGACTCTTTGTCAAGGTTTACGCAAATTCAGATATTACGAAAGTGATCACGAGATTGAAATCAGGTCCCTATGTATTATTCTTTGTAATAAATGCTTAGCTAGTAAAAAATAATTGTATGTGAGTTTACGGAAAAATATCTTTAATTTCTTAAAAGGACACTTCATCTCGCAGCTATTTATTTGTTTATTTTTCTCTCCAACATCAGGATAGATTAGCAAGCACAAAAACAGTCATAATAATATTATACATATTTTATCAATTAAAAGTAAACATGAAATCTTTTCAATTGAAATTTTATTTAATTAGATTTCCAAGCATAATAACAGTCATGACGTGATAATACATTAAAAATATTGTTATAAATATCCTTTACAAATTAAAAGCAAGCATGCATTCTAATTTTTGCAATCAATAAAAAAATTAAAGTATTGAAAAACACTTAAAATAAACTGGTATTTAAAGATGAAGTGATTAAAGGATAAATAACACACAGAACAATAATACCTGTTATGTGTGACAGACTTTTATGCGTGTTATTTTAAAAAGTTTTAATTATTCCAAATTTAAAGTATATATATATATACAACAATTATATATATATATATATATATATATATATATATATATATATATATATATATATATATATATATATATATATATATATATATATATATATATAATCGTTGTACATGTGTAGAATCAAATTTATCTTAAAAGTAAAAAAAGAAATAATTGTGTAGCTTATAAACTACAAATAACTTACTCCGTAAAAACATCTCCGTTTTTCGTGAATTTTCTCCATGCGGGTGTTGGAAAAAGTTTCCAAAACTCAATATTTCCTGCGAATCCTTCCAGTTTATTCATCAAATTAAACATATTTTGCACAGAGTTAATCATCCTCATTCCGTCCGAGTCAGGAGATAAATTTTCATCAAAACATCCCAGTCTTACATCCAGTCCCACTAAAGCAACGGCTGTAAAAATTGAAAAAAAAAAAAGATGTTTTATTAAAAAATAAATAAATAAATAAATTATATAAAAGTAAAATGAATGTTTTTCAAAATTAAAATATAAAGCGTAGCATATGTGACGTTAGATTTATTTTAATAGATTTATTTTATTTATTTATTATTTATTTATTTGAAAAATAAATAAGTAAATAATTTATGAAAGAAAAATGAATGTTTTTCAAAATTAAAATAAGAAGCGTAATGTATGCGACAATAGATCTTTTTTAATTAATTAATTAATTAATTTTTTTTTCATATTAGATCAAAGGAAATTTTGTACCGTGATATTGATATGAAATTTGAGATAAAACGCGAAAGTAATTTTATAAATCAGTACGCAGTGGACAGGTTTGTGTTTTGTGAAGTGTAACGTTTGCATGGGCCGCATAAAATCGGGAGCCCACGAAAAAATACGGTTCAAGCCCCAAAACACTACGGCAGAACGAATATTTTTTACCAATTTTCCCCCACAGCTGATTCGCTCTGAAAGAGAATTTTTTACCTTAAAGTGCATTCTGTAAGTTTATTTTTCTCTAATTAGTTTATTCGTCAGCGGTTTCAAATCGACGTAATGTTGAGAAAGATATTCTGATGATAAATATGTCGAAGTAATACAAAGCATATATTATATCAACAAACATAAATTTCGATTTACTGATTTGTACATTTTAGGGTCTTTAAAGTATAATTTACAACCCTAATGCAAATATAGACCCAAATTAAAATAATTAACACTTTGAGGTCCGACCCCGAGCGTCACTCGGGTTCAACTTTTAACTCTGAGCTATAAAAATACCGTCTGTATACATTTGCCGTCTTTTCAAATATTATCTAAGGACCTTTTAGTTAATATATATATATATGTACTAAAAGATAAAGTCTGCTGTGGAGACAATTACAACGGGCGCTAAAAAAAAAGATTTGACAAAAATATGTCTCCACTCAATATATTTAATCTTCGCCCATTAAAAATAAATAGCTTCAAATTCAATTTTTAATACATAGCGAAATCGAATTTCATTTCTTCTGGAAACTTGCGGAAACTTTCCGCATTACGATTTCGTTTGGAAAGAACCTCTTATATCAATGCTTAATGCAGAGGAAATAATTTTATTTGTAAAAAAAATAAAAAAAATAAACTGGGTAATCTGAAAAAACTATTTTAATCGAACTGGAACCGCAATTTTCCTTTCAAAGCCTGATAACCGTGACTTCAAAGTATCAAAATCTCCAGACTTTAAAGTGTTAAAGATTGTGAAGATTTGGTAAATGTTTTTTAATTACAGTTTTTATTAACAATTTTTAGAATACTTATTTCTAAGCATGTCCCGACCATCATTCTGCATTTGTGAAACATCCCTGCGGCGTTTGGAATGAAAGCAATTTTTTTCTCCCCGCTAACTAGTATGTGAACTAGCGTTTCGGCTCAATCCAGGCCTTTCTCAAATGTTCTGTCTGGTTCAAATGGAGAAGAAGAATACTTCACAGAGAAATTATATATATATATATATATATATATATATATATATATATATATATATATATATATATATATATTATACATATATATATATAGATAGATAGATAGATATCTTTTGCGTTTTTATTCGTTTATTCGTTTTTTAACGATTCATGAAGCTGCGACAGCAAAAGTTTAAAGAGGTCTTGGAGGGCCACAAGTTAACTCCTCGCGGTCCACAGTTTGTGCACCTCTAATTCAGAACTACCAGATTTTACTAGCCATTCAAATTCGAACTACAGGACCGATTAGAATCATTTTTGTGTGTGTGTGTGGGGGGGGTGAATTAAAATTATTTTAAATATAATGCAATTTTTTTTTTCAGATCACTAAATCTAGGGTATTTTGAACGCGTTCATATGAAACAAATTAATAAATAAGTAGATAACAATGCCGATCAAACCGTTAATATTGATTGAGCACATTTTTGGATGTAGCCTTGAGATAACCCTTTAAACAGAAGAAGCACTATAAAAAATAATCTTACATTCTAATGCCCATTTGTAAACCTGTTCGAGAAATTCGGGAACTTCATTATTATGATCTCTGGTCTTTTGAATCTTCTTTAAGAAATCTCTTGCAACATCTTGCATGGGATTAAGGTAAGCATGTATGGATTTCGGTTTCATCAAGTGTTTTTGAGTTTTAGTTCTCAGATCATGCCATTCTTTTCCTTGCCTATTCGAAAGAGAAAATGACAGGATTTTACTAACATATTTATCTGAATTTCTCAGATCACACTATGAAACGCTTTTTGAAAACATATATTTCCAAGATGAAGTGAGTAAATATTTCATACTGCCATTTCTGTTGACTATATGAGTACTTTACATCAAAAACTTATTTTATTATTTTTTTAATTATAAATCTTTCGCATTTGAATCATATATAATGTAATAATAGTGCGAAAATGCAGTTTTTGATTTTAGTTATTTTTTAAATCAATGTAAACAAAGTACGACATGTTCTTCAAATTTTGAGAACGGCAAAGCCATGTTCTTTTTTTGTTCAAAGTGACAAAGATTGTGCTTATTATATTTAAAATTTTCAATTATCTGTTGCTATAATCGCCAACAAAATTATTTAAATACGCATATGCTGGTAAATTATTAGACAATTTCCCCCCAATAAAACTAGAGACAAAAACGTAAATCATAGTATTGTAAAATATACATGAAAACAGGGTGTCCCAAAAATATGGTAACACGCTTTAATTCTTTACACATTAGAGATAAGTGGGTAATATCAATTAAAAAAAATGTTTAAAATATGGTAAGAAAAAAGACTCGAAAAAATTCCTCTTGTTGATTTTCAAAAACTTACATTTTTTACATTTGTATACGACCCTCGTGCAAAAAAACTACTAATTAGTAAAATGTGCCTCATACACTAATGAGGTGATGTGCAAAATTTGAAGATTATATCCTAAAAACTGTCAGAGGTATGAAGATAAATATATGCTGACTTAAACCAGTTTTCAGTGGCT
Organism: Cheiracanthium punctorium; assembly: GCA_038373885.1. Classification (NCBI taxonomy): domain Eukaryota; kingdom Metazoa; phylum Arthropoda; class Arachnida; order Araneae; family Cheiracanthiidae; genus Cheiracanthium; species Cheiracanthium punctorium. The sequence goes on from JAWZYV010012162.1 coordinate 520,190, forward strand.
CTAGAAGGGAAAAAATGACGTCGAAAGATAACATTTTAGGGATCGTTCAGAAATTACGAAAGAAAGTAATGTTTAATTTTTTTTTTTTTTTTTTTTCTCGCCAGCAATAAACGTTCTCATCCAAATTCATATATAGCCCATCACAATCTATTTTTAAAGATATCTCCGCGACGTTTTATGTTGAAAGCTTGAAACGTTGTACATTGGTATTTTCATATGGGGCACAATGTATGGGGAACATTTTACTAATTGATATTTTTTTTTGTACAGTTGTCATATATAAATTTAAAATGTGTAGCTTTTTAAAAATTAATGATTGGAATTTTTTCTTATCATAGTCTTTTTCCTACATTATATTAAACATTTTTTCAACTTAACATTACCCATTTATCTCTAACAGATAAAGAATTAAAACATGTTGCCACCTTTTTGAGACCCCCTAAATAATGACGGAATCTTTTTGTAAAATAATAAAATTATAAAAGCTTTGTAAAATAACACCATAAAGTTTACTTCAATGGGCTGGACAGCTGTTTCGAACATAAAACTTTTTTGCCCTTCCTCAGTGACAATCACCTGAAGGTAGGAACGGGGAACTGAAAAGAAAGTAAACAGAAACCGAAACGACGATTAAGTCGTTGCCAAAAGAGAGGAACTGAAAAGGAAGAAGCCAGGGAAAGGGAAGAGAAAGGGGAGGGGAGAAGAAAGGTAGATAAAAAGGGTCAAAAAATAGAAAAATACATAGAATTAAGGAAATAAAAATAAAAATAAAAAACACACATAAATATACATATAAACAAAGGACAAGAAGATTTTAAAAAAATACACATACATATATATAAATGACAGCACAATATTAATTTTTTTTAAATATATATACACACATAAAGAAGAACGAACGAAGAAAAAGGTAAATACACAATACAACAAATAAATAAAATAACTAAGTTAAATAATAATAATAAATAAAAAAAAAATAAAGAAGGAAAGAAAAAGAAGAAAAGGGGAAAAAAGAGGGGGAGAGCAGGAATAAAGAAAGAACCTTACAATAACTGCTTCCAAGCAAAATGAATAAAAGAAATAAAAGAACCAATGTTCATAAGACGCTTCAGGTGCTGGGTAATGGTAAAACCTTTCAGAAAATCAAGATGGGACAAAGACTGAGGACAGCACAGGATCTTTGCATTAGACAATTGAAAACGATTATTAGAATTCCAATAATGTGAGGCAATAGAAGATTTGGAAAGCTTATGCTTGGAAACATTTCTTTCACGCTCTTTGAGCCTAAATTTGAGACCTCTTTGTTTACTACTTCGATTCAAATGTTTCATCATCTTGGTAGAACTTTTTTTTTTACGGCAGCTAACATCTTGCAAAGTATATTTTTATGAGTGTTATTGTACAAAATTAATTTAATTTTCTAGCTTTGTAAAATGCAAGGAAAAGTAGTCATACAAAACCATGAGTCCAGTTGTTTTGTACCACTGCTTCCGAGATTCCCTGTAAGCTTTCAGAGTGGAAAACTCTCCCCTCGCTGGATACTTCCCTTCATGCTGAAACAGAACCTGCATATCGTCGGGGTTAAAGGAAATTACCATGTTGATGGGTCCAATTTTTTCTCGAAATATGTCGCCCATACGTCGACGTTTGTCCATGTTGGCAAGGTGAGGTCTTTGTTTGTCGTATGGACCTAAAGTAATTTAGAAAACGCAGTCAGTATGAAGACGATCGCATATTACAGAACTCAGGAAACAGCTTTAAATACAAGGGACGAAAAGAAAGTAATGGCAACTTTTTAAGCTACTAGAGCATGAAAGGTAACTGCAGTTTCTAATGCGCTCAGAATAAAACTGTAACCGTGCAATAACATTCTTCTGCATATTATTTTTGAGTGCATTCAAACGTATACAAAAGTGCAAATTTCCTTGTTTAAAATTCGGTTGCACAAGACGAAATTTTAGAAGTCAAATCTGCGTGCATAGATCAGGTTTTAATTTATGATTAAAAAAGAATGTTAGCTAAATTGAAAAAACACTCAAAATACTGGTGTTAAACGATAAAGTAATTAAAAAACTTTGTAAAAAACACACATAAGAAGTAAAAGGAAAGAGGATACGCACGTTTCGTTCAAAAATTGTTTTGAACTTCTTCAGTCTGAAGAAGTTCAAAACAATTTTTGAACGAAACGTGCGTATCCTCTTTCCTTTTACTTCTTATGTGTGTTTTTTACAAAGTTTTTTAATTACTTTACGTTAGCTAAATTCTTAGCTGAAGGCACGAAGCAGGATATTTTTACAATAGCATATTTGTGATGTAGCAAGAGAAAATGAAATGCTGATTACATACAGTTTACATACTGATTACATATTAATTAATACTAATAAATATATTGCATACTGTATTTATCAATACTGTCTTCAGAAAAGGACATATCGATAAGATAGATTTTACTTGTTTCAGCTTTAGACATCGCGTAAAGTGCTTATTTTACACGCTTAAATCTATTGAGTAAAATAATAATCAAACGGAGTATATTTTTACTCAATTTTTGACTTCAAACAGCCATTCTCACGATTGAGTAAAATTTGCTCAATTCATCGACAAAAATCAATGGAGCGAAAAATTCTCAATTTTTGAGCATTATACAACAGCTCCATTTAGGCTAAATAATAATCAAAAATGAGGAGTGTCTGTCCGTTTTTTATTTATATAACTGTACTCAATTATGATTATTATTTAAGCTATAGACTGAGCGTTTTTGCAAAATCAGCCCTTTTTTAATTAACATATCTGTACTCAATTAAGATTATTATTTTAAGCTAGAAAAAGGGTGTTTTATTAAAATTTGCTGTTTTTGATTAATATATTGAATGATTCGTTTTCTTCATTTTTTATTATCAGAGCTGTAATCTATGATTATAAGCCCGAGAAAATAAATTTTAAATCAAGGCAAATACATTACATATGTCTTAATACACTATAAACAAGTATTTTTTAATAAATAGAATATAATTTCACTATAGTCTCTCGTTATAAAACGAATTCACAGTACAGACAGAATACAGAAATGCAATCATGGTTAAACCAGCTGTGAGATTTAATGAAAGCAGCAACCCAATTTATTGACATGAAAAAGGTAAAATACTACTTACTCACTTTGGGTGGAGATATCATAACTTCATTTGTTTTACAACAGCTTTTTATAATCCAATCGTAAGAAACTATGTCATTAAAGCGAAATCTTTACCTAAAGCATCTCCTCCATATCTAGGCTGAGTTTATTTCACAACTCTGAATATGAAAAAGATGCATTTGGTATTCGGATATAACATAAAACTATCACCAGCACACACACAACTATACCCGTGTTTTTTACTATGAACCGTTATCCGTTAAGAGCGTTGGTCACGTGATAGTAATAGATATGGGTCGTGGGGGAGAAAGACAGAATACTCAAATAGACAAGATTTTTGCGGAAAATGAGTTAAATAGAATTAATAGCTTTTGGAATTCGGATTGGAACTCTTAATAGCGGATGGGGAGTGCTGGGGCGAATTGAGGCATTCACAAATTATTGCCTTGAATGAGTATTTTTTGGCGTAAAAGGATTTAAATCGGCCGATAAGAAATTTAATCAATAAATGAGTGTTAGTTTTAATCAATAGATTTAAGCGTGATGGTTGGCACGGGATAGATCTATAAAGATAGTCATCGTAGTCACATAAGTCAAACGCATGAACGTAGTTGGCTGATTCCATAAGAGATCGAATGAGAATAAACTAACAACACGCATACCTTGAATATTTTAGTTCGACCCATTTATAGAATGACTCTTTTTTTCGGTTGCCTGAAAACATTTTCATATTAAAAATGCGTAAGGATGTCGATCGTGCCTTGCGGAAGCCTTTTATCCTGTGTTCCTGGCATATTGGGTAGTGACTAATTGAATTAGACTTTAGACAATAGCGAGATTCAACGGAAGATTTGTTTCTTACAGTTCATAACCTCAAAGTTTGACAGCATGTTGCCTTGAAACATAAGTCTATTGCTGCAGTTTCAAGAAGCAACCAGAAAAGAACGTTTCCCTACCTTTCTAAGGATCTTGCAAATAAGAAGGTTGAGAAATCATTAGACAGTTTTATATTGCAAATTAATAACTTAAACGATGAGACAGATATTATTTACTCGTAAATTGATTAGAAGATAGAACAGATGGGTATCAAATTTATCGTATTCTCTTCTATAGACATGTATAGTAAGAGCACGGTCATTATCTTGCATCGCTAAAAAGTGTGAAAATTGGTCCCAACTATGAGAAATCTTCAGCAGATTGAACAAATATCAGTAATCAAGCAAAGCCTGTCAATTAAATATATATTAATGGTTAGCAAAATATTAGATTACACTGTGCAAGGGATGAGTAAAATTTTAACTTATTCACAAATAATAAAAATAACTTTTTTTTATAGTTAACTTTCTCTCGTTGTAGATAGATGCGAAAATTTACATTTTAAAAAGAAAATTCTCGTGAGTATATGTTTCTCTATTTTATATTTTTATTGCCAATACAGTAGACCCCTCCCCCCATACAACACGGGTTCATATAAGACGGATTCGTATAACACGAAGGAAAATTTATGATCTTTTTTCCTATAACAAGCTAGGAAAGGCTCGTACAACACGGTAAATGAACGAGACAGATATTTATGTATTGCCTGTTAACACTGCAGATGATCATGCATTTGAACAACCTAAGTGGCACCTACAACGCGGATTCATATAACAAGGAACGTATCTATCGTGTTATAGGGGGGGGTGGTCTACTGTACTTTCTTTTTTACTATAAAGGGATAAAAGAGTACCTATGATTGGGAAAACTTGCCAAGCAGTACCGAGCCACGGAAGCATAAACAACGATGGAATTTCTTCGAAGGGTTTAGCGTTTGCCAAAGTAGCGTCATCAAATACTGTTTTATCTGCAGCCACAGCCGTGACCCATCGTACATGTTGTAGCTTGTAGATTCTGGATTTCTGAAGCTGCTTTGCACCGAGAAGAGTTAAAATCTTGTGGCTTTGCATTGTGGCAGTTCTGTTGCAAAAAAAAAAAAAAAATTCAGAAAATACCATTTTATTGTTATTTTGTGAACATAACAGGATTTTCTTCAAAAGTATAGTCTTCAATAATGTTAAATATGAATAAAATTTATTATTTTATAGAATATGTGGATTTTTTCTTTTTTATGAAAGGAAAGAAAAGAGAGAGTATTGGCTCCATAGATTTTTTTTTATGATCTTAAAACTTAATTGGTAAAATATACTAGGCTTGAAGTTTGTAAATTACTCCCTTATGAACGCATTTTTCTTTTTATTGTGCTGTTAAGTCATTCTTCTATCTCCAGTTAAGGTATGCCTATTTTAAAAGATGTATATAGTAATCGATTGCCCTTTCTTTGCGAAGGGTTAGAAAACGTTTGTTATTGTTACACCTTTACTAGAGACTAATTCAAGTGATCGGAATGTAAAAATACAGAATGTAAAAATACTAAAAATGCTTTCGCTGATTGCACAACATTTGCTTGCAGTTGCTAACTTTTGATGACATTAAATGGAGTTGTAAAATTACGACTTAAAAGTTATGTCAGTCTTATTTTCTATCCCAAAAAGAATGAATCTCATACTGGCTGAGTAGTGTTTGATATTACTGAGAAAAATATTTACTTTAATTATTATCGCAATTTAGATCATTTAGATTCTAGCTGTTAAATTTTTTAAGCCCTCACGATTAATAAGTCGCTGGCGATTTGTATTTAAACATAAATAAAAATAAATAAATAAATAAAATTGATATAAATATCTTATTTTTGTCATGTGGTTCTTTAGTCGTTAACCGCACACAAAAGTGCAAAAAACAATTCCTAAATTTAATGGCATATGCAAATGCCATGAGGATAACTTCAGTGGCTATTTTCATGAATCCAGATTCTCAAGTATTGAAAAGATATTTTGCATATGATGTAAATTTCTCTTCGAGGATTTCTAAACTATAATGCAATGCGGATATCTAATGATAACAGGATAAAGATATCATTCTCACTTGCACTATAAGGGAATTACACAGATCGACAGAGATCTGAATCTTTGTAACTACTCTTTAACTATCATCAATCTGATTCTCCCATATTTACTTTGTTAGGCATACTGTAATATTTTTAAGAGGTATGATAAAAAGTTTTAAGATGCATGTGCGCTCGAAAGTTAGTTCGAGCACAACTTTCCATGTATAATAAAAATAAATAAAAATAATATAATATAAAATAAAACTAGAGACGCAATAATGCTATTTCAATAAAAGAGGTTATAACACACAAAAGAATGAACCCATCATGCCATGATTTGTTGATTTGTTTATACAGAATATTTCAAAATGATACATTTAACAGGAAGGGTGTCAATTATATACATTGCTTTGAAACCTAGTAATATTTCCTTATAAACTGCTCGTAAAATTCAAAGCATTATGCTTAGTATGACCTCGTTAATACTCTATCACGGAGTAAATATTAAAACAAGATATTGAAATTTTCATTAGGATCTCTTTTCTTGTATATTTCTTAAATCAAACTATGATAAATTTATGCAGAAATATTCACAACTTACCTGTAACTTGTCTTTTAAATGTTTTTATCTTTTGAACAAAAAGGGTAAATTGAGAGATATTTTGAATCACAACATGGACTGAAAATCAGTCAGTCACTCCGTTATCTATTTAATGTGTAATGATGACAACGTTCTTTCCCTTCCCCTTTTTTCTCTACTTATTTTTATTACTATCTTTTATTTTGATAAGTTATCTTTTGCATACTATATATTCTTATCACACTTATAAATACCAGCATATTTAGATGAGCGCTTAAACCGAGATTTTCTTAAATTTGCCAACATGACATTTTTATGTAAGAATATACCGTGCTGCATAAAGTATTTTTAAATCATCTATATTTTAACATTAATAACTATTTACGAGATAGGTGTTTTTAAATAAGATCAAGTGTAGTGTAACGTTTAAATTTACGATTCTCTGGAGATCCCGTTTGATGCTTTGACGATGATCGCTCTACTTCCAATAAGTAAGGACTTGTGCAACTCAACCCTAACAACACCAGTTTATGAGACCGAGGACTACGCACGCTGTCGTTTTTGTGACGTTTATAACAAGCATTTCCCGTTCCACCAATGCCGAATAAGCAGCGTGATCAGCTGCTGTCTGGATATCATTTCAGAAACACATCATACCTTCCAAATTGAATCCTTTTATACCTTATTTGATGCTAAAAACAAAGTCCATTGATAAAAGAGCACTTGGTTACACCCGTCGTAGGATAAAAAAAAGAGTACATTTCCTTAGTTTTATAAACGCAAGTTATACAAACACAAGTTGGAATTGAACGATGTTTTGTCTTTTAATGTACGCCTACACTCGCTTTGAAGCGAGTGGACCTTGAAGGACACAAATACGTCAGGAGCTTTGCTGTGAAAACATGAGGCGATGTTGGTGATTTTTCCTTTTCGAAAAGGCCTTGATATACAGTTGAGCATACTCTCAGAAAAACTCGTCTTTATACACTAAATTTATCCCTCATTTTTCAACGAATGATTTCTGTACTCTAAGAAAATGTAATACTGTCGTGAATTCTTCTTCCCGATATATGAAGAATAACATAAAATTTGTTAAATCTGAAGAAATTTCTTTCTTCTGTCAGTTGAAGAAAAAAAGAAACGGATATTCGACGAATAACGGAGATATTCCGGCAGAAGATTCTGACTAAGGCAAAGGCAGACGGGGCAGCTGACTGGGTCCACAATCAAAGCCCCCCCCCCCCCGCAGTTAGAAATGCCCCTACTGTATTTTGTAGAAATGCAGTGTTGCTAAAAAAAAATTTCTCCCTCTCTGCTTAAAGAATTTCCTAAAAATAGTTATTTAACTTTCTAATATATAATGCGCTAACGTATGCAGTACCAAATTCAACGATGTTTCCACGTTGCGAACGGCAAACGAGCTAGATGTAAACATTAGTGCAATAACAATAAACGCATGTGCAAAAATCCAAACTAACAGTTCAATGACGTCAAATGGAGCAAGCCTATGTCACGCGGTAGCAAGATTACAAAATAACAATAATGGATACACAAAAATCCGAGATCTTTCGGACTTTTTTACAGCTTTAAAATATTGAATTTACAATACTCAGCGCATGAATCGCCCATCTAAAAAATGTCCCCATGCATAGGGCTAAAGCACATTTTAGCCATTTGCTGTTTCAACATCGGATTTTAGGATGGCACCCAAAATGTGTAGCAATCCTAACCTAAATAAATTGAATGACAAGTACTGTTAAAACAAAGAAACATGATTTTCATTGAAATAAGTCCAGAAATTGAGTCAACACTGCACTGAGTATAAAGAACAGTAAGGTATGGGGTGGCCACACCTTGGCGGTTAGTACTGAAAAAAAGCTTTAAAAATTAAAACGTTTAACCCTTTGAGGCGCAACCCTTTCCCAATGCTGAAAAAAGGGCAGCCATTGCCATCGCTCGACTTAACTACCAGCAAGATGGCGGACGATCGAAACGTTCATCGCGTGCCACAGATCTAGAGACCCTTTTTTGACGCAGCTGGCTGTGCGGCACAGCGATGAACGTTTCGATCGTCGGCCATCTTGCTGGTAGTTAGGTCGAGCGATGGCAACGGCTGCCCTTTTTTCAGCATTGGGCAATCTATCCAGCTGTTCTCGCATTCTTCCATTTTTCAGCAGATGTCAGTGCTGTTAAAAATAATCGTGACAATTTATTTTACGAGAAATGACGTGCTAAAAAATAAAGGATTCTCGTGGAGCTATGTCACCCGCAGCTATTTTTATAAAAATCAAATCTATTCTTCGTGACTGGCAACAGTCAAAACGTCAGATTTTGATGTTCCCAGAGCGGGAACACAGCGCGTTAAAGGGTTAAAACATTTTCAGTAAAACAATAAAACATTTTAAGTAAAATATTGAATGTTTGGTCAGTATAATCATGTTGAGCGGTACCAAAGGTCCGCCCTTTTTTCAGCTGCAAAAAGTTCCAAACATCTACAAGAGTAGAAAGCCTGGAACTTAAATGAGCTTGTAGTTCCAGGCTTTCTAATTTTTGTAAACTGTATGAAAGGAGCTCCCCACTGAGACATATGCCTGCCCCGGGCCCCATGTTGGCTTGGTTGGGCTCTGTCCGTCAGCACTGCTGGCAGCAAAATTTCCGACAACTGAAGAAATAATTTTTGAGCGTGTATTATAAGAAGCAATACATAATCTATGCATAAGCTTTTCGAAATGTACCGAAAAATAAGATAGAATAGAAGGAGTGTAACCTGGGCCGGACCCAGAAAAAAATTACGGGGTTGGTCCAAATGGTGAGGGAAAGGTAGAATTTTTCACAAAAGACTTATTATTATTATTTCGTCAACGCAAATCGAAATTTCGCTAGGAGGATGGGAGGGGGGGGGGGTGTTGGTCTCCTGGTCCACTCCTCGGGGTACGGCCTCGAGAGGAATCATCTTTCATCAGTTGGAAAATATGGCTAAAAAACTTACTTTTATGTAGTGGTCTTTACTCAATTTTAAAAAGTGCTAAATGTACGTAAGTACCATTCCGGTAATTTATAGCATTGCAGTAAGTTTAAAAATTACATAATTAAAGTTTTCTAATTGCCTTCAAAAGGTGATTTTTTTTTATAAGTAAAAATGAAATTTTGTTTGTGGGTTTGTTCCATTGCTTGATACACAAATCCACACTATTGGAAAAATCGACTAGAAAATTTGAACACGTGCGTAAAAGCCAAAATACAGAAAAAAAAAATTCAACTTTAAAAAATCTGAAAATCCACCAGTACCCCAAATTTTAGCGATTTTTTTCTAACTTCACCTTTAGAAAGTTTGCTCAATATCCGATCTAGTACGAAAGTTAGGTATCGTAAGTGAAACTGACGACATTTGGATGTCATGAATTTAAAAATGCAATAGACATTCAATCATTGGTTGCAAGCTTTGAAGTAACAATTAGGTCACTGTTAAGATAACTCTACAAATTCGTATCGTTAATCCGATTAAAATTTCAGGTTCAAAGAAACCTAATGAATAGGTATTCTCTTCACAGTTCAAAATGTTGCTCCCAATAAAGCAAATGCTGAATTTTTTTTTCTGTTTTGGATACGTTTATTTTCTGAAATCTGAACAAAGTTTTGACAAGCAAAGTTCGTTCTTTTTAACAGTTCTTGTAAATTTAATTTAGCCCAGTGTTTCAAATATAGTTTACATTACCCAGGTCAAACCTTAATTAGGGTCCCCCCCCTTCCGATGGATGTATATACCTGATTTTGGCAATCCCCGCCCGGTGCTCGTCTCCCGTTTGAACCCGTGTTTTACATAAAGGGAAAAGGATAGCATTTTTGCGATTAAATGTATATTTTTTATTATACAAATGTACTTTCCCTAATTATTTATACATAAATGAAAGTAATAAAAACTACAGCGGATTAAGAAAAAAAGATTAGATTATAACTCCAATAGAAATTTTTCTTTCTTTTCTTTTTCTTCTTTTTTTTATTAGTTTAAACTTTTTTTATTTGTTTTATTAGTTTTTTTAATTTTTTTATTAGTTTTTAATCTTTTTTTATTAGTTTTTATTTATTCCCGAATTTCCATACTCAATAAGTTCGGAACATTATTTCCAAAAGAAAGATTGCAACGAGTTCAGCAGACACTTTTTCATTAAAGAAAGAAAGAAAAGGGGACGGGGGAATGAAAATTGAAGCATAGTATTTCCTCACTGAGTGCCGAGATAAAGTTCTCCATATTTTAAATGCACAGATGTTAGGCTGAAACAAGCAGTTATCAACGTTTGAAGTCAGTGGCGAAACCAGAAAATTTTTCATGGGGGGGGGGGTTACGACTACTGCAACTCACATTTATGCATACATGTGTGTGATAAGGGAATGAAGAATATACATTTAGTATGGCAAAAACTCCTCATGGCAAAAAACTCCTCATTCCCTAAACTACGCCACTGTTTGAAGTATATTCTGTTGGGATTCCACGTAAACTATAGGTGGTATAAGGATATACCTCTATGCATGTTCTACAGATTTATGTGATATGTGAAAAAAAAATAAAAGTGAACAAAGTAATAGAAAGGTATTACAACAATAAACAAATATTTTTATTGATCTTAATAAATAACATGCATGAAACGTAAAATTGAGTAAACAATATAAAAGCCTTTAAAAGTTTGTGATATATTTTTAAAACAAGAATTAGTTATTATTTCTATTTTGTAGAATACCTTAGAAATTATGAGTAGGGCTTAATTACTTAAAAAATTGAATTGCAGTAATTTGTCACTTGTATAATTTCTCAAGAATAGCGAAATGAAAAGAAACCAAAAGTGTATAGTTATGCATTATGTGTTTATGCGATATATTAATACATTTCTTAATAAATTCATATTAAACTGAAATTTATACAAAAAGCTTTTAACATATTTCACGTTTCACTAAAGCATATCATTGCGTATAAGTAAAAAGTTTTGAAAATGCATTAAAATAACTTTTAATCTTGAAAAAGAGAACAATTAAGGATTTCTCCATAAGAATAACATTTATACATAACGCAATACTATCGTTAATAGTAAATCATTTTAGACAAAACACAAAATATCACAATTGTTTGGCGAACTGAGTTCGCACGCATCACCACAGTGAAAAGGGCTTCGTGGAACATGAATTACTTTTCAAGTTACGGTGACTTTTCACTGAGCTAAGTCTCTTGACTAAGTAAAAATTCAGTCTTCCGACTGAGTAAAGCTGAAGCCATTAGTGCTTGATACCATCCAAGAGATCTTCATCTTTCTGTTCTCCCGAATTTCCGTACTTTTCTACGATATCCCTAGCATCAAGGGACGGCTTGTCATCCAAGAAATCGAAAAATGCTGTTTCCCGGGAGTAAGCGTAAGCCTTTTCGTAACCGTAACCACGGTCTCTGTAGTTCTTGTCCTTGTTGTCGAAGGTGACGCCAAAGCTGCCATCTTTGTTGTATCCACCACTGAAGCCTGAAGAGGAGGGGACATGCTGGTCTTTCAGGACATCTTGGTGGTGTCTGTAGTCGTCTTGTGCCTGCTCTTGAACCAGAGCTGATCTTTCATTTGTGGATGGTGGTGGATAGGCTTCGATGAGCACAATGCCGACGGCAAAGATGACAGCGATGTTCTGAGAAGGAATATTTTCAAAAATTAAAATTGTAAGTACAGCAATTCAACAGCTGAGAAAAATTAAAGAAGGAATAAATGAATAGGTTTTTTTTTTTTTTTGTCTAAAATATGTCTGCTAACCCATTTGTACCTAACATTCCATTTTTGGAGCGCTTAATTGCTAATGCGGTAATCGACAGAAAGAGTGAAGCCAGCTCAAATTTTTGGCAAAAAGTCTACTTTTGAAATGTTAGTTTCTAAACCATACACATTTCTTAGAGCATGAGGAAGAATAAGTGTACTACTGTAAGAAATAGCAAAACAGTACAGAAATGCTGCAGCAGTAGTCATTGTTGAAGCTACTAAATTATGCTGAAAAGAAATTTGCTGTACATATGTTTCCCTCTATCATAAATATTTAAGACAATAACTTTTACCTTTTGTCGTTGTTAAAATTATCTCAATTTCTATCAGGCATAGAAATGCCTTGATTAAGAATACTGCTATATAATTATCCTTTTAATCATTAAGTATTTTAATACTATCTGAATAAGAATAAGTAATAAAATTAATCTAAACAAAGATTATATAATATGTCGTGAAACTGACAGAGATCGACCTGCAAGATATCTTTGTTGATAAGAGTGTTAAAAGGTTTAAAACTACATGTATTCAAAAACACCCTTTTTAAACAGCATATTAAAATCTTTAAGCAAAAATATTTGTATAAAGCTGCTGATACTAGAGCGTTTTATAGTTTTGAATAAGAAATTTATTAATTCAAATATATTTTCACATAAAAAGATTTTTTGATCTTAAAGAAATTGAATTTAGTAAATATCGAAAATAAATGTAGAAAAAAAGCTATGCGTTTAAAGAATATAAGATATAAAACATTTGTGGAGAATTTTAAATTAAAATCTGGAATCTTAGAACTATGAATTTTAGATCTTATTTTATCGAAATTAATATAGATTAAATTTTCAAAGTTCGAAAAAGGTTTAATCTCACCATGAACATTTTGGTTTAGCTGATGGCTGCTGAGTGTGACTCTACGATCAAACGCCAGTCTTTTTATAGTGTTTTCCCATGCCGTATGTTTCCAAACAAGTTTTTATTTATTTGTTTTTTTAAATTTATCTGTAGCGTATTTAGAATCCTTCATGTAGAGATGAAAAGCAAAAAGTATTTTTGTCCTTCGGAAACCACTTTCACCGCTGTGGTTATAACTACTTCTATATCTCTTTCCTTTTTACTTGCCTCTGAATAATTCCGATATCGGTATACTCTTACTACGACGCCTTGTAAATAATACCGGCGTTTTTTTCCCTGATCTGAGCCTTCAGATTTCAAGTTTTCATCGATACCCATTTGTTTACTTCCCGTGGCACATTCAAGGTTGCACCGTATCGGAGGGTAGTGCCTGCCAAGCAACGGATACGTGCCATCGTCCATTTCCTCAAAGAAATCGAATCGGATGCTGACCTCAAGAAGGAACTAAACAATGAGTAAGCGGTCAGACAGCGAGATTCTTTGTGGGCATTTTCTGTTTTTGATTTGTACTTTTTTTTTTTTTTTCAATGACGAGGCCGGAAAAGTGAAGAGTAGGCGACCGGGAGAAATTAATTTGCATTTGCCGCTTGCAACCGATTAACGGAGTTGACTTTTTGAATGTCGTGTTGTTAAACAGAGTAACGGCGAAGGTCAATTCTATAACCGGCTTTCCGAGCTCGAATCTGCGAGCGATTTGTGTTTGCGAGAATGTTATTGAAAGGAAAAAAAATTATTTAATTGATTGTAAAACAGAAAGACGTTGGAAGCGAGTAATTACTCAGCGGAAACTTATAATCGACATGCGGAGACCTAAGGACATATAACAAGGGTTAATAATACGGTTAAATTAATAAATAAATAAAATAAAAATGTGAATATATTGTGTGTAAGTTAAACAGCAAGTTGCGGTGTATTCCTAAAACGTATTTCACAAAACTCAAATGTTTTGAAGAGGAATTTTTTGTTTTTCTTACCAAATAATAATAATAATAATAATAATAATAATAATAATAAAATAATAATATTGAAAAAAAATGAAGTGAAATATTCTGTTTATTTATAAGTAGGATGAACACTATACAATGCAGGTTTACTAAGTATGAAATCTTTTAACTTTGCGTTAAAAAGTTAAAAGTTGCGTTACGAAGTACAATGTCTTAACGAACGAACGTCCCAAATTCGGAAATACCAAATTCCGGATGTGTTTGTTCACAATCGTCTCTTTTTTTTATACTTTTAGTAAAATTAATCACGTACTCTTAATACCTGGATTTTTAAAAAATAAATATATTACATAGAATAATTAATTTCTATTCTCAGCCTTTTTACTGATTAACACTGTACCACCCAACGCGGTGGTTCTGAACTCGAATTTTGGTACATGTATAAACTAGTGATCGCAATGGTTCAGAACCACACGATTCAAGTCCATAACCTAACTTTTTGCTTTAAAAATACTTAATTTAAATTAATTGAGTTTTTCATAAAAATCCTTGTTAAAGTTATAAATCAATCAATTGCTTTAAACTATTATGAAGTAAATATTACGAGTACGAAGTTATTAAAATGTGATCATTATGAAATGATATACTCGATTAATTAGTTCATGTTGATCCTTAAATCCTCATTTATAAACGGTTAGACGAGCGTTCCTCAGTTCTTTTTAATTACTGTTACGATTCAGACTTTAAATTCAGAATCTTAAATGTGTGCCAGCACAACGTCTGGGTGAAAGTAATGCAATTTATTTTCAATATAAACCGGTTTTCTTCAGCTCTCATGCCTCGGGGAAAAAAAAAACTGAAAATGATACAACATTGGAAAAAGTTCAAAATTTTGAATTGTTGCTTTATGGTAGTTATCGGTTCTTTGTACAGTAGTATTAAGCAGGGGTGTGGTGGAGCCAACAGAGCTGGAACACCATTGGTGCAGAATATACAAAAATATTCCAAAAGAATTAAAAGTGGGACTGTCCGAGTGTCCAAGTACAGAGCATTTCGAGGAGCCTAACCTCTCTGCGACAGGTCATCCGTCGCAGTAAGCTGCTTTCGTAATGCATTTCAATGGGAAAAATTCGATTGTCAACATTCAAAAAAGTATTAAATTCACGTTTTTGGATGACTATAATGGACTGAATTGGTTAAGCAAATCTTCGACTTTCACATTTTTGCGTTTTGATGTGATTAACCCTTTGAGGCGCAACCCTTTCCCAATGCTGAAAAAAGGCAGCCGTTGCCAGCGCTCGACTTAATTACCAGCTGGCAACGGCTGCCCTTTTTTCATCATTGGGCAATCTATCCAGCTGTTCTCGCATTCTTCCATTTTTCAGCAGATGTCAGTGCTGTTAAAAATAATCGTGACCATTTTTTAACGGGAAATGACCTGCTAAAAAGTAAAGGATTCTCGAGGAGCTATGTCCCCCGCAACTATTTTTATAGAAATGAAATCTATTCTTCGCGACAGGCAACAGTCAAAACTTCAGAGTTTGGTGTTCCCAGAGCGGGAACACTGCGCCTTAAAGGGTTAAGGATAATTAAAACTGATGTTTCTCATACTCTTTTTCTGGGTGGTATACAATAGGACGACAATAGGAGAATCTGCGCTAAAAGGATGTGCAGTCGACTGTCATTCAGATGACGTCACTGAAGTGTCACGTCGAAGATTTTATTTGTGGGTAGTGTTGCGGACAAAGGATAGCACGTAAATCTACAAAATTAACCATTAAGTCCCAGATCTGGACATATGATCCACAACTCAATTTTTCTTCTTTTGAGAAGGTTTTAAAATTCCTACCTCTATAAATAATAGAGTAAAATGTTTTGCTGCTTCAATAGTTGTTTACTATTCTTTCAGATGTTAACGGTGTAGTTAGAAAAAAATCCTGTGATTTTGGTACATAAATACAAATAAACTAATTATGTAATCTTCAAATTTTTATAATGTCTTTTTACAAGCTGTATTGTACACTGTAATAAACGATAAACCTGTATCAAAAGCGAAACTTTCAGAAAAAGTTCTTAAAAATAAAAAATTTAGCAGGATATGCCCCTTTTCGAAACTCTTTTGCCTTTCGATTCCATGTTGAAGAATTTTTTCCGAAAGTTTTATAAAAGGCACCGTTGTTTCATTTATTGCGGTGTGTAATGCACCTTAGAAAGAATTATCCTGAATTTTTGCGACCCCTTGTTGCAATTAGCTTATTCTGATTTGCGTACTTAGACCTTGAGGGAGATTTTATTTTTTCGAACTACACCCTTAAGGCTTCGCCTATCAAAGCATTAAAATACTAAGGCTACATAAATAAAACTTTGATGAAGGTAGGAATGTTAAAAAAAATAGGACCGACTGCGACACCTGTAACGGAATTAAAATTAGGATGTTTCCCACCACCCCCTGTTTCATACGTTCAAACGATACCACGCAGAGTTCTTACATTTAGCATGGAATTCAGAATTAAGCAGGGCTCCTCGAAGAGAGTTTTGAAGTGAGACCTCTTCACAGATGATATAAAGTAAAAAATTAATTTTGATCATTCCTAAATTTCCTTTGACAAGTTTCTGCGAGATGTTTCAACGGACGTACGTATTTATGTTCGTACTTATTTATGAATGTAAGTTCCATTTTGACCGACCGTGAATCTATTTTGAACTTATTTTTTTGGTGATGTATGTATGTAAGTATGATCGCACGTGCCAAAAACAAGTCTCTTAAACTGAACCCAGCTTGGCGACATCACTTATATTTGACGAGAAACCCCAAATCTTAATGATTAAAAAATGCATATAACTTATTAGACATAGAAGGAAGTCATGTGATGTCAACATCAAACATTAAAAAAAAAAAAAAAAATCTGGAGTGACTCCACTCGACTTTCCGAACACTTAAGATTAAGATCATTACCAAGCATTTAAATCAATTTTAATCGATGAATAATTCAAATATATATACCAAATTGAAGCTCAATCTAATGTACCGTTTAAACGCTAGCACACTTTCAAGAATTTCTCCCCATAGGCCATAACGTAAGAGAAATTTTTGTCGTAGCCCTGTAGGAAAACTATAAGTCCTATGCACATCAAAATCAATACCGGTCTTACGATGGTAGTTTTTAACATGTACACCCAATTTGAGCTCAATCCAATGCATCGTTTAAACGCTAGCGCACTTTCCAGAATTTTCCCCCATAGGCCATAATGTAAAAGAAATCTTTGTCGTAGCCCTGTAGAAAACCTATAAGTCCTATACACACCAAAATCAATACAGGTCTTGTGACGGTGGTTTATAACATATATACCCAATTTGAGTTCAATCGAATGTACCGTTTAAACGCTAGCGCACTTTCAAGAATTTCTCCCCATAGGCCATAATGTAAAAGAAATCTTTGTCGTAACCCTGTAGAAAAACTATAAGTCCTATACACACCAAAATCAATACCGGTCTTGCGACGATAGTTTATAACATATATACCCAATTTGAGCTCAATCGCATGCCCCGTTCAGGAGCTATCGTGTTCACTCACATACACACACACACACACACACACACACACACACACACACACACACACACACACACACACACACACACACACACACACACACACACACACACACACACACATACACACACATACATACATACATACATCTCGTAAAAATAGCATAAATGAATTCAGAAGACCTCAAAACGTGTAAATACACCAAAATCTCGAACTCGAATGTTTTCATGATTACAATACTTTCCTTACATGGTACATGTTCGGAAAGTAAAATATACATAAAGAACGATCAATGCACCAGAGTAAGTTCTGAAATTCTTTTGCCTTTGTCTTCTCCACTGAGATCATTAGTGTAATTGGGATTTTGTTACACGAGCAATAGCACAATTTAGTTAGTTTGTTGATTAATTTGATACTAACTAATAAAGTTGCACATGAAGTGATAGGAAAATGATGAACAGCATTAATCTTTCTGCTGAAATCGGTTTTCGTAAACTGCAGTCTTGTGGTCCTTATAGGGATCGAACTCGCAAACGACTGCTTTCAAGTTTCACAGTGGAGAGAAATATAGCTATATACAGTGCCGGCGGAAGAAAATAAAAAAATGTTGACTTTCAATGGGGAAGTAATGATAGTGACAGTTTAATTGCGCTCCAAAAAATCCTATAGCATGTTTTCATGAAAATGTGGATATGGATAATGATCATCTTATTAGCTCGGAAGACTGGGACGTTTATGGCATATTCAGGGTTAAAAAACTGCTCTCAATATGACTTGATACAGGTGCACAAAAGTAACGTGGTGGATACAATTTTTTTAAGAGGGCCTAGTTAATAAAAGAAAAATAAAATGGTGCTTTAGTGTAACATTTTGCTTTATTATACGCTGTTTAGGTTGAATAAGCTTTATTTTCTTCTTTTTTTAAAAAAAGAAGTACTGGGGAAAACCTAGTTTAAACTAGGTTTTCCCCCAAGAAATTCCCGTATCCGCCACTGTTAAGTCAAGTCATTTTTATGTTTTTCAGACATAGTGTAAGTGTAAATTTATAAATGCAAACTTTAGATAATTTTCAAGGTCACACTTCATAACTTTCCAGGTTTTTAACCGAAATTTACAATTTTTCCTCCACGTTCTCTGTTAAAGTAAAACTTCCTTCTATTCCGTGTTTTTCAGTTTTTCTTGATCAATGGCTACCCAGCATTCATATCTGACAGCATGATCATTATCCAAACCCGCATTTCCATGAATACGCACAATAGTTTTTTTGGCGCACAATTTAACTCCCTACAGTATCACTGCCTTATTAAAATGTCTACTTTTTTTTGCCTGCGCTATATTTGTATAACTATATACAGTGAACTCTCACTTATGCGCCGCCCAAGGGACCAACAGAAAAAAGCGCATAAGTGAGAGAGGCGCATAAGCGAAAAAATCCATTCAAAATTCTAAAATTCAATATAAATTGCCGTGGGAACATGAATAAGAATGTTTCTAAGGATTACAATGCTTATACAATAACGGTTTGGGGAAATTACTGTGATTTATACAAAATAATTTTTTCAAAATAATCCATAATAGATGATTGTTTATGCTTTTGCCGATGTATTACAGAAACAATTTTTTCAATTTCATGCAAATGAGTAAACGCAGTTTCAACAGCTGAATTTAATTGCACATAGTCCCGAATAATGTCTAAAGCTTCTAACGCTTTCTTATGACTTGGAGGAACTTCTGCATAATCATCTTCATTATCATCATCTTCATCACCATCAGCCATTTCATTAGCGATGTCTTCAATTTCTCTTAATTCTGTTGTTAGTAAATTTTCATCTATATCAACAAATTCATTAAAACAAACGAGTCCATCAGATATACTTTGCCGTTCGTCATCACTAAGATCTATATTCCAATCTTCTTCATTTTCGTTAATTTGGTCATTAGATTCATATTCATCAGGAAATTGAAATCCAGCTTTTTTAAAGCAATTCTTTATGGTGCAGTCACCAATACTTCTCCATGCAGCGCATACCATATTCATAGCATCAAGGATTGAAATTTTTACATCAGCTGCAGCTGACTTGCCCGTTTCTAATTCCGCAAGATATCGACGAATCAAAGTTTTTCTATAATGCACTTTTAGACAACGTATTATACTTAAGTGCAGAGGCTGTAACTTACTCGTACAGTTTGCAGGAAAAAACAGCATTTTTACATGATTAAATTTTGGCAGATCTCGAGGGTGAGCAGGGCATTGATCCATGAATAGGAGAACTTTTCTTCCTTGTTTCTCCATTTTCTTGTCAAATTTATGAAGAAAGTTTAAGAAAATTTCCGACGTCATCCATGATGCACTATTGTTAAAGTACTCACACGGAAACCGCTTTATGATTTTAAAACACCAAGGTTTTTTTGATTTCCAGATTATTAAAGGAGTAAGTTTTTCTGATCCATCAGAGTTACAACATAACAAAACAGTTAATCTTTCTTTATTGTTTTTGCCACCGTGACAGGGTTCCCCTTAAATGCCAATGTTTTTTTAGGCATCATCTTGAAAAACAAACCAGTTTCATCGCAATTAAAAATGTCCTTAGGTTTGTATCCTTCTATTAAGATGATAAGTCCTCTTTCCATTGCTCTACAGTTTTTTCGCCGACACTTGCACTTTCTCCAGATAGGGTTCGAGTTTCTAAGCCGTGCCGGATCTTAAATTTCTCCACCCATCCATGCGATGCAAAGAAGTTTTCAATTTCCAAAGTCTCTGACAGATGAACAGCTTTCTGTCTGAGTAACTCAATATTAACCGGAATGTTCGAAGCACGAGCTTCTTTAAACCATTGTAACAAAACACTTTCTAATTTTTGAAACTTTCCTCCTTAAATTCGGCTTCTCTTTGAGGATTGAATTCCGCATTCTCGTTCAGCAGCTAGAATTGCTTCCCCTTTTTTAAAATTCCTTTCAAAGTTGACTCCGGAATTTTAAAATGATCAGCTAAAGCTTTTTTAGTAGTTGATGGATTTTCTTCAAATTTCTTAATAACATTCACTTTGAAAGACAAGGACAATTTCGTTCGTTTAGCCATTTCGAGACCATTCACCAGACAAATCAAGCAAGTTACAAGCACAAGTTAAAAATTGCTGAATCAACAGCGAAATAAAAATTTCTTAGAACCCAAAGAAAGAACATTTTTGGTGTCAACTGCATGCTGCACGATAGGTTGTTGATCACAATAGTCACACAAACCACCCTCTTTTTTCCGAGATAAGAGAAGAATGACCACTTTCAAAAGACCATTACAATGGGGGTAGAACTAGGCTCCGGGCAAGAAGCAATGATACGTGTTCTTTCCTTCAAGATGAATGAGTCTTCAAAGTGGGTGGCAAAACATCCCACTCGAGAGATTCATGTTCATTCTGAAAGAATGTCTTCCTAGAAACAGCAAAGGTGAAAAGGCACACATGGAAACAGGAAAAATAAACCTCTAGATCAGTGTTTCTTAACCTTTTTGGCATAATGGACCACTTTAAAATTTTTAAATATGTCACGGACCCCCTCTGTGAAAAAAAAATTGCTTAAACATCATTTATTACAAAATATATTCTGTTTTATTATTTAATTATTTAAATATTTTTATTTCAATAGTATAAAAAATTTGAAGAAATTAAAATTTTTAATGTGAAGGCTGTTGCTGCTTTTCCTTGATTAACAGATTGAATTGAGGGATGGTTTTCGACAAAGCAACGCGCATATCATGTTCGACATTCAGTCGATTTCGATGTTTTGTTTTTATGACAAGTGTGGAAAATCCCGCTTCGCAAAGATATACTGTAGCAAACGGAATAATGGCTGCCATAGCTCATTTTCCAAGCAATGGGTAGGCTTCTCTTAAAGAAGACCAAAACTCTCCAAGAGTTTTTGAATCGAAATCCATTTTTAACAAGGACTTTGTTTTCAAATCAATTAGCTCATTTTTGGCAAGGTTCATGTCATCGATACAGTCAATATCACAAAGAAAAGGATTACGAATCCACAACTCATCTTTTATATTTATTCCATCCGAATTGAAGGATTTTTCAAATGAAACTTGAAGTACTTCCAGGTGTTCACAGATTTCATTTTTCAAGTTATTCAATAACAAACTGTCTTGCCGAGATCCATTTTCAAAAAGCACTTCGTCCAACATTTGAAAGTTTGCATATATCCCATTTTGAAGTTTCATTTTCCAGAGTGACATTTTCAATAAAAATGCATGTAGTTTCTCAGTGGCATCCATAATTGTTGTATCAGGCCCTTGAATTGAAAGAATGAAATTTGAACGAAATGGCCCTTGAATGAAATACATTATTCTAACAACGCTTTCTTACCCATGACTGGTAAAACACTAAAATAGCCAACTGAATATTTATTTTTCGCATTCAAAACTTCAGCAAGAGCTAATTCCATAGTGAAATCAAGCATTTAGCAATAATACAAGCTAAGAAAACACCAAAAAAATATGTTACTCACAAACAGCTGAAAGATAAAAATAAATGTACGTCTTACCTCCAGGGCAGATCCAACGGAAATAAAATCGTGAATCAAGTTTAAAATTATACCGCTATTTCCAACTCAAACAAATTATCGACCAATGAAAAGGCTAAAACAAAAGAGAAATAAATGAACATGTGCGAAAAAGCGCCTCAAATTCTCTTCTCCGGAGGAGCGGAAAAGAAACAGGGCTGTCATACAGAGCGCGCTAGGTAGGCTTCTCTTAAAGATGAAGTAGGTCCGGGTTATCACTACTGGCTAAATATTGATGCAAACATTTTAAAGATTAGGATCAGTCGGCGGACCCCCAAAATATGACCCATGGACCCCCAAGGGGTCCATGAACCACAGGTTAAGAAACCCTGCTCTAGATCGAGCAACACGTTTCATTCCATTTCAATTTAAGAGAAAAAAAATTTTTTGATAGTCTAAGAAAAAAAAAATTCGTCGCATAAGTGAAATATATCGATGCATAAACGAATAATTATATCATTATTTTCCTATATAATGAGCCGGGACCATTAAAAATCGTCGTATAAATGAGAAAGGCGTATAAAAGAGGCGGTGAATAAGTGAGAGTTCACTGTAGTAGTTTTTTTCTCAAATATCAGAAGTGGGAAAGTCACTGATTATAACATACCAAAATATTTTTAGCACCTTAAAAAAGGCTTATGAGACTATTGTTTTGATTTAAGATATCTTGAAAATTTTAAGAGTGTTTGATATTTATGTTGGAATTCCCTGTAAAAAGAGCAATATTAAATCAGTTAACAATTTTCGCGTACAAATAGATGCTAAGAGTTTATCAGCTATCTTAGCACACTTTAAATTAGCTTTTCGTTAAAACGACATTTAAAAATATTTTTAATTAAATTTTAAAATTATATATATTTTAAATTTTTTTTAATTTAAAATAAAAATTAGCCATACGTTTGTTTTGACATGAGAGGACAGCTCCCGTCACCGAATGTACCATTTAGAGCTGCATGCGTCCTTCTCGGAGTTTTTCGCCACAGTTTGGATCCTCATCGGAAAATGGGGAACTTCCGAGTATTGCTAGCGACTTCGGAACCATGGATTTAAAGTGCACGTACACTGCATGCACACGTTGCTAATCAGTAATTCTTTGGAAACGTTCCCGCGATCTGCCGGCTACCAGACCGACGCCTTAACCACTGACCTACCACGATCCTGCCCATACATTAATATTTGTTTTAAGCACCATTATCCGCTTAAAACTAAATTGCATGATTTTTATCCAGGACTGCTTAACTCGTTTGTGTCACTAGCGCATTTGTGCGCGTAGCGTTCATAAATCTACAACAAAATATTTAAACCATTACAGAACAACATATATAAGAGGGAGGAGTTAGGGGATATGTACTCCTCCTTTGCCTATTCGCAAACGCTAATTATAGCCAAACATTCAACTTTTGAGTTTATCGCTCAAAACAGTATACGGTAAAAAAAAAAAAAAAAAAAAAAAAAAAACATAAATTTTAAAACCTATATTAATCTTCTAAATTTTATAATTAAGTGCATAGCAAACACATTTTACAATAAAGAATTTAAAAAAAATAATGCTAATGAAAATCTTAGAGTTATGTATAGTAAAATTTACGGTCAATCAAATTTTATAGTAGGAATGGACTTTCACCGATCGTTAGTTGGACCTCTCCAATGAGAAAGCTAAAGCTACGCCACTGCTAGTGAACATTCTGATCTAAATTTGACAAGTAACTTATTGATTTTTTCTTAAACGGTATAGATCAATACAAATATGAAATGCCAGATTCTATTTTGAAGTGTGTCTTTTCATAGAAAAGGGAAAAAACAAAATAAACCTTTGGACAATGAAAGCAACGTTTTGTTATTAGCAAATAAATCAATCATACATTTTCGGAAAGAAATGTCTGTCTCATTTATTCACAAATGAATCATAGAATTCCATTATCGTTGAATTTGAAGAATGGAAAATGAGTGCAATCAGTAATGACCTGAGGAAAATTGATTTTATGTAAATGACTAATTGAATCGTTTCAAAACTTAGCATTTTTTTTCTTTCTTCCAAAGTTGAAAAAATGTGAAAAAAGTAAACAAACTGAGGAAAGCGGAGACGAAAAGATTAATAGGTCTGGCATTTGAAATTTTTTGATAGGTGAATAATATTTTGGCACCAGCATTATACACTTCGCCTTACTTTTTTAAGCCATGGATTTTATAAAGGGACTTATGAGTAAAAAAAGTACTTATAACTTTTATGGCGACCCTATACACAAAAAATTTAAATTAGTAAAACTAAAACTTGCCTTCTAAGAGTAATGGACAAATAAAATAAATGAAACTTCGCTATAATAACACACATAAAAAGGTACTTTATCGCATAGTACGATCGTTTGGACTGAAAAAACCTTCAGCTTTCTTCAGTTGTAAACGATCGTACTGTGCGATAAGTACATCTTGATGCGTGTTATTACACAAAGTTTTATTGATCCCATCTTTTAACCCCAGCTTTTTGAGTGTTTTTTGTTGATGGACAAATATCTGCACATGCACACATATTAGCATTCCGACACAGTGGTGCACAGTGGGAAAAACGGCCAATCTAGTTGGACACTTACAAAAAATTACATGTCAACATATTGACTAATAGACTTACTTCTTACTATCATTAAGGATAGTTGACGATACAGAATCTGTATTGAAAATGGGATTTGATGTATTGACATGTGGTAAAACGTGTCACTCTTACCAACGCAATTGCGGATTTCAGTTTTACCAAAAGTTCAGAGCATGTAAAATATTGTTCTGCCGGCTTTAAAAATCACAGTACTCCATTATCTTTCTTCCGAATGTACTAAATAGATGCAAGCGTGACATATTTAGTTAGTTAAAAAATTCTCAAACGTATAAAATTCTGGAAAAGATTAACGACAAGTTACATGTTAAATCATCATAAATCTTAAATTTTAAAAAGTGTTACTTTTTCTCTGTCTTCCGCGTGGCATTACTTTGTAGAATAAATCTACTGAATACATAAATGATGTAATTACAACCGTCCAAAACCGTACAGCTAAGATATTGATTTTTTCATTAAAATGCCTTGCGTGCGCGCGGTCCTTCACACAGTAGTAAAAACGACAAATCTAGCTGGAAATTACTCATAATTTCTAAGGAAATATAGTCAAAGTCACTTAAAATTTTCTGAGTATCTTTATAAGATCCTTAACGGTACTTTGATAAGCTGCAGTACTAATTGGATATGACGCAGTTGCAGGGCGACCGGTCGCAATGCGACAACGCATCGCATACTCACCGAAAAAGTAGGCGTGCTACATATCGTTTGTGTAGCTTTTCGATACACCGAATCGAACGAAATTACTTTCAAACCTCTGTCGATAATCTTTAGTATTATACTTGGTGTGTGCCCGTTCTTCGCACGATAGGTAACGAAAAATTTTCTTACATGTGTAATTCGAATTAATTCCAATAATGTGTAATCTAAAAAACGCAAAATTATTTGACTCATTGACGTAAAGTTTGCGTCAAGGGCACTAACCTGAGATCATTGTAATATCATGACACAAAAAAAAAAACTATGTCAGTGTCATTTGCTATCAAAAAATGAAAAGCTTGACGGTTTGAAAAGAAAACTCTCCACTTTCAAAATGTTTCACTTCTACATCATTTTGTTTTTTAGGTTTAAATGGCAGCATTGATACTTCAGACACTATATGATTTGGACAACCGTTTTATTTTAAAATAGCTGTTCATCCGCTCGTCATAGAAGCGAATATTTTATTGAAATATGATCATAATTATATGTGACAAAACAGAATCTCAAAAAAAGGGCATGAAATATCTTCTGTTGAAATTACTGCGGGATATATTAACGCAAAGTAGAATTACTTATAGTTTAGTGAGTTGTAAGACAACCATACAAAAAGAAGAATAGAACACTTTTTAATTTCATGAAATATAACGTGGTGTATTTTTACTTATTCATATTATCCTCACGAATATATTAATAATAACTATTACTTCTATTAATACAATCTACCTTCACTTCTTCCTCTTTCACGCTCAATTTAAAGTAACAGTTTAGCTATTTGGTTCCAATGGGACCTTTTAATTCTATGGTGATTCCTTGAAATTTACTCATTAGCACAAACAATAATCATTTCACATTATGGTTGCCATTAGGGAAGCTCTCCATAATATTTAATTCATGCATAATTCTTTTCAGATTGGCGTATTTAGCACCGCAAAAATCTAATCTCGCCTTAGTGGAAAATATTCAAGTGGTACCAAATTAAATATCCATGTATCATCCAATATAGTGATATCTTATAAATCCATGATTCTGTCTTCTGAAAAACATCCAACCGTGTCATCTCAAGGAGCTATTTAGAATCACTTTAATTGCGAATAGGACGTTAGTGTTGCAGAGTTTACAAATTACACGCATCTTTCAATTTAACTGCTGTAAAAGATACTCCGGGTAGTTGAGTCAGTTAATCTGATTATTTTGCACAGTAGTTTTCAAACGGGGTATAATATTGAAACTTACAACGACGTTAAATTAAAAAAAATTTTTTGCTTTATATAAGACCGTTACGTAGGATCGTAATGCAACTTTGAAAGATAGTCGCAACATGCGTATGTTAGAAAACATATATGTCTGCGGCATAGTTAAATGCTAAAAATAAAAAAAAGTAAATAGAAAAATGTTAATATATCGCGCTTTAAAACGAATTTTGTAACTTTTAAAATGAAGAATATTTTCAGCTGTGTTAAATCATTTCAGATTTTGAAATCTAAGCAAAAGATTAAAATACCACTTATAATAATAATCGTGAATTTTTCCCTTTAGTTTATTTCTCTTGTAAGTTTTAATCAAAATATTGTCTTCTTGTGGTAAAAAAAGAGCATGAATAAATTGCATTAAGATCGTGACTTAGTTTTTACATATTCACAGAACGGGGAATTTTTCAAAACATTTCTGTCTAATGTATCTTAAAGCAACTGACGTCACAGAAGTGGATTTCACTTGAGATTTGAAAATCCGGTGCCCTGTTTAAGCTCTATCGATAGGTTGAAAAAAACACCGATTTTCTAATCCGACTGTAATAACCTAAATTAATAGTTGATTTATATAATATCGTAAACTGTCCACGTTGATACTATTAAATTCTAAACATTATGTTACATTAAAATTCGTAAAAAATCACCCAATTTATATAATTTTTTCGTTTTCATTTTAAAAGAGGGCGAAATGTCTGTTTTATCATTTGCCCAAATATCAAAAAGTTATGACAGTTAGAATTCAAGATGCGACATTTTAAAGTTATTTTACGAAAATTTTTGTAAAAAGTGATCTTTAGTTAAAAAATTCTTTAAAATCTGCAAATTATGTTACATAGTCAGAAAAAAACTGTTTTAAAAAGAAAATTTTCTCCTCTATCCGATGATGTAAATGCCGCACAGTGGAGTATTTGTGTCAAAATCCTGGCCAAAAACATTTTTCATGTGTTTTAGCGTTAAAATCATTACTGTTGACTTTTGACTGACTTTTTAGTATTATATACTTCTCAAATTATATAAAAAAGCGTGTTGTCGCCAAACGACTCGAAGTTGGTTTCTAACAAATATCTTGTCTGGGGTGTGTCCCTAACTGGGAAGTACTGCTATTGTATAATACCACTTATAAGTGTAATACCACGAGGCTGACGATCTAACGGTGTGGAGTTTGGGGCGATTTTCTCCAGATGTCTCGTGAATACGCATTAGAACCCCTTAAAAATCCCTCCGCCCAAGGCAACCTTCCCGTTAGGCAAATAGCCGTGCAGTTGTGCCTTAACCACAATAAAAATATACAAATGTAGTACTTTTTTTTTACTTATAACAATACTTATAAATATAATACTACTTATCTATAAATCAAATTTTATCATAAAAATTTTTAGATTTTTCACTTTTCTAAATGTAGTTACTATAGGGATCTTATTTTTCTAATGACTTCTGAAGATGAACTTTTTCATTCCGTTCTATTGAACTCTGATATTCATCTTCACTCAGAATCACTTTCTTGTTCTTTCTTTCTTTTTTTTTTTAAGCATTCGGGTGTTATTTCTTTCAAGCACTTGATTTTTGTCTACGCAGCGCGCCGTGGTCACTTTTCCGTTTGAGTTATGTTTTCTGCAGAGTGATTTGATACTGCTAATGGAAACATGGACTATCCCTTCGGATGATTTTCAAATACCAGTATTCACTTTGGTCGAACAGATAGATAGTGGTTTCCAAAACAGAAAGCCATCTGGAGTTATGATTTTTATAGAGGAAAACTTTATAAAAATCACTTTATAAAAAGAATATGAAACACTTTACCCGTGCCTACACGAGCCAGATCAATGGTGTTCAAATGGTCATTGCGCATATTCAAGATAAAGTGAGATTTGAAGTTGCATATGCTAATCCTCAAATTTCTTATGAAGATAAATTAGATGCTATATTCGAAACGTTACTGAAGGAGGGTGATTGTAAGACAGTTTTAGTAGGAGATTTTAACACAGAATTAAATTTCGATCAAGGATCCAATTTCATAACTGAAATGGGTACTTTAGATTTTCCAATACGCACTCATCCAAAACATTTTCACCACAAGGGGCCAAACAACAATAAATGCAATTTTCAGCAACAAAAATATGCGAACAGGAGTCTATTTGAGCACTTACAGTTATCATTTTCCTCTATATGGCAGAATTGATTGAACAGATTTTTAAAAAAATCTGAAATTCTTCCAGCCGTGTGCGTAAATAAAATCTGGAAGAATTTTAGAATTTTTTTTTTTGAGAGAGAGAGACACCATCGGGCCCCTCTGGAAGAAGAAGTTGTAGGGTCTCACTGCTACAAGGCTTGCTCTTTTTCCTTGGCCTTTGTCTAGAGCAGCTAAAAGGACACTGCTTAAAAGAAGCCTCCTTCCAGACCCACAAAATCTCATTCCAAGCTGGGGAAAAGTAATTTATTTCAAGCCAGCACTTCAAAATGACTTAAAGAGCTAGCACGTGTTTCTTTTTACACACTCACACTTCCATGACCCGAAGTCACGGTTGCCAACCTTTGAGAATCAAAAAAGGAGAGTTTTTGCTTTGGACACAATTTACGACATAAATGGAAAACTAAGCTGTAAATATATGGGACTATTTACAGGACTAATAAAGGGCAATTTCGGAATATGTAGAAATTTTCTTCTTGTAGCAAATTTACATCAGAAAACTAAGAAATTGCATACTGAATTTAAAATACTGATATTAAATCTTAACTGAAATGAAATTTTATATACTTTTATCCAAACACATTGCACATAATTTATAGTTTATAAGAAATACAAGCGCGTTTGTTTGTATCCCATTCGCGATCACCCGTCAAAAAATTATCGAAAAAATAAAAATGGCGCTATATAAATAATTTTTTTAATAAAAATGGTGGATGTTGGGGGAACATATTTTTCTTGGAATAGACACTCAATACTGTAATAATTACGATTACAGTTGAAATTAGGCGCGACAAGCCGCGACACCCCTTCAAAAAGCTTTTTAAAATGTGGATTTTTGAAAAAAAAAATTAGAAAAAAAAGTTTACAATTTTTTTAATAAAGTCATATTATTTTTTTCAAGCTAATAGATATATATAATTAAAATAAATATATTTTACTACAATTATACTAAGTTTCAAATCAGTAAATTAATTTAAAGAGCCCCTAAAAAATGCTCGACGAAGTAATAGAAATCTCTTGCCGTAAAGGAAGAAACTTGCTTTTAAACCGAGTGTTGCATCTTTTGGATATGAATTATGGTCGAGAAACATGTATCTCATGATGCATCAGTTACTAGGCTATCCAAAAACATATATATTACTGTTTTTAAACACATTTAAAATTTTCGCTTTTTGGCCAGGATTTTTATACGAATACTCCACTGTGTGCCGTTTAGCTGCCGGCGTAATTACTACCATTATTGCGCATTAAGTTAGAAAAAATGCGAAAAATCGCATAAAACATAAAATAAAAAAATTCCTAATTCTAATTTTGAAAAAATCGCTTCGAGGTGCATAACTTCATGCTTAGAACTTCCTGTGTACCAAATCTGGTAATTCTACGCGTAGCCTTTTGTCCGTAACGCAGCCGACAGACTAACAAACAGACAGACATCTTCCTTTATAACAAGCAGAGATGTAATCGGCCACCTCTGCGTAATTAATTTAGTTTTAAGTTAACTACTTACAAGTTAATTCACCATCATCAACAGAGGCTGGAGAGCTCTTTGTGGGAACTGGCCTTCAGAAGTCCCTGCCAAGCTGTTCTCCGGCTGGAAATCGATTTCCGATTTTCTGCCTTGAGTATGGCAAAATCTTAAGCAGTCTCCTACCGTCATTTTTTTAACGATCAACCTATTGATAAGAAAAGCAACTCAATAAAGAAGTTGCACATACGGATTAATTAGATGTGCAAAGTGTGTGATGAGCTCTGCTAAACATAATAGCTTTAGCATGTACTTTTAATGTCAAGGACTTAATTGAGTTGTTTTTCTTATCATTGCATCGAATATGATTCATTCGGAAGAGGGCTTTTCCCATCGTGATGCTAAGTGGTGTATAATAATGTGTCGATAATGTCTTGAAAACGACAGTTTGCATGAAATATTATTATGGGTTTGTCGTAATTTGTGAGGTTCTTGAGAAATGCTCCCTATTTCTGTGTTTTGTGAGAAAAAGGTGTGCCTAAAACAACACGTGACCGTTTCATCGTGAAATGGCAATTCATTTCGTGACAAACATGCGTGCCACGAAACGACTTTATAATTGCCATTCAATGATGAAACGGCCACGTGACAATAAGATTGGTCACAAACGAAGCACTTCTAAGTAGTTTACGAAAATAAAAACGATATATGCTCCATTGTAAGCGTAAATGTGTCATAGATCACGTTATTCATTCCGTGGAATATTCTTCAGGAAGAGATTTTCGTCATTTGAATGCAATAAGACAATTTAAAATATATTCGAAGTAACCTGTGCAAAATTAGTAAACATTTGTTTTTCGATTTTCATCAAAACGCATTGCACGTTGTGACAGATGCAAACAATAATTGTACCTAACTAGAAAGTCTTCGAAGATCCACAAACAGTAATTATCTCCTCCCCCCACCCCCCTTTAAACACACGTGTGCAATCTTCTTTTTAAATTCTACTTACGAGTATAAAAACTCTATTTTCTTTCACTACCGACGCATTAAAGAAATTTCAACTTACTCCTCCTCGAAATCTTCTTTATTTAAAGAAAAAAAAATATTCTTTGCATTCAAGTGTAATCATGAGCAGGATACCAGCTTTAGTGATTGTCTCCATGTTTGTTCTGGTGTCGGTGAGCGATGCGTACCTATGCATCGGCTATGGTTGCTTGGGAACGAAAAATAACCAACGACAGTCGGAGACTACAGTGACGAGAACCAATACAGGCCAGCAGACCGGATACAATACCGGCTACAGCGACCAACAGGTCGGCTACAACGACCATCATACTCGAGTTGTGGAGCAGACTCGTCAGATACCATGCGGATCACGTGTAACAACTTACAGTCAACAGACTGATCACGGTAAGAAGTAAAACAGCATCATCATCGTGGTACTGACTGAGTGAAATGAAAAACACGTAGCTCTTTCGGTAGAAGAAAAAGGAAAATTGTAAAAAACACCAAATTCTAACAGCCGCTGATATACAACAAGGAACAGCATCTGGGAGAAAGCTTATTGATAAATCTTGTCCATCCACGCATTTTCTCCCCCAAGATTCAAAAAGAACTGTTTATTTAAAACGTCATTTTATTGTTATCTCACAGTGTGAACTTGTTGCATTTACAAATAGTGCAAAATAATACTGGAAAAGCAAAAGATATAGTCAAGTTGTGAACTGATACAAATTTTAAAAAATCTTTCATTCATTAAAATATGACGTTTAGAAAAATTGATAATTTTATCCAAGAAATTTCTACTTCAAAAGGTATATTGACAAGATATTCTTTTTCTATTTTCTATCATAAATAACTTAATTTTCATGCATTAACATTGTAAGCATCAAATATTTTTTAATGGTGTTTTAACACCAAGATGACTTTAGATTTGTTGTTAAGTATCATTGCGATTACTGGTACAGATGCTTTGAATTTCCTATAATATGAAACTAAATTGATTAAATTAATGCTTTATGTAACAATTTATATTGCACGTTTTCTAAAAACCAAGCCATACCATGAAAATATAAAAAGTGTTTTTATTTACAATTTCTCTGTTTATATTTGTGAAGTACTTTTGCTTGTGACATATAATACATTTCAATGCCTTTCAAGATATGGTTTTTCACTTTCAGGACTTTTCCTTATTTCTATCTAGATTAACAATCCATTTGAACTTTCAGCAGGACTTTAGATTTGTTTTTAAGTATCATTGCGATTATTGGTGCAGATGCTTTGAGTTTCCTATAATATGAAATGAAATTGATTAAATTAATGCTTTATGTAACAATTTATATTGCACGTTTTCTAAAAACTCATCCATACCATGAAAATAAAAAGGTGTTTTTATTTACAATTTGTCTATTTATATTTGTGAAGTCTTTTGTTTGTGACATATAATCCATTTCAATGCCTTCAAGATATGGTTTTTCAACATCAGGAATTTTCCTATATTTCTATCTAGATTAACAATTGATTTGAATTTTCAGCCGCTATTTATATACATTATAAGAAACATTATGCATATTTATCTCTAAATTTGTTTATTTCGTAGTAAAAGAAGTTGATGGATAAGCATATAATTAAGTTAATATGTAGTAAAGATCCACCTAAAAAACATGACTAAAAAACTGCTCTATGTATTTAAGAAAGATCAATTTATTAACTGATTAGGTTTTGTTTTCAGTTTTTAGATTTATGTTAGTTCTTAATATATATATATATAAATTAAGCTAAGAATTTAAAACAAGAACAAACATGCTGCTTTATAGGAGTGATAAATTTCTGGTATAGTTAAAAAACATTTAATGAATTAATACATAAAACTTATAGTTATATTATAATTGTATACTGTATATTTTTGATACTTTATAATTAACTAAACACCCTACACTTTGGGTTTTTTTTTGTTAGAAATTCTTAAATACCTTTGATAAAATATTATCATTGTGGCAACGTGAAAATCAAATATTTTAATGTCAACACCATCAGAATGGGTTACTGGATTGCAAAAAACATAGGCGTAACTTACTAGAGCCAGAGAATGCAATTGACCCCTTTAAAATTCAAGAATGTTTAGATGTAATCTATTTGAAAATGATATTTTCTAAATCGGAAACACTGTGTTCCCCCGCCTCCAAAGTTGTATGTTGCTCCTCAATGTTACTTGCCAGTTTACGTCAATGGCAAAAAGATTACATAAAGGTTTTTCCAATTTTTCTTTTCTTTCCTTTTCTTTCTATTTTTCACGAATACCAAAGAATTGAAGTCATTGTATTTCAAATGTAGTTAATATTCAGAAGTTCCTTGGCTAAGTTACACATATTGCTCATTTACTGCAACAACGTCATTACTCAAAAATCATGATTTTTTGAGTTGATACCATAGGGACAATTTCAATGATGTGAACTTCTCTGACAAAGTTTCATTTCTGAAATTTTTAAAATTCACCGGCAAAATGGCTGTAGTATCGCTTTGGCGAATACACGTTTCTTCACTTTCACTGAAATTCAAACACATTTCCTGAAAAATCATCATTTTTTAGTTATAGTGGCCTTACAGCAAATGAGCGATAAAACTTTGAAAACAAACAAACTGGCAGCTGTCATTTTTACAATTCGAAAAAAAAAATTCTCGTAAGCTTGCACAGTGAGGAATAAAAAAAAAAGACTAATTTCAAATTTTGATATTCTCAATTTTTTTTTCAATTATTATGCATTGTGACCCCCGACCATGGCCGAGTGGATAAGGCGCTCAAAATGGTAGACGCCTGAAGTGTGAATGTCCGGTTATCTGGCCTAGCCTATCACGCTGCTGTCGATCTAACAGTCTGGAGTTATGGTCGACTATCTCCAGATGTAACGTGAATACGTGTTAGAACTTTTAGACTACAGTTATCGCTTTATTAGTATACGCGCTACAGTTATCGCTAATTTATTGTGTAGACATACACAATAAATTACAAAGTTACGCAAAATAAGGAACAAAATTTTTAGGTATCTATGCTATGACAACTATTTTCACATAGTCTCAAAATACATAATTTTGTCAAAGCTAAAATTCAAATTTAAGTATGGAAAATATGAGTTTTGCAGCAAACTTTTATGGGTAATGTTAGTTATAAACTAAAATAGGTACGAATTTAAAACAAAAGGAAACAAAAAATAAATATATGAACATTAGTTCCCATTATGTTAATTTGGAGGGTAATGAATATAAAAAATCAACACGCAAAAAAAACAAACAGTTTATTGGTTATATTCTTTAAAAATATCGACAAATGTAACGAAAACTTTCACATGATCCTTTCCTGATTGGTTGAATTTGTAGTGTGTGAGTTTAGCTGCAAAGCAGTTGATGGATATAATGTGAGTTATGCATCAAAACGAGATTTTCAGAATGTTTTTTAGCCTTAATATGTTCATTATAGTCCAAATCACTGTGACAGTCCGATTCGCCCTAAGAAGACGAACACGGTGATATGAATAACTCAAAACCTTAAAAAAGTGGATAATGTGACTTTTACATCGACACCCTCCTTTTTGATACAAACATGTTTTTGCTTTAGATTTTTGTGATTTGATGTTTAAAAAGATGATAATTTGCTCAAAATAATAAAAGATACTATGATGATAAATTTTGCTACAACTTTAGTGGTGATCTCATCCGTAAATTAAAAAAAAAATATCGACTAATTAAGATGTATTCTTGCATTGGGCGAAAAGAAATTCAGTTTAACCCGACGAGTGTGACGGAGAACTCACTTGTGAAGTTATCACAATCATTAAAATGTTACCAGCTGCGTACCCGTTCTTCGTACGGCAGGAATCAAATAATTTTCTTACTCATGTAAATGAAATTAATTTCATCTGTACGAAATTTCAAAATATAGAGAATTGCATTACTCGTGACATAAGCTTTGCCTTACAGATACTTCAGATGGTATACAGCGAAACTGCACGTATGAGAGAACGTAAAAAGTGTTTTGCAAACAAATCTATTCACTTTCAAAGTGCTTCTGCAGGATAAACTTGTGTCTTTCTGTTTTAAATTCTAAAATTAATATCCATGGTGTGGTCTCAGGTTCTTAATACTGCTGGAGATTTTTTGCAGTTTTTTCTTCGTATGTCTGGCAACAAACTTTTCAAGCAGTACATGCTTACTGTGCTCTTACTCATAACAGATGCAATTTGTTGCATCTGTGTTGCATCTGCTCTCAGCTAATTTAATTCGAAATGTTGTTTCCCTTTAAAATTTGTGAAAACTCGCTTAATTTATATTTCATTGTTGTTCGAATGAAGGTTAAATGTGCATTTTATTGTCAAATGTACATATTTGACAAACAAACAAACAAAAACTAAAAATCTGAAACACTTTCATATTTTAAATACGCACTAAAATGTTCTATATTAAAAAGCGTATTATAATCCATGCGTCATCCCTTTTTATGTTCCTTATACCTTTAAGATAGAAAATGTATGATTATGAGTGTGCCGCAGTTTGATTCTTTGTTCCATAAAACAGTTCTTTGGAATCGAAATCTAAATCGCCTACTGAAAATGTTTAACAATCTCCTCTAAGCATACTCTAATTATAGTTCCATCATAAATATTGTTTGAGAGAAATCTCCATCGTAATCCATGCGTGTGCCGTGTTTGTCCTTGTTCCGTTAAACAATTTTTCAAAAGTTAAATTTGTATTAAAATCGCCTACCAAAACTGTTTAACAATATTCGCCAGGCATATTCTAACTATACTTCACCTTCATAAATACTGTTTGGAAAGTGTATCATAATCCATGAGTGTACCGTAATTGTCTTCCCGGTTCCATAAAACACTTCTTTAGAACTGAAATCTGTTGTTAAAATCGCCTACTAAAAATATTTTACAATCTTCATCGGGCATATTGTAACCATACTTCTTTGTAATATACTGTCGCGTTTGCCGGTTTCTACTCAAATTTGGAAGATATCCCCAAGCTCAGTTCAGTTTTGAAAATTTTATTTTGATGTCAAACTTGGCGATAAATCATCAAATTTAGAAACATTGGAGACTTTCAACATTTGATTCTCCCTCTAATTAATTAAATGCCTCCTAATTAATTAGTAAAAAGTAAGCCCATTTCATAAAAAAAGCAATTAAAAGAATACAACGGAATAATGTCCACAGAAAAAAGCCTGATTTATTTTAATAGCACTCGAGTGCTAAAAAATACCATTCTAATAGATTTTAGGAAGCGATCGTGAAAATTTGTAAATAATGATACGTAACCTTAAATTTTAATCAACGTCTACCTACACCTCAGGAAATCTAAAATATGAGAATATGCGGAATTATTTCGTGCTTGACGTATGTTTTGCTTGAGAGTCTGTCATTCGGATTGAGTTTCGAAAGGGGTTTTAACCTCGTTACATCAAAATGAGGTAGATTTCACATGCGGAAACTCAGTTTCGTTTGAAAGTAGTTTTATTTATTATTTCAACTGGCATCTATTCTGTTTCAGTTGCTGTGACAACGAAAATCGCAAGCTTAATGTCAAACGAAATCTTAAAGCAACAGATGTTGTATTCAAAATCCTTCTTTACTTAAAAATTCGTAAAAAATCTCCTAATTTACATTTCCCCCCGTTTTTCTTTTAAAAGAGGGCGAAACGAATGTTCCGCCATCTGTCAAAGTATCAAAAAGTTATGAAGGGTACAGTTAAAGATGCAACAGTTTTAAAATTATGTTAGGTAAACTTTAGTCAAAAGTGATCTTTCTTTAAAAAAAGTCTTAAAAATCTGTTACATATTCACAAAAAACTGTTTGCAAAAGAAACTTTTCTCCTCCATCCGATTATGCGAATATTGTTCTCTATTGCGAGTGTAATCACAGGCCTTATTACGTATTATGCGAGAAAAAATGCCAAAAAGCGCATAAAACATAAAATAAAAGAAATTCGAATTCGAATTTCGGAAAAATCGCTTCGAGGTTTGTTGGGACCTGTCCTAGTGAAGCCATATACAAAATTTGGCACGACTGCGACCACCCGTCTCGGTCGAGAGTTCACGCAAGAAGATCGGAAGTTACAAACCTACATGGCCAGTCCAGTCCGATACTAAACTTTGTCTACTCTCGGATTTTATTATTAAGACTAGCTGCGTGCCCGTTCTCCGCACGGTTAGGGAACGAAACTTTTTCTTACATGTATAGTTCGAATTGATCCCAGTGAATTGGAATCTAAAAATAAGCAAATGATTCGACTCTTGGCGTAACGTTACTCATTAGTTATTTGTAATGTTAGTATAAGTACTGACCTGAGACCCTTGTTAATATTATGACGCAAAAAACTATGCCGGTGTCAATCGCGATTAGAAAAGAAAAGCGTGACGGTTTGCAGTGAAAATTCCTAATTTTCAAATCGTCTCATTTCTACACCATATTCTTTTTTAGATTTAATCTATGCCACTAATACTTTAAATACTACATGATGTGGAGAACCGTTTTATTTTATAATTAAATAGTTGTGTACCCGCTCGTCGCAAGGCAAGAAGAGAACATTTTCCTAAAATGTGATCATGACTACCTGTAACAAAACAGAATCTCCAAGAAAAAAAAATGTTCAAGTACAGTCTTTTCTGTTGAAACTACCGCGGGATATATTAACGCGACGTAGAATTACCTACTTAATGTTTAGTTAGCTGTGCTGTAAGACGGCTGTTGAAAAACGAACTGAGCACTTTTAGTTTCACGAAATATTTATTAATGCGGTATATGATGGTTTGATCAATATTGCCCTAGTATATCTACTATTATTCATACTATCTTCTACTGATACCAATACTATATGATTTCGCTTTTTCCTCTTTAATGCTAAATTTAAAGAAACGGTTTAGATATTTGCCACGAATGTAGTCTTTTATTCTTTGGTGATTCTTTGTAATTTACGCATTAGCAAAAACGATGATCATTTCACTTTATGGCCGCCATTAAAACAGCTCTCCAAACATTTTTATGCAGAATTCTTGTCAGATAGGCGTATTTAGCACCGTTAAATATTTCCAGCGATTCGTAAACGTGTCCCGTTTAAAAATTATATCGAAAATAATGCTGGATAACTCCTTGTTGAAAAAAACAGCATTCAATTCTTTTTTCTGGCAACGTAATATAAAATAGGGAATTATTTCGTGCGTGAAGTATGTTTTGTTTGTGAGCTCGTTATTCTGATTGAGTTTCGAAAGGGGTTTTAAACTCGTTACATCAGAATGACGTAGATTTCACATGTGGAAACTCAGTTATTTTAAAATCATTTTATTTATGTTTTTCAAATGGCAATTTTATTCATTGTTACTGTTTCCAAGAACACCATAGCGGAAGATATCATACCGGAATCTTGAAACAGCTGCTATGAATTCAAAATCCTTCTTTACATAAAAATTCGCAAAAAATCTCCTAATTTATATTTTTCCTCCGTTCTTCTTTTAAAAGTGATAGAATTGTATGCTCCGTCTTTCGCCGAAATATAAAAAAGTTATGACAGATAGAATGAAAGATGCAACAGTTATAAAATTATTTTACGCAAGCGTCGTCAAAAGAGAAATTCTTTTTAAAAATTCCCCAAAATCGGCAAAATATGTTACATAGTCAAAACAATCTGTTTTCGAAAGAAATTTTTTTCCTCTATACGATGATGCAAACATCGTTTTACTGCGAGTGCAATTACCGGCGTTATTACGTATTATGCAAGAAAAATCGCTAAAAATCGGACAAAACATAAAATAAAACATTTTCTAATTTGAATTTCGAAAAAATCGCTCCGAGGCGTATTAGGATCTGTCCTAGTGAAGCCATATGCAAAATTCGGTAGGTCTGCGACCAACCGTCTTGGCGCAATGCGATCGAGAGACGCTCGCAAGCACATCGGTCGGTGGTCACAAACCTATCTACATAGCTACATACAATGTTTGCTCTCGGATTTTATTATATACTAGCTGCGTGCCCGTTCTTCGCACGGTAGGAAACGAAATATTTCCTCACATGTGTAATTCGAATTAATTCCAGTGATGTGGAATCTAGAAAAAGCAAAATTATTTTACTCTTGACTTAAAATTTGCGTCATATATGTAATAACCTGAGATCATTTCCATATAATGACACACACACACACACAAAAAAAAAACTATGTCAGCGTCATTCGCTATCAAAAAAGTGAAAATGGACCGTTTGCAGTGAACTTCTCACTTTCAAAATGTCTTATTTCCGCAGACATGCTGTCTTTTAGGTTCACGTTTTGGATAGGGTTCACGTACCGGATGGGGTTCTAAACTCGTTACATCTAAATGACGAAGATCCATCTCACTTACGGAAACTCGGGGCTTTGTTTGAAAGAAGTTTTATTTATGTTTTTCAACTGGCAATTTTATTCATTGTTACTGTTTCCCAGACAACCATAGCGGAAGATATCATACCGAAATCTTGAA
Organism: Cheiracanthium punctorium; assembly: GCA_038373885.1. Lineage (NCBI taxonomy): Eukaryota > Metazoa > Arthropoda > Arachnida > Araneae > Cheiracanthiidae > Cheiracanthium > Cheiracanthium punctorium. The sequence continues at coordinate 560,285 of JAWZYV010012162.1, forward strand.
CAGCTTTTATCAAATTCAAAATCCTTCTTTACATAAAAATTCGTAAAAAATCTCCTAATTTATATTTTTCCTCCGTTCTTCTTTTAAAAGTGGGCGAAATATATGCTCCGTCTTTTGCCGAAATATAAAAAAGTTATGACAGATAGAATGAAAGATGCAACAGTTTTAAAATTATTTTTACGCAAACGTCGTCAAAAGAGAAATTCTTTTTAAAAATTCCCAAAAATCAGCAAAATATATTACATAGTCAAAACAAACTGTTTTCGAAAGAAAATTTTCTCCTCTATCCGATGATGCAAATATCGTTTTATTGCGAGTGCAATGACCGGCGTTATTACGTATTATGCAAGAAAAATCGCTAAAAATCGGACAAAACATAAAATAAAGCATTTTCTAATTCGAATTTCGGAAAAATCGCTCCGAGGCGTCTTAGGATCTGTCCCAGTGAAGCCGTATGCAAAATTCGGTAGGTCTGCGACCAACCGTCTCGGCGCAATACGATCGAGAGACGCGCGCAAGAACATCGGTGTGGTCACAAACCTACCTACCTACATAGCTACATACAATGTTTACTCTCGGATTTTATTATATACTAGCTGCGTACCCGTTCTCCGCACGGTAGGGAACAAAACTTTTTCTTACATGTATAATTCGAATTGATTCCTGTAATGTGGAATCTAAAAATAAACAACATGATTTGACTCTTGGCGTAAAGTTACTCATTAGTTATTCGTAAAGTTACTATAAATACTGATCTGAGAACATTGTTAATATTATGAAACAAAAAACTATGTTGGTGTCATTGGCGATCAGAAAAAGAACGTGACGGTTCCTAAAAATTTCTAACTTTCAAAATGTCTCATTTCTACATCATACTCTTTTTTAGATTTAAGTTATACCATTAATACCTTAGATACTACATGATCTGAAGAACCGGGTTTTTTTTTTATAATTAAATAGTTGTGTGTACCCGCTCTTCGCAAGGCAAGAAGAGAACATTTTCCTAAAATGTTATCATAACTACTTGTGACAAAACAGAATCTCCAAGAAAAAAAAAAAGTTCAGGTACAGAATTTTCTGTTGAAATTACCGCGGGATATATTAACGCGACGTAGAATTATTTAATGTTTAGTTAGCTGTGATGTAAGATGGCTGTTGAAAAACGAAAAGAAACGAATAGTTTCACGAAATATTTATTAACGCGGTATATTGTGCTTTGATCAATATTGCCCTAGCATATCTAATAACTATTACTAAGAGTATCCTTTACTGATACCAATATATTTTCGTTTTTCCATCTTTAATGTTTAATTTAAAGAAACGGTTTAGATATTTGCCACTAATGTAGTTTTTTATTCTTTGGTGATTCTTTGCAATTTACGCATTAGTATAAACGATAATCATTTCACTTTCTGGCTGCCATTAAAACAGCTCTCCATACATTCTTATGCATAACTCTTGTCAGATTGGCGTATTTAGCACGTAAAATATTTCCTGCGATTTGAAAACGTGTCCCGTTTAAAAATTATATCGAAAATAATGCTGGATAATTCATCGTTGAAAAAACAGCATTCAATTCTTTTTCTGGCAACGTATTATAAAATAGGGAATAATTTCGTGCGTGGCGTATGTTTTGTTTGTGAGCCCGTAATTTTGAATGAGTTTCGAAAGGGGTTTTAATCTCGTGAATCTAAGTCATTTTGATCTAACATGTGGAAACTCAGTTATTTTAAAGTCATTTTATTTATGTTTTTCAAATGGCAATTTTATTCATTGTTACTGTTTCCCAGACAACCATAGCGGAAGATATCATACCGAAATCTTGAAACAGCTTTTATTGAATTCAAAATCCTTCTTTACATAAAAATTCGTAAAAAATCTCCTAATTTATATTTTTCCTCCGTTCTTCTTTTAAAAGAGGGCGAAATGTATGCTCCGTCATTTGACTAAATATAAAAAAGTTATGACGGATAGAATTCAAGATGCAGCAGTTTTAAAAATATTTTACGAAAGTGAGCGTCAAATTTAATTTTATTTGAAAAATTCCCAAAAATCTGCAAATTATGTTACACAGTCCGAACAAACAGTTTTTAAAAGAAAATTTTCTCCTCTATTCGATGATGTAAATTTCGTTTTCTTGCGAGTGTAATTACCGGCGTTATTACGTATTAAGCGAGAAAAATCGCTAAAAATCGGACAAAACATAAAATAAAACATTTTCTAATTCGAATTTCGAAAAAATCGCTCCGAGGCGTGTTAGTGTCTGTCCTAGTAAAGCCGTATGCAAAATTCGGTAGGTCTGCGACCAACCGTCTCGACGCAATGCGATCGAGACACGCTCGCAAGCACATCGGTCGGTGGTCACAAACCTATCTACATAGCTACATACAATGTTTGCTCTCGGATTTTATTATATATAAGAAGATAAGATAAGAATATGTAATTCTTATGTATCGCTTCGATACACTCTTCATATGTATAATACCAATTGCTGTCGAACATAAATCAATAAAAAGCGCTGCATTCCATTAATGTACAGCTTTTTTCAGCGTCACGAGAGAGACTGATGAACTATATGTGCCCCTGTAGAACAGGTATCCAGAGACGGCAAGTGTACATACGCCGCCCTTAATCCACGCATGTGAAATCATTGACTCATGTTCGATAGTAATTGGTATGATAAAATAAATAAAAACTTTGTGAAAAAAAACACACACAAAAGGTTACTTCAAGGCGTGACGGTCGTTTCGACCGAAAAATCGTTCGGTCTTCGTCAGACAAACCCTTCCGTCATACAGAGCAGAGGGAACTGAGAAAGATAAACAACCAAGCATGTTACCACAAGGAAACAAGAAAAGGCGGAAAAAACCAAGGAGAGGGGAAAAAAGAGAGGGGGGGAGGGATACAAAGAAAAGAAAATAAGGACAAACACAAATATATAAATAAATAATAACAATAAAAAAGCAGTAAAGAACACACAAAAAAAGGAAAAAAAAAGAAAACAGAACATACAAAAGAACAAAAGAAAGAAAACATAAAAACGCAATGCTATGGGTAATTCTCTCTCACCTCTCTTATGTGATATTTATATGCATTATTTTGAAGAGAAGCTCTTCAAGGTCTTTAATTTTCCGTGCTGGGTCAGATATGTTGACGATACTTTCATTCTAGTGGATTCCAATTGTGATATTTCTAATTTACTTTTGATTGTTAATTCTGTTGATCCATGTATCCAGTTTACTCTAGAAAAGGAGTGCAACAATTCTTTACCTTTTTTTTATGTTCTTGTTTCTAGGAATTCTGACGGTTTCTCTACTTCTGTTTTCCGCAAACCCTTTTCTATCTGTTTACCTCCTCATGCCCTATATAATCATCCTTACCAGCAAAAACTTTCTGCTTTTTACACTTATGTGCTTCGTGCTATCAAAATTTGCTCTGATTCTTCATCTCTTAATAATGAGATTAGTTACTTAAAATCCTTAGCTTCTCTCGTGGTTTTAGCCCCTGTATTATTGATAAAGCTGTTTCTAAATTTAATAAGCCTAATACTTCTACTAATACTATTAATTTTCACAACGAATTAATCGTACTACATTTCTTTTCACCTTTATGCTACAAAATTTCTAAACTTCTCAAAAATTTCGGTTTCAAAGTCATTTTTAAACCTATTAATAAACTTAAATTTTCTTCCCTTAAAGATCCTATTCCTACTGAGAACCGTTGGGGTGTTTATTATATTCGTTGTGGATCTTGTGATTTGGCTACATTGGTCAGACCAGAAGAGCTCTCAAATTTAGGCTGAAAGAGCATGAGAGATATGTTTCTAAGCATGAGCTTTCCAAATCTTCTATTGCCTCCCATTGTTGGAATTCTAATCATCGGTTTCAGTTTTCTAAGGCTAAAATATTGTGCACTCCTCAATCTTTGTCCCCTCTTGATTTTTTGGAAGGTTTTTCGATTACCCAGCTCTTGGAACGTCTTGTGAAAGATGGTTTTTTAGGTTCCTTTCGTTCATTCCGCTTGGAAGCTGTTGTTGTAAAGTTCTATTCACTTTCCCCTTTCTCTTCTGCTACCATTTTCCTCCCCCCTTCCTTTTCTATTATTTTGTTTGTCCTCTTTTGTGCTGTCCTGTATGTTGTTTATAAAAAAAAAGTATATATAAAAAAATAAAAATAAAAATAATATTTAATTATTTTTTGCGTTTTTATGTTTTCTTTGTTTTATGTTCTTTTGTTTGTTCTGTTTTCTTTCTTTTTTCCCCCTTTTTTGCGTGTTCTTTATTCCTTTTTATATTGTTATTATTTATTTATATATTTTTGTTTGTTCCTTATTTTCTTTTCTTTGTATCCCTTCCCAACTCTCCTTGGTTTTTACCGCCTTTTCTTGTTTCCTTGTGGCAACATGCTTGATTGTTTATCTTTTTCAGTTCCCTCTGCTCTGTATTATAAAGCGATTAGAAACAGCAACGGTACATCAAAGATTCCAATTGACTAGCGAGAAATTACGTAACAAAAAGTCATAGGTACCCAATATTGGTTTTAACCAATAATTAATTACTTGTTTAATAAGTATCCATGGAGACAACTGGAGAGAGCAGCCTATCTTTTCGTAATGCACCGGAGTGAGGACGAAATGTATTCCTCCGCGCCGCATCACACATAAGGTCAAACGCGTAATACGCACGCGCACCACGCATATGACCGAAACACAATGCATCGTGCGCATGCGTTTTGGTCACATCCGCGGAAGCATACTCGGCACACCTTTTTAGCCGCTTTGCTCTCTCCAGTTGCCTCCATGAGTAATATACACTCCTATAATTAACAAATGGCAATACTACTAGAATCTGGTGCTTTAATATCACTAATTAACGGGACAATTAATTTAAAAACCGGTACATTTAAAAGTGAAGCGCTCGGTAGCCAATCAAATTTGTCCTCTTGTTGTTTCTAGCCGCCTGTTACTTTTGACAAATACTGCGTAAAGCGTACAACTCCCAGAGAAACAGTAATGGGACAAAGATTCTAATCGGTTAATGAGACATTACGAAACAAAACGTCACAGGTACCCAGTGTGGTTTTAACGATGATAATTACTGGTAGAATAAGTAATAGAAGGCCGTAATTAACAAATATACACAATACTACAATACTCTGGTGCTTTAATATCACTAATTAACTATTTAACTAAAATAAAAATCGTTGTGTTTAAAAGTGCAGCGGTCGGCAGCCAATCAAGTTTGTCTCGTTGCTGCTTCTATGTAACCTGTTATTCTAGGTGTGTCAGACTTAAAAGATGGCAGAATTTTTTTTTTTCATTCTAAATTTTAAATACGTTTCACAATATGTATGTCAGCGCCATCTATCGGTAGCTCTTTGAAATACAACTTATTTTGTCATTACAAAAAATCCAATCTTTTAATCCTATTCGTGCACAAATTGCATTTTTTACAAGCATTATATATTCTTTTTTAATGGATTTTCAAAGTTAGTACGAACTTTTGACGTCTCCCGTATAGGATCCCTTATGAAATGTACGGCATAGGATGAGGGTGTATCAAATGAAAACGGGACAGCAGCCTCAAAATTACAGTAGCACTTATCCCACTGTTGTACCAAGCGGCGAATACCTCGTTCTTAGAAAAAGTTTGGCTGAAAATGAAACCAGTTTCAAACACTGTCCACGACTTCACTGTCCATGGGAAAACGTCGACCCTTCCATGTCTTTTTCAGAAGACCAAAGATGTGAAAATCCCGTGGTGAAAGGTCAGAGCTGTACGGTGGGTATTCCAACACACTCCACCATAACTGTTCCAGCATGCTGGGTGTGCGATTGGCCACGTCTTGTAGTGAAGCAAAACCACACAAGAACACAAAAGGCCAGAAAGCATTACTTTGATTGCAGCACAAGCAAAGGTAGTGCAATACTCATAATAAGCTTAGAGTAAATCGATTATGGTTAACACTGTCGATTGTAGAACTACGGTCCAGAAAATCAAGGAAAAGACATTAATATGATTTTGGCCCTCTCCCCGGACAACACACCTGGCTGACCACCAACTTATATCACGAGTTGGGCGTCCTTAAAAAGGGGCAAGCCCATTTTTCAATAAGGTTTCTCTTCTTTCACCTCCCACTCTATCTCTAAACACAGTGTTTTTACACTCACACAGCACACCAAATTATTATCACTGTTCCGTTTTCATTTGATCCACCCTTATAACTGCATGTTAAAATTTTCTGCAACTGGAAGTAGTATAATCTGAATGTCAAGAGTTCAAAAGGCGTCCGTCTGTTCAAACAGTTTAAATAACACAATGCCATAACGTTGGCCATATTTCGAGCTCATGTCACCTGGTAAATTGAAATAGAAGAGTGGAAAATAAGCATTTTTGACAATGGAAACAATGAGGCTTTGATCTAAATGAATACTTTACTACAAATTATAAAAGGCTTTATTTCATTTTACATTGTTATTGAGAACAATCAGCGGAGAGGAATATTTCTATAGTTGGTCGATGAAATGAGCCAGAACTCACAGTAAAACCTTACAGGCAGATCAGAGCATCGCTACCTCTTCGCATTGCTATTTTACTGGATCGAATAGTAGAGTGAGATAGCAAATGTTGTCTTTCTAAACCTACTAATAATTAGAATGATCTCTCACTTATACACGCTGCCTTTTGTGTGCGTTCTTTCACGATCTCGGCTGGATTCATAAAACAATGGTAACTCTCATTCACTTATGAGCCGCGTCACAAAAAATTGTTTTCAGTTCAAAAAGTAGATTTCTGAAGTAGACAGGTGTTGCTTACAGTAAGAATTTTATTTTTATTTTTTCTCTTTCAGATTACTTTATGAGAACATGGTAATGCGAGTAAAAACGAAACTTGGGTATGCAAGCACTTCCAATTTTTTTTTTTTTTTGGTCTTCTTCAAAAATAGTGTTATAGTTAAAAATAAATTCATTGTATTTTGAGATTAATCTTATTTACAATTTTCAATGTATACACATAGTATTAATTAACAATATGATATAGTACAATGTACTTACATTTAACTTTTAAGCTCTCTTTCATAGTTTCTGATTTATGCGCATCACTTACTTATGCGCACTTTTCTCGCTGTCCCCTGGGCCAGTGCATATGTGAGAGATCACCGCATTGCTATATAAAAATGAGCTCAGTCAAGAAATGAATGAAAGATATATCTCAAGGTGCTGCTGTATTTGTTAACTGATGCTAAGACAACGATGTCTGCCGGCATTTCTCTGCGTCATCTTGTTTACAACATATCTTCCTAATCACGTTGACTGTAAGTTCTGATTCCGCATGAATATACCGTATTTCGTCGAAAAGGAAAAGATGTATCATGCTTTCTGCTGTAACTATCGATCGATGAAACTTAATCTCATAGGCCTGTCAGGTATATTAACCATTCTTGTGATCATATTAATGTCCTCGTGATGATATTCAACTTTGAAATTTCTTATTATCTGCAAATAGAAGTAACATTAGCTTATTACAGTATAAATGTATAACAAAGCAGTTGTCAACAGCATTATAAGCATAAAACTAAGAAGAAAAGTAAAAACGATACACAAATATAGATAGCGTCCAGCGTGTTTCATAAAAGATGGGCAAAACTTTAAGAGCTGATAGTACAAAACTAAACAAACAACTTTGATCAGAGAATGCATGGTTGGAATTCAAATGCAAAGGCGCTAGAAGGCATGAAAGGAACATTCCATGAACGAATATACCTTACCCGTAATGAACCTGCATGGCCACATATAAATCCAAATGTGCGCCGGCGACCCTTTTCTATCAATATTTTGACAGGAATAATTGGCAACTATCTTTTCGAACTTTACTTTCTGCCAGAACACCTTGATGGGAAAAACTACTGCAACTTCATTGCAACAAGTACAGCTCAACATATTGAACGACATTCTGCACACTTCGAGAGGGTTATGTAGTTCCACAAGGATATAGCACCAGGCCATTATGCACGAGAGGTACGAAACTATCTGGAAGTAACTTTTCTGTACCAATGGATAGGTCGACGTGGGCTGTAGCTTGACCACTGCTCTCGCTAGATCTTTTATGTCTAAGTCTTTTCTGTGTCACTTATTTCTTTCTTTCTGTGAAGACAGCTGAAGACTTTCACGCTCTCATTAACTGCAGTGTACCGGCTAGAAACCGTAATAGCACACCACGGACCCGGGTTCGATTTCCAGCATGGGTGTCCGTTCGGAAATCGAACGTAAATCGATCCGAAAATCAAATTTCGTCCGACCCTTCATAGGAGGCATCGTTTGTTCGCCTATTAGGTGCCTCCATAATAAATAGACCAGTACTTCCTGCCTAGCAGTTGATAATGCTTATGTAGGGCCCGTATACATGGACGAAAATGCGGGGTCAATGCCGGAACTTTCGCTGCTTTCTACCCCGCTTCTCCTACGTAGGGAAAAAATGCGGGGTAGAAAGATTGGTCCAGTGAAGGGTGAATGCAGGGATGACCTCGCTTTCCCATGATGCATTGCATGTTTTTCCCTATACTCTGCTTTTACCCGGGATTTTCCATTTTCCCATGTAAACAGGCCTGTAGTGTCCAACGTTTAGTTCCGCCATTAGGGAAAAAAATGCAGATTTCGTCGTCAAACTCGGCCACTTTAGGGGAAGTGCACGATATGCCTTGTGTGTTTATGAATCCTTGGCAATTCTTCCTTTGTAGTTGTTCTGTTTGCAATGTTGCAGCCAGTCACTGTTTTAGAACAACTATTATAACCATATGCCATTAAACTTAGTGTTGTATATTGTGTTTTTTTGTCTGGTGTAACAACATCTCCTTCAGCGCCCTCTGTTGCCCTTCCGCTTTAATTCCGACCATGTATTCATTGAAGCATGGGCGCCGGCAGAATATTTCCCAGGGACGGGCAAAGACTACTTCAACGTATGGTTACCATGTTAGAAAGAACAAAAAAGCAAGGGAAAACACTGTACACAAAAATCCAGGGGGGGGGGAGCATTGCCCCCTTTGCCCTATGCTGCCGGCGCCCATGCATTGAAGAAAGTTGTTTGTTTGGAAGTGTAATATTACCTCTTAAAGTCTTGCCAATCTTTTATAAAAGACCCCGTAAAAAAGGATATCGGTATCTTCTATGTATATATAAATACGCTAAGGAAAACCTTTGTGTCCCTTTTTCAGCACATTGCGCGAACGGATGAGCGCGAAATTCGGCACAGTTAAAGTTCGTGTGGAGGCGGTTGGGCGAATGTTAAAATTTTTATGTAATATGCTATAGCACGGTAAAAAATTGGAGAACTAATTTGGCATGCAGTATTTCGCGCCAAGTCGGACGATGGTTCCAATGTTGTGTCAATTTTGAAATAACAACATTAAGTTTTAGCATTACTATAGGGTTATAGCATTAAAGCAAAATTTGCAAAAAGTGAAATTATTCTCCAGTTTGGTGAAACACTAATAACTAAAATTCGCTTTAGACCTGTGCTTGTCAACATTTTTAGACGCTCTACCAGTGCGCGAAGTGTTGTAAATTCAATGTTTTAATGCTGTGGAAAAACGAATCGAACAAGGCAGGTTGCAATCCAAGAGACGGTTCACAGAAACGCGTCAATTCGACAATTTCTTCACAATCTCCGGCCACGCATTGTGCTAAAGCAAATTTTCTCCGAAAATATTATTGAAGCAATACCTCAGCAATTAATAGGGAATGAAAATAATATTACTAATGAAATATATGGAAATATTTCCGAAAACATACTTTCAGATAACATACTGAAGTCAGTTATAATAGAACCTAAAAATGATGATTGAACATTTATTAATGCTGAATCTAACATCTGATGAATAGAGAACATATCACCATAGCTACGATAAATAATTTACTATGATGACAATTAAATCAATAACTATCCAGTAGAGTTTTTTAATTCTTTGACTATGAGTGGTTCGCGTTTTTTTTTTTTTTTTTTTTTGGTTAGTTGGGGCAAGTGAAAAATTGCCAAATAATTGTGATCAGTGCCAAATGTTTGCAAACCTAAAAGGATTTCCGGTACATAGTTGTTTATCCCTTGCCATATTTTGAAAGTTTAATTTAATTTCGTATTTTAATTTCACACGTGTTCCCCAATTCCACATTATGTAACCAATAAGTATACAAATTTTATTTTAGTATATTGATAATTTTGCATTAAATTGAATTCGGTACATACATACTATTTTGTATACGGATTAAAATTTCCGGCTTTGTCTTGGAGAACAACAGTGTTTCAGAAGTAGTCTTTAAACGTTTCCTAGAAAAAAACAGTTGGCGGCATTAACGCCCGGCTAACCGAAAAATACCATAGTTTGCCACCAGATAAGTTAGTACTGAAAGTTAATTGCATCCTAAAACTAATCAGAAACTTAAAGGAAGCATTAGTCAATGGAACAAAAATTCGTATCAAGTTTATATATCTGTTGATAAGCTATTCATTGCGAAGTTTGAACTGGAACTGCAGGTAATAAACATCACTAGATGACTCACTCAGTGGAGCTGCCTTTTCATTTAGCAAAATAATCTTTGCTAAGCAAGTATTTAGAAGCGGAGTTTATACAAAAACATTGTCTTCACAGAAAAGTGAGGTGGTTGTAAAGTGAAATTGTACAAAAGTGGTCATTGCACAAAAGTGAAATTGTAAAAATTAGTGAAGTAATTTGGCACGCAGTATTTCGCGCCAAGTCGGGCGATGGTTCCATAGTTAGCTAGACAGATGGTCCTCAGCCGAGGTGGTCATTTTAGTAAGTTCCAATGTACAGTGCGCACCGGTTATAACGGACCTGGGATATAACGTACTATCGGTTATAACGTACCTAGAAGCTAGGTCCCGATTGAAGTCCTATATTTATAATATTATTTAACTTCGGTTAAAACGTACTTAACAAAAGTACGTACTTCGGCTATAACGTACTTTTTATGCCAAAGCCAAAAATAAAATTTTGCTTTTCTTAAGCATTGTATTTCCTTGTTCTCGGAAATTTCAGTACCTTCAAAAACACTCCTTGTCCGTTTTCAGATTCTCTAGTGAGATGAATTATATATGAATGAAGGGAGCAATCTTTTACCTTTTTCGCCTGCTAGTTAGGGCTAAGAACAAGACCCTGTTTTTTATTTGTCATTCATCCATGTAAATGCCTCCTGAAAAGCCCTATCTGTAATGATTCTGATGAAGTGAAGAAGATACAGAAGAGCCTATAAAAAGCATACCCGGCGCACTAAATATTGCAAATACATTATCACGGTTTTTTGAATGCCCGATTGATGATGCAGAGACTCTATAAAAGTCTATTATGGATATCCAAAACGGTATTTTTAAAGTAGCATTTGCCCATTTAAATCAAAAGAAAAATACAGATTATTTATCTCAATAAAAATTGTAAGTAATAAAGAATTTTCTGTTTTATATTCAATTTAAATTTTAAAAAATCAGACCTGTTTAAAACACATACTACAATGAAATTATGAGCCCACTTTCTTGTTCTTTTGTGTAATATTGAATCTTACCGGCGGTACTGCTTATAACGTACTTCGGCTATAACGTACTACTTTTTTTAGGTCCCGTGAGAGTACGTTATAACCGGTGTCTACTGTATATAGAATCTAGAGGCATGCTCTTTGACAGAAGAACTTTATTCACGCTCAAATTGAAAAAAAAAATTAATGCTTTAAGGTCGAATTTCGACCACTGTTAGACAATTAGTATATAAAATAACATTAACAAATGACATACTTCTGACGTCAAAGATATGATTTCTAACTCCGCCAGTCTTCTCCCAACGCAACTTCTGACCCCAAAACCAAATGGCACATACGCAAAAGGATGGAATTTTTCGTCCTTGCTTAGCCATCTTTCAGGCGAGAATTCGTTCGGCTTTGAAAAATATTTTTCGTCTTTGCCCATAGCTTGTATGCCAATAAATATTAGTGTCTGAAATAAAACAAATATAACAATGATAGAATTTATTTGACGCTGTGCTAGATAATTATTAAAAAAAAAGGTATAGATTTTTTGTCTATGACTTCAAGTATTATAAAATGCTGTTGAGTTCTTCTAAGCAGTATCCTCACGACATACGAATTTTTAAGTGGTTTAACGGTTGAGACAGGGAAAGACAAAAACTGTAGCCCCATTCTTACGTTTAAATAAACCTACTAAAATAACTAACTTTAAAACCTAATTTGAAAAATTAAGCAGAAGTTCGTTTCTCTTTTACTTAGTTCTGGAATCTACTTGTATTAGTCATGTTTATGATAATTAAACTGATATATTTGGATAACTGAAAAGCTTTTCGGATCTATATGTTGAATGAAGGTTTTCTGGTAGAAGAAAATGTTAGGGACTGCATTAAATATTGGATGTTCATCAGTTCTGCCAATACTCATTACAGTTCGATTTTCAATAGAAGATGACATGTACATAGTATAAAAAAGGGCATTCTAAGAACTTTACAGGTGATTATCTCTAATTTATTGAATTGTCGTTTAACGTGCTCATTCCCCCAGCTCTTCAATTAAATACTCGCTCTTCTCATACAGGAATTGGATATTTATTTCTCAACCAACAGAGAATCGAAACTCTAAAAAACTGTAAAAGTGTTTTGTTTGTAGCATACAGTTTTCGTTACAGCAGCTGTGACATGCAGTGCAAATGTTAAATAGCTTAGTAAAAATTAAATCAAAATAAGACTCAAAGTAAAAAAATACATAGTGTTCACCCTATGGATAAATGTTATTGATTTTATTGAGAAAAACACAGTTAAAATTTAGAAATATGAAACTTGACAACTTTAATTCATTTTTGCTTCAAATTGCTAGACATTAACTTAACATATTTTTAACTGACTGAATGAAACAGTGTTTTTTTATATTATCTTTGTTTATCCTGAACATTAGGTTACTTTAATTTTCATAGTTCACTGATAAAATGTCTGTCAACACGAATAGTTTATCCACTTATTTTGTGAGGCTAAACCATAAGGCATTTTTTATAAACACAATATTATGAAATGCGAATCCAGAATCACAGTGCTAAAATACCTTCTAATAATCTTTCGGGTGCTCCTGTAAATGAACTATAAATGATAGAGGCACTTTTTCGAGGGAGAGCTTTATTTTGTAATCCTTAATAACATATACTAATTTTGTTTCGTTTGAAATAGCCGAATATTTTTTAAAGACGTTTTAAAGAATGACTGCTTATAGAGCGCAATGTATTAGAATTTTTTGAATGCTTCTGTGAAAGAACTATATAATATGCAACATACACCAAATTCAATACAGTACCTCTTACAGCACATAGGAAGAACATACATAAATTTCGTAGTATTCTATGCATATTCACGACAGTTGTAAATCGGACAAACGGACTGAAATCATAAACACTTTTGAACCTTGTTGGAGACTTTTAAAAACGTGGGATTTACCCTATACAAAAGTCCATGGGGTGAATGTAAGTACCTCTTTGCTCAGCAGCTACAGTGGCCATCTTTTAAATTAAACTTCCGTCATGCAGTTCTTAACTTCCTAAATGAATAATAAGAATTGTTGAATACACTTTCTGTGCTTTTGCAGCTGCACTACAGCAAGGAATTCGCGAATTGAAAATCAAATTTTTCACAATCACAATATCAATTGATGATCATTCAACGATCAGATGATCAGAAAACGCAAAAACCCCTTCAACCATTTATCAATCTCAATTTATGAAGATTTACAAGAAAAGTAAAGTAGTTTCTTGCGTAATCACGTGGGGCGGTGATCTACGTTGTTTTGTTTTCCTTTACCCCAATGGACCCTATGTCTTTTTCAGTGGGATCCATGGTGATCCCACACAAGAACAATATACATACATAAATTTTGTAGAAATCTATACATATAAAACTCGGCTGTTCGAGCCTCGTCAGTGGGAGACCCCCCCCCGAACCCCCTAATTTTTTAGTTTCATTATTGCCATATTAAAACGATATTAATTGACTATGTCATTTTATTTCTCATCTTTCGGGTATTTCGATTGGTAACCCTATGTTGAAATTTTTATGATTCTAACCTATTTATAGAAAAATACGTGTAATGCATATTCTACAGCTTACGAAATACTGTAACAATAGATTAAAGCTGTTGTGAACTAATAGTATTTAAATATATGTAAAATTATGTCGCTTTTTTGGGACACATTTTTCGGACAATTTTCAATAAAGGGGGTGAGAGATAAAATTAAATAGTCATTAATTTAAAACAGAGCACTGTCAGACAAACTAAACTACAAACTTCTTTCAAATGTAGGAAAATGTTGAAAACATACTACTTCTTAGATTAGTGCCGATGTAGCATAAGGTTGTTGACGTAATATAAAGACAATAACGTTAGCTCATCCCCAAAACTCTCAAAGACAATTCTCGAAAACTGTTATAAATTCTGTACCTCGTATTCAATGGCATTCACTTAGTTTTGTTAATAATGGATTGATAAATATGGGCGTGAATTGATAAATCCTGCAAAGAAAGAATGCAACAAACAAATATTTGTAAAATGATATGTCTCTCTTTCTTCTTTTCTTCATCATGAAAATGCACTATCTGTGTAACAAAGAGAATAAGTATTTGTTAATTAGTAATTAAAGCATCTCTGTTCATTTAAATGTTTTAGGACATGTTTTATGGTACTTGTTACTCGACAGGAAATCACGTATAAACTCTGATATGTTTATTTTAACTTCAGTTTTTGCATAACTTTGGTAATGAGTATTTATTTATCTGAAGAAGAACATCTATTTGGAAAACTAATTACTTTTGCGGGAATCCTGTAGCCAGAAAAAATTACATCTCGATCCAAAGTCCTAACATGTGCTCCAACGATAGGATTTAACCTGAAAAAAAGTAAATGTTATAAACTGATTAACATAAAACCAACTAATGTTAGAGGCTTAATTGCTGTTTCTGCATTTAATTTCTTTGCGAATTACTTCGTGGCGAGTATATTACTGTAATATTCGCATTACAGAAGGTGTCCGAAAAAAAAAAAAATGTGCATTTATAGTAAAAAAATTTAGCACAATTCTCTATTATTATTCGATACACAAATGTAGAATTTATTATAAATATGTATATATATTTATGCCCTGCCGATAATCTTTATTATTACTCATTACTATTTATTTACTTTACTCATTAATATTTATTCAAAATTTTCTTCTCTCAAACGTTTTAGAAAACATACTTGATATCGCGACGTATCATGTACATTTGCCTATTTTATGCAATGTTTAGAAAGAAACCCTACCTTTAGTACTTCACTGTTGGAGTATATATATATTAGAATTCCTACTTTCAATTTCATATTAATAGTTATTTTCGACTTACATATTGGATTGTTAAAATTTTCCTATAGTGCAGTTTTTTCCTTAAATCTAATAGTATTTTATTTTTCAGTAGCGAAGCAAGGTGTAAGATTAACGGAAGTTAACAAATGGAAACACTTGTGACGTGGTTATTTAAACAAAAGTTGCTCCCGGAAATTTGTGTCGTCTCGGCTAGTTTTAGTCTCTTTTGCGTGAAATTTCTCTCTCCCTCCTGACATATTTTCCCCTACATATTCTGACTTCTTGGTTTCTTTTCTTGTCTTTATTTCTTTCTTTCTTTTTTTTTTAAGTTCGAGTTACTGATGTGTTCAGGGTATGAAAGTTCGGATTATTGAAAGAGAACTGCATTCAAACTTAATAACAAAAACATGTTATTCTTTTAAAACTAAAATCAATCAGTTAATAAATATTAATAGTGAAGCTTTATTTTATATCCTTTTAACTTTAAAAAATTAAAAATTTTAAAAAATTATACGTACAGTTTATTACTATGTATCAAAACTTTTTCTGTCAAAAGAGAAATTATTACATAGAAAATATATCTAAAATTTAACACAGATTTCTAATTTTTTAAAAATTTGTCTGCAAGAATGACGATCCTAAAATTTAATGAGTGCTTAGAACTTTACTTCTGAATAAAAAATGAGCATGAAAATGGCTATTAACTAAAAACCATTTGAATTTGACCTTTGTGATTCTTTTATGCAAGCTTTAAGGTACTTCAGCTCATTGAAAACAGATGTAGTTATTCTGTCTTCTTTATTAGGAAGAACATTCTTCAATTCTTGGTACAGTATTTCTTGTTTTTCTGGATTTTTAGCCATATTGTACAGGAAAAATGCAACCGTATGAGAAGTCTGTAAAGGAACAAAATATTTAAACAATTATATTTTCTCATTCATAAATCTGTTAGGTTCAATTCTTTAGAGCTCAAAAAATTTATTTTTTCATTATGCATTCAAATAAGAATTGTCCCATAATATTAGTATAGATGTGTGAGTAGTGTAACCTCTAGGAAAAAAATAATTATCTTTGTTTAAACAAATTTATGTAAATACCTAATGGCAACAACAACAAAAAGATATATGATTAGTTTTTAGAACAACATTGGTTACAAAAATGCGATATGTTAACGAAATAAATACTTTATTGATGAATTATGTAGTTGAAATTTATTTTTAAAGCTAATTAATATCTTTTGATGTAGTAACCGATACAGATGTATCGAGAACTACTTGGCTACAACCAATACATATGACAAGTGCATATAAACTAACACAGATGGATGAGCAATGCAATAGGCAAACTTTCGTGATTACTTTCAAATTTTCGATACACGAGAGTTTTTTACTAAACATTGTAATAAAAGATAAGACTCATGCGAATACAAATATTGACTTAGACTGCAGACATTTCTTTAAAAAAATTGTTGCTGTCAAATAATTAAATAATTGGAAAATTTTTACATTATGTTACAACCCTTTTCCAGGGAACAAAAATTTCGGTTTGCATTAGTTTATAATCTTCGTGGGAACATATCACTCAGAAGTCTTAATTGCTCGAAGAAAAATTGTACGCGTTGGTATGAAGCGCAAACAAAGTAATTATAACTACCCCATTTTTTTTAATTTGGTGATATTGTTACAATAATTAAGACCACTCTCTAAAATTATAAGCAAATTAACTGAGAAATAAAATTTTAAGGTGTTCTTAAAAAACCAATCGGCTAATTCATTTCTTAAAATCGATAACATATGTTAAATGTCGCACGATAAATGAATCTACTTCAAATGTTTTAAAACAAACAAATATTTGTTTTTTTTAAACAAATACCTCCGCATGTATGATACTTTTCTTACCAGTAAAAACACAAAATTATGTAAAACACATTGTGCCTTTTGAACGACCACAAAATATCACTAATAACAGAGAAATAAAGTGGTTTATTTGTCTCATTATTAAGCTATTTTTTTTCAAATATTATGAATAATACTAGCTGCGTACACGTTCTCCGAACGGTAGGGAGCGAAACTTTTTCTTACATGTATAGTTCGAATTGATTCCAGAGATTTGGAATCGAAAAATAAGCGAAATGATTTGACTCTTCGCGTAAAGTTACTTATTACTTATTCGTAAAGTTAGTATACGTACTGACCAGTGACCATTGTTAATATTATGACGCAAAAAACTATGTCGGTGTCATTCACGATCAGAAAAGAAAAGCGTGACGGTTTGTAGTGAAAATTCCTAATTTTCAAAGTGTCTCATTTCTGCATCATACTCTTTTTTTAGATTTAAGTTATGCCATTAATACCTTAGATACTACATGATGTGGAGAACCGTTTTATTTTAAAGTTAAATAGTTGTGTATCCGCTCTTCGCAAGGCAAGAAGAGAACATTTTCCTAAAATGCGATCATAACTACTTGTGACAAAACAGAATCGCCAAGAAAAAAGTTGTGTTACAGTCTTTTTTGTTGAAACTACCGCAGGATATATTAACGCGACGTAGACTAACTTACTATTTTGTTAGCTGTGATGTAAGACGGTTGTTGAAGAATGAATAGAAGGCTTAGTTTCACGAAATATTTATTAATGCGGTATATTCTGCTTTGATCAATATTGCCTTATCATATCTACTTACTATTACTTATACTATCTTTTACTGATACCCATACAATATATTTTCGTTTTGCAACCGTTAATGCTTAATTTAAAGAAACGGTCTAGATATTTGCCACGAATGTAGTCTATTACACTTTGGTGATTCTTTGCAATTTATGCATTAGCATAAACGATAATCATTTCAGTTTATGGTTGCCACTAAATCAGCTCTCCATAAATTTTTACGCATAATTCTTGTCAGATTGGCATGTTTAGCACCAGGGCCCTATTATCGCACGGGCAAATCGGGACTTTGCCCAGGGGCCTCCGGCTCGAAATGGCCCACAAATTCAAATGTTGTTCTTTTTCTATGAAAAAAATTATGAAAAATAAAACAAATTTTATAGACGGGGGGCCCCCAAATTCAACAATGCCCGGAGCCCCCTGTTGGTCATCATCAGGCCCTGTTTAATACCGCAATATATTTCTTGCGATTCGAAAACGTGACCCGTTTAAAATCTCAATTGAAAATAATGCTGGATAATTCACTGGTGAAAAAACAGCATAGAATTATTTTTCTGGCAACGTAAAATAAAATATGGAATTATTTCATGCGTGGCGTATGTTTTGCTTGTGAGTCCGTTTTTCTGATTGAGTTTCGAAAGGGGTTTAAACTCGTGACGTCAAAGTGGCGCACATTTCACATGTGAAAACTCGCTTATTTTTAAATAATTTTATTTTTTTTTTCAACTGGCAATTTTAATCATTGTTACTGTCTCCAAGACAACCAAACCGCAAGATATCATACCGAAATTTTAAGCTGCTGCGATTGAAATGAAAATCCTTCTTTACTTAAAAATTCGTAAAAATCTCCTAATTTATATTTTCCTCTGGTTTTTCTTTTAAAAGAGGGCGAAATGTATGCTCCGACATTTGACAAAATATATAAGAGTTATGACGGATAGAATTCAAGATGCAGCAGTTTTAAAAATATTGTACGAAAATCAGCGTCAAATTTAATTTTATTTGAAAAATTCCCAAAAATCTGCAAATTATCTTACACAATCCGAACAAACAATTTTTAAAAGAAAATTTTCTCCTCTATCCGATGATGTAAATTTCGTTTTACTGCGAGTGCAATGACCGGCGTTATTGCGCATTAAGCGAGAAAAATCGCTAAAAATCGGACAAAACATAAAATAAAACATTTTCTAATTCGAATTTCGAAAAAATCGCTTCGAGGCGTGTTAGGATCTGTCCCAGTGAAGCCCTATGCAAAATTCGGTGGGTCTGCGACCAACCGTCTCGGCGCAATGCGATCGAGAGACGCGCGCAAGAAGATCCGTGGTCACAAATTTGCCTACCTACATACATATAGCTACATACAATGTTTACTCTCGGATTTTCTCTACTTATTATAAAAGAAGGTGTCTGTGTGTGTGTCTGTCGGCAGCGTTACGGACAAACGGCTACACCTAGAAACACCAAATTTGGTACTCAAGAAGATGTAAATATGTAGTTGTGCACCTCGAAGCGCTTTTTTCAAAATTCGACCTAGATTTTTTTTAATTTTATGTTTTATGCGATTTTTGGCATTTTTTCTCACCTAATTCGTAATGACGGCGGAAATTACGCTCGCAGCAAAACGGCATTTGTATCATCGGATAGAGGAGAAAATTTTCTTTTAAAAACAGTTTGTTCTGAATACGTAACATGATTTACCGATTTTTAGGAATTTTTTTACTAAGCATTTCCTTCGGCGAATTGTTTCGTAAAATAATTGTAAAACTGTCGCATCTTGAATTCTATCCGTCATAACTTTTTGATAGTTTGACAAATCGTGAAACATTCTTTTCTCCCTCTTTTAAAATAAAAACGAAAACATTATGTAAATTAGATGATTTTTTATGAATTTTAATGCAGCCTAATGTTTAGAATTTAATAGCATCAACGCGATTTTATGCCATTCATTACATTGCGATCACGGCACGAGAATTCATCTTCGGTTGTTGCCACAGAAAGGATTAGAAAAAAGGGTTTTCTCAACCAATCGAGTTTTTAAATGGGATATCGGAATTTCAATTCGCAAGTGAGGATCTATGACGTTAAATGCTTTAAGATACGTAAAAATTACGCCATAATTATAACTCATTTATTCCAGCTCTATTTTCAACACAGGGAGACGATATTTTGATTAAAATTTACTGTCCGCAGTAATTTCAGCAGAGGAGATTACTTGAACTTTTTTAAAAATGAAATTCTGTTTTGTCACATGCAGATATCATTTTAGTAGTAAAATATTCGCTTATTCCCGTAGTATAGCATAAATGAATTCAGAAGACCTCAAAACGTGTAAATACACCAAAATCTCGAAGTCGAATTTTTTCATGATTACAATACTTTCCTTATATGGTACATGTTCGGAAAGAAATAAATGGTTGTCCATTCCATGTAGTGTCTTAGGTACTTAATGCTACAACTTGAGCCTAAAAAACAGTATGATGTAGAAATAAGACATTTTGAAAGCCAGGAGTTCTCTGCAAACCATTAAGCTTTCTACTTTTTTGATAGTGAATGACACTGACGTAGTTTTTTGAGTCATTATACTGCAATGATGCCAGGTTAATACTCGTGACGCAAACTTTACATCAAGAGTCAAATAATTTTGCTCTTTTTCTTTAAATTCCACATCACGAAGAAATTCGAATTACACATGTAAGGAAAATTTTCGTTTCCTACCGTGCGAAGAACGGGCACGCAGCTAGTATTATATAAGATAGTGTAATGTAGTGTACTCGTTAATCAATAAGAACAAATAGGATTGTTACATATTATCTAGATTTGAATCATAATCGCTACACTTGCTACTTCGTTTATAAGTGCAAATAACATACTGTATCAATACCAGCAAACAGCATGTCAGAAACCATAACCATGGCAGTATTTGCGTCCATTCCTTTCTCTAACAGTAGAGACTGCAGCAGTGTCGGTTCCGTTTCATCTGTAACATTTTTAAGCTTTTCCATGGAACGGTTAATATGCTTGAAAGCTATTCTGAAACACATTTAAAAGTTCAGTCCGTTAGATCAGCTAACACGTTCACTATAAAAAATCCAGGAACGTTCCCGGGAAATAATAGGAAAAATTAGACATAAAAATCATACAGAAAGTAAACATTACAATCTTAAAACTTTCATCCGTTCTTCTATGAATTTAATTCGCTTAAAAATAACACAACTGTTTAAAAGAAAGCAACGTTTTTTGGAAATAATGGGCAGTTGAGGTACCCTAGAATTTCAAAGAGAATGTTACATGAAACTACCAGAAACTTTACTGAACAACTCAGGAAAGTTCTATTCAGCTATATTGTTCAGTGTAAATTGTTAAGTACAATTCTTGGTACATTCGTGTAATGTACCCTGGCTTGCGCTGCCCAACCAGACCTTCGCGAGCATGAGCTCTGGGGTGCTGATACATATGTCTCGGCCAGGTGGTCAGCCTGACGCGAAGCCCCTAATGTTTGACCCCAAGCAAGCTTGGTCCTCATTTTATCGACCCACTCTAGGGATGAAAGGCTGAGTCGACCTTGCCCAGCCCGGGATTTGAACCCCGGACCTGTGGGATGGCAGCGCGGTACGCTAACCATTACACCGCTGGGCTTCCTAGGACACATCAGCTGCCCATTATTTCCAAGGAACGTTCCTGGTTTTTTTTTTGTTTTTTTCACAGTGTTTGTATTGAATTTTAGTAATGGGTCATTCCATGGTGACTGACGTTACAATTTGACTACATTTGTAACCTTTGAAATTTCCCAGTGGCTGAAATATACATATTTATTTATTTAAATTGATCAAGAGTATCATAAATAAGTATTATACTGTTATCCGTCTTCAGTATAAGAAGTCTTTTTTTAAATTAAAGGAAATCAAAAAAACGTGACTGATGTTACACAGAAGAGACATTGAGAAAAATGAATTTTATATAAATTCAAATCCTCTTCGAACTAATAGTGTGAGAAGTAAAATAATTTTTTTCAAGTTAAGTACAGATTTCAATCTTTATGAAAACATTTTCTTTCATTTAAAAAATTAAAAACTTTTTAGGTGGAAAATATTTTATTCCTGTGACTAATGTTACATATATTTCGTGACTGATGTTAAATTCACATAAACATGCTATAATTATATATTATTTCTACTTAAACTACCAAATTTACTTTTTGAAATAGAATTACTCTAGTTCACTCATAATAAATAAATCATAGTGATGCTTGTTGTTAATTAATAAAATTTAAAAAATAGTGTTTTTAATGTATATGACTAAAGGGTGATTCCGTGGAACTAGGGACACCAGTGAAAAAAAAAAATTCTTTTAAAGAATAATACTTTTGTCCTCTATAAAGTAATTATTTGTGGATTTCTATAAAATTATGCTAAAAAGATGGCAAAATAGTTTTACATATATTTTTGTCTTGAGAGGTGTAGAAAGTTCATCTTGTTTTCTAAAAGTAATCAACAGGTATGTATAAAATCTTATTTTTATTAAAATTTCGTTCATTTATGAGAAGATTAGACAATCGCGGAAGCCTTTAATTGCAATATTTGCCTTGAGAACAATTTTTATAAATTAGCCCTCACATTGATGTAACATCGCTCCTAATAAAATAAAAAGTTGTAGTTTCATTTGTGAATTTTAAAGTTATAAAAATGTGTAAATGTGTGTTATAAAATATGTGTAACATTAGGTACATTTCTGTTTTTCAATTAGAAAGCTACTTAAAAATATTGGGTAAATAGCATTGACTGCTGCTGAAAGACAGAAAAAGTGATGAGATAAATTGAAGAATGAAGGAAAATATGAAAAACATAAAAACAAAGCAGAAGCAATGAACAGCCAAAATAAAAGAAGAAATGATCCAGTCAATTCAGAAAAAGGTAAAAAGATTAATTTATCTTGAAATTAGAGAAATGCTTGAAAAAGAGTATTCTGAATTGATTGAGGTAATTTAGCTAGGTCATTTCCTTTTTATTTTGGCTCTTTATTGGTTCTGCTTTGTTTTTCTTTAATAATCTTCGCATTTCCCTCCATTCTTTAACTTATCTCACCTTCTTTTCTGTCTTTCTGCAGTAGTCAATGCGATTTTCCCAATATTTTTATGTAGGTATCTAATCAAAAAACAGAAATGTGACTGATGTTACATATTTTTTATAAGTTTAAAATTCATAAATTGAACCAATATTAGATATTCAAAAGACTAATATTAAAGATATCTTCATAAAGGAAGAGAAAATGACTTTTTATATTTTTGGGACTAATTTTATTTAAGCAAGAAAAGCTTTTATAGAATTTCGTGACTGATGTTGCATTAAATATTTGACATAATTTACAAAAATTGTTTTTAAGATAAATATTGCAGTTAAAGGTCTCTGCATTGGTCTAATCTTTTCATATACAAACGAAATTTCAATAAAAAAAAATAAGATTTCATTCATATTTGTTGATTTTTCTTATAAAACAAGATGAACTTCCTGCACCTCTTTCAGACACGAACTCGTGTAAAAACAGTAATGTTGCCAAAGATTGTGTATAAAACTTTTAAAAAGGTGTTGTCAACTTTTTTAGCATCATTTCATAGAAATTCACATATTTTTACTGCATAGGGGATTAAAGTATCATTTTCTTTAATTAGAATTTTTTTTTGTCATTGGTGTCCCTAGTTTCATGGAATCACCCTAATGGATTTTCATTATTTTTTCAAATTTTTATTTTCCATCAAATACATGTGGGTCAGACAAACATAAAAGTGCAAAGCAACTGTGCGTAAACACAAAACTTATCTCTTTATGTGGTGTGAAGTACAATCTGAACCTATAGAAATGTATAGCTGGTATAAGATAAATAGTACCTTTAGAAGGATTTAAGGTAGGAGACTACCCCAAAAATCATTATTATGAAAATCTGTTTTATGAAATTTTTCGCAATTCTTTTTGTTTGCTTATTTTATGGGTTACACGATTAGGATTCCAAAACCGTTTTACTTTTGCTTCTACGATGAATAGAAGCTAGGTTATCCTGCTGTTTAGTTTCGCAGATTCCTGGCTCATTGACTCAATGGTCACACCATGGCCGAGTGGATAAGGCACTCCAAATGGTGGACGGCAGAGGTGAGAAGGTCCTGGGTGCGGCTGTCTTTCTATCGGTGTGGGGTTTTGGTCGGTTTTCTCCAGGTGTAACGTGAATAAGCGTTAGAACCCCTTAGAAAGTCGTTCGGCCTAGGCACTCCCCATCCTATTCAGATACTTCTCGTTCAGGTTTGCCGTAATACACACAATACAATACACTGACTGAGGGACATTGTAACAATTGTTGAACCAACTCCAAGATAAAATTTTTACCGTTATTAATCCAAGTAGAATAAAATGTTACTGTCTAAAATGTAATGAAATCGACACAGTTTGTACAATCCGCTTCAAAATTTTCATTATGATATATAAATATATAGAAAACAATCTTTAAAAATCTGAAAATTCACCCGTTCCCTAATTTTTAAGTGAATTTTCGTCATTTTCAACTACATTTTATTTCCGAGAGTAAAAAAGGTTAATCATTTGAGTGACAAAATTAGATGTCCCAATTGACATTGACGTCCTATTGCAGTCACGGTCATCAGACTTTGAAGGGAAAATGGCGCTTCCAATTCGTTCAAAATAATTTTTCTAGATTGATAAGTTTATTTTTTCCCCACAAACAAGAGGATTTCCCCTACATGAAGCATGGATATAAGAGGGGTTGTTCCCACTAAACGAAATCGTTCGAATGTTTCTGCACGTTTCCAGAGGATCATGTAATTTTGGTATACATAATAAAAAATGAGAATGAAGTTATTTATTTTAAGTGGACGAAGATTAAGTAAATTGAGTGTAGACATATTTTTGTGCAATGTTTTTGCGAGCGCCCGTTCTAATCTCTTCGACAACCGGCTTTAACTTCTAGTACAAGAAATAATGAGCCAGAAGGATAGCATTTTGTAGAGTATTTAAATCTTTAAACGCGTTTTCTGGAGAAGTGTGTTTTTTTTTTGTAAAATTTTTTTAAGGTAAATGTCCTATCTCATAAAATGTTTATAATATTGACCTGAAATTTTACCTGGATATTTTCATCATTACTAGCTGTGTTAGGAAGTAAAATACAACATTTCTTCTGCTTATTTGTTGATTGTGTGACCATTTTTGTCTTCAAAAAATGATTTTTTAAAAGAAAAAAAAAACCCAGCCAACTCCGGTTATAGAGAACCTTTCGGGACCATCAAATTTCCTCCACTATATCCGAAGTTCTTCTAAAAACGACGTGTTCCCATGGTGAACAAAGATACTGTATGTGATCGGGACTAACGGTTTGCGTTCACTATAGCCGAAGGTTCACTGTATCCAGAGTTGACTGTACTTAGTTCTCATGTAAAATTTGATATATTTTCATTCACAAATATTTTGGTCTATAACACACATAAAAATGTTAATTATGTACTGTAAAATTATTATTTAAAAATATTAATTAGAAATATTTACAGGACGTCTGGCGTAAATGCAATTTTTCTAAACCAAAATTTCACCTAAATTCGCCAATATTTCAAAGTTTAAATTGAATTTCATTAAGACTGCCTCTAAGTTTTTTGTTTTATATCCCATTTTAAATAAAAGCATGGAATTTTTCATTTAAATTTTATTTTTAAAAAAGTGTCCCGAAGGTAGGCTTTGCCTTAAAAGTTCCGATATTGCTTTAACAGTATTCAACAGGCGGTTTCAAGTTCATAATTTTAATAATTTTTTCATCAGAGAATTTTAAAGCTTCGGGCATCTTGAAATGAAGAAGAAAAGGCGAATTTTCCCTACTGAGAACCTATTTATTAGACTCAAAATCGACGTCATGAACATAGACACAAAATTTGCATCAAACTGTTTTTGTGTATAAATTTTTGGGACAGGTTTTTTCTACTTCTTCTACGATTTAAAAATTTGTATTAAATATACCCAGTAGAATGGTTGTTCATTCATTATAAATAGGGCCCTATAAAATATGCAAAAATGCGGAAAACGCGGAATTTTACATAATGTACAATTCTTCGCATAAACTGCAACTTTCCGCATAACACCACATTTTTCGGCAAACTGTTTATTTCTTTAATTTTTTCTCAACATATCTTCCTCAAAAGCCTTTTGTATCCCAATTTGGGACCATAGATGGGGAAAAAGCCACAAAACAGGAGCGAAGATGAACGTTTATTTTTGTCCAGAAATGGACGTCTCCAAAAAGCGGGGACTTTTGCTTGCCCAACCTGGTTTGAAATTCACGAAGGCGGCTCGAGTGTTTGACCCCAGACCAATAATTCAACATGAATGTTGAGCATGAAGTCTTCAACAATGTTCCAGGATTTGATGATCCACAAAATAGGCTTGAGCATGCTGCTTACAAGCATGCTGTTACACTCAAAACAGTACTCTTGGTTTTACCTAATTCTGAAGACGGTGAAAGTGCAATTTCATGCTGCGGCCAAATATCTGCAAACAGAGGCAGAGTTTGAAGGAATCATCGACTGCCGGACTAACATCACTTTAAAGTAAATAAAAAACTTTGTAAAAAACACGCATAAGATGTTACAGGTAAGTTGATGCGTACATTTCGGCCAAAAATTGTTTTGGCCTTCCTCAGTCAAAGCCCTTCGACATACGGAGCAGAAGGAACTCTGCTCAACGGGTAACGGGTAACTTTATCGTTTAACACCAGTATTTTGAGTGTTTTTTCCGTTGACATCACTTTATTTCAATAAACTTTAGTGCAAAAGTAAGACGCACTTATTTGCTCTTAATTTTAAATTAAAATATTGCTTTTCTTTTTAACGTTGGTATCTCCCTACACATCCGTATTATTTCAATAAATTTCTGTAAATACTGCATAATCTTAATAAACTACCGCATCGACGCCACATAATTTCGAAAAATTTTCCGCATATTTTGTAAGGCCCTAATTATAAATGATATAACATATTTACACAGAACGTTACATCGATATGCGCCTCATATTCAACGAAGCGAAAAACAGATTTCTATTAACTTTTGGGAAAAACTGTCGACTTATTTAAATGAATTATTGCAATGTTATATTTTATCACAGCTTACTCTGTAAAGACATCACTAGCGTTCACAAATTTTTTCCAAGTGGGAGTGGGGAAAAGCTTCCAGAACTGCGCACGTCCAGAAAGTTTTTCAAGCTTGAGAATTGAGTCAAATATAGTTTGCATGCTATTAATCATCTTCATTCCATCTGAATTCGGAGCTAAGTTCATATCCAAACATCCCAGTCTTGTGTCCAGGCCAACTAGAGCTATAGCTGTGATAAAAGTAAAGATTTTTTTACTGAAATGGTGCTATACACTCGAATAATTGCATTGTAAATTATTAAGTTCAACGTTCTCCTGGAAACCTGCCGCCAAATTAGGTGCAACCAATATTTTGAGAAATCCTAGACTAAAATAAACGAACTTCTATTTTCGTGATTTCAAAAGTGCAGTTCAGAAGTTGAAAAATCTTCCTAACATATTATTCTATGAGAGATAAACCATGATTACTACTTTTCATTAACTTACAACTAGAACACAGGAATTGCAGAAGAATAATTTAGAAATTTGAATATACCAAGGCTAACGATTGTGCTGCCCTTTATTGAATGGACATTCAATTCAATTGTTCTTAACATACGAGATCTTTTATAGAAATACTTCTCTTTGAAGATTTTTTAAGATTCAAACTTGTGAAATGTTCACTACAAACTGTTCATCTTATCCCGTATTCAATAGTCTTAAGTAATTTCTGGTTGACTATGCCAAAGGGAAAATTTTCAAAAATATGTATTAATATGCTTAATAATATACTTACAAAAAATACAATTATTTAGTTTACACAATCTTTGTTGAAGTCAGAAGAATATTGTGAATTTAGAAGATCAATATTTTTTCAATCATTTTATTTACTATTATTATTATACAGTCGGACCTCTATTTAACGAAGTCGCTAAATCCCGGAAAAAGTTCCCTATATGGAAAATCCGTTAAACAGAGATTTACCTTTTAAATGATTTAAGCTGAATGCAACTAATTTTAAATTTATAAACACTAAATATTATTGAAAAAAATAGTTATTCATACTTTTTAAAAATAAATAACATCAATTTGAGGGTTTTTTCCTTTTATTTATCAAAAAGAAATCTGCAAGGAGAAACAAAAAGGTAAAACAAAACGTCCAAAATTACACTGTATTTTTGGTTTTAAGTAAATCATTTTACAATAAAATTAATGAATTTTAATGTCATTATCCTATTTATTATAATAAATAAATTATGAATACATTGCCATCGTGTGCTACTTTGGACCTAATTAAATTTAAGCACTCTAGATCCTTAAATTTAACTGCTGAAAAAGCCCGGTAATTTTGTCAAACTTTAACAGACTTTTACGACTCTCAGTGAGTTAATACACCTGGTGAAACCAAATGAAATGTAATAAAAGAACAAAATAAGTTTGAAATGTTCAGGGATATTTAGCGAAACAGAAAAAAAAAAAAAAAAAAAAAAAAGTCAAACCCCAAGAAAAACTTCGTTAAGTAGAGAATTAGTTTCTCTATTTGGAGGTTTATTTTGCGAAGAAATTCGCAAAATTTTCTTGGTTCCGAGGAAAAATTCGCAAAATAGAGGTTCGTTAAATAGAGGTCCTACTTTCTTTTACAAAGAGAAAAAATATGCAGATGCAATTACAACAATTATCAAAACAATTATTAAAATGTGTAGAAACAGATTATAAACATACTGAAAGTTTTTATTTTCCAGTTTGTAATTCATCCAAAATTTATTGACCAAAATGCGTTTGTTATAGAGTTCAATAATACGGTTACAGTTATATTTTAGTATTACTTGAAGATATATCTGCAGTACACCAAAGTGTTGCTGAAGTTTCACTGTTATTGTTCAACAGTTTAAGGTGAGAGTTTAAAAAAAAAATCATCAACATTCTTGTAAGAATGACCTACTAAAAAAACACAGCAAGTGCTGCATTAATCAATAGTGCGTCTGCTGAAGGACAAAATGCAGTTTCGTGTTACAACATCAAGTAAATATCACAAACTTTTCAGATTAAAAAAATATTTTATGCTCAGGTGATTTTAGAAAAAAAAACCGTCATTCAAATATTTTTAATACACTATGATTAATTCATACATTTTTAATTTGTATGTTACATGCTAAAAAGGGTTTTGTGGAATTTAACAAAACTTGTTTGGTTAAGTAATCTGGTATCTTTGTTTTGTTGATTTAACAAAAGGTTGTTTGATTCAACCATACTTATTTTAAAAAATGACTTTTAATTTAGCAAAACGGTTTTCTTGAAACCGTTTTGCTAAATGACTGAATGAAATTTGAAATAGCTCGACAGTCAACTTACGCATGCGTGTAGGACATGTGCAGGGACGTGAAAGACTGAGTCAAACCCGCCCAGAGGAGAAATTCTTATTTTTTTATGGAAGAGGTGAGGCTCTGTCTGTATTAATGTCGCCTGATGAAACTAAAAAATGGTGCGGTACAACCCATTTGTTGATTTAAAATGGAATGACCCTAATGCCAAATACAAAAATTAATTGAGTTATTACTCAGTTTATTAAAAAATGTCAGCTGTAAACCTAATTAGTTTATCTATTTATTAAAATTTATATTTATATTTTTATTTTAGTGTAGTTTCTACAGATTTGGCTGAAAGCCACTCAGTGTTCATTAGGCTAACTTAGTTAAAACAATCAGAATTACTGTTCAACAATGAAACGGACCGCAAAATATCTAAAAATGTAAAAAATCGTACTTCGTTAAAATGTTAATATATGTATAGGCTCGATAAAGATATTTTGGGAAAACAAGGTCTTAAATATAGACTTGGGACAATACCGACATTATGCATTTGTTAAACTTATATATTTCGAAAATATTTTTAAGTTTGAAAGCGGAACACGCATTTTAAAAATCCATATCGGTTTTATGTAGCAATTAGTTGCAATTCGCGTACCACGAGGGAAAGAAAATCACTCATGGTTAGCACTTTGATCTTTTTTTTTATATTCTTTCTAAATGAAAATACATTCTTTTCCCAAAGGAAATTTTCTGGCGAAAAAAAGGTTTTCTAGCTTTGCATTACAATTGCCAAAGCACTTAAGTTCTGCTAGTTAAGTGATTGTACAAATTCTCCTTTAGACAGCCGGTGTTAATTTGGCCTTTCCATCATAAAAGAAAAAAAAAAATACAGAGAGCTACCAGACACTTCAAAATAGTTGACACGCATATTTCTTTTTCTGTTGCAATTTGGATCATTTGTTATGCCGAATAAACTAGATCTCCTCATGATGTAAAATTTGAGGAAATAGAACACATACATATTTTACTACGAACGCAAATGCAATTTTGGGTTGCCTTATTTCTAGATTTATAAAAATGCTAAAATAAAAATGCTAATTTTAATGAATGGATAAAATATTTAGTCGTTTGTGGATTAAAAAATATAACAGTAAAATTAACAAAATAATTTTGCTAAATAAGCCAGTACAACACAATCTAGCAAAGAAATTTTGTTAATTCAAACAAATAATTTGCTTGATTTTAACCAAATAAACCATTTAAACAAACAGTTTAGTTACATTAACA
Organism: Cheiracanthium punctorium; assembly: GCA_038373885.1. NCBI lineage: Eukaryota > Metazoa > Arthropoda > Arachnida > Araneae > Cheiracanthiidae > Cheiracanthium > Cheiracanthium punctorium. The sequence goes on from JAWZYV010012162.1 coordinate 591,038, forward strand.
AAACATTTGATTATTTAAACCAAATTGTTTGGTTAAGTTGACAAAATGTTTTGTTGAAAAGGTCAAAAAATTTTAACAAGATAATTTTGCTGATTCAACAAAACTTTCCCTGGCGCTATTTAGACCGGATAATATTTTTGATTTATAAAAATTTGTGTTGATTCAACAAAACATTTTCTTCAGTGTGCAGATCTACAGCACGGTGATACAAAGTGTTAATGCCGATAAAACTAATTCACTGAAACACAGTATCTTTTTTACACTTCAAAATTCACATTAAGAAGCAATAGTTTTTTCTTTCAAATGAAAGTTATTTTTAAAATATTGAAACAACTTACATTCTAACGCCCATTTTTGAAGCTCCTGAAGAAAATTGGGAACTTCCTTATTAGAGTCTTTAGCTACAGAAATCTTGTGCGTGAGATCCCTTGCTACGTCTTGCATCGGATTTAGAAATGACAGGACAACTTTTGGTTTCATTAAGTGCTTTTGCGTTTTCTTTCGAATATCCCACCACTCTTCTCCATTCCTGTTAAACGATACAATGTGCTAACAAGGAAAAACATTTCAACCTAAAATCGTGATTAATTTTGCAAAAGTGAATGCAGTGGACTCCTGCTAAAACGCGATCTGATTGTATTGTTACGCGACTTTTTTTCACCAGTAACATATCTGAGAGCTAACGCGAACTCCTAGCCCGCTACACAAGATTTTTCGCTAATAGTGAGAAGCGCCAACAAAAGTGCGGGGGTATAATATTACTCTGTACAGTACATTACAGTTATAATTATGATGATACTATTTCATTTCGAAAATCGGAAAAACCATATTTTTAAGCCATTGCTTAGAGGGTTGCCAGTAACGGCGCTGGTCTTCATGTCAAAAGTCACCAGGAGTGCCACCTTTGGTGATTCATCGCCAAAGTTGGAGACAAAAAAATAAGTTTCCAAAACCGAGCTCGGCTTGGGCAATATTTTCTATATTTGGCGAGAATTCGCCAAACCCTACTATTTTCAATGATTACTGTTGTTGTTTCTCATTCAAACTGGTTAGCCAATAGGCCAAACCAGATTCATGAGACCATAAACTGTCAAAAAGTCCAAAGACAAGAATAGGAGTTTGAAGAAAGTCCTCTTTTTCTAGTCCCAAGCAGGAAAGGAGATGATTTTCAATGGAAATAATAGTACAGCTCAGAAAGGTTTATCGGTATTAGCATACGTTAGAAGTCACCGAAATTGGCTACTTTTGGCGATTTATCGCAAATTTTGTAGCCATAAATAATTCCTAAGACTGAACTTAACTTTGTGATATCTGTTACATTTGGCGAGAATTTGCCAAACTCTACTAATTTAGAATGGGAATAATTTTTCGTTGAAGTAATTTGAAGTTGTTTTTTTTTTCCCTTTAAAAAATCATACTTGTAGTAATTATTTTTATAACAGAACAGAGCAATAATAATTATTACTGTACAGTACAGAATTGTTATTAAAGTACTGTACTTTATTTTTATTGCTGCATACTGTAAGTTCAGTACTGTACTTCAAGTCTTTCTCTGTCCTACTGATAATAAATTTTGTTCATTATAACATTGAACAGTATTGTGCAGTATTATTTTGAGCAACACTGCTTTTTTTAATGCAATCTTTATTCATTACTTTAGATGAGAAATGGTAGTATAGAGCTATGGAATGGTTTAAAACAGTTTGTGGGGTGTTTATAATTGTCTAAAGTAACTATGCACGTGTTTAAAAAAGTCATATAACCTGTTTCACAGCGTGAAATTTTCACTTACACGAGGGATCTTGGAATACATCCCACACACAAGTCAATACTACCATTTTCCTATTTTCTAACTCCTCCATTTCCCTATTGTTCAAATTTACGTGTAACTTGCTTTTACACGCAATTCACATACTTAGAATCAGGCGTTTACTCAGAAATAAAGATTCCAAGCAAATTGAAAAGTCTTTGGTCATGTAATTTTTTAAGATGTCTTTAGTGAATAATTTATAACTAAACTTTGATATATCATTACACTGAAAAATACTTTTTAAGGCCTTCTATGATATTTTTTAAAAACATAATTAATCATTTTAAAATTAAATATATTAAAGAAATCGTAATAGTCATAAACTAAGCATAGAAATACAAACGGTGTTTTTTTTATAATACATAGTAAATGAATAGTATGTAGTTAAAAAATATAAATCGAAAAATGCATAAATTTTATCTCATTTGAATCATTAAGATTTAATCTCCTTCCTGCTAAAAATATACAAATAGATGAAAATAAAATAAAACACTAAAACAAATTTGTTATTTTGATCACTAATATTGAAAACATACGCTAAGGTGAGCTTAAACTAGTTACACTACGTACAATTTTGTTTATTGTTGCCATATTCATTTTCCTAGTTGTGAATTGATACAACAAAATATTAAAAAAAAGAAAAATCCAAATACAAGGGTAAATAATTGTCTACATCTTGACAATTCTACAACTGTCTACAGTGACAATTAGAATTAAAGATATCGCTCATGGTCGATATTGTTAGTTGATTAAATGCCAAAAACGAAAAACATACTTTTTCACGAAACTTACGCTATTATCAAGCCAGGAGATTTAAACCATTCCTTTCTGGAGTCTCTATATCGTTTCATGCTTTCCACTTCATTTCTCACAGGGTAGAGCCCTTCATATTTATACATAGTTTGCAGGTCATCGGCATTGAAAGACATCACAACTTTTATGGGTCCGAATTTCTCGCGAAATATATCCCCCAATAATTTCCTCTTTTCCACCATAGATTCGTTCATATTTTTAATATCATAACGGCCTGAAAGAAGAAAGACGAATTAAGTCAAACGAAAAATTTCTCTCCCGTAGTTGCAAAGACTCGACGGCAGTGATTCCTTGAATGTTCTGGGCGACAGCAAGAACATTAAGACCAATGCCGAGAAACAAAGATAGGGAAAGGACAGGGAATCGTTACCGTTGAGTTTATGTATCTATCCAAAGAACATGTACAACGAGAACATTCAAAGACCGATGCCGAGAAACAAACATAGGCAAAGGACAGGGAATCGTTACTGTTGAGTTTATGTATCTATCCAGAGAACATGTACAACGAGAACATTCAAAGACCGATGCCGAGAAACAAAGATGGACAAAGGGCAGGGAATCGTTGCCGTTGAGTTTATGCAACTATTCAGAGAACATGTACAGCAAGACCATTCAAAGACCGATGCCGAGAAACAAAGATAGGCATGTAACAGAATCGTTGCCGCTGAGTTTATGCAACTATTCTGAGAACATGTTAAAGCCAATAAACGTTTGTTCCTGTAATCTTTGCTCTCAGAGCCTTATCCATGAGAACTGTTTTGCTCGACCCTGTGAAAGACCCATAAATGTCATATTATTTTTGACAGATAGCTTTATTTTACACATCTTAATTTTATGTTATTTGGGATACATGAACGCCTTTAAAATAGATACATTTTAAAATACATTTTAAACGATAACAGCAAACAGAATGTGGGAGAAGATGGGGTACAATGAAACATACTATCTAATATCAGTAAGACATGTCAGAAAATTCTAACTCACACATGTATTACACAAATACTATATGTTCCAGTTAGTGATCTGATTTGGAGACAATCGTATTTTTACAACAGGAGCAAAAGACAATTATTGGATTTTCACCACTTGTGCGTTCTTCGGAAACATGCATTTTTGAGAAAAAAACTCATATTGTATAAAGCTACCACTTCCTGTTCTTTCAGGTGATACAGTAAGCAAAGCAGAAATACTAATTTTTGAATTCGATTTGAGTAAATCTTATAAATAAAAATGAAATTCTGTTTGTTTGTTTGTTTGTTTGCGGATTTGATTCATATACAAATCCACAAAAATGGACCTATCGGCCTGAAATTTAGCACAGATATGTAAAATAATATAGAATAAATCGTAGTCCACTTTAAAACTTTGAAAGTCCACCCGTTCCCGGAATTTAAGAGATGTTTTATGCTCTCCACGCAAAAAGCTTTTCGTAATTGTAACCCCTGTAGTGAAAAAAGTGTGAAATAAGGATCGTGGTTGCCATGTGTGGCGATTTTGCCGAATAAAATGTTTTAAATTCTCAAAGTAAAAATAAAAGAATAATAATGATTTTTTTTTGTTAGTTTATATTCGTAGAGTTATTTTTTTTTAAATTGTAATATCGTGTGCATGGGAAATCGGAGCAGGAATGAAATGTTTTATACGCAAAACAATAAGAATTGAAGATGTCCGAGGCTAATAGGTAATTTTTTTTAGCTTGGCGAAAAAATAAAATGGCTCAAATGCCGATTTTGAGAAAGTGAGTTCTAGCGGTTTGCACAGATTTCGGCTTGGCGCAATTTATTGAGAGCTTAAGGAAATAGATTTTTGAAAACAAGTGCAAAGGTTTTATTAGAATACAGCGTTAAATTTTAATGATCCGTGAAGAATTAATGCAGTTGTTAAGGGATTTCAAGAGATCTATCTCCAGAATTCTCGCCAAATGAGTACATTGATTTAAGTTGGGGGAATTCCGCTAAATTTCAGAAAATTGAAATCTTCTGATTTAGTACATCGGAGTAACGATGAATAAAACACGTTACAGTTGATAATTTTAAAAAATTCGGCTGTATTAAGGGATTCCAATTTTCAAATAAATGCGTGCTACTCTTTGGCGGTCGAACCATTTCCCATATTGATTGCTGCTAAGTCAATGGTTCGAATGATTTCCTGAAAAAACGCTTGCAAAATGGCGTATGTTGGCACTTTGGCGAGGCTTATATTTGAAACTGGATTTTATTTGAGACTGGGATATATAATGACACTGGTTATAGATAAAAATGAATGTTGGTATGTGTGTATGAGGTTGAAAAACTCCAGCACCGTTGAGCACCGTTGCACCATGAAATTTGGTTCACCTAATTCTTTTATCATGGAGAAGCTTTTTATGCTATCCGTTTTCCTCTAACTTGCCACCAGATGGCGCAGCAGAACGTCAAATTCCTCCGTTTAGCCGTTTACTATGCGAATACCGTCCAACCGATTTCGATGAAATTTGATACACGCGGATATTAGAACACGGAGAATATTTTTCAGTATCCATTTTGCTGTAACTTGCCGCTAAATGGCGCTGCAACGCATCAACTTCTATACCGTTCGACCGTGCGGCATAAAATTTCTTATACTTACACATTTCAGCACGAAGAATATATTCTAACAGTGTTCCTTTTGATGTTACTCACCACTAGATGGCACTGCAATGCATTATTATTTTAACTCGCCACTAGATGACGCTGCAGCAGGCCAAATTCTTGACCATTCAAACGGTCGCTATGAAAATCAGTATACATATAGCTATTTGAACAATGAGAATATTTTGGCGTTATCCATTTTGCTATAACTCGCCACTTGACGGCACTGTAGCAAATCATTACTTTAATTAACCACTAGATTGCGCTGCAGTGTATCACTTCTTGACTGTGCAACCGATCGCTATGAAAATAGGTATACATAGATATTTGAACAAGGGGAAGAGTTTCGCGTTAGATGTCGCGTCAACACATGAACTTCAGGGCTGTCCAGCCGATCGTCCTGAAATTTCGTATTCATCCATATCTGAATGCGAAGAATATTTTCGCCGTATCCGTTTTGCTAAAACTCGCCACTAGATTGCGCTACGCCGCATGGCCTTCTGCGCCGTACAAACGATCGCCTTGAAATTCGGTCTGCATGGTTATTGAACACAATATAATGCGATATCCATTTTGCTATATCTCTTTATTACAATGAATAGTAATCACCACAAATCGTAATATCAAAAAGTCCATTCATTCCCGTGCGAAGAACGGGTACTTCAGCTAGTGTAATATAAAATGAAAAACTATGGGCTAAACTCTAATGAAAGTATTATGTTTTCATCTTAAGCTATAACAGTTTAATTAAATTTGTTTTTTCAAATTTCATATTTATGTCTTACTAATTTACTTATTATAAATGTACATAAAACATATATTCTGAAATTTGAATTTTTAATCACATTATTTGAGGGTTTGTGAAGTGTTATTAATTGTTTCATGTTTCATTGTATCCTGGTATATGGAGTACAATGAAACACTCGCAGACATTTACCGATTGTAATTTTTTTTAATATGAAAACGCTATTTACAAACTCGTAAAAATTCATTTAGATGGGCGAAAAGAGTAGGTTAAAAGTGTCCATTAATTTTATTTATGTGCACGCAAATTTGTGACCAGGAAAAAATGAATAGTAAGTTTTGTTTCATTGTATCCCGTCTTCCCCTAAAATATTAGAATTATTTTGGGTGCCTTTGTAAAAAAATCCAGTTTTGCTGCACTCAACATTTTCTGTGCACGTCATAGAATATATATCTATAATATATATATATAAATTTTTAAGCAATCGAAACATATTTACGGCAGCCAAAACACAGAGAAACGGACAGACACACAAACCAAAATCATCATCACATCCAACATTCTTAGAAAGTGCTACAAAAGCCGTATTTTGTTGCTGTTGCTTAAGTCCTCTGACAACCACCTGCGGTACCAGATCCCTCAGAAAGGAAGCGATGGGCAGTGGGTCGCCTTTAGCCCGGAGTCTCCTAATTTTGAACCAATTCCAGAGGAGGGACCAACCCCCTGAAAACGGCACCCCCAGAAGTAGTGCTAAACCTGGAGGATATCGGGGCCCACGACGGATTTTACGAGCACGAGATCCCATTAACGTAAACTGCAAAAAAAGTCTGTCAAATTTACAGAAAAAATCTGTCAGCCAGGACGGCAGTTTATTTCCGTTTTTTTTTTTTTTTTTTTTTTCAGAAGTCGTTTTCCATAAATTTTACAGATTTTTAGTTTATTTTACAGAAATCTTCCGTATAAGGAAAAAATACGGAAGATTTCTGTAAAACATACGGAAATAAACTGGCATCCTGGCTGACATTTTTTTTTTCTGCCAGTTTAACAGACTTGTTTTTTTTTTGTTTTTTTCAGTGTATACGGTCCCACAGCAGTCGAGCCGAGAGGGAGTTAACCCTCCCAAGCACTGGCCAAGCTGGATGCTGCTTCACTTGCCGTGTTCTTATGGGAACGGAGTTTAGTGGCCCGACCACTGCTGGACAGCCATATTTTACGATACATTAATAACAGATTGTTACGTCAATTCCTACTAGTTCATGAGATTACTTCATTTATTTCATGGGAAAATGATATTTGTGAACCATTTTATGCTAAGCAAAGTTCGAATGTTTTGGTCAACCTTGTACTGAAAATAAATTTTGTAACCCCAAGTCTAAACATTTTTACGGTGATGCAGGGATGAGCGAGGATAGATGCACTTTTTTGATAGAAATATATATCTTACAAATAAATTTCTATTGGTACACCATTGAAAGTTTCAGGAAAACATTTTAACATATTTTTAAAATATTAATTTAATTGTAAATAATTAATTTTATAAAGATATTAAAATAGCAAGAAAACTGTCCCATTTCATGTTCGGGTGTGAAGGAACATGTTTATGAAAGTTTAAATTCATTTACTATTTAAAAAAAATATGAAACATGATATTAGAGTGTATTAATATTGTCACTGAAGTTTGCTGAGTATATTTATAAATATGCATTTTATTCAACATTATATTTTGATAGGTCAAAGTCAAACGAAAAATATACCAGTGAACATACACTCTTAAAAATTTGGAGCAAAACATGGTAAAACATGGTACTTGAAAAGTTGTCTCCGTATAAGATGGTGAAACCTTGTTCCAACATTTGGTGCTCAGGTTTAACCATACATTTGGGAAGCACCAAAGGTTGGAACAACGTTTCACCATCTTATGAAGCCAACTTTTCTAGTACCGCGTTTTACCATGTTTTGGTGATATGTTGTGCCAAATTTTTAAGAGTGTAGTTCCACCTGCCATCTTTAGTGGGTGCAGTTTAGTGCAGTGTTTTCTTGAGTCAATGATGACAATGATGACTCAGTCAGTTTCTTGTGACAAGTTAAAATTTCATTTTACATATTTTAATCATAAAGATCATCTTAAAGTTCTCCATAGAGTTCTCTAGCTGTGTATTTGCGTGAGTAAGTAGCATACATCCAGTAGAGCCCTCTTAATAGAATATCGATTAAAATAATATCAAACTTACTGTAATGCATTTTCAATGTAACTAAACAGTTGCAAATAGTCGACGTGATCCTTGATAAAAGAATACTCCACTTAGAAAAAAATTTCGTGGCAAATTTGCTATTCCATTAAGCTGACTCGACTGTACATGCATTCATTTAAGTACTACTGTAATTTTTTAACTGGTGGAGTTCCTATCCAGCCTTTTTTAAGGCAAAAAAGAGGAATTAATTAAAATCTTACCTATGATCGGCAAAAAAACCCAAGCCGTTCCAATTATCGGAAGGGACAATGGGCATGGGAGCTCCTCGTAAGGTTTTGCCGCTGACAGGGCTGCATCGTCGAAATCAGCTGTATCTGTAGCTGTAGACCTGGCGTTGAACAGGAGGCCTGCTTCTGCTTTCCCAAGAAACTTCGACAACGCACGATATCTTAACATTATTCCTGCCCAGAATTATACTTAATTACCATACTTTTAGAACACATAGAATAATTTGAAGCATTTTAGAATTCGAATCAATGGCTCGGAGGCATAAAACATTTACTTTTTAAGGCTGCAACTGGAAATTGATTGGCTTTGATTCTAAGGATGTTTTATCAATTCATAGTGAAATCGGAAAATAATACCTTTTACGCATATGTCATTATTTCGCCTAGCAAAATCTGCTAAAATCAATGACACAAAATTTGGCGCACATATCCCTTGTTACCTCAAAAGAAAAAAGGGAAATATCCATAAAATTCTTGTTGTTAAGTATATCACACGGGAATAACTAAAACTCAGTTTCAAGACATTTTAAAATTCGTCTTCCAAGAAGATTGGGAGTTCACACCGTCCTCATGGAAGGTTGGGAGTTCACTCTGTCCCCTTCTATTATACAGTGAAACTTCTGTGAGCGACCACCTCCTCAAACGACCAATTTTTTAAGGCACCAATTTTTAGCCTATCTACTTAATGTTAAAAGGTCCTCTATAAGAGACCACACAGCACTCTATAAGAGACCGTTCCCGATTTCCTGTCCCAAAATGTACTTGCATTTTTTTTCGGAAATAAAGTAGACAAAAACCGTATTCCAAACCAGTCGCTCTACTGGAAATTGGGTGCAGGTGCAAGTACATACACGTATACATTACGTACAGATCTTAGAGGTCAGAGAAGAGACAAATCGAAGAAACGAGTGATTTTTACCGTTGGAGAAACGCATTGATGTGATAGATTCACACGAAAAAGGAAATTAACGGTTATTTTTGGTTGTGGGAAGACCCCAAAAGCAAATAAATTTTATAATGGCAAATTCAGAATGCCTGAAGGATATTAGGATAAATGCTCTTTTGTCAGATGGGAGAAATAAAGTAGAAAGAAAAGTACTCTCAGAAAGAGAAATACAAAAATAAAACAATCAGAAATTTCAAAATATTTTACTAAAATTTAAATTTTAAAGTGTAATTAATGCATTACTACACAATTTAATAAAAAAGAAAACAAACAATATTTTTTAGCATTTTTTTCCCTTGACTAATAAAATGTTTATACTTCTCTGAGCGATCACCTCTCTTAACGAACAATTTTTCTTGGAACGGAGGGCGATCGCTCTCCAGAAGTGTTTCACTGTATATCTTTCTTGAAAGAAGAAGAAAAAAAAATTATCAATAAAAACCCTTGCAATTTCAAATGCAACAAATGTGAATCCGTAGTTCAGGCATGACTTACAGCAGTTAAAATCTTGTAAAAATTAATTTGCTTGTATCTGCTGTAAAAAATTGACACAATTTTTAGGTACACTGTAATATTGAAAATTAAAAGATATCTTAAACAGTTGATGAAATTTCTTGATGAAAATGTGGAACTCTTTCAGATTTCTTTTACTATTGGCAACTCATTTTCATTTACAGGCACCAGCTATTTCTCATTTGAATAATTTTAAAAACATTAACGTTATGATTCTGTACAGTGAAATCTTACGTGTTTTTTGTTCGTGCAGTAGTGTAGATGTTTCAAATCACGGGGGAAAAAATAATAAAAGATTTTGAAAGCAGAATGAAGACGAGCGATTAAAGAGGTGCAATTCGATAAGTACGTCCATGCGATATCCGGTAGGTGTTACGTAACAACTAAATATTTCTTTTTTCCCCCTCGTGGACTTAGAAAGATTGAGAGTAACCATCCGTTAGAATTTTACTAATGGTTTTTGAGTATTTTCAAACTTTTATTTACTTTTTAAATTAAAAAAAAGTATTATTAAAATAGAAGTTTAAAGATCAATATTTTTTAAATTAATTATTTTATAAATTTTTTTAAAAATGAACATTAACGAATTTATAAAAATAAAAATCTTTGTACTGATTTTGACAACCTGATAGCCATTTTTTATTTATTTTTATTTACTTAATGTACTTATTTATTTATCTTACGTGACGACCATGGAAGTCTTTCGTGTGTTTTTATATTTTGTACTGTAAATTTTCTTCATCGCCTCTTTTGTTTTATGATAATGAGAATTTAATAGCAAAATAGATCACAAGTAAATTGTTTTTATAGTATTGTATTATTTTCGTGTTTATATTAATGAATGAAGAATTTTTGTCAGGGTGTCCTCGTTTACTTTTCAAAAGAGGAAAAAATTTTTCATCACTAAAATTTATTTTATGTGTTTATTAACTCTGATTATGAACCCGAAAAACGCTTAAAAATGACTAGCAATTTTTTATTAATGAAAGTACCTATTAAAGTTAAGAACTGTGTACTGTGCTGTAACATGAAAATGACTGCAAATTACAAAAATAAACCGTTTTTTGCACCTATGGAGAACTTTTGTTGCTTTATTATTGCATTTTCCACTCCCAGCTACATAAAACAACATGTTGTCAGAAATATGTCATATTTTCGTAAACTAAACAATTCAAAGTTTCTACTTTTTACAAGAGTACATGAAACAATTATGATACGTTCAGATTGCAATTATCAGAACATGACACCCCTCACATATTTTCTAGGCGTAAGGTTTATAAAATCATATTAGCATAGTTAGTTCCTCTAGGGTCTCTTATTAAAAAATTAAACAAGTTATGCCAGACTAAAAAAAAAATTCAAATTTCCTCTTCATAAGCTCAAGCTGTACACTATCTTGCAACAATAAACCTAAATAACTTATGAAATTTAATAAATTAAAATGAAAATCTCTTAAACAGAAAAACACATAATATAATTGACAATGAATTGCAATCGTATAGCAGAGATGAAGATATCTCTCAAAATGTTTCATTACTAATAAAGGTTTGAGGTTGAAAGAATAAACAGTACGCGGCTGCTAACGTGACAATCTGAACATTTTTATCAATTTTTTTACATTTGGCTAAGAGATTTGAGGTGAAATGACCATGCAGCTGTTTTTTAATGTTTATAAAGATGTTAGAAATGGGATAGTGAGTAAAGCAATTGCATTATTAAGATGCTGAAAATAAAAAGAGCAATTTAATATATATATATATATTAAAAACTAAAGCAATATGCTTACGTAATTCGTTTTACCAAGTTTTTTAACGTGAATTTTAAGAAAGCAACTGCTAACGGCAGTTAAACAAGCCTAAGATTTTCAATCAATCCAAAATCAGATTGCGTACTTCAAATACTGTTTAAGTGCTTGTTCGGAGTTTTAAAATTCAGAAACATGTTTCATTGATCAAACCGCGCCTACTGTGATGTAATTATCATTATCGATTAACACCCATTTCATATCAGATATAAAATGTACTTACCCGCAAGCAAGAATCGTAACTGTTCTTAATTGCTGATATCCTCAGCGCTGATTAAATTGAAAATTTTAAGTTGCAGTCACATGCAGTTAAAAAATATGTTTTTTAAAGAGTAGATAGATGAATAGCTCAATAGAGGAAGACCGTCATTAAGACACAAAAATAGAAGATTGGCGATCTGTGTGTTTGGGTAGTGGATTTCAGCCAAGCATCAAGGTCAGTTCTGATATCACTGTGTCTAGGGATTGAAGATAGTTGTAGCTAAAGGCAAACATTATCTCATTACTTTATTTCATTTTGTGAGTGATGGGTTATTTTTTTATTGTTATTAATTATGTCTCTAAGCGGAAGAAGGAAAAGTATTACAAAATAAATACCTGGTAAGGACCAGCAGTTCGGACTGTAATTTGTAAAATGGGATTAAAAAAAGTTTTAAATTTTTTTAGCTTTCCAATAAAGTCGTTACCAATAAAGTTATTGGAAATAGCGTACATGCATCAATAGTACTATTACTGGAGAATGTGATACAATTCCTGTACATTAAAATCTATGGAAAAGAATTGTTAAAATTCGTTTTAAGCAGGGCGTACCCAGAAAAAAATTCGGACCCAGACAGCACAGCAAACTTGCATCAAACTTGCAGCAAGCTTGATTTGTCAAGTCAATAAGCTTGAATTAAGCTTGAAAATTCCAGTCGTGTAAGCTTGATGCAAGCTTGAATCAAGTGTTCTAGTTTACACTTGCCCAGCTTGCATTAAGCTTGACATTTCTGGTTAATGTCACTGGGGTCAAGCTTGACAATTCTGGGCTTAATTAAGCTTGACAATTCTGGGTAATGTCTGGACAAATGGTTTCTGTTATTGATGGAAGGGAATGAAATGTGTTATGTTAATATATGAAACGAATTTGTGCGTGTTTGTTAGAAATATAGTGTGGATATAACAGCTAAATAAAAGAAAGCATGCTGGTGTTACGTTATAAGCCGGTGGGTGTTGGGGACATTTCTGAGCGGTTATTTAAAAAATATAAAGGTAAGTGCTCTTTTTTAACGAATCTTTGCAATGTTTAAGGTTTTTAATGTGAATTTTAAATTGATATTTGATGTGTTTATGTTTTCGTAAGTGCTATTTACGTGCTACCCTAATCATACTGACTTTAAAAGAGGTGTACAACTAGGTTGTTTAGTCAACCGATGTTTTTTTTTTAGTTGAAAATGGGCCAGTGTTTGCCCAGTTTACATTAGCTGTACAACTAGGTTGCTGAATCCACTGAGGTTTTTTTAGTTAAAAACGGTCCACTGGTTGCGTAGTTTACATAGCTGTACAACTAGGTTGCTGAATCCACTGAGGTTTTTTTAGTTAAAAACGGTCCACTGGTTGCATAGTTTACATAGCTGTACAACTAGGTTGCTGAATCCACTGAGGTTTTTTTAGTTAAAAACGGTCCACTGATTGCATAGTTTACATAGCTGTACAACTAGGTTGCTGAATCCACTGAGGTTTTTTTAGTTAAAAACGATCCACTGGTTGCATAGTTTACATAACTGTACAACTAGGTTGCTTAATCTACTGTATTTTTTTTAGTTAAAAACGGTCCACTGTTTGCTGATTTTAAATTGCCTGTTACTGAATTTGCAGACGTTCTTTCGGTTAAATATGCACGTTGTATTGTGTTTTAATGTTTTTGTAAGTGGAATATATGTGTGCAATTTTAATGTGTTAAAATACTTTGCTAATCGTGCAAAATGGTTGGCGACAGTCGCTGGAGCTTGGCGGTTGCCAAGCTCCAGCGGCTGTCGCCGTGTTTACATGGGGTGCGCACCGGCTTGTATGATTTTACCCACAGTTGCTAACATAACATGTATGGAATACAAACACTTTAGTCATTTTTGTAAACATTTCTTATAATAACAAATAATTGAAAAATTTTGCTATTTTTTAACGCTAAAAATTCTCTTTACAAATGTGGTTAGTTATTTTCCTACATATATGGGTATGCTATATCGATATAGAGCATTTCGAAGAATTAAAAATAAGTTTAAATTAATTTATACAAATGTAAATTTGAATTATTTTCATTGTTCATACTTTATAATTAAAAAAAAAATATTTAACGTCTGAATTTTTTTTTTATCCTTTGTAATTTTATTTTAAAATTACAAAAGTGTAAGATGTAAGATTTTTGGGACCTAAAATCTGTAGGCCATGGGCAGTTGCCCCGTTTGCCCTGCCGGTAATATGGCACTGGTAATAAAAAACCCATCCCCGTTAAAGCACATCTTTTACAAACTTTCAACAAATTTGAGGACGCTAGACAATTAATGTCCATTCTCTTTCACAGATGGCGCCATCACAGCACTTTGCAAGTCAAAATCCAGCTTAAGCTAACCTTGCATTGCCAAGCCAAATCTCAAGCTTGATTTAAGCTTATGTGCTGTCTGGGGAGGGGGGGGGGGAATCAAAGGTTTATTAAATTATACTAAATATACGGCGAAAAAGGCTAAATTTTTCACAAAAAGGCTCCATCGTTATTGTTTTCTTAACAAAATTTTAAATTCCGGTGGACCGGACCCCCTGGTTCCCCCCCCGGGTACGACCTTGGTTTTAGAGACGTTAATCCATTGTACACAAAATAAAATCACAGTCGAATCCGCTTAATGGAGTAGATAATTTGCCTCGAAAATGTATTCTATTAAACGGGATATTCCATTATCCGGGATCACATTCACTAATTTTTACGGTTTGGTGCATGTTGTAATAAGAGAGATTCCTTTAACCGACATTTCATTAAACGGGTTCAACTGTAGTCCCTTTACACACAAAAGAACTTCATTACATTATGATCAGTGTATAGTCATTCTTTAAAATGTACTTTAGCTATGT